>OU612096.1:89694894-90944894 GCA_914767995.1 Thecocarcelia acutangulata
TGTTTTCATCTTTCTTAAGACTACAAAAGTCGAGAATCTACATTAGATAAAAACAATTTTCTGATAGATCATTTGTTTGGAATTGAGATCAAGTATTGATGGAAATTAATGAAATATAATATAATTTTGTGAGAAAAAACTTGTCTTTCATCAGGAATCGAAAAATCGAACTTGCATTTAACCAAGACAAGTTTTCGATAAGTAATTTATCTTGTCTTAAATTAAATTAACTTTTTGTTAGAAATTTTGCTTTAAGTAAAGATAACTGATGGTCTGAAAACTTGCCTTCAAGCAAGAAAACTCCTTGTTAAAAACTCTGTTCTTAGATCAAGGCAATTTGTGGACTGAAAACTTTTTTAAAAATGAAGACTATTTTTGTACAAAAAATTTTACTCAAATCAAGACATTTTTTCGAATCAAATTTTTTTTCAATCTAAACAGTATTTTGGACTCATTCATATATTGTCTTAGGCCCAAACAATTTTTGAATAAAAAACTTGTATAGAATCAAGAGGATTTTTTGCTTGACAATTATTCTAAAATTAGGTGATTTAAACAAAAATAAAATAATTTTTCTGTATAAAGTTTGTTTTATATGAGGACTTTTTTTTAATTATTTCAGTTCTAAAATCCTTTTCAATCTAGAGAAGTTCTTTTAAAAATGTTTTATCTTAAGTCAAGAATACTTTTCAATATATAAATTTTCTTTAATCAGAAATAATTTTCCAATGAGAGCTTTATCTGGAATCAAAACATCTTTCTTAAAAAAAAAAAACAGAAATGTATGCTAAATTTCTGTTTTTGTAACACATTCCGAATGTCTTTAAACTCATTAAAATGTTTCCCTATATTTAAAGGCAGCTTCATTGCCCGCTGATTACCAAAGAGATCATTGTACTTTTGCAAGTAGAAGAAAAGCCGCGCTTAAAATATTCACCGAAGAAGGCTTTTGGGATGCCAGGAGAGGAAGAGAGAAAGAGAAAAAGTTTAAACAAATTTTACTATGAAAAAGAGAGTCAAAAATATAATGCAACAACTATGATACAAAAAAAAACTTAAAGTAAAATAACACTGCATACAAAAAACATTAGTGGCATGAGGCATGATATCAAGAGGCTTTGCATCAAACATGCAACAAACAACGAGCTAAAACTCACACACATGCCACTGAATATTTTTTAGAGGATAACAAAAATGACGTTGGTGTTAATGATGATTATGATGACGATGTGTAATATTTCTTACTGTCTGTTGTTGTTGTTATTGTTGTTGATATTGTTGCAATACAAGTCAAACTTGTTGTTGACGTTTGTTTGTTGGTTTGTTAGAGTTTGTCTGCACTGTGTGTGTTGTGTTGTCTTAACTGGTCATTGGTGCTCTGGTTCATTGCCATCAAGCATGGAGGTAACTAACCCAACAACAGAGAGCAACATAAGTATTTTAACGATTTTTCAAAACTTTTTTACTTTTATTTAAATATTTGAAAACTTAAACGCTTACAAAAAGTGCCACAAAGAAAGCCTTTAATATTTTAGTTGCAATTGTTGTTGTTGTTGTTGTTATTGATCAAACATACAAAACAACGATCGTTTAAACAACAACAAGGACAACAGCAAAAACCCAGGTGACTGTGCTGAGTGGGCTGTAGAAAATCAACTACAGGCACACTCAGCTTGCACCAAGCGCACTCTTTGTGATCGTAGTGTTGTGTTGGTGTGGATGGATGTGTTTTATTAAGGCAAACGAAAGACAACCTTTCAGTCTGACTAGGCGTTAAACCTCACGTTATTGAACTTAATATTTTGCTAGTACAAAGTTGTTTGTTTGGACAAGATATTTAAAATTGTGATGAAAGTTTTTTTCCCCAAATGAAAAAGAAATTATTTTTGAAGCTGTTTTTAGTGAAATTAAAGGAGAAATTTTCCAGGAGGCTGAAAAACAAACACAAAGCAACATTTTCTGCGGGTTTTTTTAGGGGAAAATTTCGGCGTTTAATTTTTCTACCGAAAAAATGTCTCTATAGATGTTGACTATAAATCTTTCTCTAGAAAAATTAATTTAAATAAATAATTTTTTTTTTCAAAGAAAATTTGTTTTAATTTAAGACAATATTTTCTATAGCAAAAGTGTCTTAATTTAAGACAAATTTTTCTACAGAAAAAGGGTTCTAATTTAAGACAAATTTTTCTATAGAAAAAGTGTCTTAATTTAAGACAAATTTTTCTATAGAAAAAGCGTCTTAATTTAAGACTATTTTTTTATTTTTTTCTATAGAAAAATGTCTTAATTTAAGACAAATTTTTCTATAGAAAAAGTGTCTTAATATAAGACAAATTTTTCTATAGAAAAAGTGTCTTAATTTAAGACAAATTTTTCTATAGAAAAAGTGTCTTAATTTAAGACAAATTTTTCTATAGGAAAAGTGTCTTAATTTAAGACAAATTTTTCTATAGAAAAAGTGTCTTAATTTAAGACAAATTTTTCTATAGAAAAAGGGTCTAAATTTAATACAAATTTTTCTATAGAAAAAGTGTCTTAATTTAAGTCAAATTTTTCTATAAAAAAAGTGTCTTAATTTAAGAAAAATTTTTCTATAGAAAAAGCGTGTCTTAATTTAAGACAATTTTTTTTGAGACATATTTATTTGAGACATATTTTTCTATAAAAAAGTGTTCTAATTTAAGACAAATTTTTCAATAGAAAAAATGTCTTAATTTAAGACAAATTTTTCTATAGAAAAAGTGTCTTAATTTAAGACAATTTTTTCTATTTTTTTTATAGAAAAAGTGTCTTAATTAAAGACAAACTTTTCTATAGAAAAGGTGTCTTAATTTAAGACAATTTTTTCTATAGAAAAAGTTTCTTAATTTAAGACAAATTTTTCTATAGAAAAAGTGTCTTAATTTAAGCCAATTTTTTCTATTTTTTTCTATAGAAAAGGTGTCTAAATTGAAGACAAATTTTTCTATCGAAAAAGTGTCTTAATTTAAGACAATTTTTTCTAGAAAAACTTTTTCAGCCTGTTCACTGGTGTTGGCTGTTACTTGGTGTAATTATGATACCTTCAACATAATATATTCGGCTGAAGAAATTTGTTTACTGAAGTAGTTTATTTTGTAAAAAAACGCCTAAAGGAAAAAATTTTCATACTTTATGAACAAGAGAAATTTCAAGGTGAAGTTTGCAAGAAAAAAAAAAAAAGTCAAAGAAGGTGAATAAAATTCAAAAATAAAATAAAATTTACAAAAGTTGAATAAACTCATAGAATTGAAAACAAAATATTATAAACTTTCACATCAGAAAATAATTGTCATTCCGGCAACAACTGCCTAAAGAACAAACACTTCCTTCTATTCAACAAATGGGAGGGCAAAATTAAATGTCAACTCCAGTTTAACAAATTGAAATTAAAAAAACGCTCAGACAAATATACAAGTCGAGATGACTGTTGCATACACTTCTATATACATAAATACCGGCAGTTAAACGACCAGGCATGCTGGCTGGCACGCTGACAGTCTTTTTCAATGTGCAGCAAAACACAGCAAAAGTTAATGCCCTCGCTCGCTCAATTGTCTGTGCAGTCACAGTCTGTATGAGCACGACTCGAGTATATAAAAATAAACACACTTATTAACAAGTAAAATAAAAAGAAGATAATTTTGTGATGTGTAACATTTAAAAATAACATTCCCCAAGTTTATTTGCTGCCTGGGGTTGCACTGATTGCAGTTTGGTTGGGAAACAAGTTCAAGTTGTTGCGTTGTTCTGATTTTTATTTTTCTGATGTTTTTGTTTTGCCAAGAATTTCAAGTTTAATGTATGCAAATTTTTTGTTGTTGCAAAAGTAAAAAAGAACCGTCCCTTTAAAGTCAACAGAAAATAGATAATTTAATTAGTTCCCGCTTTTTTATGATAAACAATAACATTAAAGTAGAGACAGAAAACATTTTTTAAAACGAAACTTGGGAATTTTTCTAGTTGTTTATGATTAGTAAAATTTTTCCACCGGAAAACGCATTCAGAAATATTTAAGTAGCAAATTTTGTTTGCTGAATTGTTAAATTTGATAGCTGAATAAAGGATAACAGCCAATGAAGTAAATAATACGTTCTTTATATAAAATAGATTTTGTTCAGCAGCAAAATTCATAGCTGAATGACACTTATAAAGGCTGAATAGCAAAATTCCCAGCTGAATACTAATACATAGCCGCACATAGTTTAAACACCTTTATAGCAATATTCCTAACTGGATAATATTTTATAAGCTGGTGCCAAGTCTTAGCTGAATGACAAAATTTTCTGCTAAATGGCTAAAATAGTTGAATACCTTTCCGAAGTTCCAAAAGATTTTTGTGGATATATTCTAAGTATAGCGTAGAGAATTTTTCTCAGAATATGCTCGATTTTGGCTAACTACTTTAGTTTAGAATCATAAAAATTTCTCCTGCATCATAAATTAATTGCAATATGTTGACAGTTTTATGAATAATCAAAGTTTTTCGCTAGAACACTCATTCAGAAATATTTAAACAAGAAATCATTTTGCTGAATTGCTAAATTCAGTAGCTGAATAATGGATAGAACCAGAATAATAGCTCTTGGGGTATATATTATGCTCTTTATACAAAATATATTAAGTTGACTAGCGCACTTCATAGCTGAATAGCAGTTATTAAGGCTGAATAGCAAAATTCTCAGCTGAATAGCAATATTTGAAGCTTAATTTTATTTTATAAAGTGATGTCAAGCCTAAGCTGAATGACAAATTTGTATGCTGAATAGTTAAAATAGTCGAATTTCTTTCTGAATTTGCAAAATTTGTCGACGGATATTTCCTAAACAGAGCCTCGAAAATGTTAACCCAGAGTGAAACAACTTAGAATCACAAAGTGTCACTAGTTTATCTTCGAAATATATTAATTTGCTCAGTAGTTTGCATATTATCTCTGTTTTTTTCTAATTGAATAGGTTGAGTCACAAGAAACTGGTCTAGCTGAATTTATTTCGTAGCAGCTTAATTTCTTATTGGTTTTACTAAATGGTTACTGAAATAAATATATACTTATTCAGCTGCTTTTTAGGCTTCAATAAATACATTTCTAATATTATATGATGGGATGGGATGGTAATAATAATACATACATAAATACAAAAACTTTATACATATTTTATTTCATATTGTTTATGTAATTGGTTCTTCCTTATTTATGCAGCTATAGATCTTTATTAGTTTTATATAAAACACTGTTGAACTATTTATATAAAACTAATAAAAATATTTAGTTGAAAAAATGAAAAGCGATAAATAAAAAAATTTATTTCTCTTTATTGCAATTGATGGCAGTTTAGTGTTTTGGTGGTTTGATGGCTTAATAATAAATTAAACTGATCTTTCTTGGCTGAAAGTGGAATCGAACTTATTATCTAATAAATAACATCATGCAATAATCAATAAATAAGTTCGACTATGTATCATTAATACTTACAACTAAATTGAAACTTCAACGAAGTAGTTCCCTTTAATCTATTACAAAACTGTCGATAGCATTTGTAATATTAATATGAAAAAAACAAACAAGCCAAGCCTATTTTAAAAATTACACTAACTCAAAAATAAGACAAACTTATTTATAATTTTTCAATAAGTAAGGAGTTTAAGTGCCGTTTGTAATAAGTAAATTTATTCAATTAGCGACGCGCTGTTCTTGATATTCAATTTCGTAAATTAAAGTAGATGGATTTTTTTATATAAAATATGGTTTGTCCAACAAAACCTTTTAATTTTAGAAATTTTATAAATAAAATAAATGTTTTTCCCCCAGTTAAAAATAATTTTAACACAATTTCCAATTAAAAAAGAGTTTATTGCTTATTTTATTAAAAATTCCACAATGAAAAGAAATTATTAAAATGCACTTCAATTTGCAGGCCAAAGAATTTTTAAAATTACAGCTTTTTGTTGAAAAAAATGCTTCTCAAAAATGTTTAAAAATGTATATGTATGTATGAATATAACGTTTGATTAATAAAATAACAACATAAATGACGAAAAAGAGAAACGTGTTAGAGATGCAACAAAGTTTATTTACTTCTTACACCCGTTAACCTGCAGGTATTTTTTTTTTTTTTTTTTTGATTTGCACTCATAAAATAAGGAAACAAAAAAAACGGCAATAATACCTCTCAGTGAAAATAAACAACAATTCCCTCTACCCGTTAACTCTTTATTCAAAAAACTCGGGTTCTCTTTCAAACTCTCCCTCTCTGTATTTATTAAATGCACTGATGCTTTACGCAATGATCATTAAGAATAATGATGACGTTGTGTAAAATGCAGTCATTCCTCTTTTACATTTTTGAAAGCAACAACAATTGCATTAAAGAGCCGAAATAACATTTATTTGCTTCGTTAATGGTTCGTTCGTTCGTTCATTTATTTGTATTGTGTGGTTGGTTGATTCTGGAAGACTTGATTTTATTTCGGTTTTTATTTTTTGCATATATGTATTTTCGTTCATTGTTTTTGCTTTTTAAACTTTAACGAATTGGGGTGAATGTCATCAGGACGTTTTTACGTTGTTACCACTTTATTGTACATATTAGCATGTTGTGCTGTTTTGTTTCATTTAGGAGTGTTTTTTTTGTTGTTGAGTGAATGAGTTGTTGATATGTGTTAGCAAAAAATACTCGTAAACGGTCAATTGCCTCAGCATGCTGGGTTGTGTTGTTGCATGAATGTTTGCTTAAATATTTTGTTTGACATTTTTATTTCAAACTTAAAAAATAAATTAAATATGCATTATTATGCAAGTTTGTAATTATATTGTAAAGAAAAGTAGAATGAGTCAATTGTTTGGCATAAATAATAATAATAAATAAAACAACAGGCCAATATTATTATACAAATTTTTATGCAGGCGAATAAAAATTATATTACATATCGGTAATACAAAAATATAAATTAAACATAACATTTTGTTTAAAAAGATTTGAAAATATATTAAAGCCTGTAAAATATGATACTACCTCGAAAATTGTATTTGCTGAATTAGAATTATTATAGCTGAATATATATATTTTGTAAACCTCAAAAAAACCCATTTGATATCTGTAGACATTTTGTTCGCTATATGTAAAACATGATATTACTTCGGTAATCATGCTTGTTGAATTCAATTTATAATAGCTGAATATGTATATTTGAACCTCAAAACTCAAACACTTTCTAATATCTGCAGTCATTTTGCCCGCTCAACGTAATATATGATATTTACTCGGATATGATGCTTGCTTTATTCGAATTATAGTAGCTGAATATACATATGTTTAAAAATTTCATTGACATTTTTTCTGAATTCTATAGACATTTTGTTCGGTAAATGTAAAATAATACATTTGCTCGGAAATTATGCTTGCTGAATTCGAATTATATTCGTGGAATATGTGTTTTTAAACCATAATGAAAAACCTTTTGATATCTGCAAACATTTTGTTCGCTAAAAGTAAAATATGATATTTCCTCAGAAATTATGCTTGCTGAATTCAAATTATAATCGCTGAACATGTTTTTTTTATCCTCAATGAAAAAATTTTCCATATCTGCAGACATTTTTTTTGCTAAAAATAAAATATGATATTTCCTCAGATATTATGTTTGCTGAATTTAAATTATAATATTTGAATGTAAAATATGCTGAATGTGTTTTTTTTATCTTCAATGAAAAGCTTTCCGATATCAACCGACATTTTATTCGCTAAATGTAAAATATGATATCTCCTTCCTCTGAAATCATGCTTGCTGAGTTGGATTTATAAGAGCTGAATATGTATATCTTAATCTCAAAACTCAAAAACTTTCCGATATTCACAGATATTTTGTCCACTAAAAGTAAAATATAATATTTTCTTGGAAATAATATTTGCTGAACTATTCAAATAAAATAGTCTCAATATGTATTTTGCAATCCTGAATGAAAAACTTTTTAATATCTGCAGACATTTTGTTTGCAATATGTAAAGTATACCTATTTCTTCGAAAATTTCGTTTCCTGAATTTGAATTATAATAGCTTAATATGTATTTTTAAATCTGGATGAACAACTTTTGGATATCTGCAGACTTTTTGTTGGCTCAATTGCTATGTGTAAATTTAATTTGCAATAATTTTTATAAGAAACAAATTGGAAAAAGTAATGCAAAATTGCTCTTTCGATTTCTTCTTTTCTTAGCTGAATAAGAATTTAAGCAGCTGAAATCATATAAAAGGCAGCTGGTTTTTAAGGTCAGTAATTATTCGTTATGACAAATGATAATGATTTAATTTTGGTTATCTAAATAGCAAAAGTTTAAGGTTAATAAAGTCTAAATAAAATTTCAGTAGTTCTCAAAGCATTTGACGCATTTTTTGAAGAGCCAAGTTTTTTGGTATTATAACAAAATCAATCTTTAAGACAAAAATTCAAGCAGCAGTTCAAAAAACTTTTTTTTTAGAATTAGCTGTAAAGAATGAGAAAACCAAAAAATTAATATACTTTGTAATGTTATATTAAAAAAGAATAAAAAAAACAGCCTTTTTACAAAAATTAAAGTTTGCTGAATTTGAACATTAGTAGCTGAATTAATAATACCGACTGTAATTTAGTTTTTTTTTATTACCAAATTATTTTTTTTACTACCGGAAGGCAAAATATTTAGCAAACTTTAGCTGAATTATGTATTATCAGCTGAATAACGAAAAAGTTAACTATTTTTAATCTAGACTAAAAACTATTCATTACAATCATTTTTCAACAAATTTTTCCAGCTGAATTGGCTTTATGGTAAGCTACTTTTAAATAAACTCCTACTTTTAAATAAAGTTACCCACCGAATTAATTTTAGGGGATGAAAAGTTTTATTTGTTTGGCTAATTTACTATTCATAATTAAGTTTTTTTTCCTCCTGGAAATGTTTATTTATTTCGCGTCACAATTAACAGAATTTTTTTATTTGTGTCAAAAAAATCGATAACAATAAGCCAATGAACTGAAACAGAATTTTTTACATACTAAATAAAAAATTTATAATTTGCAATAACAACATCCAAGAGTTAAATACGAGTATGACTGGAAAAGTAAGTCTTTTTTCCTACCAGCAAGTTTTCAAAACTTTAAAAGAATCTAGGTTATTACGTCGTATATAAATAAAAGTGATTGAAAGAAACAAAAGAAAAAAAATTTATATTCAACAACAGCAACAAATTGTTTACTTCATTTTTAAATTATTTAACCGGACAACATAACACGATTTAAATTTATGTGTTGTAGTGTAGTTTAACTTTGTTGTTGTTTACCTTTTAAGAATTGTTCTTTTTTATGATAATTCATTTCTATTTCAGCTTTAAATAAAATTTGGGGAAACAGACACAAGTACGAGTAAGTATCATAATCATTTAACTCTTTAAGAGCTGGGTGTCATTTTTTACTTAAGAGTTGGTATATTAACTATAAAAAGTTTTAATTTGTATTAATGTTTCACTAGTGATTTACACACTTTTGTGGTAAAATTAATTTTGCTGAATTACAAAGATATTAGCTAAATAAGATCTTAAAGCAAAATTTTATATATGATTGCTACACATTGAATTTAACTCAACTGAATAGAGTTCAAACATGCTATATGTATGCTGAATGTGGCTATAATAATATAATATTGTGGTTTTTAACAAAAATATAAACAGTTTAGCTGAATTGCAATAACATCAGCTGAATATGAACTTGAAACATAAATCGTATATACGACTGCTAAGAAACAAATTTTAGTTTGCTGAATGTAGCTTAAACCGGCTGGATTTATGCTGAATTCGATGAACGTCAAAAATTTCATATATTTTTAAAAACAGAGAAAAGTCTAGCTAAATATGCGTATAAAATATGAACGAAATATACAGAGATTTATTTTAATTTTTGTATTAAAAACTGAAAAATTTTGCTGAATTAGGAAATTTTGAATATTGTGCTGAATACAAAAAGTTTAATAATAGGTAGATTTTTTCCATTTTTTTTTTTTTTTTGTTATATTTTTTTAAGCGCATATTATTTAAACTTTACAAAAATGACGTTGGGGATTTCTTGTCATTTTTATATTGTAGAATATAAAACTTTTGTAGAAGTCAGCAAATTGGATATTTTTCCTGATTACAAAAACTTGAACAATAGGTTCTAACACTTGCTTTATATTTTATTGAAGAAAAAATCTGTTAGTATCAGAATGAGAGAGAGTTTGTTAAACTCAAAATGAATAAATTCAAAATTTTTACTAGTGATACATATGTAATTCAGCTCAGCTGAATTAACAACAATTAAGCTAAATTCAATTAACTGAAATGCAATATTCTTGATATCGGCATTTAAACATTTTGTATTGGAAAAACTAGTTTTAAATTAACTTTGAAACAAAATAAATATCTGCTGAATGACGCTTAATTCAGCTGAGTTGTTAAATTGCTATTCAGTTTTACAAGGTTAAAAGCATATCTTATAACTACCCTTAGCTGAATAGTAATATTAGCTGCACACATTTTTTCTTCCTCGTTTCTTGCTTATTTTTGCGGCTGAATTAGTAGATTTGCATGTAATAACAGCTGAGAACACTCTTATTTGTTGTTTAGCAAAATCTTAAACCAATTCAGCTGAATTTAAATTTCAAGAAATGTGGTTTTCTGGCTGTGTTTTATAGTTTGGTTTTTAATGGATTGATGTTTGTCCAAATTTGAGTTTGATCGTTACTTCTTCTTCTTCTTCTTCTTTCATGCTCTCTCTCACTCTCTTTCTTATATACATTTCAACCGTCATTTAACATTTAAAGGTGTTTACGCACTTATACATCCATATACACTTACTTCTATAAGTTTATTATTATTTATTTATTGAATTCTTTTTTGTGCACTGCTGCGGCTGTAATTTCCATTCAAGACAAAAAGAAATATTTATTCATTCACTGTTACACGTGTTTCGAGTTCATTGCCAAATTTTCGATTTTTTTATGGCAAAATTTTTTGAACTTTTTTCTTATTTTCTCTTTTATGTTTTCGTTAAAATTTTTGCTGGTAATAAAAAACTTTTCTGAACATTAGTTTACGTTCTTTTGAGTTGTTTTGTTTCTGTACTTCAAGCCAACTGATGTTATTTTTTAACTTTCCATTTGTTTTTTTCTTTTTAATCTTAATGAAAGTATAAAAATATATAAATGGAAAAATATACTTGAAAAAAGTTACAAAATCGAAAAGCTGCGGAAAGTCACGGAACGCAAAATTAAGAAAGTTCTTAATTATTCTTAAAGGAAATAGTGTTCTCTTTCTTGGAATAATATTATACTTACGTGTAGAAAAAGCCCGGCTGAATATGTACATACTTTACTAAAACACCTCCACTTACCTACAAAGAGAAGAACAACAATTTAAAAATTAGTATATTTAAATAAGGCTTTTGTTGGTAAAAACATATTTAAAAGAATTTGTTATTCTTTAAACTACCTTCTACTTTTCGCCGTTTTTTGTTTTTTAAGTAAAGATAAATGTTAAACAGGTAGCTGAATTGTAGAAGACGCCTTCTATAAAAGTTTTTCTGCTTTGCTGAATTCACAAAAACATTTGCTGAATTAAGAAAAACTTTATTACAGACATATATTATGTAAAAGACCTACTACAAAAGTTGTTGTTGTTTTTTATATATGATCTAATTAGGTATTTGCTTTGCTGAATTCACAAAAACATTAGCTGAATTAAGAAAAACTTTATTACAGGCAAACGTAATGCAATGACCTGCAATGTTTTAAGAAAAAATTAACTTAACTCTTTAAAAATTTACTTGATATATTGCTTTCAATTGAGATAAAATAGGATTTTAGCAAATTTCAAATTTTTTGGCTAGCTGAATCCTGAACAGGACTAGATTAGCAGCAGACTGACGCTTTGTGGTCAGTGCCTAGTTAGTGAAGATGTTTTTTGAATTAACTAAAACGAAATTTTGTACCTAGTTTAAGAGATGAATTACCAGAAATTTTTTAATTAATATAATAAAACCACAACCACAGTTAAAAAAGCCGTTTTTGTACTGAAAGCCACATGAAGCTGGAAAAATTTTAGCACTGATGAGAAGAAAACAAAAGGAAACAACTGTTTTCAAAAATTTATTAGCTGAATAAGATTTAATCAAAAGAATGTCTATCGCTGAATGGAAGTAATAGCTGAGTTATAAAAATTATTGGCTATATATATTATTATTAGGAATGAATGAATAAATGAAAATCATTGTAAATGTTAAAAACTAGCTTGAAATGCAAGAAAGTAACCTCCAGCTGAATTAAAAAAAGGTCTTTCTATTGAAAGGCTTAAAAACTTGAAAAATATGAGCACTAGTGTTCATATTTTTCAAGGAAGCAAAATAAAATAGCTGTATTAAAAAAAATATATATCAGCTGAATAAAGTTAAAGCATGAGAATACGTATAGCTGAATTAAAATAATGAGTGAAGTATACAAGTTATTGACTGAATAAGTTATTATTATGAATATTTGCTTAGCTGAATTACACTAAAATCATTAAATGTGTTGAAAAAAACGTTAGCTGAATTAAACAGTTAATATGATAATCAGAAATTATTGTTTTTATTAACATGCTGAAACATAACTAAGTTGAAAATTATTTAAAGATAAATAATTTTTATAAGCTTATGTATGACCTCTTGCTGAAAAAAAGTAGGTGAATTGAAAAAACTTTTAGCTGAATAAAGCTGAATAAAGCTGAAAATTCAACTAACTTGAAAACAAAAAATAATAATTCTTATAAGCCTACAAATTTTGTAATACTACTTTGTAGTGGCAAAACAAGCAGCTGAATTAGAATTGTTTTTAGCTGAATGGAGCTGAATTAGGATTAGCAGATGTTTACTGTTATTATTTTTACATATTTAATGTACTCATTGGAAATGGTGTTCTTAATTTACTTGCTGAGTGGTATAACAAGAGTTTTGATGAACAAATTCTTGTTTTTTTTCGCGCCATCATCTTCCAAATTATTATCACTACGCAAAAAATCGCGTATTAATTAAGTTTTTTTTTTTTTGCTTTATTAATGAGTTTTTTTTTTATTAAAATCTTGTTTTAGGAATTCTATAAAAAAGTTAAATATAAACTGCAACATGTTTTTCTGATCAAATAAATTGCGTACACTGTTTCCAGAGAAAACTTTATGATATTGTACAGCTTAAACTATTAGGTTTAGTATCATCATGATGCTTCAGTTCAATTATTTCCTGTCTATTTTCAAATGTGCGTTTTAATTTCTATTCTATACTCCCGTCTTCAGCTAAGTTAGTCTGGTGTACATATTTTCTATTCTAATTTTTTTTTCGGTTTTTTCGTTCTTTTTCTAAAACCAATTTATCACATCATAAAAACCAACTGACAGATTTTTAAATTCAGCAAAAGCAATAAAACATTTCACAAATTCCTCTCTAACAGACGGGAGCAGAATACTCTTGTGTATTTAAACGTGTAAACAAGAGTATCTAAGTTTGTGTTTCTCTAGTATCCATAAGTGATAAATTTGAATGTTTTTTTTTTTTTCTTTTTTGGAATATGTAGTTTTTTTTCCTATGGCGGCATATGAGCAAGTTTACTAACCTTGAACTTCATAACAAAAAAATATTATGCGTTTGTATAAGATTTTAAACGTATATGTATACACAAAATTTCTATGCCATATAGAATATGTGTAATAGTGTAAGTGCGTGTGTCAAAAATGAGGTAATTTGAATAACAATAGTTTATTTAGAAAGTTCATTTTTTTTTTATTTCTTTCAAATTGCCGTATCTCTTTTTTTCATTTTTGTTGCAAAACAAATATGGAGACTTTATTTAGCTTTTTGTTTTGTGTTTACGTTTAAATATAGTTTATTAGATTTTTAGGGAACAAAAATATGTACATGAAAAAAAAGGAAAAAATTTGGAAGCTGAAATATGACTATTTTTCGCCTTTTTTCGTAATACAGTACACATGTTTACTTCGATCAGGTATTTTCCAACAACTATTTTATAATATAAAATGGCAAAGGTCAAGGCTTAACAATAAATTTTCAATAAGGTATTTTATTGTTCTCAATATTGATGGACCCATTAAATAGGTAAAAACGCCCATGTCATATTTCGCGTTTAGAGGAAAAACCTCATAATAAAAGAGATTTTTCAAAAAATTCTTACAAGATCGTTATCAGTAAGAATTTTAAAGTTTTAAAGTGGCCTCATAAAAACGAATGAGAATTTTCTTTAAGAAAACTTTTGATCAAGCTTGAGGTTCTTTATGCTTCTAGTAAATGATTTAAAAAAGTTGTTCTACAATACCATCTCCTTCCTCACAGAACACTCAAAAGTTGGACAACTAATACTGTGCCATAGCTGACTATAAGTAAAATCTAGTTTCGGATTTTTACTTGCTTTCAAACAAAAATATTTTTTCATCTGCCTGTTGGAATAGCTGAATAGGTACATTAAGGTCAGAACCTCATATATGTTCAGCAAGACAAAGCAATCAACATTGTTGGGCATTTTTCTCGTGCTCCTGAGTTCGCTGAATTCAGTAAAACGGTGTCTTAACTAAAGTAATTACACAAATCTGTTGGTTTTTAATTTGAAGAATAATATATCATTCACTGGATTTCATTTCCACTACTTTAGGCTGTTGAACAATAAAATAAAATCACTCTTTTGAGAATTTTGAGTAATAAAAACTCAATTCAGCTGCAAAACATTTAGCTGAATTCAAAAATTTCTTATACAATAAGAATCAATAAAAGTTTTCTGACAGTTTAATGGCTGAATAACAAATAATATATTTTAATATTTTATAATTGTTTAGCAAAATCTTAAACCAATTCAGCTGATTTAAGATTTCAATAAATATAGTTGCGAAACATTTAGCTGAATTAAAAAATTCCTTATACAATAATAACCAATAAAAATTCTTGTGGCAGTTTAATGGCTGAATAACAAATAATATTTTGCAAACACCAAAAACAGAATTTATTCTTACGATTTTAGTTTTCCTCACAACTTTTATACAACTGAATTGAAGAAGAAATTGTTCCTTAATACCATCACCTTTTTTTCTCACAAAAAACTCATAAGTTGGCCAACAAATGTTGATATGTATTAGCTGGCTATAGGTAAAAACTTATTTTGGATTTTTACAAGCTCCTAAGCAAAAATGATTTATTAACTTTCCTGTTGGAAGAGCTGAATAGGTATTTTCAGCTTAGAACTTCATATATTTTTCAAAACAATCTTTAATATTTGGCATCTTTTCATGATCCAGAGTTTGCTGAATTTAGCTAAATAGTGTCGTAGCTAAAGTTTTTAAACAAATTTGTTGGATTGTGGCTAGATTAATTTCTTTTTATTTGCTGAATTGTATTTTCAATACTCTAGGCTATTGAACAATAATATTCAATCAGTGGTTTGAGAATTTTAGCAATAAAAACTCAATTCAGCTGCAAACCATTTAGCTGAATTAAACAACTTTTTATATTAAAAGAATCAATAATAATTTTTTAGGAGTTGTACGGCTGAATAACATACACATATAATTTAAATGAAATAAAATAGTTGCTGAAATGCAGGTTTTACCAAAAAATAATATTAAAAGAGGTGTGCTCAATGGCTTGATAAGTGACTCATGACACTGAACTGAATAAATGTTTTGTAAATAAAATAACTGTTTATTGTGCTGAAACCCCCAAATAAAACTTTAAAATTATATAAATATTTACGGCTTAGCTACTTTAATTCACAGTTTGTTAAGTAATTGGTTTTTACAAATTTGTCAGATTTTTACTAGATGAAATACTTTATTGCGACTACTCTAGGCTCTACAATAGTAAAATAAAATCATTCTTTAGCGAAGTTTTAGAAATAAAAACTTAATTTAGCTGCAAAACTCTTAGCTGAATTAAAATATTCCTCATATAAGGAGAATAAACAAGATTATTTTTAGGGGTTTAATGGCTGAATAACAAATAATTTATATGAAGTAAAAAAGTTGCTGAAATTGTGGTCTTTATATATAAAGTTACCAAAAAAGACATGTGTTTAATAGATTAATAAGCAACTCTTAAAACTCAGCTGAATGTGATACTTATAAAAAATATATTTTTCTTGTTTTGAGAAAGAAAAATGCAAAGAAAACTTAAAAAACCACTATATTCAGCTTCCTGTCTTTAATAAATTTAATTTAATGAATTACAGTTTGGTGACTAACTGGTAAAAGTAAGCTGAATAGCAATGTTTCAAGCAAAATAGCCGTTTAAAATGCTAAAAACCCAAAATGCAAACAAACCCGTTAAAAAATATGTTTAAACTTTTTTAATTTAATCTAGTTGGACAAAAGGCTATAAAAACCAACTGAATTGAGTCAATTGCTAATTTCTTTAATATATAAACCACTGCTGAATAGCAAATTATCTTTGCTGAATAAACTACAATGTACTCCAATGGAAAATCTAGAAAAGTATTTAGTCCTCTAACAAATTTATGAAGCTGCATGGCATTTTGGTTATGCATATTTGGTTATGCAAAGCCAAATTTTATTTAAAAATTCAAAGATGAATATATCTGAACCACAGTTCGACAAGTAACTAGGAAAAATCAGCTGAATAGCACTTTTTGAAGTCAAATAGTTGTTTATTGTGCTAAACAACCAAAATTCAAATTAAAATTTAAAAAAATATATGTTCAGTCAATTTACTTTAGTTTAATCTGAATTGAAAATGGGCTAAAAACCACAGCTGAATTAATTTAATTCCTAATTTTTAATAATACATTTCACAAAAGGTACTTTTATATAGTTTCCTCCATACATAAATCTCTGCTGAATAGCAATTTATCTTTGCTGAATTAACTAAAATGTACTCCAATGGAAAATCTATAAAACTATTTAGTCCTTTACAAATTTATGAAGCTGTATGGTTTTTTGGTGTGGACAGGAAAGGTAAACTTTACTTCAAAAATATAAGGAATATATGTCAATCACAGTTCGATAAGTAGCTGCTAAAAATCAGCTGAATAGCACTATTTCAAGCCAAATAGTTGTTTATTGTGCAAAAAAAAAAAACAAAATTCAAACAAGATTTTTGAAAAAAATATCTTCAGCTAATTTAGTTTAATTTAATTCATATCGAAAATGGGCAGTAAAAGCCAGCTGAATTGATTTTATTCTTAATTTAAAAAAATAAATTTTACAAAAGGTATTTTTAGTCTTTTGCTTATATAAACCCCTGCTGAATAGTAAATTATCTTTGCTGAATTAATTAAAATGTACTGTATAGCATTTTGGTATGGACAGGGAAGCTAAGGAGTACTAAAAAGTAGTTTAAAAATATAAATATGAATATATCGCAGCAGTAAAGTACAAGAATTTTTATTACATTGAAAAATATATACGAGTATACCAGTGTTAAAGACTTTTACCTTAAAATTCCGTAATAACAACAATATAAAAAATATTTACAATTTAAGCAATTCCCAAAAAAAAAAAAAAAAATATTTATAAGTACTCGTATATATAAAAAAAGGGGAAGAAGTATATTCCACAAAATATTTCAAGCACGTAATTGTGGAATAAAACAAATGAATAATAATTAATTTTTGGCTCGTTGGAACAAAATCAGCTTCAAAGAGAATGACCAAAAATATTCATGTGTCTTTAAACACCTTGACTTTGAAAATCTTCTGAACATGTTCGCGTACAAAAAAACAACATACACACATTTTTATTGATATTAGTATACAGTGCGTTTCCTCTTATATACAAAAGCGAATGTATAAGTATGTACGTATGTATTTCATAACATCAATTACATTTAATTTTCAAACTTATACAATACAGAGATAATTTTTTTTCAAGTTTATAGTATGTACGCAATATTAAATTTCTTTTATGTATTTGTTGTTTCTTTTTTTATATTTGAAGATCTCTTTTGTTTCATTTTGATTTTGTTTTACTGAGGAAGGGGGATAATTCAAACAATTTTTGAAATTCAGGTCATATCTTTAAGGTTCTATTTATTTAAGAGTATTTTTATGTGTGCGTGTGTGTGTGTGTGGTTTTATGAACACTTTACGCAGTGGGAAGCATTCTATATTTTTGAATATAATCTTTATATTTTTATTATAATTTATGTTGAAAGGGTCTTAAGAACTTTTATGCCACATCACCTGACTGCTCATAAAACTATCTAAAACTTTGTATATATTTTTAACTCCTGATAAAGCTTAAAAATAAGCTTTATTGAAATTTAACTAAATTTCAAAGAATTTATCATAGCTGAATAGCTTAACCAGTTAGCTGAATAGCCTAATCGGTTAACTAAATAGCCCAATTAGTTAGCAGAATAACATAATCACCTAGCTGAATACAGTAATCAGTTAGCTGAATATCTTAATCAGTTAGCTGAATTAGTTTTGCGTTAAGTAAAACACTGCTTTAGTCAGCTTAACAGCTGATTTATGGGCAGAAATTAGAGAAGGGTAATTTTAATAGTAAGATAACCCATAATTTATGCAAATTTCGTTTCATAAATTAAGCTGAACAAATATTTAGCTATTAGTTAAACTAATAAATAAACAGAATTTAACTTTAATTTGGCACTAAAAATTAATTATTGCTAAAGGTACCTGAATAGCTTCCTAACGCTGAATAAGCTAAAGATCTATTTTAGCTAGCTGAATACTTTTCATTTATATTAATTTTACATGAAATGCCAAGCTGAATATATATTTAGCTATTGATGGAGTAATTGCAAGCTAAATTTAAGTTTCATTCATTAGCTAGCTTAATTGCTGCAAAAACGTTTAAAATAAGCTTAATTTGAAATTCGTTTAATTAATTTAATTTGTAAAAGAATACAAAGTTTTTATTAAACTGCTAAATATATATTCAGCTATTGGGGTAGTTGAAACATAAGCTGAATTTATGTTTAATTTATTTATAAAGAAATTTTCGCAGCTTAATAGCTTTAAAAACTTTTAAGATAAGCTTAAATTATTTAAGTTGTAATAGAATATTAAATTTATACTGAGCTTGCTTGAAACGCCTGGCTGAATATACATTCAGCTATTAGGTTAGTTGAAAGATAAGCTGAATTTAAGTTTAATTCATTTATAAAGATTTTTTACAGCAGAATATCTGGATTAGCTAGCAGCATAGCTTTAAAAAAATGTATAAACTTTATTTAAAATTCACTTAATTAATTTAAGTTGTAAAATAATATAAAAATTTTGTTAAGTTTTCTTGAAACGCCAAGCTTCAGTTATTTGGTTAATTAAAAGATAAGCTGAATTTAAGTTTAATTTATTTATTAAGAGTTTTTCACAGCAGAATAGCTGGACTAGCTAGCTATATAGCTTCAAAGAATTTTTGTAATAAGCTTTATTTGAAATTCGTTTGATTAATTTAATTCGTAATTGCTTGAAACGCCAAGCTGAATATACATTCTGCTATTGGGCTAAATAGAAGATAAGCTGAATTTAAGCTTAATTGATTTATACAGAATCTTTCACAACTGAATAGCTGAATAGAAGTTCGCTGAAATAGTTCATTTCTTTTGCAGGTGAATTGCCTACCCAGCTAAGTAACATTGATTATTTAAACCTGCTAATAAGAAGCTTTCCTGGCTGAAAGTACAAATATATAGCTGTTTATAAAAATATATTAAAACTAAGATCAAAGCAGCTGAATATGTGCTGTATGATTAAGTGTTAATAGCAAATTTAAAAGTCAGTTAGAATATACAACAACTTAGCTGCCTGAACATTTTTTGACTTTGATAACTAGCTGAATATAAAATTCACCTTGCTGAATAGCAAATTTTATTTGCCTTACTGGCTGTGTTAGTATTTTCTGAATCTTATAACCAGCTGAATATAAAATCCAGCTTGCTGAATAGCAATTTTAGTGTGCGTTTAGTGGTTGAATGATGTTTTTTAAATAAATAAAGTAAATATGTTTATTTATTCTCTGAATAGCGGAATCAAGTGCCCTAAAGCTGATGCAATGTGTGAATAAATAAGAAGTCTTTGAAAATATTAATAACAGTATAAAAGACAAACAATTCTTCATATAACATTTAATCAGTTTTTCAGTTCATAACATCTTTTTTTGTTTTACTTAATATCTAATTAAGCCTCTGAAGAGTCTCAGACCGGTCGAATATCACCAACTATTATTCAAATTTTTGTATGTATGTGTCTATGTGTAAGATATACTCATTTATACATATATACACATAATCTCATACGCATGTTTAAATCGCTTTCTTGTTTTCGTTAGTTGCAATATGTGAATATAAAAAAGTTATTTTCAGCTGTAAGACAAAAGAGGAAAAAAACTTTTTTTTTATTTTTTTTTTTGGCAATAAATGTCAATGTCCGAACAACCTTTAAAGAACTTTACAAAGTCAGCCAGTTATTTTGGGAATTCATTAAGATTTATTTAAATCATTATTTTGGAGAAGAAACATGAAGCAAAAGAGATGTAAGAGATTCTTTTTAGAAGTAAAAATTTTGTAAAATTTGGCTTTGAAACGAGACAAGTTAAAGTTCCAGGCCAAACAACTCCAGCGAAACAGAAAGTTGTTGAACAACTTTGTTCTTTCAATTTTCCTGTCTGCTGTCCGCCAACTGAAGAAGATAAAACCGCCAGCTACAGGAATATACATATAAGGCAGATGATTAATAAGTGGTAAAAGAAATTGTACATACTCAGGGATGAAAAAATGTCAGCCAATATGGTTTGACGTTAATAAATAAAGCAAGCAGCTATTAAATGCCAGAGGCGCTGACTTTAAATCAGTGGTGACCAAATCAATACGTTTATAGTTATACGCCTGTTTTAGTAGCAGCATCAAATGAAGGTTTATTTTTGAAAAGCTGCGCAACAAAGTGAGTAAAGTCTATAGAGCAGCTATAATGATGATGATGATGGACCAACTTCGCGGTGTGAATTATTCTCGATTCACCAGCATTCCGTGTGGCTTGCAAGGCTCACACAGGTTGAAGGTTTCTGCTATAAGTTTGTAGCCAAATAGACAAACCGCTTGTTGAAGAGTTCGGGCCTTCCAATCCTTCATGTATGCATGTTTCCATCAGTTAAAGCAAAACAAGGCTTAAGGAGGTCGAATCCCATTAACAGCATCAATCCTTAATGAAATCACTTGTCTAATCATCCCCCCTGGTTCTTTACATTACCGGTATCTGTTGCAAGGCAACAACACATCTGTTTTACATTCTGAAAGTTGTTCTGGTAAATCATTCACATAAAGAGGAAATAAAAGCGGGCAATAAATTAATTAATTTATTTTTTATATAAAAAGCAAAACCGACCTTAAGTTTAAATCAACATTTTAATATAATTTAGTTAGTTTTAAAAGAAATACTCCTAAGTAACGCGTAAAAGTTGGACTTTTTTGAGAATAATATTGATTCGAAAAAGGAGAAGTAATAAATTAATACTATTTTCAATTTAAATAGACTACTTTAGCAGTATACAGTTTCAAAAATAAACGCATTTTATTTTAGTCTTCCTTTTTTAACAGCTACGAATACAAACTAATAAAAGTTGAACTAGTTACTGTCTACTTTATTTTGACGCTGACTGTATTTAGATATTCTGTTAGAACCACAATCTCTGGAAACAGTGTTATATATTTCAATACCTATAATCCAGATTTCCCTGATTTAAAATAGTTCAACATAGAAACTAATAATGCCCCGAATGCAAACTCAACTACACTCAATTTAACAGCCCTGGTTTTCTTTATATTTTTATTTTATTTAAAAAGTGCGCAAAATCCGGTGTATAGATAAATAGCAATAAGCAAAAAAAGTTGTTAAAAAATTGTTAACAAAAAAAAACCCACTATTTTAAAACCTACTACTTCAGCTTCTGCTTAAACCAGGGGTGCCCAAAAGTTCTTTATGGAAGAGCAAACACCAATACATTTAAGGAAAAACTGATTTTATTTAACATTTTTTTATTGTAAAAAGCAAAACATATTTACAAAAACAAAATTTACACTTATAATCGCTGTCGCGAAAGTTTACCAGCAAAGCATGCGAAAGTGCTGTTACTTTGCTCTTGTGTGTGTACAGTGAAGAAGGACAAAAATATATAAGACAAAGTTGTTTGAGTATTTTTCATTGCTAGTGCTGAGTGCATAGCCTTATAGCTAATCGCTTTTACAAAAATAATTGAGCATCAAGCGCACAGGGCTTGGGCATCCCGGCGTAAATAAAGCAAAACGCTCATGTAAGAATTAAACGGCCTATAAATGGATTTTGATATTATTTATTAAGTGTTTGCTGCTTTTTGTTCGTTTTTTTTTATGTTTTCTGAAGTTGTTTTTTTTTTCTTGTGCTTGATTTTGAAATTAAAAGTTCTTTTTATTGTATTTCTCTTCTTTTTACTTTCAGACTTTCTTCGTTAATTGCTGGTGTGGTTTTTTTTACTTTCTTCGTTGGCCATTTAAAGAATACAGACATAAAAAATGTTGTTGCGCAGATGCTGTAGTACTGAAAATGGCTGTTGTTTACTTTGAGTATTAAGCAGAACAACTTTCTTCTGTTTTATGTTTTTACTTTTTTAAGTGTTGCGTAACAGAAAAATACACATATACATACGAGAACATATATAGCATACATCATGAAATAATATCATTTAAAATAAAGGAAAATAAAATAATTTATATTTATACTAATACATATATAAAGTGGAAAAGTTTGTTTGTTTGCATAAGGTAATCTCTGGAGCTACTGATCTGATTTTAAATTTTTTTTCAGCAAAGTTTAGAGTGACAGACATAGGCTATATAAAAGTCCATTAAAGTGCTCAATATAGGGCCACATAGTGCTCAATATAGAGCTTAAACTCAGGAAATGTTGTTTTGCTTTTTTTTTTGAAGAAATCTATTAAAACAATAATTTTAGGAACCAAAAAAGCAAAATAAATCTTTATCAACGTGGGACGCTATATGCCCTGCTTTTTCGCGGGTCTGTCCCCTAACTAAATGCGAAAATTAATCCGTTCATTTCTTACTCACTCTAATAATAGATTTGAGTACAAACGAATACAGCAAATGCATATTGTTGCAAAACTATGACTAACTGGGGTCTAGGGTAATTGTTTGTTTGCAAAACTAACTAAGCTCACTTATATCAAATTCAAAACATAGATATAACTGCGTCTAAAAAATACATAGGCTTTATACATTTGTATCCTAATGCCCCAGTATCAGAGGTGGATGCTTTAAGCTTTAAGATGAGGGTAGCGTAATGCAGGCTGATATTACAGCTACATATAATGAGAGCACCTAACTGGTTAAGGTACTATAGGGTATACGGGATGAATATCCGAATCTGTGCTGATTATAAGGCTGCGTTAAATGCGCTTGATGGTTCAAGAATGCCGGATATTTCTTAATGATGTAGTGAGACATTCAAACCTAGAGCTTTTCTGGGTACCAGCGCACAGTGGAGTGCTCGGAAATATTGTGGCGGATGAACTGGCGAAAGCCGGGGCTCGTCTACAGCGAGGGCACATTGATGCGATGCTAGGAGTCCCGCTTTAAAGCTGTAAGAACCAAGAGCAGCGTCAGTTTGTAGGGACTGCAGAGAACAGACGATCTGGTGAGGTTACCTGCCAAGTAGCGAGGCTAACATGGCCAGCGTATGATCTTAGGAGGACTATGGCCCTAAAGGGGTCTACCCCGGCAAATGTTGCGCACCTGGGTGGCAGTTCTGACAGGACCTTGTCACATAGGGTTGCATACTAGGAGGTTAAATCTTTCATTTAATGATCTCTGTAGAAGTTGTAAGGATAAGGACGAGGAAAAGGAAGAGAGTGCTGAGCACTTGCTTTGTCGGTGCCCGGCTGTCATTTCTATGAGTACGTTGTATCTAGGCGGAACGATGCTGCACAGGTTAGCAGATATATCGGAATGCGGAGTGAAAGGACTGGATTCTTTTATACGGGTTTCAGGTTGGTTTAGATCTGAACCGTCGTTGGAAGTGTAAGTCTCATATTCTGCACTCCTCCCTCAGGCAACACAACGGTACCAAGAAAGAACCCAAGTAGGCTGGTTTCATGAAACTGGCGGACTGTACAATCTAACTAAAATCTAGCTAAAACAAAGACGAGACAGTTCTTCTTCTCCTGAGCTTTCCAAACTTCTTGAATGAAATTAAAAGCAAAAATAGATACACATGGATAAGTATGTCCAAAATAATAAACAATTTTAAAAATAGGATCAACTGGATGGTAAACAGAAATATTTCTAATTTACGTTCAAAGGAAGTCCCACTAATTTACGTTCAGAGGAAATACTGTCGTCGCAGAATATTGCAATATTCAACGATACTCATAATTTAATTTTGAAAAAAATTCTTCCAGATAGATAAGTACGCTTACAGTATCGAAAATACAGTCCACTATACAAAAAAAAAATTTAGTTCATTTAGCCCTTTCGGCTCTCTATCACATGATATTTTAGCTCAGTTTCTGAACAAAAATCTATAAAGTGAAGGATTTAAAAGTGTTTATCATTTCTGCTCTTGTTATTTTTTTTTTTCTTTTGATCCTACACTAAGTATTTTAATAGACTTTTATATATGTTCATTAGGAGGCTTTACTCTACACTTTGCTGAAAAAAATTTTTAAAATCGGACCAGTATCTTTTACAAACATACAAACTTTTCCTCTTTATATATTAGTATAGATATGTACATAAATGATATAATTTAAAATTTTGCTCTAAATTGCCTTTTGTGATCTTTAAATAAATATCGCTTTTTTTCTTTTTTTTTCATGTTTTTAAGTTCCCTACAATTTCAAGTTCAATGTCAGTCAAATTTTAAGTTCAACTAATTAAAAAAGACACACAAAAAAAATGAGTCAATGAGTATACTCGTATAATAAATAATATAAAATGAAAATATAGGCCTCGTGTTTTTTAAATGTTAATTTATGCTGTGTATGTCATTATCACGAACAAAATCCAGAAACAATGAAACGATAACAAATAAGTATTTTTGGTCGTTTTAAATAGAATAATCAGATTACACTTAATAATAAAAGATCTAATAAACACACAACACGTGTTTGGAATTTTTGTAATTCTTGGAAAAAATTTGAAAAAATGGTGTAAATTAAATAAGTAAGTTGATTTTTAATAAATTAGTTTTTAGTAACAAAATAATTTTTGGAACATTTTGTAATTATTTCAATTTATGAAAAATTTACAAAATTTTTTTTTTTTTTTTTTTTTTTTTTTTGGAAGATATTGGAAAAAGTCTCCAACGACTTTGAATATGAAACATACATATTTTTCTTTCTAAGCCATGAAATATAAGAGAAGTTCATTTGCATCAAAGTTTCAAGTCATTTTTCAACCTGTTTTCAGAAGACGATTTGTCTATACACAGAAAACATTTTTTTCAGGTTCAATAACGAAATTCGCTGAACCAATTAAAAAATTGTTTGAATGCGGGAATGCGGACCTGTAACGAAATTCTTAGATTCAAACAAAACTTCAGTAAAAATAATTATCGATCAAAAGCAATTATTTTTATTTAAATTATTAATCAGTGAGCTTATTTCCTTATATACATATGTACGATATTAACTAATCAGTTGTGAGTTCGAGTCCAACTTCAGTCAAAAAGAAGGATTATTTTTAAATATAACAATTATTATTATTATTTTTTTTTTGGTAACAAAATATGATATCCAAGACCATTATTTTGATACACTCGTACATACAAATAATATCTTCATACAAAAATTTTGTTGGGTTTATTTTGATTATAATTTGTTCTGAGTATTTTAAAGCTTAAAAGCATCCGCTTTTCAACCGGGAATGTCAAACATTATAGCAAATTGAAGATTTTTACCGATACAAACACTAAATCGCCGTAGAATACATATTACAATTTATTAAAAAAAATATATTTTCAAAAAATTTTATTAAAATAAACTTTTTTTGAGCAATTGAGTTTTATTCATTAAATTAGCTTTTAATCTTGATACCAATAAGAAACAACAGCTTGTGTTTTATGTGTCCCAGCTGCCTATATGCCGACATTTCATAGGAGCTACCCTAATCATCACTAGACTTTGGAAATTTTTTAAAGATATTCTCAAACATTTAATTTTATATCCCAACAAGCTAAATAAATTATTTTATTATTTATATTTTAATTAGATTGTTGGGATATAAAAAAGTTCAATGTTCGAGAATATCATTCCAAAATGTTCAAAGTCTACTAATCCAAGATCATCAAAGACTAAATTCAACCCGCCAAAAGTCTAAAATCATCACATTAAACAAGGAATTTCCCCATTCGGTCAACTTTGTAAAAACACGTTTTCATTTCGTATTTTAAACATATTTCAAAACACAACAGCAAAAGCTTATTAACTTTCAACACACAAAAGCTTTAATAACAAGTATTCCAAAATCACCACTGTTATTAACATTCATTGAGTGCTAAAAGCGCCAAGCTTTTTTAGCGTTAAATTATAAGGAAGCTTTTAAGCAAGTAATATGTATACAGAGACCTTATGAATAGCTACCAGGCACTAGATGGCGGCTAAAGCAACAACAATATTTACAGGGTGCGGAAATATGAACAAATCTTTATTACACAAAGGTGAGTTAGAATACTAAATCTATGATATGGAACACAAAAATATATTTTAATCACATAAAATATTAGTAAAAAAAATGTTAAGCTTAATGCAAAAATCCCAAAATATAATAAGAAATAATATTGAAAAACAATATTTTATAAGAACAGAGTCAGTTAAATTCTTAGGTTTAATATATAATTATTTGATCTCGTTTACGTAATTATTTCTTATTTTTGCAGCTAAAGATCGTTTTGCTTTTATATAAAAAATACAACAGCATTTATTTTCGATATTTCGATAACAATTTGTTGTCATCGTCAGAAAAATTAATGTGTTTTTAAAAGTTTTTTTTAAATATTTTTTAATTAAAACAAAATTTTAATAACACATTAGTTTTTCTAGCGATGATAACAAATTGTTATTGAAGTATCGAAAATAAATACTGTTGAATTTTTTATATAAAAGCAAAACAATTTTTAGCTGCAAAAATAAAAAATAAATTTTTTTTACTATTAAAAAGTTTAATAAGCAATTTGACAATTTTGCTATTCTGTAGCATAATTCACAAATTTGATAATTCTAAAAAAAACTTTACTACTTGTAGCTTGTATTTTCCTTTATCCCTTCGTAGTTTTGACGTATTTTTTAACTGTGATGCCGCTTGATTAATGTCGTCAATGTAGTTATTGATAAGTACCAGAATCGCACAATTGTAGCTGCAAGTGACAATATTAGTTGACAATTTAAAAATTTTTATTAGTGTTAAAAGTAACGGAATTCGCACCCAGTTGAAACAAATAAACTAACGGTGAGGGCTTGTTTTGCGATTTCGAAGGCAAACATTTGAAAAGTCCAAGAAACACATTTAAAGCTTAAAAATATTTTGTTTCTTATAAGCTGATATATTATTTGTTAGGTTTTCTTACATTATACTGTCTCTCAGCTCAAAAATGGATCGGAAATATAAGTTTTCTCCGCTCAAAATGCTTGTGAACGTTAAAGTTAGAAATCGAAACAGGCTCTCAATACTCGTACATTAGTTTTGTATAGAAAACGAAGGGAGCAACTCTCAGTTCTACTGCAAAATTTATATAGCGCATGCTCAGTATACGCCACTGCTGGATGACGGCCCGGTAATTGCAACAGCTTTATTTTTAACATTGCAGGAGTTATAAGATGAAACGAAAATAATAATATGCAACTTAATTTAGTATAAATAATACTCATCTGCGTAAATTAAATTAATTATATTGAATAAAACTTAATTTATTAAAATAAATTAAAATTCCCAAACTATATAGCGCACGCTCAATATATGCCACAGCCGGGCCACGTTCCGGGTATTGCAACAGTTTTATTTTTATCTTTGCAGGAGTTATTAGATAAATAAAAATAATATGAAACTTTTGTGCTGTTCATAGAACACAGACGAACACTCGTTTAAAAGAATTTATATGGAAACCACTCAAAAAATTGAAAAAATTTCATACAAATTTTCTAGACGATTCTATGAGCAGCACGTTAATTTAATATAAATCAAAAATAATACTCATTAACTAAATTAATTATATTGAATAAAAAAAAAATTTTATTAGAAAAACTAGAAAAATTTGTTTATTGAATTACTAGCACACAATCAAATTTTCCTGAAGAAGTCTTCCAAAGGAAGACGAAATATTGAAAAATACAATAATAAAATTGAAAAAAAAAAAACAAAAATGACCTTCAGCTGAAAGAATTTTTTGCAAATATTATATTAAATAAAACTTAATTTATTAAAATAAATTAAAATTTTCATTGACTTCCTGGTCAATAAGTCCTGGGTCTTCTTCTTTTCTTTCAAATATTAATTTTTGTAACTGCTCTTAGCAGTTCTTCAAAACCGTTTCTCGATGTATCTTTTCAAGCCATTCTAATATTTTTCTTAATTGACGTCACACAGTGCATTGAATTTTACGATTGAATTCAAAAGCAAAAATTGAGTTCATGAACGTTTGTCGACTTCAATTGGCATGTTTGCAATGATAAAGTGCAGCAAAATGCACAAACAATAGCAATGCTATGACAAAAACTAACAAGTCAGGGAACGAAAATAGCAGTTGTGTGTACATATGCAAATATTAAATAGTCTTTGAATATTAAATAACATCATGAAAAAATGCCAATGAAAATATTTAAGCGATTATATTAAATTTGAAATTTTCTGACAAAATCTTAAAAGTTAAGAGTAATTGACTTCAGTTTGAGTAGCAATATCTCCGCTTCTAGGGATAGAAATAGTATTTTTATTAGAAGAAAAAAAAAGAAGAAACAATTTCAAATTTGTAATCGTTAAAAATATTTGTGGTGAACAAAATGTTTGTTTTGGGATAAGTTTAGAAATTCACGCAAATACTCTTCGATCCCTGGAAAAACGCTTTATATTAACCCACTACAAAAAAAGCTCGCAAATTAACACACTCTCAACAAACACACACATTTCAACAGCCACCGACGAACTAAAACATTGTAAATAAATTGTAACAACATTTAATAAACGAAAAAGCTCTAACGATAACATATGATTGACATTACAAATGAAGAGAATGAAGAGAAAGAGAGACTGGCAACTGTAAATTTTAAACCAACAAGTACTAAGTTAGGAGTACGACTTTCGAAGCATAAGTAAAGCATTTTCTCAAATAACACTAACATAAAATTTTTTTTATTTTCCCACAATTGCTAAAACATTTATTATAATTTGCCCCACTGTTCGACAAACGCAATTTTATATTTGAAGTCGTTACGCTCTGCAAGGTTAATTTATTTTTATTTAAACTAGAAAAATGGCATAAATGTTATAGTTGCAACACAAACAAGACTGAGAAGCAGTTGGTGGCGGAATTTTTCAGCAGAACCGGGGGGTTCAACAAAAAATGTGCTTTTTGTCAAAGCTTTCTGATAAAATAAAAGGGGAATAAACTAAATTGACCCGCTTTAAATTGACCTTTAAAAACAATTGTGTTTGATAAATATTTGTACAAAAAAGAGACACACACACATAGCAATACTCGCATACTAGTGCACATAAGCAACAGCGCATATATGAAGTGATTTATAAATTTTTGTAACACATTTCAGAGAAAAAAAATGGTTTACAATTGAGAAAATTTTAAACAAATTTTATTTCGAAAAAATTTCGTTTAAAAAAAATGTATTTAAAAAAATACCTTTTTTTAAATCCTTTTTTTTTACATAATAGACTATAATTTTTACAAGTGGACCATTAGATTAATCAACAAATAATAATTTAAAATGCCTAAACTTTTCTTTGCCAAGCACCTATTAAAAACCCCCTTTTCGAGAAAAGTACCTATTGCGAAGTAGATATTTTGGAAAAGCGCTTTTTCAAAAAAACGTATTTAAGAAAAGTATATTTTGAAAAGCACCTCTTGGAAAAAAACTCTTAAAAAAATTTGTTCTGAACATATGTATACCAGTTTAGATAAAGTGCGCTCATGGAAAGAAATATATTGGCAGAGAATTTTGAAAAACAACCTGTTAAAAAAGTACCTTTTAAGTACTTTTTAAAGACTACCTTTTAATAAAATACTTTTTCAAAACGTACCTTTGCAAGAGGTACTAAAAACTTATTTAAGTAACTGTAACACTTTTTTAGAAAGTGCCCTTTGAGAAAGTGCCGGTTGAAAAGGGACCTTTTGAAAAAGAATCCTATGTAAAAGTACCCTTTGAAAAACTATCCTTCGACAAAGTACCTTCTTAAACAATAACTTTTAAAATGTACCTGTTAAAAGATTACCTTTTTAAAAAAGACCTTTTAAAAAAGATCCTAAAAAAATACCTTTTAAAAAAGTACCTTTAGAAAAAGTAACAGTATAGTTTAAAAAAGTACCTTTGAAAAAAGTACCTTTTAAAAAAGTACTTTTTAAAAAAGTACCTTTTAAAAAATTACTTTTTAAAAAAAAACCTTTTAAGAAAGTACCTTTTAAAAAAGTACCTTCTAAAAAAATACCTTTTAAAAAAGTACCTTTTAAAAAATACCTGTTAAAAAAGTACCTTGTGAAAAAGTACCTTTAAAAAATTTACCTTCTACAAAAAAATACCTTTTAAAAAGTGCCTTTTAAAATAGTTCCTTTTAAAAAAGTACCTTTTAAAAAATACCTGTTAAAAAAGTGCCTTTTGAAAAAGTACCTTTTAAAAGTTTCTTTTAAAACAGCACATTTAAAAAAATACCTTTTAAAAAAGTATCTTTTAAAAAGGACCTTTTAAAAAAGTACCTTTTAATAAGAACCTTTTAAAACAGTACTTTTTAAAAAAGTACCTTGTAAAAAAATACTTTTTAAAAAAACTATTTAGAAAAGTAACTTTTACAAAGTTTCCTTTTTTAAACTATCTTCTAAAAAGTTCCTTTTACTAAGCCACTTTATAAAAAGTACCTCTTAAAATTACCCTTAAAAAAGTACCTTTTAAATAAATACCTAAACAGTACAATTTAAAAAAGTACCTTCAAAAATGATACCTCTTAAAAAGTACATTTTAAAGAATAACCGGTTGATAAAAAGAACCTTTCAAAAAAATAATCTTTTAAAAAACTACCGTTTAAATTACTACCTTTTAAAAAAGCACTTTGCAAAATAGTACCATTTAAAGAGTAGCTTTTAAAAACTATCTGTTGATAAAAAGTAGCTTTCAAATAAATAATCTTTTAAATTAGTATGTTTTGAAAAAGTACCCTTTAAAACAGTACCTTTTTAAAGAGTACCCCTTAAATAAATACTTTCTAAAAAGTTACCTTTTAAAAGAGTAAATTTTTAATAGTGCCCTTCACAAACTGTTTTGTAATAACTAACTTTTTATAAATGTACCTTTTGAAAAGGTCTTTATGAGAAATATTTTTTTGAACAAGTGCTTTTTACAAAAATTTTACTGTTGTAAAAGAATTACTTCTAAGAAGTAATTATTAAGAACAACATTTTAAAATTTAACTTTTTTATTAAAATATCTTTCAAGAGAGATTTTCAAAAAATGCCATTTAATAAAAGTACTTAAAAAATAGTACTTTATTAAATATGTACAACAATTAAAATTTTTTAAACAGACAACTGAGCAATTAAGACATAATTTTTTTGAAAAAGCAAAATTTAAACATTTATTTTTTCATAAGAAAATTACAGTGCCATTAACTAAAGAGCCATTCTAAAAAAGTTTGCCTTGCGAAATATCTTTTCGTAGAAGAAGCTTTAATCGAAAAATCTTTTTAAAAAAATCCTTTGAAAAAGAAAAACTTTAGAAAATAGCTGTCCTTCTACTTCTTTTTTTTTTGTAATTTTTTAATTAAAATTCGTTTTATTCAAATGCATTTTTTCTATGTTGCCAACCGTCCAAACAGCAATTCAGTCACTATTCGCCTTATACACTAAATACATATGTGTGTATGTTAATATGTATGTATGTATGCATGAATACTTTTTTTCTGAGTACTATTTTCGTATAGAAAACGAGTTCAATGTCGTTCATTGCTCACTCAGTTTCATGTTTTTTATCTCGTTTTTGTTTTCAATGCATAAATATTGTAGTTGTCCTCCTGCCTTGTTTACACTTGCAATTGCACAAAGTCGTACACACATACACATACCTGCATATGCACACACTCATGCATCTGTATGCTTACTTGCACATATTACCGTGTTCACAATTTTCTGTGCTGCTCTGGGTTGCGCCATCGATACGATTGAACAGTTGTATAGTTGCATGCATATGTGCAATCCACGGGATTCAGTAAAGTTTGTCGTTCATTTTTAATTGAAAACGATTGTTGTCTCATGGTTATACATACATATGTACGTACAAACATTTTGCTGATGTCGAAAATCTCATATGACAAGAAATAAAGCAGTGCCTTGCAACAATTGTTTTAGCTTTTTAAAGGAGTGTCGCTAAAGAAATAACAAAGTTCTCATTAATGAAATGTACTTATTTCTACACAGTACTTTTTTCTGAAAGGTACTTCTTTGAAGAGTAACTTTTTAAACAAAACCAAAATTTTTTCAGTGGCACGTACTATTTGAAAGGATTTTTTTATAAGGTACTTTTTCAAAATCTGTTTTTTAAAAACGGTAATTTTTCTACAGATATTTAAAAAAAAAATACTTTTTTAGCATGCTTTTAAAAAGGTACTTTATTTACAAAGCACCATTTTGAAAAGAAATTTTTCTGAAAAAAGCTAGCTTCTTTTTTTAAAAATATACTGTAAATGTACTTTTCTAAATCGTACTTCTTTAAAAGGTCTTTTTTTGAGAAGTATCTTTTGCAAATATGCAGTACATTGTTCAAGTGGTACTACTTGGTTAAAAAGCCATTTTTCAAAATATATTTTTTAAAAGATAATTTGTTAAAGGTTATTTTTTAAAGGTACTTTCTTTAAAAGGCTCTTTTTTTAAATTACTTTCTTAAAAGCTATTTTTTATTGCCCAATAGTTTTTACAAGGCCCTTCTTAAATTTGACTTATAAACGGTACTTTTTTAAAAGGTACATTTTTAAAAGATACTTTTTTAATAGATACTATTTTAAGAAGTTATTTTTTAAAAGGTGATTTTTTAAAAGGTTCTTTTTTAAAGGAACTTTTTTAAAAGGCACTTTTTTAAAAGGTACTTTTTAAAAGGTACTTTTTTTAAAAGGTACTGTTTTAACAAGTTTTTTTTAAGGTACTTTTTTTAAAGGTAGTTTTTCAAAAGGAACTCTTCTAAAAGGTTTTTTTTAAACGCTACTTTTTTAAAAGGTACTTTTTTCAAAGGTACCTTTTTAAGGTACTTTTTTAAAGGTACTTTTTTAAAAGGTGATTTCTTAAACCGTTTTTTTTTCAAAAGCACTTTTTATAAGGTACTTTTTTAAAACGTACTTTTTTGAAAGGTACTTTACTAAAAGGTACTTTATTAAAAAGTAATTTTTTAAAAGGTACTTTTTTTAAAAGTACTTTGTTAAAAAGTACTTGTTTAAAAGGTACTTTTTTAAAATGTACTTTTTTAAAAGGTACTTTTTTAAAAGATCGTTTTTAAAAGGTACTTTTCTAAAAAGTCCTTTTTACAAGGTACTTTATTAAAAGGTACTTTTTTAAAAGGTAATTTTTTAAAGGTACTTTTTAAAGGTAATATTTAAAACGTACTTTTTTAAATGGTAACTTTTTTCAAGGTACTTTTTTAAACGTAATTTTAAAAGGTACTTTTTTAAATGCTGGCTTAGTAAATGGAATTTTTAAAAGGTAGTTTTTGGAAAGGGACGTTTTTAAAAGTTACTTTTTTAAATAGCTTTTTTTTTAATGTATTTTTTTATAATGTACTTTTTTAAAAGGTACTTTTTTAAAATGCACTTTTTTAAAAGGAATTTTTTTAAAAGATAGTTTTTAAAAAGGTCCTTTTTTAAAAGGTTCTTTTTAAAAGGTACTTTTTTAATAAATACTTTTTTAAAAGATAATTTTTAAAAGATACTTTTTTAGAAGGTAATTTTTTTAAAAGGTCCTTTTTAAAAGGTAACTTTTTTAAAGTGTACTTTTTTAGAAAGTACTTGTTTAAAAGGTTCTTTTTTAAGGGGTACTTATTTAAAAGGTACTTTCTAATAAGCATTTTATTTTTGAAAGTTTATTTTTTAAAAGTTTCTTTTAAAAGGGCAATTTTTTAAAAGATACTTTTTTCAAAAATATTTATTGAAAGGGCCTCTTTTTAAAAACATTGTCTTAATGGAAAATAGTTTTTTTGAAAGTCCCTTTTGTTAAAAGGTGGCTATTTATCCGCTTTTTTTTAAAGAATTTTTCCATATAACACTTTTTGAAATACATTATCAAAATAGTAGCTTTTTACAATGAACAAAGTATTTTTGCAAGAAGAACTTTTTTTCAAAGGTAATTTTTTCTAAAGTAGAATTTTTCAACAGTAACTTTTTTAGAAAGGTATTTTTTTATATGAAGTTTTTTAAAGAGACTTTTTTAAAAATGCATAATTAAGTTTTTTCTTACCAAAATGTATTTTACACAGAATTGTCGTCAATGAAATTATAGTACTAAAAATTAAGAAAGAACTTGATATGCAAAAGCTTTAAGCTTTCTCAATATTATGCAGAATATAAGTTTCAGTTGTGTAAAACAAAACAAATTTTGGTTTGCAATTATTTAATAAAAAAACAGAGCAAGTTCAGCATACAAACAAGCAAATAACAAAAACAATGTTGAAATAACGCCGTCAAATGCACTCATTTCACACTCACACTGCTTCTTGTTATCAAATGTAAACAAAATACATAAATATTTTCACTGGTGGGAATGTTTGTATGTATGTATATATGTGTCTGTGCAAATGCGTGTGCAATGCATTTGAATATGGATTTGTTAATAGAGAGTGCAGTTTTAGTTGTTGCTGCATGCGTGTGTATGTGTTTGTATTTAGATCGAGGTTATTGAGCTGCATTGGATGCAAAAGTTTATTCAACTTTTCAAAAAAATGAGTTGTGTCATCGAATTTTTCTTTTTATGCTTTTTTGCCTTTCTAAAGGAAATACATGCATACATACTCATCATATACATATGTATGTACGTATGTGTGTATGTATTCACATTTTTTCATGTTTCTGAGTGATTTCTGTCTTCAAAGTAGTTTGTCGGTGCAATTTGGGTTAAAAGCTTAAAAAGAAATATTTATTTATTTTTGGTGGCAAGCATTTTGTTAACAAAACTATAAACTATAGCGATGTGTGTAGCTGTGTTTTCTTCTGTTTCTTTCTTTTAACTTGCCTTGTATGTCCTTCACGTAATGCTACTTCGTAAATACTTTGAACATTAATACGAACTTTTTAATTTGTCGTCACTTAGAGGAAGCTCGTATTAAAAACGTGGCTGGGGCGTAAATTTTCTTTCAATCTACATTTAAAGTCAAATGCTTTCAATTGCAATAAACCCAGATTATTTTATGGACGCGATTTCAGTATCACATGCTAAATGGAAAACGTGAAAGAGGGTATGAAAAGTTTGTTAGCATAAAATCGAATTCGATTTGAAAATTAAAAGTCAATTGTTTTAGTGATTTAGACATTTCTTGTGAATAAAAATTAGCAAAGGCTAATAAATGCATTTACGATTTTTGCAAGTTGGGGCATAATAAAAAGAAAATTGTAATTTTTGTCAAAAATATTTTATGGAAAAAGTCCTTTTAGTAAAGAGTGCTTTCCAAAAAGAGTTCCTCTTAAGAAAAGTGACTTCCAAGACACTGTAATACCTTTTGTAAACAATTTGCAAAAATAATAAACTCCTTTAGGGCAAGTAGTTTTTAATATAAATACATAAAATTAAACAAGTAATTTTTAATACATCATTAAAACCAATCCTTTTAGAAAAGCAGAATTTAATAAAAGTTTTTTTTTTTTTTTTTAAAGTGCATTTCAGTAAAGTATATTAAAACAAATTTTTTTAAAGCTCTAGATTTTACACACTATTTTTGGAAAACTTTGGAGCTTCTACTTTCTAATATATTGTAAGAATTCAAGAAAAAGGTGTTTCTTAAATAAATGCCTTTCAAAAAAGTGCCATTTAAGAAAGTTCATTTTAAAAAGGTACATTTTTAAAAAGTTCTTTTTAAAAATATTACTTTTCAAAAAATATTATTAAAAATGTAATTTTTAAAAAGAGTTGTATTTTAAACAGCATTTTTGGAAAAAATATAATTTGAAAAGACTAGCTACGAAGAGAAGTGGGTGGCTTCCAAGAAAGCAGCTTTTGTAAAAATTATTTTTGAAAATAATACCTTTTGAAACTTATGTAAGCACTTTTTAATGAAGTACTATAATTGTATTTAAAAAAGTGTCTTTCAAAACAACAATCATAAATAACTATTTGTTGTAAAAAGTGCCTTCAAAATGTACATTGCAAAAATGGTACTGTTCAGTATTGTACCTTTCTAAAATAGTAACATTTTTAAAAAGTACCATTTTCAAAAAGTTCTTTTTCCAAAATATAACTTTTAGAAAATGTTTTTTACAAATAACTATTTTTAAAAAGGTTCTTTCCGAAACGATTCTTTTTCAAAAGCTTCTTTGTTATACTATTCTTTTTATAAATTTACCTTTTAAAAATTACCCTTTTAAAAAAGTATCTTAAACAAGTAAAAAAAAAGTCCTATTTATAAAAGCAGTACCTTTTTTGCAATCCCGGTCCCGTACCGTTTTTAAAAAATAAGTGAATTTTTTAAACAAAGTACCTTTTTTGAAAAAATTGCCTTTTAAAAAAGTACCATTCAAAAACATTACCTTTTTAAAAACATACTTTTTTAAAAAAGAACCTTTTCAAAAATTTACTTTTTAAAAATTACATTTTTAAATATGTACCCCTTTAAAAAAGTATCATTAGCAAAAAACCTTTTTAAAACAACTCTTTACAACAAGTACCTGTTTTAAAAAATAAATACCTTTTAACATAAATTACCTTTTTTAAAAAAAGTGCCTTGGTGAAAAAGTATACTTTTAAAAAAAGTACCTGAAGTACCTTTTAAAAAAAAATATGTCTTATGAAAAATATATTTTTTGTAAAAAGAACTTTAAAAAATGTACCTTTTATAAAAATAGTCCCTTTAAAAAAAGTACCTTTTCCAAATAGTACCTTTTGTAAAAAAGTACATTTTATAAAAAAGTACCTTTTATAAAAAAGTACCTTTTACAAAAAAGTACCTTTAATAAAAAAAGTAGCTTTTATTAAAAACTCCCTTTTATAAAAAAAGCCTTTTAAAAAAAATACCTTTTAAAAATTGTTAAGGTTTTCGTTTCTTAAGAAGGATTTTTACAAAAAATTTCTATTTTTATGTAAAAAGAAATCAAAAATTATTGATCGCAGCAATTTTGTATTGTAAAAAATCCTTCTTAAGAAACTTAAGGGAGGAAAAACTTGAACTAAAATCAGATGTACAAAAACCAAAAACTAATTTTAAAAAAAATTACAAAAAAAGGTTGAGCAAAAATCCAAAAAATTAACTTCTGTTTTAAAAAAGTACCTTTTAAAAAAAGTGAGTTTTAAAAAAAGTAACTTTTTTTAAAAAAAATGTTTTTTTTAAAGGTACCTTTAAAAAAAAGTGTTTTTAAAAAAGCACCATTTTAATAAAAGTGAATTTTTGAAACAAGTATTTTTTAAAAACGTAATTTTTTAAGGAAGTACCTGCAGAAATTTGAATAAAGTACTGTTAAAAAACTACTTTTTTGAATTACTTGCAAAAAAGTATTTTTGAAACAAGTTCTTTTGGTAAGTACACTTTAAAAAGTTAATTTAAAAAAATCCTTTAAAAAAGTACCTTTTGGAAAAAACGATTTAACAGAAAAGTAACTGGTTGGAAAAAAATTCATTTTTAAGTTTTCTAAAAAAAAAATATCAGAGCGTTGGAAAGGTGATTTACCAACAAAATACACGCAAGAAACAACTTTTCGTCCAGCATTGGCTGGACCTAAGTAAATAAAATTTTTCAATATTAATTAATTTTTTTTCTATATTAATTAATGAATTTTTATTTTTAAGATTTGTATACTTATTGTTAGTTCTTTTAGAAGATACAATAAATAATTGAATTATAAAAAAAAAAGTCCTTATTCATAAAAAATATTGTATGTTTATTAAGCTGTTATTTGACAAATTTCTATAGTAAATTTGTGAAATAAGCGATTGATAAACATACAATCTTTTTTATGAATACGGGGATAAAAAATAACGTAAATTTAGCGTCTTTTCAAAAACTATCCTTTTAAAAACATAATCTTGTACTTCACAAGTACTTGTTAATGGAAGTCATTTAAGAGAACGTCTTCTGAAAAATACACACATACATATATGAGTGTATACGTAGAATACCTGAGAAAAAGGTTCTTAAAATCTTTAGCTTTGAGTTTTTTTTGTAAAGTTTCTCTTCACAAAAAAAAAAAAATAAAATAATAATAATAATATTTTGATTTGAAAAAGGTGTCATGAAAAATCTGATTTTAATTACATATTTTTCAAAATTCTTCTGAATACATATGTTTGTCACTAATAACATTTAAAAATACGTTTGCACTCAAATGTGTGTATTTTATTGCATCATTTAGAATAACTGACAACAAGTTTGTTTACGAATCAATTCTACTCGATAAAAATTTATTTGCCAGATTACAGAACATATGTTTGGTTCTCATCACCTTGAGTTTGAAATAAAAATTTTTTTTTTAAAGCTTTTAATTGTCAGCGTTCAGAAACTTTTGTTAATAAACAGAACAAATTGAAAAAATAACAGTAACAAAGCTTGAAACGTTTATAAAGCAGCAAAAAAGAAAAATGAAATAAAACACAAAGTTAATAAACTTCATTGCATATTTCAGGGTTAAAACATACTCGTAATACGAGTATTGAGCTCACGCATATAAACAAATGTGATTTCCATGTGCATGTTAATAATATGTGGCTGACATATTGAAAGATATGCATGTGTGCACGTATGTATGTATGCATGTTTGCCAGCATATGCAATACGAGTATGGATGTATGTATGTGCTTAGTTTGTCTTTCCAATAATCACATTTAAACTTTGAAAACCATTTATAACAGCATCTCTGTAATTGAAGGTTAACTACTGCTCCTTCTCTCAACCTCTCACGCTCTTGCTCGTTCACACTACTCAACCACTTAATATATTTTATATTTTATTAATTAATAAACAACTACAATACATATATTTATTACATTTATTAGAAGGAACTCACCTCAGCTAAGACGTCGTACTCACTCTAAGAGCGTAAACTTTGCATTTGCCTGATTGAAGGAGAGGGGGAGAGGGCAAGATTAGTGTTTTTATTGGTTTATTCATACTATACTAAATTGTTTTGCTATGCAAATGTTCTACATTAAGAATGATATTTTTTCTGGTGATAACATTTTAATAAAGTTGCAATAAACTGGAGCAGCATTTACAAAAACAAATAATAAATTCTAATCAGTCTATAAAACTGACAGAAGGTCGTACAACAACCCGTTTTACAGTGGGACTAATAGAAAATTAAAAATAAAAAATGATAAATTCAATCAGTTTATATTCTTGGCAATGTTACTTGGACTTCTTTCTTTAAGGATATTTTAAAGAAAACATTTACACCAATAAGCCGAGAACAATTCAAGAGCTAAAGACTGAGATAATTTGGCAAACTGAAGACATTGAACCTGTACTATAATTTTTTAGAATCATTGAAAATATGGACCATCGCATTGAAGAATGACACCGAAACCGTGGCGAGCATTTGGCTGATACTTTGTTGCACACATATAGTTGTAGATCCTACTATCATAATAAAAAAAAATTAAAATGATTCTTCAAAAACTTTTCCTTTCATTTACACTTAACATCACATCACTAAGTAATCTGTTCTCACAATGTTCCATAAGAGCCTCTGCCAGGCAGGCAGGTTTTATCTAGTTCTATTCCAAGCTTCAGCATAGAAGAGAAAGAGTGTATTCGATCTTGTAGCAAATAAAACTCTGAGCAGTAAAGGCATGACTTATGTTAAATATAGCTGGAACTTCCAAAATATAGCATACATGATTACGACAACTCTCACACAAAATTTAAATCTTCTGCGCATGTTGGTCAAATAACGTCACGAAACTGTACAAAGACAAGTCTAGATGATATGGAAATACATACTCTTTCATGGGTTAAACTACGTCATCTAACGGGAAATCATGCGCATGGATATAATGGAGATAATTTCTAGTTCTATCATTCTTGAATCGGTTCAAGAGATTCTATCAGACAGATCAGCCTAACGGTGATCGTCATTGAAGAGGCTGCAGCATGAGTGAAATATTGTGTTTGGGTCTTAAACCTAAAAATACAACGAGGCACTTAGAGTTACCCGATAGTTATAGTTTTTTGGCAATTTTTGGTAACCTAATTAGAGCTCTTGAAGTGCTTTTGTTTTGCTACAAATACCTGTAATATAAGTAACGAGAAGAGATGAAAAGACGGATGAGATTGTTAAGGGGTGATTTTCTCTACAAACTTTGACCCACCAACTCGTGAGAACCAGATTCCTACTAAATTTTTAGAGAATCTCATATAGAAGGGATTAGAAGGCTTTCAGCAAGAGCTTTTTTATATGGTCATACACATATGTCAAAAATTTCCTCTTGCTGACCTAGTTCACCCCGTGGAGTTGGTGAACTCTCAGCAACTGCCGCAACTGAACTGAAGCTGGTTTACCTTGACTTGTTCCGTATGTGAGCTCTTTGATTTCTAGGGTATAGGGGTGAAGTCTTCTTCAATTATTTGAGCCATTAAACATCAGTAGTTGGGTGAATGAGCATGTCACAGAATGTTCTGCCTACAGATTAGCCTGATGTTCGTTGTGGTTGAGGTACTTGGTTGAAATATAACGACTGTGATATGGGTCTGAAAAAAGGTACTTGTTTTTAAGTCTTTTTTTTAAATAACTTTTTTAAAAAAGGCAAAAATGTACTTTTTTCAAAATCGTTCTTTATCTTATAAGGTACTTTTCCTAAAAACGTATTTTTTCTAAAAGGTATTTATTCTAATAAACTTACTTTTTCTAAAAGGATACTTCTTCTAAAAAAGGTACTTTTTCTAATAAACTTACTTTTTCTAAAAATGGTATTTTTTCTAAAAAAGGTACTTTTAAAAAAAAAACGTACTTTTTCTAATAAGATACTTTTTCTAAAAAACGGTACTTTTTCTAAAAATGGTATTTTTTTTTTAAAAAAAGGTACTTTTTCTACAAGAACGGATATTTTCTAAAAGAACGGACTTTTTATAATAAGGTACTTTTTCTAAAAAAAAGGTACTTTTTTAAACAAGATACTTTTTTGCTGAAATAATACTATGATTTGGATCTGAAATCGTAGAAGGAAGGGTTAGTAACTCTGGATTTTAGAAACAGAAAAAATGGGACAGAAAATATCCTGAAACTATATGAATCTCTTTCATTTTTTCTCTTCTCAGTTTGCACTTTCATTCCTAAACAAAAAACTTTGTTATCCCAAAAGCAAGAATGCTAAAACTAGTGATTACGTCATGCGCATGATTTCTCGTTAAATGACGTAGCTTAGCCTATGCAAGAGTATGTATTTAAAAATCATCTAATTCTGTTCTTTTATTGTTTCGTTACGTCATTTGACCAACTTGCGCAGAAGATTTTAGTTTCGTATGAGAGTTGTCGTAATCATGTATTCTATCATTTTTGTCTCAAAAGTGTACGTGTAAAAGAGAGCAATGATACAATATCTGCTATCTGTGTTCTCATATCTCTCCGCAAATGAAAAAAACCTGATTTATTCAAACGTTAATTGATTCATCTCTCTGTAGTTGCTAATACAGGTGAATTGGCCTATGTTCGAGCACTGAAATGTTTTTTAGGGAACAGTTGCCTTACAACAGATTCTTACATTAGTAAGGAACCAAATGGTGATGAACATTAGCCTAGTCTGATTAAGACATGATTTTTTATGGATTTTGTTTTACTAGCTCTGGTATTTTCCCGTTCTTAATGGTCTAGGCAATTACTTGCAGAAGGGATTAGATAACCCGCCATTGTTCAGCACGGGGCTTATTAAACAAAAATAGGATACATATTTTCAAGAAATTTTTTCATATAAGCGTTTGATAAGTTTTCCCCCGGATTTGGTTCACAACAAGGTTAGGCCTTAAGATAGATAATGACATAACTTATATCATTTACATGCTTTTCGTTTAAGAAGCTCTCAGTGAAATTACTGTGTATTAATGAGTCTAGAGTTTTACGAGAATGTGCAATAAAATTTATGGAGTGATTTATTATATGAGTGCAACGTTTTCGGCACCACAGTACTTGACTTGAAGTAAAGCATAATGAAAAGGGACAAAACTGCCAGAACGGTTTTGCAACCTCGCTCTTATAACAACTAGCCAGAAATTTGATTTCTGTAATCTAAAACAATAGAAACTAAGTTTCCATTTTTTTTTTTTAGAAACAAATCTGTTTCTCCTAATACAAAACTAGGATTTTAAAAGTGGGCATTCTCACACCTACACCTTCTTTTGCAATTAATAATAATTTTTTTTTTGTTATTTATTTGTCTACTTAATTCTTTTTTGCCTCTAATTTTGTTTCTAATCAAAGAACTACATACGAGTATTACAATTCATGTTTTCCAAGCAGGGGTAGTCAACAATTTTTTCAATAAATAAATAGAACATTTATTATAGATAATAGTGTATGTTTGTATTTATAAAATTCATGTAAATGTTTTTGCATGTGTGTGTGTGTTTGTGTGTAAAAGCTCTATATATGACTAGTTGGGTCAATGAACGCCACTTGCTGTTAAAAGCAATTCCAAGGCCAAAGCCATTGAAGTTGTTTTCTCCGTTCTTTTATAGAGCAGTATCGTTGATAGGAGAATATGGCTCTCTTGGAATGGGATAAATACTAACGGCTTATTAAAATAACAGTGGGAGTTTTCGAAGGTTGGCATAAGTGGCTGCACAACCCGCAAAAGAGGGAGAGTGAGTATGAGTGCAAGAGAAAGATATCTAAAGGTGGTTTTTTAAATGGTAAGAGTTTTATTTACTTTATTGGGGGAGTATGAGGGCTAGTAAAGTTACACAATGTGCTCAATTAATGTAACAGATTATCGCCAGCATCATAATCAGGCTCACCGTAAATTGTTTGCAGTGGTAAGGAAGCAAAAGGATTTTTTTATAGAATTGAATTTTTGGCGGAGATAGAGAAAACAAATAGTATTTAAGGTATTGATATATGCGTGTCTGTGGGGATATGCAAAAGTAGCTTAAGTCGACATAAGGGAGAATTGCTTTATTACAATGGGCGCTTTACTAAGTCAACATGCTTAGAGAAATGATGTGTTGAACAAATTTTTTCTAGTTTAAAATTTCAGAATGCATTTATCAGAACATCTTATATGAACACAAACTTTAGTTACAGTTCACATAAAAGGAACAAAGTAATTTATTAAAGTAACTTATATCCTTATTGGGCTTTTTAATTAATTATGCTACATGGTTATCTTAAATTTAGTTATGTGTTATAATAATAATAATATGAAGTTCAATGGAACAATTTAAAATCAAATATTTTAAAATAGCTCAAGTTTAGATAAAACAACGTAGTACAAAGTTATTTTTTCAACAGAAGCACTTAAGCTACTTATGCTGCTATAAGAAAACAACTTTCAGTATTGCACAAGCGCTTAAGTATAAAAGATGCAAAATCTTTTGAATTGCTTTATAATTTTTTAAAACATTTGCCTTAAGAATCTTCTGAATTTGTTAGCAATAGGATAATATGCAGATTCATAGCAAAAAAATTCTCGAAGAAGAGTTCAACAAAAATGCGAATTTTGACATAAGCTACTCTTGCATATTGGCACAGATGTATTCATCCATGGAAAAGGTGGTGCTGCTAGCCGTACTTATTTAAGAGGAAGACTTCGCAATATAGAATCATCCTGTTGGGCAGTTTTGGATCAATAAAAAAACATACATATGTACATATCGTTAGTGTCATGTAGAAAGGCGAAATAAGAAATAGAATAGAAACTGTATTTACTAACATTTAATTTTTTTAAGAATTACTTGTTCAACAGTTGTAAGCGAAATGTAGAAAAAACTCAAGTTAAGCAAAAACGAGTTAGGGCCTTTCTACATAAGAAAACGGATATATAAGACATATTTTAGTAAGAAAATACTTTATCAAGTTAAAACGAGTAAACAAAAACTAATGAAACTTTTTATCTTTATCTAAAGCCCAAAATATGAAAAAATTGGTTAACTTTAAGCCTCTAAAATAATTTTCCGTACAATAAAATGTTTCCACAAACTTATAAAAATCTTTAAATTTCGAAAATAATAAGTATATACATATTTAAGTAATACGTTCGAAACTTAGTTGAACTTCCCGAATATGGAAAAATTTCCCCTAACATTATACCCTTAAAAAATTTTGGCCTAATAATAAAACTTAATTAATATATATGAAAAATTTCCCTCTAAGGGAAATTATTGCTTTACAAAATCTGGGCCAAAAATCAACTTAATAATTAAGAAGGTATATTAACAGAAAAAAAACTAAACTGTCGAAAAAACTAAACTATTAAATTTGAAAAATTTCCCTATAAGTGAAATTAGAGCTTTTTTTAAAGCTCTAACTTCCTTCTAAGCCAAAAACCAGCTTACAAAAAGGTCAAACATATTTCAAATAAATTTTATTGAATTTTTTAATTAAAATTTACAAATATATTACAACTTTTATGAATATGCACACTAGGTTTGGTTTTTTCACTTGAGTAATTTTTTTCAGTTTCTCTTGAATCAATTAGGAAAGCAATTAATGAAATATTTATCTTCTAAATTATTATTATTTACGTAGTAAAAGATCTTCAGAGATAAATCATATTTATCATATTTAAGTAATAAATTCAGAATTAATTCGAATTTCCCCAATATGGAAATAATCTCTCTGCGGGAAATTTGAGTTTTAAAAAATTTGTGTGGTTTAAGTTGTTAATTTAGTTTTTTTTTCCAAAATATGTCTTATTATTTTCTTTTTGAAATTTCCCTTAAAAGAAATAATATAAAACACTCTTCCTAAGTCTTTCTAACTATCAAATTACTTAACAAATTGAAGGTAAAACAAATTTATAATAAATTTAAAGAAAAAGTACCAAAATATACCATATTTCCACCACAAAAAAAAATATTTCCTTTAAGGGAAATTTTAAAAGTGAACAGTTTTTAGTAAAAATAATGTGCTTAAATAGCTTGAATGGCTTAACCAACATTAAAAGTAACTAAAGTAAAAATATTTTTACGTAAAAAATTTCCTTTGAAGGAAAGAGTATATCATATTTCTACCACATAAAATTGTTCTCTTTAAAGGAAATTTTAAAAAGTAACTAAAGTAAAAATATATTTTACGTAAAAATTTTTGTTGAAAGAAATTTTAGTTAAAGTAAGGGAAAAATGTTTTTATTACAAATTTTTAAAATAGGTATGTTTTTTTAGTAAGAAGAAATTTCCCTTTAGATAAATTTTTCATACTCAAAAATTTTTTTTAGTTTTTAGCAAAATTAGTGTGCTCAAATAGCTTAATGTGGCTGAAACAATATTAAAAGTAACTAAAATAAAATAAATTTTACGTGAAAATTTTCCTTGGAAGGAAACTTTAGTTAAAGTAAGAGAAAAAGTTTTATACTAGTAATTAGTCTTTAAAGCAGGAGTGTCCAAGCCCTATGCGCTTGGTGCTCATTTGTTTTTGTACAAGCACTTAGCTATAGGCTGTGCGCTTTAATATACACATGTGTGTGTACACACACAAACAACAATACTTTCGCATGCTTTGCTGGTAAACATTGACGACTTTTGCTTTTTTACAACAAAATATATTAAATAAAATTCCTTAAATGCTTGAAAGACTAAAGTTTTAACAGCAACTGCAATTTTGCTTTTTTGGGAAATTTTTCAAATTCATAAATTTTATTTCAGGAAAATTGTTTATTTGATCTTGTCTAAGTAAATATTTCTTATCTTTGCAGCTAAAGATCGTTTTATTTGTTAGAAAAAATACAACAGCATTTATTTTCAGTATTTCGATAACAATTTGTTATGATCGTCAGGAAAATTAATATATAAAATAAAGTTTCGTTTAGTAAACAGACACTCTTTAGAGACTAAAATGCTAACAGCACGCCGAAATTTACTTTTAGGAAAATTGTTCATATCAAAAAATTTTTTTCAGGGAAATTTTTATGTAAAAAAAAAAGTTTTTTCTGGTACTGTTTAATGACTAAAATTCTTTTTTTAATTAAATTTTACAAATTAAAAAATCCTTTTAAAGAAATGTTTTAATTCAAAAATTATCCTTCAGGATAACTTTTTACATCAAAAAATTTTTTGATAAGTTTTTTAATTATCAAAAAGTTTCTTGGAGTAGGTAAGCAAAAATTCTCTTGAAAACTAGTTTTAAAACAGACACTCTTTAAGGACTAAAATGCTAGCAGCACGCCGAAATTTACTTTTAGGAAATTTTTCATATTCAAGATTTTTTTCAGGGAAATTTTTATATCAAAAAAAAGTTTTTTCTGGTAAGCAGGTAATCTTTAATGACTAAAATTCTTTTTTTAATTAAATTTTACAAAAAAAAAAAATCCTTTTAAAGAAATTTTTTAATTCAAAAATTATCTTTCAGGAATACTTTTTACATCAAAAAATTGTTTGATAAGTTTTTTAATTATCAAAAAGTTTCTTGGAGTAAGTAAGCAAAAATTCCCCTGAAAACTAGTTTTAAACTTTATCTTAAATAAAAGATACAATTTTTTAAGTCCCATTTAAGGCATTTTACAAGGTAATATTGCTTAATATTTCCAAACCTAGAACTTTTAATTCAACTAAAAAAATCACTTTTACACGAGCTCATCACAAACCAACAGACACCCAGCCAGTACGCAAAATTGTTTCGTTACTTCTCGTATATGTTTTATTTGCTTTCAGCGAAAAGTCATTCGTTCTTTTAACGATAATGTTGAGTTAAAAACACACTATCCGAAGAAACGCAAAAGTCTTTCGACTACTTTCGTTTGCTCGTTTAAAATGCAATCTTTCTGTTCCCTCTCCATCACACTCACACACACACACAATCGTTCGGCTCAAGCAAAATACTTCAAAACGCACTGACTTGTTTATGAATATGTGGCAAAAAGCTTTTATAGAAGTTTGCTTTCTTTTGCCTCTCGTCTGAGGGTTGAGAACTGGCAATATGCACGAGTGTAATATTTTTTCAATTTTTTTTTTTGTGATTGTTGTTTGCTATTATTATTGATATAAATACATGTTTTTGCCTATAAAGTAGGCCATGGCTTTTTGCGTTCGTTGAACTTTTATGTGAACAGGAGAGTACATGTTTGTGCTTTTCATACAGATTTGTTGTTGTTGTTGTTACTACTTGTGTGTTTCATTTAATTCTGTTTTATTTAGAAAATAAAAGTATATATGAGGATGAAAGCGGAAAAAAAGTCTTACGAAATCTGGTGAATGGTACGAGGGAGAGTAAACAACAGAGTGCGTATGGGTAATATTAATAAAATTTGTTTTATTATGAAAGTATTTTGATATAATATAATAATTATTTCAATATAAATATGTATGTACAATAAATCAAATATTTCATTACTTGATGTGATAAAATAAAAATTTGGGGCAGCTGATTTTTGCTTTGTGTATTCAAAGGGATGAATTGAAGGGAAAACAAAATTTCGCTTTAAGGGAACTTTTAATATTTAAAAGCCCTAAGAGAAAATTAATTAGGATTTATTCAAAATATTAAGAAAAAATCGGAGCTTTCAAATTGTAAACCTATTGAAATAGTATATGTACTTTAGTAAAAACTATTTTATTTTTTCTTAAGTATTTTGTGGAGTAAGGGCAAAATAGCAGTTCGCTTTTTTAGTAATTCGTTTCTCACCAAAATAAAAATCAACCTGTGTGTTTTCATTAAAAATTCCAAGTTTGATATCCATATAAAAATTTCATCAAATATGTGAAAGCTGAACCAATAAAATAAAAATCGGGACTAACGAAGATAGTTTTTCGTTCCCAAAAACTTCCATATACTTAATCTTTTTCGCCGTTTTCAAAAACACTTAATAAGCTATAACTTGGGAAATTAGTAAAACCCGTTAAAAAATCGAGATGAAATCTTGATCATTGTTTATTCACTAAAGTAAACAAACTCAGTTTAGCCGTTTTCGAGAACTAATCTTTTTCTTAGAAACCCCTAAATACCGACTTTTATCAAAGTCGTTTGAGCCGTTTTCGAGAACAATTATGATATCTAAATGATTAAAAACTGGAAAAATGAGTTTACCTGGGGCCGATGACAGGACATTATTTGACCTTAAAAACAATTATAAACAATAGAGCAATTTTTGAAGTTAAAGTCCCCTACTTACCGAACATAAAAATCATTAAAGCCATTTTTGAAAACAGTTAAAAATATCAGCAATGGATCGCGCTTTTTACCTTAAAACCCTCTAATTACTGATTCTCAGTAAAATCGTTAAATCCGTTTTCAGGAACCAATAAAAGTATTACAAATGGGTAAAAACCGGGACGACGTTGGTCTTCCAACTTCAGATCGCTTTTTTGACCTTAAAGACCCTTAGATGCTAATTTTTATTAAAACCGTTCAAGGCGTTTTCGAGAACTATATCCCTATATAAAAAATATTTAATTAAAGGGTGTTTTTTTAAGCTAGATAGAACTTTAAATTGTAAAAAGTAACACAAAAAATTAAATTTTGATGAAACATTTTTTTTATTTGTTTCAGTATACTCTGACAAATCATCATGAATAGACTCACGCTTGAACAACGCTACGAAATTATCCAAATTTACTTTGAAAATCAGTCGTCGATTCGCGCAACTTATAGACGACTTCGTCATTTGTATGGCGTACATAATCGTCCATCTGAACAAGCCATTCGTCGAACTGTGGATAGATTTCGTACCACATACTCTCTGGAGGATGCAATAACACCAGCACGTCGAAGGAATGTGCGTACTGAAGAGAATATCGCCGCTGTAAACGAAAGTGTGGAAGAAGATCCAAATTTATCGATTCGTCGTCGGTCGCATGAATTGGGGCTCTGTCCGTCCACTACGTGGAAAATTTTGCGCAAAGATCTCGGCCTACACCCGTATAAGATCCAGCTGGTGCAGGAATTGAAGCCACGAGACCATTGTATGCGTCGTTCTTTCGCCGATTGGGCTCTAGAGCAGTTGGCAACTGACCCGTTGTTTTATCGCAAAATTGTGTTCAGCGATGAGGCGCATTTTTGGCTTAACGGGTTTGTTAATAAGCAAAATTGCCGCATATGGAGTGAGACTAATCCACAAGAGACCCTACAGACTCCATTACATCCAGAAAAATGCACTGTTTGGTGCGGTTTTCATGCTGGTGGCATCATCGGACCTTATTTCTTCAAAAATGAGGCCGGAGCTCGCGTTACGGTCAATGGAGATCGTTACCGCACCATGATCAATGATCAATCCGGAGGAGATGTGGTTTCAACAGGATGGCGCTACGTGCCATACGGCGAACGCAACCATCGCCTTACTGAAATCAAAATTTGGCGGTAAGTTGATTTCGAGAAATGGACCTGTCAATTGGCCTCCAAGGTCGTGCGATTTGACACCTCTCGATTATTTCCTGTGGGGCTACGTGAAGTCACTGGTTTATGCTGATAAACCAGCAACAATTGACGCCTTGGAGGCCAGCATTGTTCGTGACATACGGCCAGCAGTGCTCGAAAAAGTGGCCCAAAATTGGACGTCCAGAATGCGCTTCGTCAAGAACAGCCGCGGTGCCCATATGCCCGAAATCATTTTCAAATGTTAATGTCACGTATTGATCTTTCGAATAAAAAAAATTTTGATTACAATTTAATTTTTTGTGTTATTTTTTACAATTTCAAGTTCTATCGGGCTTAAAAAACACCCTTTAATATCGCAAGTTTTTGTCTTAAAGTTATTGTAGTTTTCACCAAAACTATGAAAAATCAAAAAGAAAAAAAAAAAAATGAAAGTTTTTCTGGGAAATTTTTAGTTAAATTAAAAAAAAATGCTTCACTTTCTTATATTCAATATAAAATATGTGCTTGAGAAGAATCTAGGTTAGTTAGTATAAATTTCACTAAAATTTTAAAATTTCCTAGCTAGGGAAATTTAAATTTTTATGGCTTAAAATAATAAATTTTTAAAAAATTGGAAATCTTATTTTTTGTGTTATAATTTTATTATTTTCATTAAAATTAAATTTTATTTTTACACTGGCAACAACTTTTTTTTTATATTTTTGAAATATTTTTACATTTTTATAATGTTTTATATTTTTGAAATATTTTTGGAATGGTGGCAACAATTCAACAAAAACTTTAAATTTTTGTAAACTTTTGTGTTCAGTAGAAACGACGACTCAAAAAAATAAATTTCCTTTCAAAATGAAAAATTTCCCTAAATGGGAAATTTTTATTATGGCAATTTTTAGTCTTCAAATGATTGAATTTTTCACCAAAACTATGAAAAATTAAAAACAATGACATTTATTTCTTTACTTTAAAAATTTCCCTTTAGGGAAATTTTTAAAGCTAACAAAAATTTCCCTTTAGGGAAATTTTTGTTAGCTTAAAAAATGTTTTCGTTTTTATTTAAAAAAACAGTGGGATTTCCATGGGCTAGTTATGGTCAGTTCCAAAAGGAAAAAATAAAACTATTTCATTTTATTTTGTCACCTAACTTTTCGCTCGTTTTTTACAAGCTTCTTCAGGGGTATGTGTTTATTTGGGATCTATCAAACAATAAATTAGTTATCGTATATAGTGGAATATTTGTTACAAGTTTAACTTAGAATTTTTGCTGGTTAACTTAATAAAAACTGGACTTTACAAACATGTAGTTGTATACTTGCACATCTAATTATATGAAACAAAACTGTGTGGTCGTTCCACTGGTAAAAGACGTATTTTCGAAGTACGCTACAAGGTATATCAGTATGCTGAAACTTCATCCAAATTCTCTTGCACTTAATTTTGGCAGTCATACTCGTTGAGAATACGGCACAACTTTGCCACCATCAGAGCTTTAAATAGCTGATTTTACTGATATAGCTCTCGAATAATAAAACTTTTCTTCTAGCATTGGCCGACCGGACTTAAGGAAAAAGTAAAATTTTTTAAATTTTATGTTAAGTATCAAGATTTGAATACTTATTGTTAGTTCTTTTTGAAAACTCAATAAATAAAAAATGCTATAAAAAAATATAAATAAATGCAGCTGTTAGTGTTTAAAAGGAAATTTATCATTTGCATAAAAACAAAATTTCCCTTTAAAGGAAATTTCATGTTAATTAGACAGAAAGAGGTTAAAAAAAACGCAACTTCTTAACAGTGTTTTGTTTTTCATCGAACTGCACATGCCTATCTATACACATACATATTCATACACATTTCATTTTGGCAATTAATCAAATTAACTCAAATTGTTTGACCCATTTAAATAAGTCTGTGTCATAAAAAAAAGAAAACAATTTAAGAAAAAATAAATAAATAAATAAATAAACATATTTGCCTAATCTGTTTTTATAGAATTTTGTCATGAACACATACGAGTACATATGTACATACATCTAAACATTGAAAGTGATAGTAAGCAAACAACCGGGAATACATAAAAAAAACTAGAAATAAAAAATGGGACAAAATTGTGTTAAAAGTTGGAAAAAGTTCAATGACCGCACAATGTTGAATGTATACAAATGACTTGCGTTCGTACTTAAACAAATAAGCTTCTAATTTAAGTTTCTGATATGAATTGAATTAAAAATAAATTGAAAAATTAGCAATGATAAGAGGTTTATGGAGTAATAGACATTCTAGGCAACAGAAACCCTAGCCAAATAATCAAGAATTCCAATGAAATCAAAAGCAACTTTTCGATAAATGTGTCATTTTGATAAAAAAAAAAGTATACTATAATAAAAACTTTTTTAATACAAAGTTCTCTATTATTGTTGAAAAAAATATATTGCTATAAAAAAGATTATTTTTCATAAAGGAAATATGTACATATAGGGTAACAGGGAACTCAACGTCAATCCAAAACGGGGTGACAGGCAGTGGTGCCAGAAAGTTTTGTCGTAAAATCTTAATTTTCCAAATATAAAGTCCTAATTTTAGGAAAAAATCTTAAAACTGTTTTTTTAATCTAAACACAAATATATTAGTTAATAATTACAAGAAAATGACTATTCTAAAAAAAGATAAAAAAAAATTTTAAGGCAAGAATTCAATTCAATAAAATTTCCTTCCCTAAAACATGCAAAAGGCGAAATAAACTACACAAACTGTTTGACAGGCATGCATTGTTTGTGGTAGTATTTTCTTGTTTACACAAATATTTGAAGCAAGTTTGCCCGAAATCAAAATTTTTTTATTTTCGCACAAACAGGTAGATGTTTGTCAAACAGCTTATATTGTTTAGCGCTAAATTTTGCAGAGTGAAATTGTTGAAGAGAAAGTTGTCTGGTTAGAATTTATATAATTCCTTTGTCGAAAAATTAAAAGCAAGGTCTGTACAACAGACTGTCTCGAGAACTGGAGGCTATAAAATGTTTGCAAAGAAATTACAAAAGAAATTCTTACATTGAGACCAGCAAACAAATAATAAAAAACTATTTATTCACATATTTGGTACTTTAGAGGCCCCAGCACATTTAGGTTATATTGACCATTTAGGAATTATATAACAGTACTATATACTAAACTAGCCGTACCCGCATCATTGCCCAGCCTGTATTCATGTTTGTTTAACTATATCAGTAAAAGTAAAAATCATTACACAAATTATTGATCATTATAAGGAAAAATGTGCATACAGAATATTTTTTGTAAGATGGAAAATATTGTTAGGACTTCGGGTCCAACTTCTGTCAAGAAGAAAGAAAAAATAATTGGATGCCATATAGCTGGGGGACAACTAGCTACACTACTCATCAGCGTTCAATTATTTTTTATGTTCTTCTTTGGTCTTATTGTTTCACAGCAATTATTGTTATGATTAAAAATAATCCATCTTCTTGACTGAAGTTGGACTCGAACTCATAACTACTTAGTTAATATCGTACATATGCATATAACTAAAAGTTCACTTATTAATAATTTACATTGTTAAGAATTTTTGTCACATCTGACCCAGTGTGTAGTATTGACACAAAAAAGAAAAAACATAATATACAAACAAGCAAACATACCTGATTTAAAATATGTAAAATTCCAAGTAAATCAACTACAAATCATGTTGTTGTTATTTTTGCATTCTCTGTATTTCGTTTTATTATTGTTTAATGTTGTCACTTGCTTATTGTTCGCAAGCATGTGTGTGAATGTGTATATACGTAAGAAATACATGTGTGCATTTGATTCTACAATAATGAACGACTAGAAAATTCATGTCGATTGTAGAAAATAATAAATACGTATAAATAACAGGCAGGTCGACGGCAATGAGTCAGTTTATTTTTAAGCTTTGTGCAAGACAGTCATAAGCCAAAGTAACAAGTCTAGTACTTTGGTACGCGGTGGTATCAAATGTAAATAACGTTGTGCGTTATTTAAGTACTGTGTAACGAACAAGTGTGTGAGTCATTATTTCATTTGCAATTGAAGCATCCACAAAAGCTTTTAGAGGCAATAACGTAACAATATGTATTTAATCGTATGTGATGAATATACAATCAACATGCAGGAGGCATAGAGCTATCTGGTAAGCAATATTCGATAGCGAGTTATTTTGTGGCAGAATATCCGAATTTGTACTGATAGTAAGGCTGCACCGTATGCACTAGCTGGGGTCTATACGATGTCCATGATGGTTCGTGTATGCCGGATAGCTCTAAACGAGATAGCGAGACATTCGAAACTGGATTTTTTCTGGATACGAGTGAAGTGCCCGGACGAACTGGCAAAAGCCGGTGTCCAACAAAGGTATATTGATGGGATCGTTGGAGTCCCGCTTAGGAGCTGTAAGAAACAAGTACAGCGTCAAATTTTTTAGACCGCCCAAGAGAGATGGTCTAGTGAGGTCACCTTTCGAATATCCAGGCTGACATGACCCATATATGACAACAGGAGGACTATTATTATTATGGGCCTTTCCCTACGGAGGTTACGTACTGCTGTTACGGTATGCAGGTGTTTTTTCAAAAAAGTACTTTATTATCTATTTGATAAAATAAGCATTTTAGTACAAATTGTCTCTTTGAGACAAGTGCACCTTTGTGAAAAAATTATGATTTCTTTAAAAAGTTGCCTTTTCGTCCACTTCTGGTATGAAAACATGCCGTTTGTATAATAATCAATATAAATCTTAAACGGAACTCAAAGATAAAAGTAAATTTTTCATACAAGAGTGTCATAAAAAAGTACTTTTTCGATAAGAAGTAGTTGGTTCATCAAACGAATTAATTTAATTCAAAAAGTACTTTTCTTCCAAAACGATAGTTTTTAATTTGGAAGTTAATTTTGTCAAACAGATACTTTTTATCCATTTACTAAGAAAATATTTATGCGGGAAGAACTTTATTCAAAAATGTAATTTTTTTATCTATTTGTTAAAGGTACCTTTTTATATAATATATCTCCTTGATAAAGCGCACCTTTTTGAAAAAAGTGTATTTTTTTGTAACAAGTTCAATTTGTGAAAAAGGAAAAAGTTAAGTCTTAAAAACCCCCCAATTATTTTATAAATCTCCTTTTAGTTTAAAAACTTTTTTAAATAATTTAAAAATATATATTTTTTCATTAAGTATTTATTAAAAATATCATATTGATTTGAATTGTTGTTACCGTTAAAAAAAAAACATGAGTTCCCAAAAATGTTTTCCCAAGAAAATGAGATAATGAATTAAGTTTCCTATATTGCTCTGATTTCTACACACATAAATAAAAAATTTTAGTAAAAAAAATCAACATAGCCTTAAAGCTTCTTAAATTTTTCCTGCGCATTTTTTTGTGTAAAAAAGTCTAGTCATAAAAGTTTTATGTTTTAAAGCATTTCTTATTTAAAAACTAATTATATCTACTCACCGGCCAAAACAAGGCAAATCACAAGTTAATTTTTGATAAAAAAAAACTTGCTTCCTTTAAAAACCCCTCAATTTTTTTATAAATCAATCTCCTTTTAGTTTAAAAACTTTTTTAAATATTTTTAAAATACAAACAATAAAGTTTTTTATTCGCTATTTTAGCTTCTAACATTGATACCAATAAAAAATTATAAATAGCTTTTTTTCTATGTTTCCCAGCTATCTATATGTCGGCATTTCATAGGAGCTACCTTAAAAAATTTCCAAAGTCTACAGATGATTAGGGTAGCTCCTATTAAATGTCGACATATAAATAGCTGGGAAACATAGAAAACAAGCTATTTATAATTTTTTTTGGTATCAATGTTAGAAGCTAGTATAAAAATAAATACATATTTTTTCATTAAAATACATATTTATTCATTAAGTATTCATAAAATCTATCCTCTTGATTTAAATTGTTGTTGCATATAAAAAAAAAATGTGTTCCCAAAAATGTTCTTCGAACGAAAAATGAGATATTTAAATAAGTTTCCTGTATTGATTTAATTTCTATACATATGCTTAATGATTTTTAGTAAAGGAAATCAAGATAGCTTTAAAGCTTCTTAAATTTTTCCAGCGCATTTTTTTTAGTGTAAAAAAGTCTAGTCAAAAAAGTTTCATGTTTCAAAGTTTTTATTATTTAAAAGCTAATTATATCTACTCACCCGCCAAAACACGTCCAATCAAACGTTCCGTATCATCTATAGGCTTTGCATTGGCAAAGAGATCTTCCCTTGAGCCGACTGTCATATTGAGCAGTCGTCTTTTTTGAGAGCTTTTTAAAGGAATTTTTGTGCAGCAATTACCTACTTAACTTTGAAGTTTATAAAACTTTTGATAGCTTTTTATGCAACTTTAGTCTAAAATTGTAGATTCTTTATCTTAGATATTTAAGTTAATGTTATAGAATGGAGAATAATAACAGCTTTTGCTTAACTTTAAAGTATGTGATGGTAATTATTCGTAATATGGCACCTTTGTTTAATAATAATTTGCACTGAGAGGATTTAATTGATAAATCTTTTGCTAACGAATTTTAATTATTCTCTTTTAAATTAACTTTTAATTAAATTAATAATAATAAAATTTTTCTAAATATATTTTTTTATCACAAAATCGAAATTTTTCGTTTTACTAAAACAGGTTTTTTGCGGGTTTTATTCTTTGTCAAGTCTTTATGCATTTTCATGAATAGCACAACATTTGAAGAAAATTCATATTTTCAAACTTTCTAGCTGCTTAAGAAATTTTCGTTTGAGTTTTTCTAAATTTCAGTTTGATGAAGTTAAAAGGAGTAAGTTGGCTTGCTTCAAAACTTTGTTGAAATTCTCTTAAGAATTTTTTACGGTTGAAGTGATGTAAATTAGTGGTTTTGTAGAGTGAAAATTTTTATATAGGTTTTAAGCCTTTTATGCTCTCACACCATATTATATTATAATATTTTGTTTTAAAATTCTGGAGACCAGCTTTTTGAGAATTTGTTTTTATAGATTCTATTGTATTTTTGTTCCAGTAGCTTTAAAAGTTTGATATTTATAATTTGAATTGTTTGTTTGCTATTTAATGTTTTGTTCAAGGTAATATTTTTCTCAGTGTACATTTAATTTCATCAGTTTTGATAATCTTTTAAGACAATTGATTCCAATTTGTAAAGAAAAATGTGTTTATATTGGACTCCTTTTTAAGCTTTATGAAATTCAAACATCTCAGCGAATTTTTTTCAGTGTACGTTTTGACTTGTTGATTTTTTGTGCTTTTTTTTTAATTTCTGCCGCTATTCACTACTTCTTATTAATATTAGAATTTCAGGATTTTTTTTATTGAATTTCTGCGTTTATATATATTGCGGGAATATATGAATTATTTGTAGTGTCACTGCCTTTTGTGAAAGCTGTTAAATCTTATTGCTTTCTAAACGTGGAAATTCAGGATTAAATTTCTTTAGAAGTAAAACTTCGGCTAATTTGCTATACGTTTTTCTTGTGAAGTGTGGTACTTTTTATACCAAGTGGTTTTGCTACCAAGTGGTTTTGCTGGTTTTAGGTTTTATTAGAAAACATACGTTTTCAAAATCGACTCGTTTTTAAAAACGAATATTCCAGAAAGTAAAATTTTTAATTTTGTTTTTGATTATTTGTTTGTTTACTGTACAAAGTATTTTTTTTTTTTTAATTTTATTTTTTAACCTTGTTTTAAAAAATATTATTTTTAATTTAATAATTGTTTTATTTACTTTTAATATTCTGAATATTTATTTTGTGTTTGTTTAAACTAAGATATATTAATTAATTTTGAATTAATTTCCAATCCTATTATTGTGGTTGCGGGCGAGTATGGGATAGTTTGGTGCTTAGTGGTTTTAAATACACTTCAAAAAATTTTGAGCTTTTTGCTCGAAAAAATTATTTAATGTTTTATACTTTGGAAAGTTTGTTTTGCTAAAGTACTTTTCCGCTTTGCTTTTTTTTCGAATTATTAATTTTATTGTTTAAAATTTTCTGAGCAATTTTGTTAACAAAAAATAAATATTTTTTGTTTTAAAACTTTTGTGTGAAAGTAAGCTTTTTAGGTTCGGTTTAGTTAATTTTAAAATTTTTGAAATTCTGTTTTTTTTTTTCATTAATTTTAAAATGTTCTATTTATAATAATAAACAATTTTTTATTTATTTATTTTTTTAACTCAGTACTTTTTTAATAATTTTTCTGTAATCTATGTTTAAAATTTTATTTTTTTAAAGAAAATGTTCATATTTTTAAGTTGTTGATTTGTGAAAAATTTTTTCGATAAGAATAATTTTCTTGAAAGTTTAAATTTTGCAATTTTTATCTGACAAGGGAAAGTTTCCCGAAAGCAACCCGTTTGCAAAGTTGCAATACTAAATTTTTGTTGATTTTTTCTTAATTAAATTTATTTTTAAATTCACTTTGTTGTTTATTAGTTATGTTTCGTAAATGTTTGCTCAATTTTTTATATAAAAAATCTTTTAGTTTTTCAGCTTATTTATGACTTTTGAAATAGACTTTTTTTATTCTTCTGCTTTTAAATGAAATGATTTCTTTTCAATTAAAATTCTTGACTTGTCTGATGGCACCGCTTGCATTTAATTTTTCTTTTCTTATCTCTGCTTAATCAAAGTCGAGACCTTTTGATTGTTGACACATTTTCAATTTGCCGCCCTTTATTAGTTTGTTTTCAGTTGCAAAATTTTGCTTTTGTTTGTTGTGAATTTCTTGTTTGAAACTTTTTGCTTGTGAACCGCTTGATGTTTCGTTGACGCTGGGCGAATGTGGAATAAAAAAACAAATTTGTTTTGGCTGTGCATTTGGCATGTGCTTACAACATTTTAGAATTATTATTAGAAGTCCACACACAATCACAAATTTTGTTTAACCAGTTGCTTGTTCCAACTTGTTCAGAAATGAAAATGAATAGAATAGGTGCCCAAAACCCCCAAGAAAACACTGTTCAATACAATAACAATTCTGGCTGAAAGCTTCTGGTTGTTGTTTAAACATGTTGAAGCGCGTGCGTTTTTTAGTGTGATGTCTGTTAGTGGCAAGTTTGATGCTAAAAGCTTTGGTTTGCTTTTATTTATTTATTGTTAACAAAATAATCAGAGTGATGTCCTACATTTGCGAATTTTTGCGAGAATTTTTTTATTGTTTTTGTGATATAATAGTGAACTACATACAAATATAAGTAACAGAGCTTTAGAAAAAGTTTGCAAAACAGAAAAGCTTTTTGAAAATAGTTTCAACACAAACAGGTTTATTTGAAAAATTGGCGCTTATATTGTTACGCTTATAATATATATATATTGTCATTTCTAAAAAGTAATGAAAGCCTAAATTTTTGAAAAAATCTGTTAAAAAAATTTTTTTCATAAAAATTATTTGATAAAAACTTGTGGTAAAAAAGACCCAGACGCGTTTAAGAAAAAATGTCTTTAAATTTCAATGCCAATTTTTAATTTAGTACAAAAAGAGTTCTTAAAAAACACATAATAATATACAAGTAAATAAAAGACAATAAAATAAAATAAAATTAAATAATATGATATTAAATATAAACAAAAAAAAAACTATAGCTCTGAATTTAGTACTAAAACTAGCGTTTTTCTTTGAAAAAAAAAAGTTTTTTAGTACTAATAATACTTTTTTCTGGATTTCGTTAGCTTATTATTTAGCACTTAACTACCAAGTACGTTAAACAAGTATATGTTGTAAATGGTACTTTCGGAGGCAATGTACTAAATTTATTTAAAAATTTGAACTTAGTTCAAAGAAAAGTTGTTAAAAGGTCTCTAGCTTTAAATTTAGTACTAAAAAAAATTTTCCGAAAAAGGGCTGTTCAAAATCGTATTTAGTTTTAAATTTAGTACTAAAAACAATTTTTTCTGGAAAAATAATAAGTTGTTAGCTTACTATTTAGTACTTAAATGTAATTTAAATAAACATATGTTGTATATGGGGTCAAATTTTTCTGCAAAAGGGGATTTCGAAAACCGTCTTTAGCTTTGAATTTAGTACTAATAACAGTTTTTTGAAGGAAAATAAATTCGCGTTAAGTTGTTACTTAGTGCTTAAATATAAGTTAATCATATGTTGTATGTGATACTTTCGAGTACAATGTGCTAAATTTATTTAAAAATTTGAATTTAGTACAAAGAAAAGTTAGTAAAACTCCTTTAGCTTTAAATTTAGTACTAAAAAGTTTTTCCTGAATAAAAATATTTTTCAAAAACCTTGTTTAACTACTTTTAGTACTAACAAAATTTTTTATGGAAAATAAAAATTTCATTAACTGCACTTTAATAAAAGCTAAACAAATATATGTGGTTATTAGTAATTTCTAGTACGGTGTACTAAAGTAATTTATAAATTTAAATTTAATATAAAAAAATTAGAAAAAAAGCTCTAGCTTTTGATTTAGTGCTTAAACTAATTTCTTCTAAAAAACAGCTTTTAAAACACCATCCTTAACTTAAAATTTAGTACTAAACATATTATATAAATATAATTTTCTCTAGGTTGTAATTTAATACTCAAATAAAAGTTGAACCAACATGCGCAGCAAACACTGCGCGAACCACAACCGATATTCTGAAGGTGGCGTTCCCGGGTTGCCGCATCTCTCCTTTTGAGATTTGCACTGGCCCGCAACATCGCCCGATTTAATCCTTCTAGAATTTGTTTGTGGGGTTTTTCCAGTGGTGACTTGAACAAGCCCGAGACTCTGTAAGCTCTCAAGGATAACGTTCGACACGACTGAAAGAATCCCCAAGCCCGTATAGCAATCAATTGTGGCAGCGTCTATTTGGCCGATATCATCTTCTCGAATTGACCAATAAAATTCCAAAGGTTCAAATAATCATAACTTATGAAAAAAAGAATCTAGTCTTTTATTAAAGAAAAAAAAAGTATGGGTGGCAAACAACATGGGATGACCTTGTATTTAGTATAAAATTACATTTTATATAAATTTTGTTATAAAAACTCTTATATTTTATTTTTAAGTTTAACTTTCATTTCATGCTTAAGGTCTAGGCGTTTTTATATTATTAAATTATTTAACATTTACAAATAAAATATATTGATATATAATAAAAACATCAGAACAAGAAAATCAAGACCAAAAGCTCCAAATAGCAATGAAACTTACATATGTTACAAAACAGTCATAAATACTAATTTAATTTAATAATAAACTCTACACATATGATTAAGACTCAAGTTTTGTAATTAGTAGCAGAATATAAAACTCACAAAAAATTTTATCTTTAGGGTACAGTACTAAAAAGACTTATGTAATATTTCATTATCAGAAGCAATCGAATTGTCATGTACATTTATATGAAAAGCACTCAATAATTTGAGTGACTTCTATACATATTGCTCAAATGCTTGTATTGTGGAAACAGCACATTAATTAACAAAAAAAAAATCGTAATAGTTAGCTGCAAACAAACACATCTGTTGCTTAAAAGCTTAGTACTAAAAATTATGTTTTTTAAAAACAAATTTTTTGCAAAGTCATTCTCATCAAAAATACTATTTCCTTCGGGATCTACTCAAAAATATTAAATTTTAGCAAAAATAAAAAATATACATACATATATATTTATTTTTAATCAACACGTTTTCATTCAATACATTTGTGTTTCCTCTTCTTGTTTAAAGTTAAGTGAACTGTAAGGATGCCAATGACACGAGCTGGCTGTGAAGAATGAGAAACCAACAAAAATTAGCCTGTGTCCAAAAACCTTTCCAAGGAAAAATAAAAATATAAAAGCGTGCATACATACACATACATAAACATGTGTATGTATGTTTATAAGTAGAAATTAAAGGCTCACATTAAATGTCTCTGTATAATGCGAGTATCATGAACAACATTTGTTTGTGTGCGTAAAAGTCTTTTTCACAACGCGTTTGCCACATATGTATGCGTGTATGTGTGTGTGTGTGCACACACAAGGAAAATGTGATGTGAGCTGCAAAGGATGCCCTTCCATGTCACCACACATCCACACTAACCAGCATACACACACATACGCAACTACATTCACATTGAAATAAATGTATAAAAGTATTTTAATGCCAACGTACGGAGCCATTTGAATAACATTTCGCCTTGTTCTAAATTTTTTTTTTTTTTTGTACAAGATTTTTAAGCAGAGCAAATTTTTTTACAGTAAAGAAAAAATGCTTTTAATTTGTTTTTGCTGGTTTCAAAAGTATGGAGCCTTAAAATATTGCAAGCAAATGTAAATGACTTAGGAGATTTTCGAAGGCCAAAAATGTTTAAGGAATGAAAAGCAAAAAAAAAAAAAACAAAAAAAATCGCAGGTGCTGCACCATCAATTTTCGCTCACCAAAAATACTGCTATTAAAATGGAATGTAAAGAACAATATAATTCTAAATATATTTCTAATACTTGCAGCAGATTGTAGTACAAAATTTTTTGCGCTAAAAGTTCTGTACTAAAAAATAGTTTGCTAATAAATAAGTAAACAAACTTTAGTCATATAATTCTATAACTTAATTACTTAAACAATAAATTTTATTATATAAGAAGATAGTCTGTGCTTAATTTATTACTAAAATGATTTATTTTTAACGGCCCTATCCTGAGAATCTGAAAAATATTTAACTTGTAATCAATATCAGAAAATTTCTAAAAACTTTCAGCCAGTTCGCCGATAACGAAAGGATAAGTTCATTCGCATTCAGGGCGAAAGAAAATTGATTTGGGTATTTTTCTAACTTTATTCTATGCGAACGATGTGTCAAAATTCAATTAAAATACATAAGTTCATGCGAACGAATGATAGTGATATAGACGAATCCAAATTGATTCGAATGTGAGTGACTAGCTTTCTTTCGCATACATTTTAATTCGACATCGTCGAACAGGCTGTTTATTTATATTCGTGATTTTCTAAACATTAGCGGCCATACTCTTAAAAATATTGTCATTTATTACAGGTTTAATTGACAAATATCTATACAATATCTATACAAATTTGCCAAATTAGCCTTTAATAAATGTAAAAAATATTTTATGAATACGGCAGTAAATTTATAAAAAGTACTAAAAAGAGGTTTAACAAATTTGGAGCTTTAATTTCGTGCACAATCATTTTAGCACTATCAGGTACTTGTACTAAAAGTTAGGCATTAAAAAAGTTGTTATTATATTTTACTAAAAAAATGTGTGCTAAAACTTTCATACCGAAAATACTTGCAACTTAAATATTTTAGTCCTAAAAATTGTGTACCAAAGCCTTTAAGTAATCGTACATAACAGGACACTTAGTGCTAAACATTTAGTATCAAAAAATGTTCAGTAAAAATTTAGGACTGAAAATTAAATATTGAATTTAATTTGGTGCTTGGAGATCATACTCTAATCGTTAGGTATTAAAGATTTAGTACTCAAAAATAAAGTCTAAAATTTTAGTTTTAAAAAATTTATACTAAAATTTTTGTACTAAACATACATAGCTAAAAATCTGGTGCCAAATATTTAAATAGTAGAAATTTGGATATTATTATATAGTACTAAATTGGTACCATGAGATGACATGCTAAGAATTGGGCCTTAAAGATTTAGTACTCAATGATAAAATCTAAAATTTAAGTTATAAAAAATTTCTACTCAAACTTTTGGGCTAAACACACATAACTGGACATATTTTGTCAAACAATTAGTATCATAAAGTTTGCACTAAAAATGTTAGACTGAAAATTGTGCAGTGCAGATATGCAACTTATTATATAGTACTAAAAATGTTATGCTATGTGATCATATACGGAAAGTTAAGCAGTGATAAAATTTTTGTTCTAAAAAATGTATACCAAAAACTTTTTAATAAACATACATAGCTAATAATTATGTGTCAAACATTTGGTATTAAAAACTTTGCACGAAAAATGTTGAACTGAAAATTAAATAACAGAGATTTGGAAGTTTTAAATAGTACTAAGAATTAAGCATTGCAGATTTGATATTCAAGAATTAAATCTTACATTTCAGATCTACAAATATTGTACTAAATATACATATCTGGAAATGTAGTGCCAAACATTTAGTATCATAAAATTTGTACCAACAATGTTGAACTGAAAATGACATAGTATAGAACTTATCAAGCGGTATTAAAAATTTGGTGAAATTATTTACTAAAAGATAGGTGGAAAGCCTGGGCGTTCAAAATTAAAGCGTAAAAGTTTAGAACTAAATATTTTTTAGGAAATATACATAACTGAAAATTCAGCGCAAATTATTTATTATCAATAACTGAGCACTAAAAATTTGGGTATGCAATTTAAGTGCTAGAGATTAAAAACTAATTATTTAGTTTTAAACGTAGTAATTATTCAGTACTACAGATCTTATGTCTAGAATTTAGAAATGAAGACAAAGTACACAAATTGAGACCAGAGGAGTAGTAGAAAATATTCGTACTAAAAATGTATGTCCAGAATTTCAATGCAGAAAATTTTATTGGGAAAATTCAGTAAAAAAAATTAACCCTAAAGATTTAGTACAACAAATTTAATACTAAATATTTAGTACTAAGAATTATTTAAGGCTAAAGGAATAGTAAAAAATATTTATGCTAATAATGTATGGCCAGAATTTCAATGCAAAAAACTCAATTTGCAACATTTTCTACTGAAAATGTAACTATAAGTTATGATTTAGTGTAATTTATTACAAAAAATTTAGTACTGACAGTTTGTCACTTAAACTTCAATACTAGTGATTTAATACTAAAAATTCATTACTAAGTACTAAATATTTAAACTTACGATTTACAACTAAAATTGCATTATTTAGAATTTATTACCAAAAATTTAATTCTCACGGTTCAGTACTAAAGACTAAACTAAAGTACTAAAAACTCAAAGCTAACAATGTGTCACTACAGCTAAATTATTTACGATTTATTACTAAAAATTTGGTAATTATCATTAAACATTAAAAATATTGGCATGTTAGGCTAATTAATAAAACTTTTGAACTTTTTCTAGAAATTTTAACATAAAAACTTGATAGCAAAAGTTTGGTAATGTTTATTCATATACATATGTTTGTGTCCAAGTAGTACCAAAAACTTATAAAGATGTTCTACAAAAACTGTATTGCTGTATATTGAGTACTAAAAACTAATTACTAAAAATTCAAAACCTAAACAAAATTTGATTGCTAAGTCTCAGTACCAAATATATTGTACTAAATATTTAGGTGCAACAGTTTTAGTACTTTTACAAAGTTTTTGCATTTTTTCTTTCTTTTTTTGCTTATCAAAACTTGTTAATTTTTAGTACTAAATATTAATATTATATTATAGCACTGTATATATACATATTTTAAGCGGTTTTGTTTAACGAATTAAATATTAAATATTAGTTTTTTATGAAAACATATTATTACTTCTTCCATATTTCGATAACAAATTCCTAAGGAAAATTTTCGAATAGGTAATATATGTTATTTTCAAAAAATTAACGAAGACCTAAAGCTGCAAAATCAAATTCATCAACAACAAAAATTGATTGGTATAGTGTAGTTTGGAGTAATGCTCATGTATCCCCCTGAAAACTTTATTGAAGCCATAGATTTTCAAATGTTATATTCCTCCCTAATGAAATAATTTTTAGTAGGAGTTTTCGGTCTTTAAAGTCTTCTAGCAGATAACAGCAATTACTCCCATTTAAAACATTTTTGCCTCATTTATTAATCAAATTAGAAAAAAAAACGTAGAAAAATCACAATTAAACTGAAATTACCATAAAAATTGCATATCAGCTAAAACTGTGCAATGTCACAATGTAAAAATTCAATTTTTTTTATCAAGTTATTAAAAATGTGTTACAAGTGTGTTTGTTTAATAAACTTTTATATATACAATTGTTATTGTTGCTGGATGTCATTGTACTAAAAATCGGTTCAACGACATAATCAATGACTTTATAACAAAACTACAATTTAATTTACATACACTTGAGCACTTCATGTGCACACACTAGCAAATTACAAAAAAAAAAAAAAAAAAAAAAACTCAAGTGTGAACCTTAAAAAAATGACGTGCTCAATTCTGCATTTGAAAACTTTTAATACAGACAAAATGTAGTTGAAATAATGAAATTCCCGCCCAGCTCTTCACTTCATACAACAAGTAACGAGTTAAAATAAATGTAAATTTAATAGGAATAAGAGCAAAGTGCTTTATAAATAAAAAATAAAAAAACAAAATGAAATACAATTATCTAACACTATACACAATACATGTCTATTAAACTCAAAATGTCATGAACATTTACTGAAATCACAGAACATTCCTGTAACGAGAAAAAGCTCAGTAGTCAAAAATAAACGCTGCTGTCAGAATTTTGTTTTTGAATAACTATAAATAACACTAACTATTCCTGGCAAAATAATAAAAATTGCCCTAAAACTAAGATTTTAGCTTGCTTTCTTCTTCATCTTTTTTGTTCTTATATGTATGAATCTTGTATTATTAATTATAATTAATTTAGCGTGTTAAAAAAAGTGTGCTAAAATTTGAGTATCAAAGGAAACTTAATTAAAATAAGTCTTGTGTTTATTTGAGAGATAAGTTCATGAACCTAAAGCTTCGCAGGTGTTTAAGTTATAATATATACTAAAAATATTTAGCTAAGTTTTAGTACATAAATATATTAAAACTGTAAAAACAATCACTTTTGAAGAACACTAACAGATTAAGATGAATAATTAAGTAAACTTATGAACTTAAAAATTTCACATTTCATTTAGTACTAAAATAATTTTAGTTAAATAAAATCCACTTAGAAAATTTTTAAAATAAATTTTATGGCCTTTAATTTAAGTTTGTATGCAAAAATATATAATATTTAGAAAAAAATGACTAATTCTTCAGTGCTAAATTTTTAGTACTGAGTTCTTGTCACTAAATATTTAGTATTATATATATTAGTAGATATTATATATATTATTAGATATATAGTACTAAATTATTCAAAATATCCACATATTATATCGCTGAGATTTAGTACTAAAAAATTTTAATAAAATAAAACTACGCTTAAAAATGTTTTCAAATAAATTTTTTTTAAATTAGTCTTTTTAATTGCAAAAATATGTAATTTTTACCATAAAAATTGTATTAATAACTCATTAGTACTAAATTTTTAGTAATGTGTTTTTAGTACTAAATATTCAACATACATTTTTTTAAATATTAAGTGCACACTTTTTGGTAATATAAATCACAAAATTTCTTGTTCTGAATATGCAGTCGTTTAGCACTAACAGTTTGTTCATATTTGAAATACACTACAAACTTGTTTAGAACTTGATTCAAAAGAAAAAAAATTTTTTTTATATTGGGCCAGTACTCCGGGGATGACCCCTACATATGCAGTGCATTGTACCAGAACTAGGAAAACAGGTTGTGAGGAGGGGGAAAGAGGCAGTAGTGTTTGTGAACATTTGACTTGAACCTTCCAACGCTATAACAGATAGAAAACACATCTGCAGGCAACTTATTCCACAGACGAAGCGTACGGCTGAAAAATGAATTGGACCACAAATGGATGAGCTGTAGAGGTGTTAAATACTAAAATATTTTACTTAACTTTTATTATATTATTTTTAGTACTAAATAGTAAGTATACGATTTTTAGTACTTAGTTGGTTTTAAGTTCTAAATAATTACTACATTATTAATTCATCATTACAACATTTTTATTATGTACTAAGCTTTTAGTACTAAATATGCAATATAAATTTTTGTGTACTAAGTATCTAATACAATATTTTAACAACGAAAAATTACCGAATTCTTCGTTTTGAATGTTGCAATGAATGACCAAAATCTCTTACACACATACATATTTGAATTTTAGCATAGCTGGGATACCAATATAAATTTTATTTAAAGTTATTTTATATACGAATACATATGTATATGCAAATAAGTTTGCTTATTACTTTGACTACTACAACAAAGTTCTAAAAAGCTTGGTTAGTATTTTTGACTCGAATTTCTACCTAAAAATTTTTTCTATATTAGTTTTCTGAACTTAGTTTAAAAACATTTAATAAAATTTGATCAATTATTCTTAGCTCATTAGCCGACTTTGAAATAAAAATCTAATACATATACATATATCTATATTTAAATTTAGTACCCAATGTTTATATTTGAATTTTAGTACTAATACAGAGTTAAGTTTGTAAATGTCTTAGTACTAAAAGAAATCGTATTAAGCAATAACAAAATTTTTAACTTGAGGACATTAAAAGTGTGGTATTAAGATTGATTTAGTACTTATTTTTAATTTTTTTTGATAACAAAGCTATATTTTAAACTGAGAATATTGTATGTTTTGAGCCGCAAGTACTAAAAATTTTGTACAAAATAAATTTATTTAATTATTTTATTTTTGCAGCTAAAGATCGTTTTTGTTTTATATAAAGAATTGAACAGTGTTTATTTTCGATATTTCGATAACAATTTGTTGTCATCGTCAGGAAACTTAAAATGTTATAAAATTTTTTTTAACAAAAATATTAAAACAATAACATTTTAATTTTCCTGACGATGATAACAAATTGTTATCGAAATAAATAAAATAAATACTGTTGAATTTTTTATATCAAATCAAAAGCAAAAATTAGAAATAATTTTTTAAACAGGATATTTGATCTTATTACATGTTTTAGTTTTTTATATATTTATGTATAAATATACGTTTTTTTAGGATTATTACTGCTAAAAATCATTTTAACTTAAAAGAAATAATAAAAATTTCTCATTTAATTCAGGTTTAAATTTTTTACTTATAATACCTGTAGTAATAATATAAGAGCTTACCTATAATGCGTACTAAAATTTTAGTACATATTTTTACTAAATTTTGGTTGAAGAACTTTTTGCTCCAATAAAACCAATGTACTTTGGTTTAAGTACCGTTTATTGTATTAAATATGTACTAAAATTTTAGTACTAAAAAATCTCAAAAGGTTATAATCGCTTTATTTAACAAATATTTGTATTATTTTATTAAAATAATATTAAAATAAATATTTCTTATTTTTGCGCTAGTTTCTTTTATTTTATATAAAAAATTGAAATATTTACTTATTATTATTATTGGATGGGATATGGCCCTCAAAGGCCATTTGCAGTGCGACCAGTGTTGATCTATTGCGCATTTACTTAAACAAGATCAAATAATTAAATATCAAATATTAATTAAAATTTTTTTAGTGAGAAATAAAACACTTGGATCGCAATAAGGTTTTAGTACAGCTTTTATTCAATCCAAATGCTTGAAATTTTGGTACCAAAATTTTAATTTTCAGTAATTAATGCAAATAAATTTTTAAGATAACGCTCAGAAATTTTTAGAAAATATATCGCACGAGGCTTTTAGTAAAATTTACGCGAAGAAATACTTTAATATTTTTATATTTCCACTAAATTTGTTCAAGTTCTAGTTTTATTTTCGAATCCATAATAGTGTTCGCCTCCAGGCAGAAATGTATTATATATCATTGAAAAACATTTCCAAAATGTATAAAAAAATATTTGCTTACATGTTTTTTATTGTTTTTAGCTTTTTGTTTTGTGATAAAAAACAAATTAATGGAAAATTAATAATAAAAATAGAAAGAATAATAAAAAACAAATATGTAAAAGATTTTTGCTGGTCTGCGCATGTTTTTCTAAAACTCGTCACATTGATGTGATTATTGTACGCTGATGAAAAGGTAAATGAACTTTGGAAGGTCATAAGCAAAATGCAAACATTTTTGGCTGTACATAAAATCACTTTCATCTTCTCTTCTCCGTTTCTTTATTTTTTTTTTTTTTTTTTTTTTTTTGCCAAGTTACTCGTGGTACAACATTTAGAGGTTCCTTGGAAAATATTCATATCTTTGTATTTTTATGCAAAATAAAATATTCTCTGATTTTTTATACTTTTAATAAGAATATAATGAAACCGAAACATTTTATTCAAAATATGTGTAAATATGCATGAATTACTCGGAAAATTTCCAACTCAACGCTTAAGAATACTGGCTACAGTGGAGCAAATTGGGGTGAAAAAAATTATATGTGCGTCTGAAGGCATTTCTAACTTTTTATATATATTTAACAAATAAATTACAAACTAAACTTGAATCAAAAAAATTATTGTTAAGTTTTGTAAAAAAAAATTACTAATCTCAGCTGCAAGCCAAATCGATGAAAAGCTCAGATACAATATGTTTTGGATACGTGGGAAATGCTTCGGCAAGAGCATGTCAGGTCGAAGTCAGCCACATAATTTCGTCCACCGTATTCCCAGGGAGGCGGCGTAATAACATATGGCATTTATTTACGCGTTGCCAAACCCGATTGAATGTTGTCGACAGTCCTTATATATAGCCCAGGTCTTTGAAATATCGAAAGCCTATCAAAGAATACGAGTAGATAATTTCTATCGAAAACTAGCGTTCAACTAAAAGGTTTTTGATGTTGTATTAGTATTTGAAATTTCAGCCACATTTTACAAAACAGTTATGGAAAATCAATATATTTATTACTCAATAATAAATAACAATAGAAGCTTAATAACTGTGTTTTATATTTATGCCAAATCTAACGTTTATTTTGGGACACCCTTTATAAGAAAAAACTTAGACATATTTCAATGTTCGAAAGATTTTTTTTATCTCGGGCCCAATCTGGCTTTATTAGACGCAGAAGCTGTACAACAGCTCTAGTTGATGTAATCGAGAGTTTCAGTTCTGGACTCGACAGCAATATGGTAACTTTATTGATCCCTCTGGACTACAGTCAATCTTTCGGTGCGGTGTATCATGCAATCATGTTGAAGAACTTATAAAAATTATATCATTTTTCTAGCTCGGCTCTATTGTCCACTCCTTTCCTGTCTTTACATAAATGATTTACCAGCTGATGCCATCCGCAGCAAAATGTATATGTACTAGTATGTTGATGACATACAGGTTTACAATTATAGTAACAACAAAAATGTTTCCATCTGCATGAGTATAATAAACGGGAATTAGAATATGATAAACTATTGCGAAATGCATTAACGCTTCAAAGTCGAAGTGCATTCTGCCCTCGAAATCAAGGAGACATTTTGATAACATACTAGTGCGAATTAATGATAACGTGACTTTGTGAACACAGCGTCCAATTTAGGCATAATTTTTAATGATAGGTTAAGCTGGAGAGATCACATCAACACTGTTGTTGGCAGAGTTTATCGTAAGCTTCACAGCTTATGGGCGGTAAAGGATTCAACTCCGTTTGCTATACGCATGCTGCTGGCAAACGCCTATCTGATACCTTCACTTCTTTATGGCTGTGAAATTTATGCTAATTGTGACAGTACAGACCAAAGCAAATTGAAGGTTGTATACAACAATATTGCTCGCTATATTTTTCAGAAGAACCGATGCGATCATATTTCATCCTATGCTAAATCGATTTTTAGAATGTCATTCGAAGATCTCCTGGGTGCCTTATTTTTCTACACAAGATCAGCTTCTCTCAACAACCATCATATTTGTATGAAGGAATAGTTTTTAGAAGATCTCTACGTGGTAGAAATATAACACAGAAAAAATTGTAGTAAAAATAAAATCAACAAAATGTTTGTCTGAAAAAATAATTTGTATACATAAATATAAAAAAAATAACCTTGGATATCGTATTTTGTTGTTGTTTAAAAAAAATAGTTGTTTTCGTTCAATAATTATTTTTACTAAACTTTAGTTTGAATCTACGAATTCCTTTACATGTCCGCATTCAAACAATTTATTAATTGATTCAACGAATTTCGTTATTGAACAAGACCTCCTTACTATTTATATCACCTACATCCGAACGAAAATGGAATACAAGTCTCATGTTTAGGCCCGTGCCTCAAAGTCTATTTTGGGGTTACTCTACCGTGTGCAGGAGATGGCGAAGAAGCTCATCGGTGACAGCTCTATTGACTCACTGGAGCATCGACGCAGTGTGCGGTGCGTAATTCTATTCTATTAATACTACAATGGATTTCGCTCTGACGAGATTAGGGATCTTGTTCCCGAAACTCGCACATTTTTACGTAGCACACGTTCATCGTCCAGAGCTCATCCATTTGTGGTCGATTGCCCAGGGAATCGTACTACGCATTACAGAGAGAATTCGTTTTTCACCCGTACGCTTCGTCTTTGGAATAAGTTGCCTGCAGACGTGTTTCCTGTCTGTTATAACGTTGGAAAGTTCAAGTCAAATGTTCAGAAACACCACTTCCTCTTTCCCCCTCCTCACAACCTATTTTCCTAGTTCCGGTACACTGCACTGCTTCTTTAGGGGTCATCCTCTGAGTACTGGTTCAAGTTAAAAAAAAAAAAATCAGTGTAATCCAGCTAAAATACAAGTGTTTGATGTCTAAACGACAATTTTTCATTTATGCAACCAGTCTTTGAAACACTTTGCCAAACTCAATTCAAAAACTTGGCAACACAAACTCGTTCAAAAAGGAACTATCCAAATTACTTAATTGAATTTTTATTATAATATATATATATCTATATGTCGACATTTCATAGGAACTACCCTAATTTTGAAAGATATTCTCAAACATTCAACTTTATATCCCAACAATCCAAATAAATTGCTGAGAATTTAAAAAGAAAAATGCTCTAATAATATCCGTCAAAACACAAGCTTTTCCATTTATAAACGTCTCTAACATTTCTTTACACCTTTCAAACAAATGAACAACCGTTGGTTGCTATGATCTGCTTTTTGAAAGTATCGAAAAGCAGAGAACAAAAATTCAAACAATTAAGTCTTTTATTCGCTTTTAAGCTTCTTAAATACCTTTCAAAAATATCCAAAGTCTACTGATGATTAGGGTAGTTCCTATGAAATGTCGACATATAGATAGCTGGGAAACATAGAAAACAAGCTATTTATAATTTTTTATACAAAAAAATATATTATTTTTTATACAAAAAATATTTTTCACAATTTTTGCATTCTAAATATAATGTCACTATTAATTGTTAACTATTGCTTTATTCTGAGATTATGTAATTAATAATGGATCACTAGCACTGTCATTTATAAGATGTCTTCATCTAGTTATCTAAACTAATAAATAAATAAAATCTAACAAACATATTTTTAAAAAACATTCCCTTTTTATGGGTTTGTTGCCACTGTTCTTTTTTTTCCTTATGCCTAAATTGTGCTCTTAAATACAATTCACTTATAAAAAGGAGGTTAAACCGAATGTTGCAAGAATGCATACAACTGAAAACAAAACCATTCAAATTGGCCCTGAACTCGTGCAACGACATACTATACGATATTTTGTGCACAATTATAATCACAAGAGTGCAACGAGTACATAACCCAGTCTTTCAGGCAAACAGCCAGTCGAACAGTCAGCCGAATATTTAACAGAGCCCCCACAGAACAACAGTCACACACTGCCAGATCTGAGCAGTCAACCCTCAGCCTGCAACACAACAACTGCAACATGTTGTTATGTACGAGATATACAAGAGTGTAAGAGTGTTTATAAAACAAATAAACAAACACACAAACAAATGAGGTGGGGTGGCGTTTGGTCAGCTTTTAAATCTGCAAACATTCTTGTGCTGTTTGAAATCATGGCAACTGGTTGTTGCTGCTGCAGCATGCTGCTGCATGTTTTGCCAGTGAATGTTACACGTCAGCTAACTTTTATTTGCCTTAACAAACATTAATTGTATCATAACGATTTGAGTTTATTTTTATTTTTTATATTTTATTTATTGTCTTTTAAAATACTCGTACAATGTAAAGTAAGCGGGTTTGAGAATTGCTTTTTGTTGCTGTTTATTAGCATTTGTTGCAGGTAATAATTATGGCAAACATTTGCACCTATCTGATATTTAATTGAGTATCGATGTGTTTGCTTGTTTGTTTGTTAGTTCAGTAGGTGTTTGCTAATGTCACTTGGCATTAAAATTTATTTGGGCTTTGGAGTGCCTGCTAGTAAATACTTTGAGCTCGTAGTGGCGTGAGTGATTGTATGCAGCGTTAAAGTTTTTGAAGGTGGTGGTTGGTTGCCTTGTAGTATTCAAAGCAACACAAATATCCACATTTTTTTTTTATACACATTGCAGCATTATAACAAAAAAGTTCAATTGCGTACAATGACTTTTTGAAAAGCCTCGGCTAAACGAAAGAAAAACAACGAGCATGTGAACGAAGAAACGCTTAAAAAAACACAGAATATGAAACAACAAATGTAGAAAAATGTAACGAAAATGAATGACGTAAAAAGATTTTGATGCGAACAACGACAACACATCAAGGATAATAAGAGTGAAGGCGAAATAAAAGGTATTGAATTTAAAACTTGGTATTTTTACTAAAACTTTCCTGGAAAAGTTGATGAAATTGTTGGTATATGTTTATGATTTTTGTAAAAAAAAAAATATTATTTGGAAATTTTTTTCCTTTTAACAGACTAAAAAGGACACATTTTTCAAAGCTTTTACCTATTAAGCACCATAGAATGACATTTTATAGGTGCTAATTTACAGTTTGTTCGGCGATATCGAATGAAAATGTATGCGAAAGAAAGCTAGTCACTCACATTCGAATCAATTTGAGTTTATCTATGTCACTATTATTCGTTCGGATGTATTTATGTATTTTAATTGTATTTTGACACACCGTTCGCATAGAATTAAGTTAGACAAACCTAAATCAATTTGTTTTCGCCTAGAATGAGAATGAACTTATCCCTTCGACATCGTCGAACTTTACTTTATATACTGCTTTTTTTCACGACAATAATGAGAATTTAAACGGCAAAATATTTTCATAATAAACCATTGAGTTTATTCGCTTTGTAAGCTTCTAATATTGATACCAATCAAAAAATAACATGTAGCTTGGTTTGTCAGTTACCTAGCTATCTATATGTCGTTATTTAATGGGTAGCGCCTATGAAATGTCGACATATAGACAGATAGGAAACATAAAAAACAAGCAGTTTATAATTTTTTATTTGTTTGAATGTTTGTTCTCTACTTTGGTTTTGTTTCAAAAAACAAATTTTAGCAAACAACGGTTGTTCATTTCTTTGAAAGGTACACAGAAAAGTAGAGACGTGCGCAAAAGAAAAAGCACGTTTATTGTGTTTTGACAGTTATTATTAATACAGCTTTCTTTTTAAATTCTCAAAACTTTGTTTAGAAAGTTTAAGAATAAAAGTTTCCAAATCTACTGATGATTAGGGTGGCTCGTATGAAATGTCAACTTATAGGCAGCAAAAATAGCATTTTTTTATTTCGTGTTTTGCTAGTTATTATTAACACAGCTTTCTTTTTAAATTCTCAACACTTTGTTCAGAATATTAAAATATAAAGTTGAAAGTTTAAGAATAAAGGTTTAAGGTAAACGTTTCAGTAGGGTAGCTCCTATGAAATGTCAACATATAGACAGCTAGGAATCACAAGCTGTTTATAATATTTTCATAATATTTTCTAAACACAAATATAGCATTTTTTATTTTCGTGGGCTGTAAAGCTTATCTTTATGGTGATTTAAAACCATGTCGCTTTTATAATACCCTTCTAAAGGTGCTACCAAAATCATGTTACATTTTTACGATGATTTTTAAATATGTATTTTTTAATTGTATTGTCAAAAAAAAATCCCCCTTTTTTAGTTAATATCGAGGTAGTCAACTCACCAGTAGAATGTAAATCTTAAAAACTAACAAATGGTTTAGATTGTGTAACTACTAATGCAAATCAGTTTCCTCCTTCCTTGACGGTCTAATCTAATGAAGTATCAACTCCGCGGGATGAAACATTCACGATATACCAGCGCCCCCGTGAGGCTTAAAAAGCTCACACAGGTCGCAACTGCATGCCATAAGTTTGTAGCTATATAGACAAACCACCTGCGTAAGAGTTCGGGCCTTCTAGTCCCTCACGTAAGCAAATTCCCAGTCAGTCAACAGAATACATGCCACAATGAGTTGGTAGATCGAAACCCATTAAGAACATGCCCTTAAACCACACACCCGTCTAACCATCACTCCGGTTTCCTTACATTACAGGTATCTGTTGAAAGATAACACCACCTTGGGAATGTATTAGCCCCTAAAAATAAACACTCACCAAAATTATCAGGAAAACTAGTTACTCTTCCTTCAATTTTAGGCTTAAACTATAGTCAGAACGTTTCAGTCAAGGTAGGCCAACCTTTTCCAGCGCCGAGATGGCCTGCAAGCAAAACCTTTCACTTTGCTGATCCTCGTTCTGCCAGTTTTAACCCTTGGTTAGAGTTTCGGAAATCTAACACATCAGAAGTCATACGGCTTCCTAGAATTTTATTTGGTGCAACAAACGAGAGACATCTTCCCATTTATGCCCCAGAAAGCAGAGTGATCTGGTTTGGTGTACGCCAAGGCAAATCATACTCCCCATAGGGGAGTTCCACACCAATAGAACGGCTCTGGTTTTGAGGTTAAGCATGAGCCAAGCCAATTTTCAATACTCTGTTCTAAGCTAAAGCATGTTTCATTAGGGAAGTTCTGCATCGATCTAAACAATTGGTAAAAAGAGGAGGCAAGGTATGGGCCTGTAATAAGGCCCGCTGTAAAAGACGGTTGAGATGAAACTTTCCCTCCACTGTTAGTTTTTGGCCGGTATTACAACATGTGGCCGAGTGCTGTCATGATGAAAGATTATGGCCTCATGTCCGATCGAATTTTCTGAGCAATTGTCTTCGATACAGGTATCAAGTTATCGTCTGTGTTGTCATATTGGTTTTCAAAAAACTTTTATTTTCGAAAAAAAAACTTTTGTTCTTAGAAAAAAAAAACATTTCAGTGTTCTGGGCTCCATTTTAGTCCAAAAATACAAAAAATAAGCTGCACAAATATGCTGAAAAAAATCTTTCCATCATCTAAAAAACCGGCTAAAAAATATGACTCTTACGATATGGCAACTCTGGTCCCAATCATAATTGAATCAGCCAATTGCGTCATGCAAATTTTTGCAAATGAAACATCTTGTACGGATTCTTAAATTCGTGTTTTGCGCTTCCCTTCGTGCATACATAACTCAATCAACCTGTTTCGCCATATAAAGTTTTGAGAGCGAAACATTTTGTTTAAGGTTGAAACTGTTAGCTAAAACTAACTATTGCTAGTTTATCTAAACTAGCTCTCAAAAAATAAAATTAATTAATTTATAAATAAATAAAATAAAAACAAATAAAATAATGAATGTGTATAGGTTAGGTAGGCAGACCGCTGTGCTCTACAATGTAGTTTAAGTTCTCCAGTTCTCCTGAAATCATTCCCTTTGAGATAGCCTGAAAATAGCTATATAGTGTGAGTGGTGGAGAGGATAGGGGAGGTGGGAAACCGCTTATTGTGGCATTAAATGCTGATGTACAAGCCATCCACTGCACATTATGAAAGAATCAAGGGCGGTTAGATTGACCGAGGCTATTGAAGCTCTTCTAGACTTGATATCTTATTCTTTTGGGATGCAGTAGTTAATTAATGTGTGTAAAATCAAAAGAAAAACATAAAATATATAAAAAGTGCGTATTTATACATATACAGATTTAAATAAAAATTGAAGAAAAGTAGTAGTGAAATAGAAATGTTCGCGTTACACGTTTGCAAGAAACATATAAATATCAAAGTGAAATAAGAATAGCCGTCGTCTTCAATTTCAAAAATCAATTATTGCTAATTTATCTGAAGTAGCTGCAAGCTTAACTACTCTAATTAAACAAGAACGGCATGTGAAGAGCTTCATGCTTCGGAAAGCAAAGCATATGTTTCATAATGCGGTCCGAATATAAGCATAAGTTTTATGTGATATATATGGCCCACGAATATTGAATGTATTTTATACAAAATTTCTTCTCGTATTACTCATCCTCCTCCCATAAACACCACATTGCTTAAACCGTTGGTTTTCAGTGATGCTTAAGCTCTAAACACTTAGACGAGAGCAGACTTCACAACTTCACGAATATAAATGAAGTTAGCTGCAAATGCTGCCGCACTATGTGTAATTAAATAATACAAATTTCAGAGGTGCCACATATATATTTTACATTAATAAAATTAAAATTACTGACTGAAAACGTCAGTTATTTGTTTATCTTATTTATATGATGTTTATTTCTATTAAATATTTCAAATAAATTTTAGTTTTATTGCTGACAATTTATATTTATAGTGGCTGCACTGCATTTACTTTCTGCTGCTTACGAAAATAGAAATTATTCTAAGTTGGCAGCAGCAGCAGCAAATGCTGTTGTGAAGACGTGCTGCTATGATGTCGTTAAAATAATCCTGTGCATCTAAACACATGTATTTTATTTTTGACAGATTGCTGCTTGCTGTCTGCTGTCGTCTATGTGTTTAAAGCTTTATGGGACACGAATTAGTAATGCGTCCAGAAAATTTGTATGAAATGCACTCAAAATATTGAGTATATTTCATACAAAATTTCAATTTGTATCACTCATTCGCCTCTCATAAACACCACATTATTTAAATAATTTGTTTATGCTGAAAAGCAATAGAATGCAATTACACATCCCTGGTTTTATAAAGTATAACATCTCAGCAGCATTGCCAGTTGTAAGAAATAGATAAATATGGCTCAACAGATAGAGCACCGTTAGAAAAATGGAAAGAGAAAGTAAGAGCGAACTAAATGGAATCAAAGAAAAAAAGAAAACACGCGCCATCAAAAACATACGCACAAACAAACGCGTGGCAATGCAAGAAAAATCAACAACAGCAAGCATAACAATATTCCACTTGGCCCAGATTGAATTTGAAGGTCGAGTTTTATCTACGGTCGTTCACCTACTTACACATTTTTTTTTTCTTTCTTTCAATAAAATCCAGTTACATACAAACATCAACAACGCACAAATTGAGAATAAAAGTAGCAGGAGAAATCACATACACATACACACATACATATGTATGTGTAAGCAGAATATTTTACTAATATAAGTATTACTACACATCCGTACATGTGCGTATGTACATGTGGAAAAGTTGAAATATACATGGACCTTACATATCCATACATTTGTATGGATATGTAAGCGTATGGATATGTACACGTAGCTATGTATATGTATATATAGCTACGTGTACCTTTATGTATGTATGTGTTAAATAAAAAATTTATGTGTATGCATGCATGTATGTGTAAACAATTTTCTTTTCTTATTTTCGGGAAATGTTTATACTATATTGCCTCCTCAAGTTTTATTGGGAATGAATTGTTTTGGCCTAATGATACATGATTGTTTAGGAATAGAAGAAGAAAAGAGCGTCGAATACACAATCTTATATACCAAACATACATACATGCATACATATGTATGTATATATTACACACACACACACACATACACACACACACACACACTCAATGTAATACAGAGATAATATTTAAGCTGTAACACGTGTAGAATATTCAAATAGTATTTATTTAGCAAATTATTCATTCTATTACCTACTTACTTACATATAAGATCAGCGTTGATAATAAATAGCTGGAACCACAATTTCAGTTATTAAATTAAGATGATGGATTAAATAAATGCTAAATACATACATATGTATGTATTTTGACTTTAAAAACTTTAATAATTAATTCATATTACTTAGTATTGCTGCCTTTTTGTTCTTACTAATACATTTAATTTCTAACTACTATAAAAAAATAGTAGAATCATCGATTTTCTGATCAATTATTTAATTGTTTAGTGCCACAAGATAACTTATATTATAAAAAAAAATTATTCTTTTACACTAATAAGAAACTATTCCCACTTTTGTATGCTATAATATGAGACTTGTCTACCACTTTTTATAACCTGTGTCCCCGCTTGATTGTCAAGAAAAACAATTTTTTATAATATTCTTATTTTGTATTAAAATCTAATAACTTTTTATAACTGTTCCCAGTTTACGAATTCCAAAAACAATTAGTTCAGAACCATACCAATAGTAAATAACTACTAACTTATGAAAAAATTAATTAATTTTCCAAACTATTCCCAGTTGTATTTACGAAATATTCAGACAGTTCCCTTGTAAAAGGAAATTTATACATAATTATCAGAAAAAAATATTTTTTCCAAAGTATATCCCAAAAGAAAATCGGAAAATTTTATATTAAATTACCACATAATTTGGAAAACTGATCTCATTGTAATAAGTATGTGATTTTCATAGAACTGTTTGTAACTTACGTACTTTAAATGTATACAAAATTTTCCACAAGATAGTAAATGCTTAGTTATAAAAAAATAAACAACTTCTTTAAACTGTTCCCAGTTAGATTTATTAACAGCAGAACAGAAGAAACAAATACAAAATTATCATAAAATAAAACATTTTCCCAAACTGTTCCCAGTTTATATATGAGATATAGAAAAAATATTTAGTTTTCTGCAACAAAATTGGGAATTTGTCCGATATTATAATACAATACTATAAGTGTCGTTACAAAAAATGATATTAGACCACACACAAAGGGGTTTGAAAAACTAATCCCATTATTATAAGTAAGTGTTGTTTGTAAAAAATTTATAAAATTTAATATCATAAGGTAATAACAGGATTTACAAAAGGAAATAAATACCTAAATATCAGAAAAACAAATTTGCCAAACTATTCCCAGTATATATACATATAAAACACACAAAGTTTTATTTTTCCAAAGCAAAATCAGAATATTTTACTACATTAAAATTTAGTATGTTCAGTTAGAAAAAAGTAATATTTAACCACAATACAAGCATATAAAACATTTTCTACGATTTTAACTTTTTGAAGTTGTCAAGAATAATTTTGCTAAGAGAAATATATTAAACAAAACTTTTGTTGAATTACCAAAAATTTTTATTAAATAAATATATTTTACACGACAAGTATTTTGCGTTTATAAAAATATAAAGTTTTAATACTTAATATTAGTGTAAATTTATTAAAAACTAAAACATTTTTAGTGATTTTATCTCCATTTTTTAATGATTTTGCTGAAAGGAAAGATAGCAAAGAAAACTTTTATTGAGCTAGCAATAAAATAATCCTTAAATATAAATTTATATAATAGCAATAACTTTTTTGTGCAGATTTTATAATTATTATTTTATACCAGTAAAAAATTATAAATAGCTTGTTTTCTATGTTTCCCAGAATATGTCGACATTTCATAGGAACTACCCTAATCATCAGTAGACTTTGGAAATTTTTGAAAGATATTCTCAAACATTCAACTTTATATCCCAACAATCCAAATAAATTGCTGAGAACTTAAAAAGAAAAATGCTCTAATAATATCCATCAAAACACAAAAAACAAGCTTTTCTATTTATAAACGTCTCTAACATTTCAAAAATTTCCAAAGTCTACTGATGATTAGGGTAGTTCCTATGAAATGTCGACATATGTATACATAGATAGCTGGAAAACATAGAAAACAAGCTATTTATAATTTTTTACTGGTCTAAATGTTAGAAGCTTAAATAGCGAATAAAAAACTTAATTATTATTCTATTCTTTGAACTGTTCCCACTACATTCCAGCTTCATGTATGCATGTTTCAATTAAGTTCAACGATTAATTATGCGATCATATGTTCAGTCAAATTAAATTAACTAATTATTTTGCTGAAAGAAAATAATATATGAAAGAAAGCTTTTGTGGAAAAAGCCATAAAAGGTTCTTTGAAAAATAAATATTTTTACACAAAAATTTCATTAATTTTTTATAACAATTTTTTCTGTGCAGAAGTCGGTCTCAAAATTCTTGTCATTTTGATCAGTGTTCTGTGCAGAAGTCTATTTCAAAACTCTTCTCATTCTGATTCAGTATCATATGTGCATGGTTGTATTATGCTTAAAGTTTGATTATGGATAAATATTTATATTAAATTAAAATAAATTAAGATGAGTTTCTATGCTTTCATCCCAAATTTTTATTTCAAATTCTTAATGTTCAAATAATTTGAAAAAACTTTATATTATTTTTTAAAAGAAAGTAGTACTAATTTGCTAGCATTTATTATTTCGCGCAGTTTATGGCAAATTTGACTGAATTTTAGATTAAGAAAAAAATAATAAAAAGGTTTAGTGCTTAAAACTGTGAAAATCAATATAAGGGATGTTTTATCAGCAAGACCAGGTTTTTTTTTCTTTTGAATAGGTATAAAAAACAAAATTAAAAATGATTTTCTTTTTATTAAGAATTTGCTTTTTTAAGATTTATTTTAGCGCAATAAAATACAATTGCTACCCCCTTTGATTACATCGAATTTTTTAATAAGTAAATTAGAAATTCTTACAGGCATAACTCCTGTCGACAAAAGAAAAACTGTTTGACATTCACTTTAGCGCTTTTTTTTTTCTTTTGTTTTTATTACAATCAAATAAGAGAAACATATACAAACAGGAAATATTGTTCAAAAATTTACGCACACTGTTAAACAGAAGCACGCAACCCCCCTGAATTTGTTATCCAACGCGGCGGAAGTCTCACGAAAGAACGAATCATCCCCAAAAACTTTTACTGTTTGTTAAACTTTTAAGGAGCTAAATAAAGTAGTAACCAGCCCTAACCACACACAATAAATATTCGCAGAGCCCAAGTTTGTTTGTAGCGGGTGTGAAAGAAAGAGAAATCAACAAACACGTGTAGCACACATTTTCCCTCCTTCCCCCGTAAATTACATAATGCCAACAAATAATATTGAAATGCGTAATATTTTTATGTTGTGCCTGAAAATAACCGGTGCCATTTGATGCTTTCAACTAAGGGTTACTGTTATAAGGGACTGGGAAAATGGTGTTTCTCATTTCAGTTACAAGAACATAAGAAAGAAAAGACATGTATAGATCAAAAATCATTTGAAAAGTTACAGCACAAATGGGGTATACATTTTATAATGGAGTGCTGAACAATTAATATGATATATGATTTTTGTCATTGCTATTAAATTATGTTGTACATAAGTAGATTATATTTTTTGCTTTAAAAAAGCATACATATGAAATTATATCAATTTCGTGTAAATTCTCTATTATAATTATTAAATAAAGCGCCCTCTATTAACGAATAGTAATGACTTACACATTGCATTTCTGGTTACATTTTAATGCAGCTTTAACATCTCTCTTTGACTGTTAAGTGCAGCAAAAAAACAATTATTGAAAAATGAAAAGTGCAAGCTGCATTAGATTTTCACCAAAAAGCTCTCAACAATAAAAGCTTTGACTGCAAGTGCAATTGCAGTGGCAGTTGACAGTCAAAAGTTTCTATTCGTAGGCGAGTTTGGAGAAGTAGCCAGATTGAAAAAAAAGAATCAAATGAGAAACTATTGAGAAATACCAGTTTTTTAAGACTTCCTATGTTATTCCCATACCCACTACAAAAAACACTATTTTTACAATGTATTAACCAGCAAAACTCTTGTTTAAAAAGCTGGCTTTTGAAATAGCTAGCAAAGGGGTGATTTTCTGTTTCCTTTTCTATTATCTATTTCTATCATATATAAAAAATTTGCATTATACAGGAAAATACTTTTATATACAAATTTATGAAAAAATTGTGAGAGATTTTGACTGGGAACAGTTTAATTTAGTAGTTCTTTTTTTTTAATCAATAGCATATTTTCTTTCACTTTACTTTATTTACATTCACATATTTCTTTTTAATTATGTGGGAGATTTTAAGTGATAACTGTTTCATTTTTCATTTTTTTTACAAAAAATCAATGTTTTACTTTTTTAGAAACCCAAACTTTTAGGTGGGAACAGTTTCTAGACTTAGCATCTGGTGCGCAAAAATTAGTTTTTATGAAATAATATGTCGTTATGAGCAATAATTTCTTTACGTAGTATGTATACAAAAACCACAAATGAGAACAGTTTAAGCCTTTGTTTAAATAAATTCGCATATTTTGGTTCTGTTTCTATTTTTTAATCAATTTTTTTGTTTTCTGAACATTTACAGCTGGGAACAGTTGCTATCAGAGCAAAATCTCTTTAAAGTAATAAGCATAAAAACTAATTTTTATGAAATAATATTTTTTTTTCACTTGGACCAGTACTCAGGGGATGACCCCTACAAATGCAGTGTATTGTACCAGAACTAGGAAAATAGGTTGTGAGGAGGGGGAAATTCGAACAATATATTTCATGGTTTTGAAGATTTTGAGTGGGAACAGCTTAATTTTATAGTTTTTTTATTTATTTTTTTTTAAATCAATAGCATATTGTCTTTAATTTTATACAAATTTCCTTAATATTTTTATGAATTTTGTGGGAGATTTCAAGTGGGAACAGTTTATTTTTTATTTTTTACAAAAATCAATGGCGTATTTTCTTTCACTTTATGTTATTTTCTTTAGTATTTTACTTTTTTAGAAGCACAAATTTTAGGTGGGAACTTAACTTAACATCTGGTGCTCAAAAACTAGTTTCTAAGAAATAATATGAAGTTTCGAGCAGTAACTTCATTATGTAGTATCAATAGAAAAACCATAAATGGGAACAGTTTATACCCCTGTTTAACTAATATTAGATACTTTGGTTCCGTTTCTATTTTGCGCCATAGTTTTTGGTTTTTTGAACACATAATAGAGCTGGGAACCAGTTGCATGAGAGCATAGATAATGTGCAAATTCGAATTTCTTGTGGCCAGTTATGTATTCAAAACGTAAGTATGAGCACAGTTAATGTCTCTGAATAGATATGTAAAACTTTAAAAGAAAAATTAGCATATATTGGTTACCTTTCCATTTTTTTCCATACATGATTTATTAGGTTGTAAATTTGAAACTGGGAACAATTACTGTGGGAGCAAAATCTGTTTAAAATAATAACATAAAATTTTTAACAAAGTTTTCCTTGTGGGCAGACAAAAGACATAAATGAGAACAGTTTATGTCTCTGAATATATATAAAAAAAACTTGCAAGAAAAATCCGGGTATTTTGTTTTTTAAACATTTAGCACTGAGAACAGTTCAAAGCAAAATCTTTTTAAAAAGAACAGACTTAAAAACTAATTTTAATTAAATAATACGTAATTTCGAACAATATATTTCTTGTGATTAGTTATGTACGCAAAAGGTAAGTATGAGAACAGTCAATACCTCGGAATCGATATGTAAGATTTAATAGAAAAATTAATATTACTACTCCTCTTTGTAATCTAAAAACACTCAACAAATAATTTACCATAATTTTTTCTTTCTTGAAAATTTGTGGTTGAGAACAGTTGCTGTTAGAGCGAAATCTATTTTAAATAAGAAGCTTAGTAGCAATTTTTTGCAATAATATGAAATTTTGAACAGTATTTTTCTTGTCTGAACCTGTGTGTGCCAAAGGGAAATAAGAGAACAGTTTTGGTCTAAAAGTTACCATTCAAAACTTGTGAGAAAAATTCACATCTTCTGCTTGAATTTCTATTTTCAACAAATTACATGACTAGTCTAACATACATTTTTCTTTTTTGTAAATTTGAAATCGGGAAGTGTTCCTGTCAGAAGCTTATCTGATTTCATCTTAATCGTTAAGTATATTTATAAAAACTCTAAAAAAGATTAATTTTTATGGAAAAGTTATAAAAATTAGTATCATGATAATCCTCAGCATTTGAACTTTGCCATTTTTCTGAAAAGTTAAAAATGAGAACAGTTTTGTAGGATATTTATTTATATAATACATACATTAAGCTTACAGTGGTTCCAATTTAAATTCCAAGACGCAAATTTTGTATTACGAAATATTTTTAAGTTCTGGATGGAAAAGAAAAGTGCTAAAGGAAATAGAGCAAACAGTATTGAAATATTGAAATAATAATTTTTATTATAAAGTGAATGACCTCAAGGTCAGTTAAAAAACATTCGTTGAATAACATGTTATTTTTAAGAAACTTATTTCCCATTCGTGGTTTCTCCACGAAAATTTGATATATTTATTTTATGAGCTTAAAGAATTTAAACCTAAAACCCTATTTCATCTATTCTCGGGCGCTAAAACACTAACTAATTTTTTATGACCACTAAAACTAAATATGGGAAGGGATAATACTAAAGATTAGAAAAGATAAAACTGTACAACATATTATATACGAGTGTGTATACAAAAACCTCAAAGCCAGTACTAGCTTATATGTACATATATACATACATACATATATAAATACATATACATACATACACATATGTAATAATCTAATCGCGTAAAATTATTAGTTATTTGCATGTCGAAATGTGACGGTGACTGTAGTATGTAATTTTATTTTCATTTATTTCCTAATTGGCTGATAGCCATTAGTTCCTAATGTTTAATCTGGCTCTCTATTTATTTGCTTGCTCTTTTGAACGTTTTTATAGCTACTCGTAAATAGAAAAACTACTAATGCATTGAACACATTCGCGACAGCCGGCTACCAACCACAAACAACCTGTCAAAAATAGAATACACACATTCATATGAGAGCGATTGATTTGAAAACAGCAAGGCAACACGGCTACAGATTGTTGTCCATGCTGATTTTGTTGCTATAGTCCAATTGAACTAAGCCAGCTCACTTTGGTCAAATTTAGTGTCATTGTGTTGCCTCAGTGTCATATATATCTCAGCAGATCTACATACCGCTAGTCCAGTACAAAACTAAGCTAAGAATCAGATGACAGAGTGCAAACTACAAATAACGAGTGTCCACATTCCCGGCAATTCCCGCTAATTCCGTTGTAATTCTGGCTGTATGTAATGTGGCACCGTCTTGTTAATCAAGCAAAAGAATGCAGTTGTGACGTTAAAAAGTATTACATTTCGTTATTTCTGCTAAAGCGTGCAGCACCGATCTGCATAAGTACCGCGCCCTTATACAAGATGGCGCAAAAGTAATCCTCCTATTAGAAAATGCTATAAATTTTGCGATTGGCCCCTAATGTCAGTTCTGTTTTGACATTTGTGCAGTAAACACATGCGAAATATACATTAATAAACAATGTTACACTATATTGCTCCAGAACGCGGAATATTGGTGACTATTTATTTGACCAATTTGACCGGTCGGTAACTTTGGCACTACGTGAATTTCGTCGCAGGTTTCCTGGCTGTCCAACGCCTACAGGTGAAACACTGCAACGTTTAGCCGCTCGTTTAGCCTCAAAGAGAGTGGCACAACACGAGATGCTGACAGGCGTGGCAGACCCTGGAGTAGCTGTTCTACAGATAATACTGCTGCTGTAGCCAAGGATGTCATGGAAGCGCCGTCGACATCGACCAGGCGACGTGCCACGCAAATGGGTACCAGTTGACAGTCTTTATAGCGAATTTTGGTGCAAGCTTTGAAAATGTTTCCGTACAAAGTCCAGACGGTGCATCAGCTGTTGGCTGCTGACCGCCAATCGCATCTAACATACGCACAAGCCATTCTTGATCACCACCAAGAGGAAGATGATTTTTTCATCAAAAATAATAATGAGTGATGAGGCCCATTTCCATCTTAGCGGGTACGTAAATAAAAAAAGTGAAGAGCCATTACACCCGCTCAAAGTATGGTGTGCTGTTTTCGCTAGAGGAGTCATCGGACCTTTTTTTTCGAAGACGTCGCGAGCCAAACGGTTACTGCGAATGGTGAGCGCTACAGAGCAATTATCAATTAGTTCTTTTTGCCGCAACTTGATGAATTGGGATTGGAAAACATGTGGTTCCAACAGGACGGTGCTACGGCGCACGCTGCACGTGCCACAACCGATATGCTGAAGGATGCATTTCCCGGGTGCCTAATCTCCCGTTTTGGCGATTTGCACTGGCCAGCAAGATCGCCTGATTTGACCACTGCAGACTTCTTTTTGTGAAGCTTTTTGAAGTCGCGGGTTTATGTCAACAAGTCTCAGACTCTTGCAGCTCTTAAACACAATCTCCGTCAAGAATTTGAGGACCTATCGCCGGAAGTTTTGACCAATGTGAAAAACGCTACAAAAAGGGCTCAAATGACAATCAACTGTGGCGGCGTTCTTTTATATGACATCATATTCTCGACTTGATGTAAAAAACTTAAAAGACCAAACAAAAATAATCCACAAGAAGAATCAAAGTTTTTCTTTTTTTAATTACAGCCAAAAAACATTGGAAGGTTATTTTTGCGCCACCCTGTATAAGAAAGGCCTGAATAACGACATAGGAAGATGTACTACATTATGCAATGGCGTTTTACGTCAAGCACATTTGATAACTCATAAGAGTTATACTCCTCCAGAGCCTTCAACAATTTTGCCGATTTTTTCTTACCAATAAACGGTCGTACATAGACTCATCGTGTAGTGCCAACTGGACAAACATTAAGCTCGAACAGACTGAAACCAAAACAGATCTTTCAAGGCCAGGGGCATGCCGTCGACTTTAGAAGCGACTTCTTACTGCCAGAGTTGAAATCTCCCCGCAGATTAGATTTATATACTTAACCAGGACACACTGGCTTCTGAGGCGTAAAGGGGTAAGAGACAGAAATATTGCTGAGAGTTATAGAAAATGCCATACAACGGGCACGAATATATATTGCCACCAGCGGCAGCCGCTGGACTGATGTCATATATTACAATTAACAGAAAAAAATATGCAGGTCCAGGTAAAGAATTCCAACACTGAAAATAATTATATTTGTATTTAGTAAAAAAGTTATTCAGAGTGGAAATTGAATGATTAATTTTGTGTCACCTTGATATAAACGTCAGTTTATAATGTAGCTGCAGCTTTCAAAATAATTAAATACAAGTAGCTGACTACAGGGCGATAATTGTAGCTAACAGCATTTGTAGTCAGTTCGTGAAGTCTGCTATGGTCTATGTGTTTAATAAATACTTAACTGTTAATGAAATGTTATGACACCATTTGCTGTTATAAAATTTCTACTACTTTTGAAAGCTCTCTTAAGAACTGTAATCTCTTCCTTATGCTCTTAAGCTATAACTAACATTAACTGTTATTTCACCCTCAAAATATTCTATGCTCTCTTTTGTTTACATGGACAGTTATTTTAAGGACGTAAACACACTCGCACGCCTACATTGATACAAACATAATCTAACAAGTTGCACTACTGGTATTTAAAAAGCGGCAGGTTAACAGCAAAAGTAACCCCCATCGAGCCGGCTTCATTGGACTGAGAGAAAACAAATAAATTAAATATTTTGAGCGGTAGCCGGAAGATGAAAAAAGTTTCAATGAAGCTCTCATTTCTCCATAAAATTATGGAATGATGTTATTATTCGGTTTAATAAATTTTTTATTGTTTTGGTTGTATGGAAAACCAGTATATTGACTCGAAAAGTAACAGTGATAAAAGCCTGAAGGGAACGTATATTTACAAATTATACGAAAGGTTAACAGCAAGGAAATGAAGTTGGCCCATGAAAGAGCTGAGGTTACCACCCACTCGTATGTATGGAACTGGTTTGGATGTAAAACTACTGATATATGACATTGACCATCATTCGTGTGGACATTTCAATACATTCATGTACGTACTCGTACATACATTTATTTTTAATTGTTTTCCTTCATGGTTGTTAAGAAAATGAAACAATCACCAAAACTTAATTGTTGAAGACAAAGAAATGTAAATTTTTATTATAATGGGAAGGGCGTCGTTACCTTGACACCAATTAGGAAACATTGAATATTCAGTCAATAGTTTAGTTTTATCGTTTAAAGGATTTACAAAGACATATTTAAATTTTCAAAAACTTACTTTAGTTTTAATGAATGTTAAATCATATTCATAATTTTTGTTACATACCTGAAACGAGAAAAATGAATAACATTTTATTCGAAAGTTAGCAAAATAGGAAATAATTTTTATTCAAGTAAATTTTTAAATATTTCTTAATATTTTCAAAATTATGTTTGTTAAAGACTTTGGTGTCTCTTCTTTTAAAGTAACTTCTTTCGAAAGTAATTTTTAAAAAAGTATTATTTTTAATAAGGTGTTTTTTGAGGTGCTTCATAAAAGTACATGGTGGGCCAAAAGATGTTATCCAATATTGTTTGGCTCTCATTTACACTGCGTTTAGACATACAAGTAACTTGTTACAAGTTGTGTGTACATATTAACAACCAATACATCGAAAAAAATAATAAAAACACTTGCAATTTGCACGATTGTTTACACACTCAAGTCCAAGTTCATTTTCAAAATGTCGTCGAAGACAAACGTTGTACGCCTTTGTACTACATGCGCTTTTAATGTCTGTGCTGCCAAAGTTTTAGCATAGCAATATTACAGGGGAATTATATTATGCACACAATTTTTTCACAATTTAAATAATAAATTTGTATTCAAAATAAAAAATAAGTTAAGATGTTTATTTATTTTCGTGTTTTTATATTATGTTTTCGGCATACAATTAAAAATTTTAATATTTTAAAAAAAATTCCTTGAAAAATACCCATTAAGGTTAAAATGAAATATCTATTGGCAACACTGTTTGTTTCTGCTTGCATGCAAGTGAAAAAATCACTGCCAACCAAAATCAGTTGCAAGTGAGGCTACTACTTGCAGGTGTGTGAATGTATTAGTAAAAATATGGGTATGTATTGGGTTTTTTGCACTTGCACTTGCGTGTGTAAACATTGAGTTAGGGCTTGTTCGGAAATGCATCACTGCACTGCATCTGACGTAGCGTCTCCACATAGCAATTTTTATTGCTGATCTCAAGCAAAAACGTCGGCAGAATAACAGTACAGCGATTGCTAATTGCTCTAGAGGGAGTAAACGTAATACTGCTTCATCACAAGTACTAACAAAATTCAACGTGAGAGGTTGTATGAACAACACTGTGTTTGTTATATGCACAGCACAGTGTTTGTTGTATTTGTATACCAAATTACAACAACTGACAGCTCATTGCTGGGCAATAATTGCTCAAGCAATCAGTAGAGCAATCATTGCGCAATAGATTGCTACCTATAGCAATTTGCGGTCTACACATCGCAAATTTTATGGACGCAATCAAATTTGACAATTGCCGCAATAAATATTGCTATGTGGAGACGCTAGGTGATGCGCAGTACGTTCTAAAAAGCAAATGTTTGCAACACTGCAAATGTCTTGCGTTTTAAAATGCAACTGTTAGGCAGATGATGCGCAGAAAAACAGCAAACAAGCATCATAAAAGTACTCGTAGCTGATGCAGTCAAAGAGTAAGTAATGACTATTTTATTATTTTCTTTAATTTGTTATTTGTTGTGCTTTTAATTTTATTTAGAATAGAAAGAGATGTAAAAATTTCAAAGTTATTGATAAGAAAACGCTTAGACATGGAGGAAGAATTTTCCGCAGGCAAGAAGAAAAATATGTTCTCTGGGGAAAGGTGTTAGAAAAATGAAGGCGCATCCAAGTCAACAAATAAATTTATTAAACACTTATCTATTTTTAATATTCCCGCGTTTGTAATTGTAAACAAATCGTTCACAATCGTTTACTGCGCATCAAAATCAGCTGTTTTGCATCAGCATCGCAAACTAATCACAGATGCGTATCAGATGCAGCACAGTGATGCATTTCCGAACAAGCTCTTTTTTAGTATTATATAATTAACTTCAATCCTATTTTTTGATTATGTTTATTTGAACCTTCAGAATTTTATTGGTCAATTTCAGAGGACGATATTGCTCAAATGGGCGTCACCACAATCTCGTGGATGAAAAGGACCATAATGAGCGATGAGGCTCATTTCCACCTACGCGGGCACGCGAACAAATAATACTATCGCTTCTAGGACACCGAAAATCCACGCGAAGCCATTACACCGGATAAAAGTGACTACATGGTGTACTGTTCACGTTGGAGGAGTCATTGGGGTATTTTTTTTTCTTTTTGAGGATACCGGTGCGCATTGGGGCCATGTTAACCGAGGTTTTTCTGCCGCAATTGAACGAATTAGGACTAGAGGACTTGGGGTTCCAACAGAATCGGGTCAACGGCCCACACTGTGCATGACGCAACCGATATTCTGAATGTGGCGTTCCCGGGTCGTCACATCTCTCATTTTGGCGATTTGCACTAGCCCGCAAGATCGCCCGATTTAACCGTTCCAGACTTCCACATGTGGGGTTTCTTGAAATCCCGTGTTTACGTGAACAATCCCGAGACCCTATAAGAACTCAAGGATAACATCCGACACGAGAGCGAGAATCTGCCGCCCGAAATTTTCGCCGAAGTTATGAAAAACGGCATTAAAACGAACCCGTATAGCAATTAGTTGGCGGGGCCTATTTGGCCAATATAATCTCCTCGAATTGAAAATTCTAAAAGTTCAAATATATGTAAACAAAAAACAGCATTTTATTAAAAAAAAAAAGAATGAGAGCCAAACAGCATCGGATGACTTCTTTACATAACTAAAATTGAGCTAGGTTTAATAACACCTTTTATTAATAAGATTCCCTTTCAAAAAGGCATTATGTACTTTTTAAAAAAGGGACATATTTCTTTTCAAAAAAGACATTATTTATAAAAAAAACTTTATATCTAAAAAGTACTTTTTCAAAATAGGACATTTTTAAAAAAAGTACTTTTTTTAAACGGGTAATATTCTCTTATATAAAATAGGAACTTTATTTTCAAAAGGTACTTTTAAAAAAAAAGGAGCATTTTTCAAACAAGACCTTTTTTTCAAACAGTTAATTTATATAAAATAAAAACTTTGGTTTCGGAAGGTAATTTTTCAAAAAGGGGAAATTTTCCAAAAAAGAACTCTGTTTCATAACGGTATTTTTCTCAGAAGGGTACTCTTTTTTAAAGGTATATTATTTAAAAACCTACTTTTTTCCAAAAAGTTAAATTTTTCAGAAAAGATATTTTTCAAAAACTTTAAAAAATAACACTTCTTTTAAAAAAGGTGCCTTATAAAAAAAAAGTACGTTTTAAAACTAGATATGACGATATCAAAAAAGTACTTTTTTAACTAGATATGTTTTTAAATTGCACTCGGTATGTAATTTTCAAAATTTACAGTGAACTTGCTTAAAAAAGGCCTTTTATTAATAACTTTCTATTCAAAGAGATCACTCTTTATAAGAAAAGGAACTTTGTTTCTAGAAAGTACCTTTTTCAAAATTGTACATTTTAAAAAAATGTGTTTTTTTTTATTTTATTTTTTCAAAGGTACTTTTTAAAAAAGGTATTTTTTAAAAAAGTGTTTTCCAGGAACTTACTTTCAAAAACACTGCTTTTTTAAAGGGGTACTCTTTTCAACAAGTACTTCTTTTAAAGTTTCTTTTCTTTCTTCTTTTAAAATTTTTAAGTTTTGGTACTTATTTAAGAAGTAACTTTTTTTAAAATGTATTATTTTGAAAACAAGTTTTATTAATAAGGTTTTTTAAAGGTCAGTTTTAAAAACGCATTTTTAAAAATGGTGCTATTTTTAAAATGTACTTTTAAAACTAGGTACTTTTTTAAAAAGGTCCTTTTTTGAAAAGGTGCTTTTTAAAAAAATACTTTTTAAAAAGCTACTTTTGTAAAAAGCTAATTGTATACAAAGGTACTTTTGTTAAATAGTACTTTTGTGAAAAAAGTACTTATTTAATAAAAAAAAAACTTTAAAAAAGTACCTTTTGCAATAAAACACCAGTTGAATAGGCTAGTTTTTGAAAAATGTGTTTTTATAAAAAAAATATTCGTTTTGAAGGTTATAAAAATACCCTTTTATATATTAAATCACCTTTTTTAAAAGGTACTTTTTAGGGAAACATTCATTATTAAAACGCTTTTCTGGTTGTTCTTAAAAAGATAAAAAGATTCATAAAAATATTTCATAAGTATTTATTAAAGGCTTATTTGAAAAACTTTGTAGAGAAATTTGCCAAATAAGCCTGTAATAAACACAAAATATTTTTTATGAATATGCCGATAATATTTCATAAATCTATTTTTAGCTTTTTTTTTAATAAAAGTCATTCTTTGAAAAAATGTACCACTTAAAAATCTAAAATGTACTTTTTTGTAAGGTAATGATTTTAAAAGCAAGCTTGCTTAAATGGGTATTAAAATATGTTTATTTTTCTAAATGGACACATTTTTTGTTCAAATTTCTTTGTTCTTAAGTTTTCTTTTGATTTTTTAATTAATATTACTGATTATACCCATTTTTCCATTTAAAATACACAACTCATTTAGAATATTTTTAACCACTTTTATATAGTGTAAAAGAATTTGCGTCATTCTTCAAATTGTATTTTTGACATTTAATTTAATTTTTTGTATGTTATTTATGGAAAGAATAAACAAAATATCAATACGTTCAAAAACATATTAATCAATTACAAATGCTTTCTTTGACAGAAATAAAAATCCCATTAAGAATTCGGGCGAGAAAATGATGTTCATGCAACACTGTTCGACGTAAACAAATTAAAACATTTTTGCACAATAAAAAACAAAATTATAACAACAATGATATAAAGAGCAATATAAACAAAAATGAGAAGAAAAGATTTTAAGTAAAAACGCAGAATAGTAAGAAAAAATATATTTTGTTTTCATAATAAAAAAAATTAGAAAAGGTGGGTATGGCTTGACGTCAGCGTTGTCAACTCGGTGCGTTTTGCACCGTTTTTGGTGCTTTTTAAAATCTTTTTTGCAAAAAATTCGCTAGTCGGCACGCGGAGCGCTTTTTTTTAATTTTCGGTGCGTTTTCAACTAACTTTTTGTGTCAATGTAAGAAAAAGGTTTATTCAAGTTTCCAAAATTTGTACATTTCATTTCGCAGAGCACAGTCAGAACACGGATTAATAATGTTCAAAAGGCAGAACATCATATGCAATAAAGAAGACAATCTTGGAGTTGTATATTATACATATTCTCTAGAGAAAAAAAATTTTTCGATTTATAAAATTAGCCGTTGTTATATGGAGTTTTGCTATTATATGATTAGGCCAAATATGACAATAAAATGCTACCCAACGTCGTATAGACCGATAAGCTTACTTTCAACGATAAGCAAAATTGAAGAAGAGGTCATAAAAGACAAACTAACGGAGTTTATTAGTGATAATAATATTCTACAATCTTATCAATTTGGATTCAGAGAAGAACATAACACTTTCCAACCTCTACCAAGAATCAAAAAGATGGAAACATGTAAAATCAACAGAAATGTTAAGTTATGCTAAAATCTAAAAAGCCCACTAAACAATAGCACAACTTAAAATTCAACAATAGGTCGAATAAATATATATTACAACAGAAATGTTAATTCTCGATATTAAGGCAGCTTTTGGCTCAGGGTGGCATGATTTTTAAAATGTTACGCAGCTTTCATAAAAAATATTGTATGTTTATTAAACACTTATTTTACAAATTTTCCATAGAAATTTGTCAAATAACAGTTTAATAAACATGAAATATTTTTATGAATAAGCCCATTAATATTTAATTTTCCAACAGAACTAATTAAAAATATCCAGAGCCTTCTAAACGGTAGAACATTTAATGTCTACATAGGTTCCACTCACGCTCAACAAAAAAGCTTAACAGCTGGATGCTTACAGGGCTTTTTTTTGTCACCTGTTTTATATAATATTTTTCAATCTTCGCAGATGATACAGCGTTATTGTGTTCTAATGTATTGGCTATAGATGTCACCGCTAAATTGGCAGGTGCATTAAAAGAAATTTACGATTATATCACAATATGGAAAATACTTAATACTCAAAAGACGCAAGTAATATACTTTACGAGAAGGCGAAAAGCATGTTTTGTACCACAAAATCCACTAAATTTCAGCAACCAACATAATAAATTGGGATACTAGTGTAAAATATTTGGGTGTCATACAAGATCAGAAACTTATATTTAAAAACCATATATTATTGACGAGCTAAATAAAACCACAAGATTGATGTACTCTCTAATAAATCGATCGAAATTCAAAACTAACATTAGAAAATAAAAAATTATTATTAAAAACAGTTTTTCACTCATTAATTTTCTACGCTGCCCCGGTATGGTCATCGTCTGCTCAATGTCACATCAAAATATTACAAATAGCACAAAACAAGCTATTAAAAACGATTTAGAATTTGCCATGACACTATGCAACAAGTCGACTTCATACGCTAACAAATATCGATAAAATTGAAAGACTGACATCAAGCTTTAACACGCGATATAACGAATCAGAATATGCACATATTAATGAGTTGATCTCAGCGTAATTTAAAGTATTTTGGTTTATATTTTTGTTTGATTGTGAAGTGATTTGAACTCACATAAAAGGTGTTCTGCACACAAACTATTTTTTTTGTGATTTTAAACCAGTAAACTAACTTGCAATCAATTTGAAAACACATCCCAATTTTTGCGCGTACTTTATTATGAATTTCATAATTTACTGCATTGATACATAACTTATGTGCTGTTCATAGAACACAAAAGAGCAACTCGTCTAGGACCTTTGTATGAAAGTTACTCAATTTTTTGAGTGATTTCCATAAAAATTTTTTAGACACGTCGCTCGTCTTTGTTCTATGAAAAGCGCCTTAATTTGTTTTTTATTGATTATTTAAGTAAAATTATTTATTTCATACGAAATAACTCAATAAATTAGGAAAAAACTAGATACGCTTATTTTGTTGTAGGATTTGTTGTATTATTTTGTGATTTGGTTTATTAGCATTTTTATTTTAGCTTTTATATTTCTTAGAAGAAACTAACTTTATTTTATATACTCAAATTAAATTTATATACTCAGTGTGATAGAATGTAAATTAAATGAGTTTGATGTACTGTATAGCGAGTCTGTTACTTTTAACGATCTGATAATTGTAACTTTTTTCGACATATTTCATCGCTTATAGTAACGATTGCATGCTTCTGCAATATAATTTTAACGACGGTAAGCATACAGAGTCGCACTGCAGGCCAAGTTTGGCAAACACGAATTTTAACTATTGAACCAATTTATTTGATGGTGCTGTCGGGCACTGTTTTATCGTCTAATAGTAGCTTAAAAAGCTGATTCATAATCGTGATTTTAATATAAACTTTTTCTAATACAAAATGGGTTAAAAAAAAACTATTCTAAATTTGGTGCGTTTTTTATTAAATAACGCGCTTTTGCTCCTATTTTGATGTGTTTTAAAATTGCAAAGTTGACAACGCTGCTCGATGCAAGTGTATCTACGAGTATGTATGTATGTATGTATATACATATGTATGTATGTCTGGATGGATGTACATAACGTTGCCTTAATATAAAACAGATTTAATTCTGTTGTTCTTCGGAATATCGATGTATTAAGAAATTGCTGTATCAATATATAAAAACTAATTTTTTCATTCGGTTCCATAGAACCTTTTCGTTATTGCGGTAACCATATGCACAAGTAACTTGTTGTTGTTGATTTTTAACTTACTCACGAAGAAGAAGAAAAAAAATTATAAATAAAACACTCTCAAGCTCACATACATTCGCTCGCAGTGGATTAGGAGGCACTCGTACAAGTATTCGGCATCACAACGAACGACAGCGCCTCAGTCGACCTTGACCATCACAATAATTTGTTGTTATTTTCGTATTGTGTGTAATTGGGTGTGTGTTTGTGTGTATGTGAGTTATAATATTTTTACTTTTCGTGTTTGTTGTTATTCTTAATTTGCTGAGATACACAAAGTTTTTGTTGTTGTTAATTTAAATTTATAAGGAAAAAAACTGATGATTTTAATAATAATTTTTAAACGGAAATTTATTACAGAGAAAATAATTAATTGAGTTAAATTGTTAAAGGAACATTTTCAAATAGAAAAAAGCAGCTGTGAAATTTTCAACATTATACAATTATATATACATATGTAAATAAAAATATGTGTTAAGCACAGGCAGAAATCAAATAATTTTGAATAACTTGGCAAAAGCAAACGACTAATTTATTAATCCATAAAATGCAAATTCAAGTGTAAGAATTATTTTAAATACTAGAGCTATTCGTTTCCGAATATTTATAAATATTAATGGTATTCAAAGGGTTGTCAGACAGTCATAAGTCTTAAAATATTAGAATGAAAAAATATGAATACTGTGAGCATTCTGACATAAATTATTTTAAATTTGAGTCAGCTGAGATGTTACAGTGGAATATTAGTCACGGCAAACTCCGTTTAAAAAATCTTATAACAAGTACTTTCTGACTTTTTTGTTCGAAGCACAATGTAAAATATTATGACATTATGCGTGATATGAACCCGTTTGAATTCCCCAATTATTACTATTCATTTGATATTCATTCCATATTATTTCAACAAACAATGATATTCATTTATACGCGGGCGATCTGATTGCGAATTGTCAAACATCAGCTGTTGAAATTACACCCAAATTCATCGATTAGTTTATTTGTTGTAGTCTTTTGAAGTAAGCAACTTTTGTGTTTCTTGAAATATAGAAAAAAGTGAATTTCATGCAGTGATTAAACACTATTACTTAAAAGGGAAATCGTCGAAAGAGACAAAATAACCGCTCGATAAACATTACGGTGAGTCTTCTCCGCCTGATTACATGGTAAGATATTGCATTGTTCAATTTAAACGTGGCCGAATATCATCAACAGGAAGGCCAAAAGAGATGGGTACTGAAGAAACTATCAAGAAAATTGTCGATATCGTCATGAAGGATCGCCAAGTTAAGTTACGTGAGATTATCGAAATGGTAAACATAGCATATGAAAGTTTGTTCAATATTTTGCATGAACATTTGCATATGAAAAAGCTATCGATAAGATATGGGTGCCACGTTTACACAGTGTTTAAAAAAACTACTTCGACAGACCACTTCACAGCGGTGTTTCGACAGAAGAAAGCGTAATTCTGTTGATTTTTGGAATTTTGAAAGCAAAAATATATCGAAACAAAGGGTGGAAGTGCTCCGAAAAAGGCGAAGTTAGTGAAATCAGCTGGCAAGATTATGACCACTGTATTTTGGGATGCACATGGAATATTGCTCATCGATTGTCTTGGAGAAGGACCCACAATCACGGGAAAGTATTATCGTGCATCATTATTATTAGATCAATTGATCGATGCAATCAAGAGAAAACGACCACATTTAAAGAAGAAAAAAGTGCTCTTTCTTCAAGTCGACGCACCGGTTCCCACAGCATTAGATACGATCCTAAAATTACTTGAAATACACTTCGAATTGGTTGATCATCCACCTTATAGTCCAGATTTAGCTCCTATTGACTTTTTCCTGTTTCCAAACTTGAAAAAATGACGCGTATTTTGAGGGGTTCACAAAATCGTATTATTCAGATGGTATAAAAAATTGGAATATCGTCCTACTAAGTGCAATAAGATCGAAGTAGACTATGTTGGGAAATAAATGGTTTTGAAAAACAAAAGTTTTTTTCCTACTTAGGTAGCTTCAATATCAATAGCCCTCATATATATTCAAAACGCAATTTTCGAAGCTAACAAAACCTTTTCATTTTTTGATCGAAGCAGAATTCTTTTTTGCGTTGGAAAGCTTTGACCCATATAAATCACCGGGTCCAGATGGCATTATACCAGCTGATTTACAGAAAAATGCGGAACTTATAATGGGATAATTGATAATTAAGATGAAATGATCTTCAAGCTTGAGGTCTTTTTTATAAAAATTTTTTTAAAAAATGTGTTTATTTAATTCAATATTTCGTCTTCCTTCGGAAGACTTTTTTAGGACAAATGTTTTTTTTTTCTTTTTTTTTTTTTGAGTTTTTTGTTTATAAATTATTTGAAAGGAAATGAAAATAATATTAACAAACATACATAAATACATTCAACATAAAGTGTCACAAAAAATTAAAATACACAAAAACCATTTTTAACATAATGTAATTAACATAATAATATGTAATTAACATAATAATAATAATATGCTAATTTATTACTTTATTTTTATAAATTAGATGCCTATAATTCTGAGCTAAACTTTCCGTATCTTTTCTAAAATTAATTCTATTTTTGCGACGCTAAGCCTAGGTGGTCCTATATAGCACAATCATGGCCTTTATTCTGAAATGGGGAAGGCTTCACAAACTACTACGAATGATTTCAGCCCCATAAGCTTACACTTAACACTTTGGAACGGATAATTGAATTACATCTTAGGATGTCGATTGATCCGCATCATTTTTCAACAACTCAACATGCCTATACAATGTGCATATCTTTTGAGGCTGCATTGCAATCGCTCGTGGGACAGATAGACAAAGCTCTGGAGCATGGAGAGTATGCATTAGTTGCCTTCCTTGATATAGAAGCAGCATTTAATAATGTGATCTCAAGGGTCATAATAATGGCCGTGGAAAGACTGAACGTTCATCAGTCTGTTGTGAGCTCCATAGCGAATTTACTAACCAATATAGTCATTACTTCCTACATGGGATGAGCCAGAATCTGCAGAGTGAGCACTACACAGGTAAGGGTACTGACTCCTCTGCTATGAAATTTAGCCCTGAATTCGTTATTGATGAAATTAGATTCCATGTTGTTTAAGGCAATGGCATATGCCGATGGTATTGCGGTAGCTGTGTGGGCTAAGTACTTGGAAATACTATTACAGCAACTAAGGTCTGCACTAACTAAGGCTTATGGAATGATGCTGCACAAATTGTGTTTTATCACTGCACGAAATTGACTTTTTTCCATTTTTTAAGAAACACAAAAGTTGCTTACTTCAGACAACTACAGCAAATACTAACTAATCGATAAATTTGGGTGAAATTTTAAAGTTGACCTTTGACAGATCGCAATTTAAAAAAAAAAAATAAATTGTGTTTGCAGTGCTATCTAGCGATAGGTAGCTTCAATATCACTCCACCCTCGTATATACTTTTATATATATATACGTGAGTAAATAGCCAGCAATTTTTTCTTCAAAGATATTCGAATATTTTGTTTATCAAAATAATCGACTAGTAAATAACCAGATATATTTTCATTCTTCAATAAATATTTATTTGTCCATTTGAAATAATATTAATGGCACCCCTTTTAATCTCTTAATGCTCTTTGTTTTGATTCTATTATCTTAAATTAAGAAGAAAAATATTAATTTTGCTTAATAAATTTTTGTCACCAGGAAATATTTTCATAAGCACTATTTTCGTAGTAGTATATTTTTATAATTTTCTTAAGGTCATTGCTATTGACGTAGTTTTTTTTCTGCTCTTGTTGGTGGTGGTGTTGTTGGTGATGTTGTTTTATAATGTTGCTTGTTTGCATTCCTATTTCGATTTGTTTGCTGTATGCAACACAGTCGGCAAATTGCCAAGTTAAAATAAAATACACACACACACTAGTGCAAAACAAAACGAAAATACTATAGACAAGTGACTATACAAGTGTATGTAGACATGTATGTATGTATGTATAAGTATAAGCCACGTTTACAAATAGCGGGTAGTCGCCATTTAGATGCATATAATTTGTAATACATGGTCATTAAATATTTTTTATAGCATTAGAACACATAAATTAATTAAAACGCTTCTGTATTTACTAAATACATATATAATTTTTTTTTTTTTTTTTTTGAGAAAAAAGAAAACGGGAATTATGAGCAGCAAAGTAGTCGTAACAGTTTATTTTCAATACGTGACTAGCTTAAAATTACTACTACTGACTACTGCAAATAGTTATTTGTGCTAACAATTTTTTTTTTTTTAATATTTTTACTTTCATAATTTGTCATAAACATGTTGCCAGCCAGCCAGCCAGCAACCTGTTGTTGTTCTATAAACACACATACCTATTTTAAATAATCAACTACTGAAACAATTTCAAAGGTCACAAATCAATTAAACAGCGTTTTTTATAATTTAAACATTATCATGCAAGCTGAACATCAGGTTTGTGTGTGTGTGTGTGTGTGTATGTATGTGGCACAAGTGAAATATTCTATAATATAAATAAATAAGGAAATTCTAAAGCGACCTTGAAACTGAATTTAAAAGTGCAATCAAATAAAAACAAAATGCTTTTTGTATTTGAATTGTGTTTGCACTATTTTGTTTTTGCTAGATAGATAGAAAACAACAACAAATCTTTTTTTTATCATTGATGAAAGTGAAAAGAGTTGAATGTAATCAGGAAATAGCTGCAACATTTTTTCATGCAAAGCAAATATATAAAAAATAAAAAATTTATATAAAAAACTAACGGAGAGTAAATTTAAATTGGGTTAGTGATAGTAAAAGAAAATATAATTTAATTTTTAAAAGAAATTGAATAAAAAAATTTGCTCCAAAATTTAATGAAAAGCAAAAGTATGTATCTGAAACATGCTGGCATCATGTTGCAAATCGGAACGTGTCTATGATTATTATGATAGCTAAACCGGGGAAGAATCCCACTAAAGTAAAATCATATAGATCAATAAGTCTGCTACCAACAATTTCAAAACTGCGGGGCACATACCCATGCGCTGTGGGGCACATACCCATCCCCATCATCAATTCGGCTTCCGGACTAAACAGAGCACCAGTGATTGTCATAAGCAACACTTTTGAGGACAAAAAATATTGCTCAGCTCTACTCATTAACGTTTCCGAAGTGTCGCACGACGGTTTGATGCATAAAATAAAGTTAAACTTGCCTGCCAACACTCGCTCACAAGCTTCTGAAAAGCTTCTTACATGGCAGAAAAGGCGATTTTTTAAGCTACATTCAACCAATTGAAGCAAGAGTTCCCCAAGGTAGCATTCTGTGGCCTACTTTATATTTGATTTACGCTTCTGACAGGCAAACCAGATCTGGTATTCACACTTCAACTTTTGCAGCGTTCATGAAAACCATCAATTAGCTTCACGAAATTTGTGGGAATATATTTCAATAGTAGAGAAATGGCTAAAACTTTGGAAAATCAATGTTAATGAACAAGAATGTATTCATGCTACATTCACGCTGCAGGGAAACAAATTTTGGTGATTCGCGAAACGAATTTTGGGAACTAAAGAAAAACTCGGAACACGTTTGCCAACCGGTTCAGAACCGGGTTTTCATATTCGGTGTGCGTTCGTGCTGTGAAACGTATATTTGAACTATCAACTGCAATTCGATGTAGTGGGAAAATTGAAGTTGCCATATTGGTTGTGTGGAATTAGGGGATTTTGGGGATTCGCAAAGTCGATTTTGGGAATTCAAGGAAAAACTTGGTACATGTTCGCTAACCGGTTTGTAATCGGTTTTTTATATTCGGTGCGCTTTTTGCAGTGGAACGTGCATCTGAAACATTAACGGTCATTTTGTATCCGGATATACGGATAATTATCCGGCGTTTAATTGGAAAATTTTTATCAGTATTTGCAGGAAGACATTGAACCATTAGATTATAGAAGTCTTTCACTAAATAAAGTTTATATAAGTACTGCCTTATTAATAAAAAAAAATTCTGGTTTATTGGGCTGTTATTGTACTAAATTCTATAAAAAACTTGCGTAATAAGATCTTAACAAACATGAAAACATTATTATTATTAAGACCGATATAGTTTAAAACAAAAGTTATAAACACAAGTTTGTAAAATACACTGAGCTAAAATAAAAACAGTTTTTAGCTCCGAGCTAAAAAGTAAGAAATAATTTTAATCATAAGCTTAAACAATTTTAAATGAAAAATACCAGTATAATTGTGAGTTAAGCGGGGGCCGCTTATTGGCATATTTTTCGTATATCGAACTTGTAATATTTTTGAGAAAAGCGAATTGTTTAAAATATAAGCAGTCATTTACTCGATTTTACCATTAACACCTGCTTTTTATTTTGAATAATCAATTTTCTTTGAATCTCAGAATGAATATTTTCAAGCCATTTTTTATAAAAGCTTAAATATGTATGTACATGTTATAATTTACCTATACCTACATGCATATATGCAGTTTATTTCTGTTTTACTTGTAAACTTTGTTCTTGAACAAATGTCAAGATATGTGACCATGACCTAAACTAACCTTCGCCTTCAAAATCACCGATACTGTGCGACAATCAAGGGCTGCAATTGCAGCAATAGCAGCACGAAAAAAGAATAAATATTTGTTACAAAACTTTTGAGTTGAGCAAAACCCACGTACTGCTGTTGCACAAAAAAAACTTAAACGAAACCCAAAATTCAAAACTTGCCCAAAAACGTGACAATATTGTAATACAATTGTGAAAACTGTCGATTAGAGCGTTTTGCTTTTCGAATTAAAACACGTTATCACTCAGTAAAATTTGAAAAAGCAGAAAATTAAAATAAAATTTCAATGCCAAGGCAAAAGAAACACACCAAGAAAACCATAATTTTCATGTTCAATGCCAGTCATTAAACGTAGAAAATCTATTTGCAAAAGCAAACTAACAGAAAAACACAAATTTGCTCTTAAATGCATTTATGCATAATGTTAAGAGCAGCTGTTGCTACTCTTTTACAAAAGAGTGATGCAAATAAAAGATACATTTTTTGTAAATTTGACTCAGCACTTCGCTCAATGTAAATGAAGGTCATTTTAAGAGGCAAAAATAGGAAGATTTTTCCATTTTGTGCATCATCTTATGGTTGTAAATTTTTAAGGTTGTGACATTTCCCAGTAATAATTCATGGCCAAATCCGGCAAAAATGTGCTTAACTGTGAAATTCTGTGGCCCAAAAGAAACTAAATTTCTAGTATGACCACAAGTTGACTAGCGTTTTGCTATTTAAAATTTTCAAAGTTAAATCAGCTGATGGCTTTTTGTTTTAAATTTTAATGTTTAAGAGATTTTCTCTGCTTCGTTGTCTGTGGGAAAGTGCATTTGTGTAAGTGGTTGATATACATATATACATGCTGTGCATATAAATGTATGCATGTAAGTGGTGGATGGATGATGGTTTTGCAAAAGGGGTAGTAGTAGGCAGGTCACATTTATCAGGCCATTATAAATATACAAGGCCAAGGACTTATTCGTTCAAGTTCATTTTTATGGCACTATTTTAAATGTTTTTGTTTTTTATAACCTTGCTCAAACATATAGAATATACATTCCGTATGCCTTTTCCTTTTATATTTTGTTTGCTTGTGCTGTGTTACTAGAAAGTATAGGTTAAGAAACAGGGATTCTCAACATTTTTTCTAATACAACACTTGGCAGATAATATTGTGCAATTATTTAATAACAAAGTTCGACTATTTATCATTAATACTTACATATACATTTATACAGAACTCAACGTCAAGTCAAAACGGGGTAACAGAATTGAGAAAAATCAGAAGACAAATCTATACCATGCAGTTTGAAAATTATGGGCATTTAAGAAAAACCTAGAAATTTGGTCAAACTACATGTTGAAAAAAATATATGGTTGACTTGACAATATTTTAATGGCAACATTCTAGTGTTGAATTATATGGTTGCTACTGATAACTTTATATTATTATATTTGAAACGCCATTAACATACTTCACTATAGTTTTATAAAAAAAAAAAAAAATGACACCAATACGAGTAAAAAACTATAAATAGCTTGTTTTCTATGTTTCCCAGTTTCACTAATCATCAGTGGAAATTTTTTAAAGGTATTCTCAAACATTCAACTTTATATCCCAACAATCTAGTAAATTGTTGAGAATTTAGAAAGAAAAATGCTCTAATAATACCTGTCAAAACATAAAAAACAAGCTTTTTCATTTATATACGTCTCTAACCTTCCTTTACACCTTTCAAAAAACACATCGTAGCAACCAACGGTTGTTCATTTGTTTGAAAAGAAAAAAATTTATAAATAACCACAATATATTCTGGTTTAAGATTGTTATAATTGTAAACAACCGCACTCCTAGTAAAAGTTAACATAATAATGTTATACCCAACCATTTTATTATGCTAACCATTATATTATATAACCATATTAATATAATTAAACAACCATACTAATCTCATAAATAGCGTTATTGACAGAGAATTATATTTTTGTCATCCGTCACCATATTAATTAAATAAACGACATTCCTGGATAAACCATAGTATTTCGTTTATTTACAACTAACACATGTATAATAATATAAAATATAACTATAAATGATTATATATATTTTTAGTATTTAAATAATTAAGAATACTTCGCAAAATTTAATAAGGTTTCGCAATTGCAAATGATTTCGATTTCAGCTGGTTTTACCATCTACTGGCTAGAATAAAAATAAATTTGTTAAGTATTTTGGCAAAAATTGCAGGTTTAAAAATCATATATAACCATATTAATATGGTTAGATGTAACATAGCATGGTTGTTATCAACAATAGTATAGTTAGTCATTAAAATTCTTTTGGTTGTAATATTAGTATTGTTGGGCACAACCATAATATAGTTGGCTACAACATACATACAAATATTAAGTTGATCCTAATTATTTGACCTTTTTTATACCCTTCACAAAAATGTCAAGGGAATATATAAGTTTGTGATTCCGTTTGTAATTCCTACAGTTTTTTTTTGTGACCCTATAAAGTATATATATTCTGAATCAGAATTAATGGAAAAGTCGATTAAGCGATGTCCGTCTGTCCGTCTGCGGTCGTTGAAATACCGTTTCTGAGAAAACCATTATACATAGACACCTTTTTCTTTCACCATTCTATTACTCCATCGTGCCATGTATTTGCTATTGAATTTCAGTAATATCGGTTGACGTGTAGCTGAGATACATTCAAAATTCTGTAAAAAGCCATGAATTTTTGCAATTTTGTATACAAATTTTTGAAAAAAAAGTTGTTTATTTTGCTTCAAATTTCACACGATTATTAAGCATGGTGACTGGAAGGCAAACAGATATCGGTCCATATATACCCGAGATATAGCCTAAACCGGGTTTTTCATGAAAATATCGCGTAAACGAACTTAAGCAACTTGGTTTTGCTTAAAAGCAGTTCTGGTTAGAAAATAGGGTTATGTAAATATGGAAACTGTAAATTTCCGATATCGGTCCATTGTTTAAGTTCGCGTAAGCGAACTTCAAACAATTTTTTTGCTTAAAAGCAGTTCTGATAATAAAATGAGGTTAAATAAATATGGAAAGTGAAAATTTCCGATATCGGTTCACATATAACCGAGATATAGCTTAAACAAACTTTTCGATAAAAATGTCCATGAGAGATGTCTTTTTTGGAATGGTGATTACAAGGCAAAAATATTTTTTCCGAGCATATTCAGTACAAATTTGTAATATATACTATATATATACGTGACTATCGTGAAGGGTATTTCAGATTCGGCCCAGCCGAATATACCACACTCTTACTTGTTTATAAATAAAATTGAAATGTTGCTTAAGCTTGAGGTCAGTTTTGTTTTTTATATAAAAATGTTTTAATTCAATTCGATATTTCGTCTTCCAGCGGAAGACTTCTTGAGGAAAAATGTTTTTTTTCAGTTTTGTTTACAAAAGCAAAAATATTTGAAAACATACTGAAAACAATTTTAACATACATAAAAACAATCAACATTGTAAGAAAAAAATAAAGTACATAAAAAGATTATTAAGATAGTGTTATATACATAATTATAGATACCTTAATTAGCGAATTTATTACTCTATTCTTATAAATTAAATACCTATAGTTCTGAGCTAAATTTTCTGCATCTTTTCTAAAACTAATTCTATTAGCTATTGGTACATCAATTATCTGCAGCATCTCCAACATATAACGTTTTCTATAACTATTTTCTGTATTTAATATGGAAACCCTACCCTATTAAAATCGGGATTGTGATTTAAATCACAACAATATATCGACAAAGCCGTCTTCTGTGACGAATTAATGTTTCTACATTTCTGATCAGACTTATGACCTGCTATTCTAGTCTTCAATTTATTCTTTGTTGTTCCTACATAAACCTTATTACACCTTTCCCTATTATTACCGCCACAAGCTATTTTGTATACTAAATTTGACTTATCTAATTTATTCAATCTTTTGTTTTACTAAATAATCCACCCACTGTTTTATACATCCTATGTGCTATTTTATACTTTCCTTTATCAAATATTCTAGTCCTTTGTAACCTTTCAGACAATCCAGGTACATAAGCTAAAGATTTGTACACTTTTGCTTCCATACTATCATCTAATCTATTACTATTATCATACTGTCTAATTAATTTTCTAACAAGGTCTTTAGGTCATATAATATACTCTTCAAAATAGTTTTATAATATTATAAAATTTGTTAAATATAATAAAAAGAACAGCGAGACATTTATTGTTTTAAAGTTTTGCAACATGTTGCTGAACACGTTTACATGAAATTTCAAGAATTTAATACAAGTTTGACATATTTAATTGAATATATGTAATTCTATGTAAAGGCTAATATTGAGTTCATTATTTCGTGCGAAATTTTTTAAAATTGCATACAAAAGTGTTTCGTAAGAAATATCTGCGAAATAAGTTTAGAAATGTTGTACTGAGTTTCTAAAGAGAAAAATACACAATATGTATATGCAACAGGTTTTAATTTAAAATTGTTTCTGGGAATATTTGTTTTTTCAGCTGCAAAATAACATAAGTAAAGGTTTTTTCGCACGAAGTACAAACATGTGTACTTAAAATTAAAAAAGAAACATGAATAAGAGAAAAATAGACAACACTGAGTGCATCTCAATTTTTCCGTACGAAATAATTAATGTTGCTGAACATTTTTCCCACATTCAATCTTAATGCTAGGCTTAAAGGCTGACAAATACCAAATATTTTGGTAAGATTTTATCTTACTAGTTTGCTAAGCAACATTATTGGTCGCAAAGTTATTGGTCATAAATTTACAAACTTTTAAAATGTTGCAGCAACATATTGCTTTAAAAAAAAGGAAATCCGCATTTAGCTAACAAGAAAAAAATTTTACTTTTTATATATTTTTATCTTTTAAAAATTATTTTTGAAATTTGAATTAGCAACATGTTGCATTTAAAGACACTTTAGCCCCATAGGGAACATCTGCTTTGAAAACATTTCAGAGCTCTAGAGAATATGGTTTGCAATTAAATACTTAATCGAGGTGCCGCTTTCCCTGAATTAATTTCTACCACAATAAAATAGAGAATAGAAATTTACTAGAAACGTAAGTAAAAGTAATAGAAAATCAAGTAATTTTATTAAGACTAAATGCAACATGTTCATTTAAAAATCACATTTAAACGAAATAGAAACAGAAATATAAAAGAAGATTAGAAATAATTTCCGTTTTAAAGAGGAAATTACAAAGCAATACAATTTATTGCATTTTGGTCGTCTTAATGTTTCCAAACATATTTTTAATTCACATTTTTTATACCTGTTTTCATATAAAACAAAAAAAAATATGTGCATAATTGAATCATCATAAAATCATTGATAATCAAAAAAAAAAATTTTTTTTATTCGTATTTTATACAGACAGACATAATTATGTATGTTGTTTATTGGCTGAAATATAAAAACGAGTACAGGCGGCAAAATCAGACTCAAAATGTTTTAGCATACAGACATGACAACAACAATAACAAAACCAACTTGGGCAGCAGCAGAAAGTTAACAACGCATATTTAATACATAAACAAGAAGAACAAAAGAAAATGAATTCGAAAAACCTTGAACTTTACAAAGTTCTTAATTTTTTTTATTCATTTAAGTAGAAAAAGAAGAAAAAAGGCAGAAATAAAATAATAAGAAAATAATATCAAAAAATGTTTAAAGGGATTCTACAGTAGGTAGATTTTTTTTCTGGTGGTGTGGCAACAATCATGAAATTTTTTAATTAAAATATTATTTAGTTAAGGGTTTCATAATATACATTGTCATTTATAGATCTAATAACAATGTTTAAACTTTTTCGAATCACTTATTCTTGCAAACATGTATAGCAACATGTTGCAAAAGCATAAAAACATTTTTAGTTTACGTTATATATAATGTTATAAATTTTTATTTGAAAAGAAAGCAAGTTTTGAGAAAGTTTATCAAAATGTTGCTAGAGCTTGCCCAAACATGTTGCCAAAGGACTTATAAAGAAATTTTTTGCGGTTTTCTTTGCTTTAAATGTATTTAAAAAAAGCCCTTTCATACACAGAAAGCTTACCAGACCTGAGTATGGGAAAAGAGAGCAGCTCTCTCGTGTGAAAGCGATTATAAAAGCGTTAACAAAAACTAAAAATATTAAAAATTGGGCACCACAAAAATTATATTTTGAAATGTAGTACGAAAAGTCTACTGCACAGTATCGTTTCCTTAGCCCTTTTATTATTTTTTGGATAGGATGTGACCTCATGCGGCCTCTTGCAGGGCGGCGTTGTTGATCTATTCTCCTTTCTCTTGTCCCATTACTGGTTGAATACGTCAAGAAACCTGACAATCCCCTTCATTGCTAGCTACATGTTGCAAACAATATTATTTAATTAAAGTTTTTTTCAACTTCCAAACATTTCGGCTTAAATCAAATTTGTGCCTTTGCGACATATGTGCAGCGATATCGAAAGTCAAAACTTTTTAATTACAACTATCAAGCAACATGTTGCAAATAATGGATTTTTATTTTGTTTCGGGTACTAAATATTTTGTTCCGATCTGATTATTTCATCATTTTTGTCATAAAACAAATTTTATTCTCCGCGACATATCTTCAGCAAATAAGTTTTTTATATAAAACATTTCCTGCATCATGTTGCAATGAATATACTTTATATTAATTTCCAAGTTCCACATATTTTATAGCTACACAGCCTGTTTATTAGTTAGTTTTTTTAAACAAATTGGATTCTTTGTGATAAATGTGGAAAATCAGTGCTCAAAGAATTTAGACTTAAGAATTCCAAGCAACATGTTGCATGGAAAATGTACTTTATTTTAGTTTTGTTTGAGGTTTTAAAAATTTTGTGTCAATATCGGCCAGTTTATTTATTTTGGATTATCCGTTACAAATCTCCATTAAAAAAAGTTAAGAATTTCAAGCAACCTGTTGTAAATTATTTACTTTAGTTTTGTTTCGGATTTCTAAATACTTTCTGCCGACAACTCTATATTTTTTTAGTAGTGTTTGTTTTTGATTATCTGCGACATATATTCAGATAGATGGAAGTTCACAAGTTGTAAATTAAAAATATCCAGCAACATGTTTTGCAAATAATATACTTCACTATTATTCTAGGTTCCAAAAATTTTATTTCGATATCCACTCGATTATTAGTTTTTGTATTAAGATAAATTTAATTCTCTGTGATAAATTTTCAGTAAACTCAGAGTTTTAGAATTTCAAACAAACTATTGCAAATAATATTCTTTTAAATTAGCGTTTTAGATAACAAGTTTCACGCATCATGTTGCAATAAATATACTTTGTTTTAGTTTGGTTTTATGTTTCAAATATTTATTTGTCAGTCTTTGTTTTAGAACAAATTTGATTTTGTGTGATAAATCTGCAAAATAAGTACTAAACCAATTTAACTGAAATATTTCAGGCAACATGTTGCAAATAATATATTTTACTTTAGTTTTATTACAAGATTTAAATATTTTTCGTCAATATCGGCCAAATTCTTAAAAGAAGTCATCAATAAAATTCGTGCTAAAATTTTAACTTAAGAATTTCGAGCAACATGCAAATAGTTTCCCCTAGTTTTGGTTCAGTTTCTACATATTTTCTACCGATATCGACCTAGTTACTTTTACAAGTTTTTACTTTAAAACAAATTAAACTCTCTGTAATGAAGATTCAGTAAAATCAGAGTTTTAAAATTTTCAAACAACAGATTGCAAATAATATACTTTGCTGTCCCGATATCGGTGTGATTATTTGATAGTTTTTATTTTAATATAACTTGTTTGTATGCAAATTTTCTGCAAAATCAGAACTCAAAAACTTGAAATTATATAGTTTCTAACAACATGTTGCAAATAATTCACTCAAGTTGTGTTGCAAATATTTTCTAGCGATATCGACCAGCATAGCCATGATTATTTTGATATATTCTGTTTCAACATAAATTGATTACATGTGAAAAATTTTAAACAAAATCAGAATTTAAAAATTTTAAATTCTACGTTTTAAGCAACATGTTGCAAGTAATATATATACTGCATTTAATTACTGTTTCAACTTCGAAATATTTTTTATCGATATCAAACTGGTTGTTTGATAGTTTTTTTCTCAAAACAATTTTAATACTCAAGGAAAATCTTAAGCAAAATCAGAATTTAAAAATTTTAGTTAAGGAATAGCAGTCAACATGTTGCTAATAATATACTTTAGTTTTGCTTAAGCTTACAAATAATTTATATCTTTACAAATTGTGTATCTGAATCAATCCAATTCGTCTACTAAAACTTCTTAATTATTTTCATTGTAGGGTATTATTAAATCAACAGCCACAGGCTGCAATAATTAATCTAGAATATAAAACACACTGAAAATAAACTGCAGAACTGGGGCAGAAGTTAATTTAAGGGATTTTTTAATTTATACAAATACATAGAAAACATCTTTGCTGTCTCTACATGCAAAAGTCTTTGATGATATGCAAAATAGATAAAGATTGCAGTTACTGCCTCAAGTTTGAAAGAAGAAAATCATCTTAAGCAACAACTAGTGTTGCAGCAACACCATGTTAATGAACTCTAAACATGAATGATCTCACACTATATAAACAAAACTCGTCTGGATACGTTTAAAATAATATGTCTCATTTTTAAGTAAGTGCGTCATTTTTTCTTTCGCCATTTAAAAAGGGATTTTGTAGGCTATATGTTGAACACAAAAAAAAAATCTCTAAAAAAACAGATCTTGAGACAACAAAAGTACAGCAAAAGACCTTGATATTGTCAACGACTTGCTTTATGGTCTGTTTAAACATGATGCAAGCACGATACAGCCAGCAACAAAAGCAGCACCAGCAGCAGCAGTAAGTAGTCGAGCAGCACTCAATACCAGTTGTTGCCATTTATCATGGAGATTTAAACAAAAGTAAAACTTAATAACATCTCGTCATGGTTTGGTGAATTTTATTTAATAACGAAACTAAAATACTAAAAAAAAAAACAGAAATACACACATTTTAAAAAGCCCTTACGAAAAAGTATTAAGCCTGGTGCTGTTTTTATTGGTTTCATATAAATCAAGTCACGTTGTCCAGCGAACGAAGACATAAAAAATTGATAAAGATTTTTTCTTTTTTTTTTAAGAGTTTTCCTTTCTATATGGGATGTTTAACATGGTTTATTTTAACTAAAGAATTTTTTGTTGTACATAAAGCTGGAAACTGGTTTGAGAGAGGCTTGTTTAAAAACATTTTTAGTTTCTTACTTTTGTTTTTCATCTTCTGCAAAAGTTAAAAACAAACAAGTTCTTATATAGATCTCTGGTGCAAGTGCAGTGCCCTTGACTTAGGTCAATAACATGGTTTTAAGTTTGTGTGAACAATGAAACTTATTAAAAAGGAAAACGACGAGAACAAATAGCATACACAAATTTAAAATGTCTTAAAAAACAAATTGTACTAAAAAACGAAATTTAATTTTGGACAATTTACAGATATTTTAGGAACATTTTATGCAGCTTGTTGCAACTACTATTACTCTATACAACAAACCGTAGTATGCCTTGAAATTTGAAATAATTTTAGATAAAAATTTGATAGATGTTTCAAATTTCAACAAAAAGGCTCATAGACATAGGTTTGTTAGATAGCAACATGTTGCTAAGAAAGTTTTTGCAAATTATATTATCCTTTATAATTTCAAAGATTTTGATTTGTCTTTTAATGTCCTATTTTAATTTTTGGTTTTTTATTTTATTTTATTTTATTTTATTTTATTTTATTTTATTTTATTTTATTTTATTTTATTTTATTTTATTTTATTTTATTTTATTTTATTTTATTTTATTTTATTTTATTTTATTTTATTTTATTTTATTTTATTTTATTTTATTTTATTTTATTTTATTTTATTTTATTTTATTTTATTTTATTTTATTTTATTTTATTTTATTTTATTTTATTTTATTTTATTTTATTTTATTTTATTTTATTTTATTTTATTTTATTTTATTTTATTTTATTTTATTTTATTTTATTTTATTTTATTTTATTTTATTTTATTTTATTTTATTTTATTTTATTTTATTTTATTTTATTTTATTTTATTTTATTTTATTTTATTTTATTTTATTTTATTTTATTTTATTTTATTTTATTTTATTTTATTTTATTTTAATTTATTTTATTTTATATTATTTTATTTTATTATAATTATTTTTTTTTTGTTTGTTAGCAACATGTTGTTAAAAATGGCTTCGAATCCAGCTTTTATTTTATAATTTCAAATGTGATATGCCTTAAATTTGAAAATTATTTTCGAAAACAATTTGATTAGAGTTACAAAATTCAATGACAGGACTCATACACCAATATTTTTTTTGATATCAACATGTTGCTAAGAAAGTTTTTCGAATCATATTATCGTTTATAATTTCAAAGATTTTGATTTCTCTCATATTGCCGTTTTTTTTATTTATTTTTGTTAGCAGCATATTGCTAAAAAAAATAGGTTTTTGGACTTTGAAGGTTTTGATTTTTCTTTACAGGTGGTTTTGGGATGATAAAAAATCAATTACTTTTTAGCAATATGTTTTTAAGCAAGTTTTGTGAAATCAACTAATCTTTTTTAATTTTAAATACCTTAAGGTGTCTTTAAATGTTGCTCATTTTAATATCGGATGGTGTATATTAAGGGCAGATATAAAAAATAATTTTTGTTTGTTAGGAACATGTTGTTAATATAATGTATGAAATCAACTTATCATTTATAATTTTAAAGCCTTTAATGTATTGAAAAGTAGTTTTGGGATGATAAAAACAAATATTTGGTTTTCCTACCAACATGTTGCCAAAAAAAATTTTCTTTGAATACTAATTGGCAGATCATATTGTGAAGGTTTTGTAAATAAATAAAAGTTAAAAAAAAACATGTTCCCCAATTTTAATATTTAAACAAATTTATTTTAAAACCGAAGTATTTACATTAATATTATAATATGTTGCAGATCTATACTGTTAAGCCACGCTTTACAACAAAATACATTTCATCAAGATTTCGAAAGCGCAGATATCAAATTATAAATCCAGCAAACAGGTTTCTGTACATCCATATATTTATTTACAAAACAAGTAATCTTTTGTTGTGAATATTTAAGTTTTGTTGTTAAAAAAATTACAGTTAAAAACAACAAGCAATTTAACAAATAAGCACTTACACTGCAGTCACTAGTACAGTAAAGAAAAAGTAGACGACCTTGTAATAAAAACTAAATGTTTCTATAGATACGTTAACGGCTAGATTAAAACACTTTAAGCTTTTAATCTACCAAAGTAGATGGATTACAAATACATATATTAATAAAAATGAGACAAATCATATCGGAAGAAGTTGTTTTTTAAACGAGCAGCAATAAAAGAAAACAGAAAATGCGGAAGAGTTAAACAAGATACATAAAAACCGATGACAAGATGTTTTTCTTTGAAAATAGAAGAAAAAGTTCTGATAGTTTAATGAAAAGTATCAGCAATATATAAGATATTTATGAAAGTGGAATGGAGGGTTAACAGTAAAATATATTACAAATGTTTTATTGAAAAATTGGAGGAATTTAAAAAAGTCTAGCAAACAGCTTGGAACCAGAAATGTAGCAACATGTTGCTGGAATTATTGCTTAGTGTCAAATAAACGGTTTTATCTACAGCTTAGTAGCTATGACCTAGCTACATTTTCTTTCGAGTAATTTTATTCCTAGCAAAAAGTTTCTGTAAAGAATTTTATTATACATTTAGAATTAACAATTTTTGAAACACAAGTGATTCGACAATATGTTGATAAGCAACAAATTTATTCAGAAACCAAAAAAAGAATAAATTTTTGTTTTCAAACATGAATTTATGCTTTCGTAGCAATTTTCATGTTTTTATGTGGAAATTGTTTGGCAACATGTTGCCTGAAGAATCATAGACTAATTGAGTTTTTTCATTATATTGGCCTTCTAGGCCAAGGAGTCAAAATTGAAGCGGGAATAAAATATTCTTACAGGTTTTATTTAAAACCATACCATCAATCAGCATGCTGCTAAGTTATTATTAAATAATGTCAAAAATATCTTTGAGCTTAAGAATTTCTTAGCCGATTACGCAAATAGAGTGGTATTGCATTTTGTAATTTTAATAAAAATTTTCACAGTTTTCTACTATCCAACTTCTGCTTAAATCTAGTCAACATTTCGAAAGCTCGTTTAGTGTTTTCAAATTTTAATAAACTAAAAACTTCACTATGGATTTTGAGATAACGATTATACAGACATGAAAGAATTGGCAACATGTTGATAAGCAACAAATTAAGTCAAAAGCTAAAAGCCAACCTATTTATGAGTTTCACGTTTTCATTGCCGTTTTAGCATATTTATAGGGCAAATGTTGCGGTAGCATGTTGCCATCAAAATCATAGCCTATTTGAGGTTTGCAATTGTATTGTCCTACAAAAAAAAGTCCGAACGGAAGTGCGAGTTAACTATTTTTGTAGATTTGATTTTAAAACATTCCATCAACGTCTAAAAATGTATAAATGTTGCACGCAATATGTTGCTAAGTTAATATTAAGAAATGCTTAGAACATCTGCAAGCTTAAGAATTTCTTCATCGATTACACAAATGTTACGGCCTGACATTTTGTAATTCTAAAAAAATTTCCTGTGTTTTCTATTTCCCAAATTATTTTTAAATCTATTCAATATTCTAAAAGTTTATAATACTTTTTTAAAGCATTTCAATTCGTTGTTGCCCGTGCATATAGTTTGTTTGCTTAAAATCAACCAAATAATATCAATAGTTAATATTTTTACCTGTTGTATAAAGCTCAGCAACAATGTTGCATATAATGCAATTTATAAAAATACTTTGAACCAGTAAATTATATATTGAACAAGTGTTATTTACAGTTGTTTTTGCTTTTATAATTGCTGAAAAATTGTTGCTTTGTAATTAAAGATTATATTCCGTAACTTATCTAACTTGTTCATTTAAATAACAATTAAATGCGGAGAACCTTTCCCCTTTAACACCTTTAGCCATGACATAACAAACTTAATAATATTATTTTATATATTTTTATTTAACATTATGAGATTATTCAAAACAAATCAAACTGCCCCAGACATGAATTCGTCATATTCGTTTTATTATTATATTATTCTGGGCTTAAAATTATTTTTCTACTAGTATCTTATTGTCATTTTTTTTTTTTTTTGTAGTTCATTTATAAAATGTACAACAAGTGATTTGAAAACTATTGTTACACTGACATTGATACTGCCTTAATTAAATACATTTTTAATAAATTTTATATAACTTCAGCTTAGGTAAATTATTAACGCCGTGTTTGCTTAATCAAGTAGAAGGTGTGGGAGGTGATTACTTGTCGTTAGCTGCACTCGTAGACGGAAAAAGCAAATTGAATGTCACTTGAAGATTAAAATCTACTTCCTTATTTGCTTCGGGCAAATTAATGCAGAATGATTTAGTTAGCAACAAAGTAAAACTACCAAGAAAATGTTGCTGCAACATTTTAAACATTTCTACTTCCTTATTTACTTCTGGTAATTTTTTTATAAAATTATTCAGTTAACAGCAAAAAAAATATATACCTGAAAATGTTGCAGCAACATTTTAAAGTGATATGTATAGTAGATGATTTGATTGATTCATTAAAGTTTCCAATGGAAACTTTACTTTGCTTTAATATTCTCATTTTGATTTAGAATATATTTCAACCAGACAATTTGAATTTCAAATTTGCTGCTTGGAATAATTAATGCCAGTTTGATATTTCCGTTATGGTTTGTTTGTTTCAATAACAAGTTGATTACACTAAGCAACAAACATGTTTTTAAACAATATTGTGTCCGATTTAATATATATTTCATCTTCAATTTAACATTTTAAATGTAAAAAAAATATTTATGAATAAAAAAAAACATCTTGTTTAGTAAATATATTGATGCAAAATTTTTATATATTGGCTCAAAGTGCTGAGAAGTTTTTCAACTAAATATAATAATATAAATAAATATAAAAATAATAAATATATGTTATGGTTTCTACTTGTTTTTATTTATTTTTTTGTGGTATTGTGATTTGTATTCCACGAAGAATTGTGTCAAAATGCGTATTTAAAAATTATGCGTAGTAAACTGATAAGAGAATGTTGCAAGAGTTGTACTGTATTTTCTCTTGGAAAAATACACGAAATGTATCTTGCAACATTTATGAAAGCAGTAAAATAAAGCAAGCTGGCTTTATTTTGTACAAAGTTTTCAAGGAATAGCTGATATAAAAAAATGTAGTATACTTAAACACAATAACAAGGTAAATGTTGCGCAAAACTCGAGGTAGGCGTCATATTTCATATGTCATTTTTTCCGCCTCAAAAATTCATGTTGTTCAACATTTTCTACACAGAGAAGAGTACTTTTCTTAATTTGAAATTATATTCCGTAACAATCTACATGTTGCAGCAACATTTATATGTCCTTCTGTGCACTTTTTGTGTTGTTGCGTTACAACATGTTACTGAAACAAAATTTGTTTGCAGCATATTACAATCGCGTGTATCTGCAACAGGTGTTTGCAACATGTCATCTCAACATTATTTTAACGAAATATTTCAATATATAAAACATTTATGTACCTTTATATTACATATAAAAAATAATACTGCTATGATCCTTAAAAGATATACTGTAACATTTTTACGTGCATTCATGTAAAAATTATTAATATTTATTTTATTAAGCTGCAGAAACAACATGTTGCTAAACAGTATTTAATCTTTCCATAGTTTTTAAGCTGTTTATAGCTTATTATTTTGCATAATTTCTTGTAAAAAAATAGTGTAAATAAAAGCAAATTAATTGATAAAAAGAATAGAAATTAATATGTTGCAGCAATATGTTTCATAAAAAACTAAAATATATATAGTGTTTGTCGACATATTTTATCTTGTTAATATGTGTAATAAAAAAATGTTGCTTCAAAATTTTATTGCAACCTTTATAAGAAATTAAGTGCAAATAAGGCATTTTATAAAGGAAAATTTTATATAGGTTCTTAATTTTATATAGGTTCTTAATTTTATGTTAGCAGCCCTATTTTAGTTGGCAACACATTCAACAGCTAATTGTTGCTTTTTGTTTAGTTTGGTTTGACATTTCATTACGAATAGATGTGCGCTATAGAAAATATTTCATGTTATTGATATATTTGAACCAAATAAACGTTTTGTTCGTCAATTGAAATTTTGTTCTTCGTTTAAGTCCACTTTTGATTTGGTGTGTAACTAAGGAGGATTTTTGCATTAGAAATGATAAACCCCAAGCTTGTTTTGGGACACCATTCATTACATACACTGAATATTACCATTCGTTGTGCTTTAAGGTCAGGCAGTGTCACTGGTCCATATCTCTTAACAATACATTTGTCAGAATGTCACTGTCAATTGTGAAGGGGGAAACTGGCTGCTCCAGATTGCACCTTGTACAAGCCAACCGAGGCTGCAGCAAGATCGAAATTATATTTCATGTTCTGGATGAATGCCTTTGCTACAATTACTTTAGGTCATCAATCTTTGGGTCCACTACACCATCTGATCTACTTAAAGAACCATGTGTCAAAAACATTAAACTTATATTTAAATACATTTCAAAAATAATAATTTCAAAATCTTATTTAAAATAATTAATTTAAATTCGAGTCGAAAGCTATTGCAGCTAGTACTCTTATGTCTATATATTTATTGTAATAATTATATTATTAAATAAATAAATAAATAAATATTTCAACATTAATGCAATAAAATTTGCTCTCTGTTAAGTCTATTTAAATGATATTGGAAATACATCTTTATTGTAGTATGATTTAAACTTATGTAGCTTTAAACAGAACACATTGCAGTTCATAATAAGGCAAAATATTTTTGATACCGTTAAACTATCGAAACAGTTTTCGTACTTTGCTGCGAGATTGATCAGAAAAACTTGATGATGTGAAGTTTTATCAGTATATAGGCAAGATATATTACATGTTACAGCAAAATTTTTTTCAATTATTTGAATAATTACTTGTTACAAAATCTTTTTAAAATTTGCAAAAGCGGATTTATGAAAGATATTTTTTCATTTGATGTGTAAAAGCCACTTAAAGTCAAGTTTGTTTTAAAGTCAAGTTTGTTTTAAGACATCTGAATATTCTCTGATACATCGTTATCTCTATTGGTCGTAGCCTTCTTTCGTTTACGTAAAATTAGGAAACCATATTTTCGTATTTCTTCTTGATTGAGTTTTAGATGACATATTCAATAATTAAATTACAAATTTTATTTTTGCTTCACATGTTGCTAGAACTAGTTATTGCAGCACATTACTGAAAAATATATTTTCATCCTGTTTCCGTAAACATTTTTTGTTGCAAAATTGTATATATATTTCTTTTGAATGTTTACTTTCTTTGCTTTCATATTAAATGTTGCAGCAACATTTATATAAGCCTTTGTGTGCTCTTTCTTTTATATTGTTAAAATATGTTAATGAAATAATATTTTACTGCAGCATGCAATTACATCATGTTTCTGTAAAAGGTGTTTGTAACACCATCCTTCCTCAACATATTCTTAACCAAATATTTTAGTATGTTTATTAAGAGAACATTTAAATCTTACTTTACATCCTTTGTTTTCATGTGATATGTTGCAGCCACACTTTTGTACGCTTTCGTGTGCCGATTGTTTTGTTGCTTACAACAAATTACTAAAACAACATTTTACTGCAGCATGTTACTGATGCATTTTACTGCAACATATGTTGCAACATGTTTCCTCAACGTTTTCTTAACGAAATATCTCATTTTGTTCACTAAGAAAACATTTAAAAACTTGCTTTACATTTTTCATCCTTTTTTCCTAGACTACATGTTGCTGCAACATTTATGATCTGAACTACACAATATCCTGATATACTACTTTTTGCTTTTCCCTAGACGAAATAATTTTTTATAATTTAAATAATTTATTTCGCAGCTTGTTCTCATTAAATAACTTAATTTGTGAGCCAAGTTTGATTTAAGACCCGTTTTCATAAAAACAAATACCCAACAACAATAAAAAATTCCTCTTCCCCTTGGATTTTTGATATATAAACAAACAGTTTAAGCTTCTAACTCCCTTTCTTTTGTGTACGAGTATTTCTAATTATTGTCTGGCTGGCTCGCTGTGTGTGTCTTTTCAAAGTGTGTGAAACAATGTGGACAACCTTGACTTTTTCTGGCAAAAAGAAAAATAAACGCAAAATATATACGAGTATGTATCTATGTTTATACAAATTAAATGCACAAAAACAAAATCAACATCAATATGTGTCATATTAAAAGTAAAAGAATTAAACTGAAATCGAAAAAAAAATCTTATAGAAGTGTTTAAACGAATTTTGGGAACTCTACTTTGAGACAATATAAAATTTTTATGTTGAGTAGCCTTTAGTTTGTACATTTGTATATACAATTTTAACACATTCTAGGAACGGTAGAATAGAGTAGATGGAAGCTAACATCAACATATACTGTCACTTTTAATTTCGTTGGTTATTCGACCTGAACCAGCAACTCTCAACAGCAAAAAAAAATTATCTTTTCTGCGTTCTTTATGCGCTTTTTATTTTCAATAAAAGCTGGAGATTTCTTCGAATTTGTTTAAATAACCAGTTTTAATTAAGCACTTGAATCACTTGGAGCACAAACATGACAGCACCAACAAAATTCAATTGAATTAAATGAAATGTGTTTTAATTCGTTTAGAATATTAAATTAAAGAGGAATACATCACGAATTATTTAATAAAAATTTCTTTCTTTATATGTTGTGTAATAAAAATGCAATTAATTGTTGAAAGCTGCAGTTCACACTTTGAAAAGCAAATGTTTAGCAACACACTTCACACTTGAGTAAATTTTCTTTAGCATGAGACTTGGTTTAAGAGCAAAGCGCAACGTTTTTAAGCAACAGTTAATTAAAAGGCTTTCCTTTTCTCCCCTTGTTTTTCAAAAATTTGCTTAATCTTTTGTTTTCTGATTTATTGGATAATTTTTTAATAATTGCTTAACAATAAAGAATACCAAATATCTTATTCTGCAACAAATAGCACATAAACTATTAGTAATTTATATACGACACTAAAATGCAAAATGTGTGCTATTTTTAATAAAGTTTCTCGCTTGAATGAATACTCATGCATTTAAATAATATTAATGTAAACAAGCTGCATTAAATATAAGCAAATTTTCAAGTTTATAATATGTATAATTACATATGAAGGCATGTACGTACATACATAAATACAGTTAAACAAAAAGAAAATAAATATTATTTTTAGATAAAAAGGCACGTCATGAGATTATAAATTAAAAATTTATTTATATAAAAAAATTGTATAAAAGCACATACTGAGAAAAATAATAATACAAAGTATTAATTAGGCAGATATTTATACAAAAGGGTTACACAGCAACATGTTGCAGAAACAAAAGTTCTTGAGCATTATTATTATTATTGGATGTGATATGGCCCTCATCGGCTACTTTAGTCTACCACTGTAGGTCTATTGTGCGTCCCCTTGCTCCAATACGGGTTAAGTACGTCAAGAAACCGAACTAACTTCTTCATTGGAAGTGATAGTAAGTACCCTTCACTTAACGTATGTGCTTGTAGCAGCCTATATCTCCTGTGTCCTTAAGATCCACATTGGGTGTCCAAGTGCTTGTCTCCTTTTCCTCAACGCAGAATCTGCAAATGTCTGTGTTGGAAATGCCTATCCTGTACAGGTGCTTTAGGCAGATATAATAACCTGTAAGTGTACCTGTCAGTGTTCTGAGGCTTTTCCTATCTAGTTTTAGAGCACATTCGGCCCTCTTTGCATCAACGTTTAGAAATGTCTTGGAAAGTTTGAGACCAGTTGTCTCGTTCCAATGTTTCTCAACAATGGACTCTGTACATTTCCTCATCTCCTAATTAAGGAGATTCTTGTTGAAGCCAAATATTGGAGTGGAGCCAATAAAAGTCTCATCTGCTCGTTTTTGGCGAAGATGTCAGTCATCTCATTGCCATAGTGCACCTCGTGTACTGGCACCCAGATCAGGTTAACCTGATTCTATCTTGCCAGTTTATTTAGCCTGCTGTGACATTCCAGTACTAGCCTGGACATGAAGACACAACTACTCAGGGCCTTTACTACTGATTGGCTATTAGATTTTAATAAGCACTCCCTTGTGTCCCCTTATCGGAGAGTATTTCCCCCACTTCCCTTGTCGCGTAGATTTCCGCTTGGAAGACTGTGGTGTCTCTACTAAGAGTTAGATACTTGCGTGCTCTAGGCCTTACTATTCCCGCCCCAACTCGTTGGAGCGTTTTGGATCCATCCGTGTACTACTTGTGTGATCCATCCGGGAGCCACCTTGCGTTCGTACACCATTCTTCCCTTGTTGGGAAGATGATCCCAAACTTCTTAGTAAAGGAGATAGTGGGATCTATAAAGTCACTTGTTTGAGACATGTCGATTACCTCTCAGACACCCTTTAGGATTGCAAGATGAACAATAAGGTTTCCTGTCTTTAGTTTTTCTCTTTTGTAGATTGAGATCTACAAATCTGAATGGGTGCCTCTTTTTGAACAAAACCTTTTGCTGCAGATGTATCAACGCAACATGTTACGGCAACATTTACTGAAAGTTTAAATTTTAAAAAAATAAAACAAGGTTTTATAACCGTTCAATCAAGATCTTTAGCTAACTGTATTGGCAACATGATGCGGCAACAGTTTTATAAAAACGTGGACTTTTCTTTAACTCAAAAATAATAAAATAATGCTGTTTACTACTTTAAATTATTAATAAGCACATGATGGTATCTACCTAAATACAGTTAAACACAGAGAAAAGTTATATTATTTTTCAAATAAAAAATATTTATAAAAGATTAAAATGTTTCTAAAGGACCATGCTAAGGGAAAATGTAGTACATAGTATTAATAAAATATATTAACTGGTCAAACGGCCAAGCACCAAAAAGAAAAAAAGTATATAGAGTTTATTTAGTTTTTCATGTTGTTATTGTTAAAGTTTAACCTTTCACAAACACTACTCCCTCTTTTCACCTTATCAAACTATTTTCCTAGTTCCAGTACAATGAACTGCATATGTAGGGGTCATCCCCTGAGTACTGGTCCAAGATAAAAAAAAAAAGTAAATTGGCGTGCAACACGGCTGCAGCTACATGTTGCTGATACAATTATTTGAGAATAATTTCTTGCTGCTAGTTTTTTTAATTCAAAACAATTTAAAATTAGAAATTTTTATTTAATATTTAATTATTTGATCTTGTTAAATATTTCTTATTTTTGCAGCTAAAGATCGTTTTATTTTATATAAAATATTCAACAGTATTTATTTTCAATATTTCGATAACAATTTGTTATCAACGTCAGGAAAATTAATAAAACATAAATATAAGAAATATTAAATTATACATTTTTCTTAAAAGACATGATGCTAAGGGAAAAATATAGTATATATTATTAAACAAAGTAAAATGGTACGCAAAACGGCCACAACTACTTGTTGTTGTTACAATCATTTAAAAACAAAATAATTAAAAATTATACAATTTCCTAAAGTGGCATGTTGGTAAGGGAAAATATAAAAAAGCAAATTGATACACAAAACGTCAATGCAGCAACATGCTGCTGGTACAATTATTTGACAACGATTTCTTGCAACTCAAAATATTGAAAACATTATATATTTTTCTAAAAAGACATTCGCTTTACATCAGCAACATATTTCTGCAGCTCTGTTATGGCAACATGTTGCGCCAGAATTTTCTTAAAAGTCTAGCTCTGCTTGAGTACAAAAAACCAAATTTGTTTTTCATTCAATTTAATAAAAATCTTTAATTAAAGGAGTTAGCAACATGATGCAGCAACTTTTTTTTTTTGGCAGAACTTTTCAACTGATAAATAAAATGGCCATTTTTTGTGGCTTAAAAACGAGTTTTCAGTGTATTTCACTGTGCAAATTAATATTAAATATTTGCTCAGCTTCATTTTTATTTGGTTTAGATAATTTTTTTTTTTTTTTTTTTTTGATTTGAAGCAGATCTTGAAATTTTAACACAATAATTTTATAATACAAGATTATAGATATTAAATTACAAGTTTAAATAACGGCAAGATTTGTAATCACATGATGAAATCATGCTTTTTATACTCTGAATGAATTTAGCAAAAAAAAGTTAAAATTTAAATTTGTTGTTTTTATTGAATAAAAATGATCGCGTTTCAAACCTTTGATTATTTAACATCCGCATTGACCTCAATATGATGTTTGTTTGTCTCCTTTATTAAAACAAAATATTAGTTTTTAACTGAAATTATTAACTGAATAATTATTAATTAGCCGTTCGTTGCAACTGTTGCACAATGCATTTCCCTGTTCGCTAAATTCTATTGTCAGCACGACAACACTTTGTTTCGTAAACGTTGTTTTTTATTGCTTTTAAAACATTTATGTCACAGCAAGTGCAGAACAATATCTAACCGATAATTTACAAAACTATTGCATTGTAAAAATATGTCTTAAAGACTTCAGGGTCAACTGGTTGTCTCTATTTGATCATTAGAGTCATAAATATTGAGTCTGGGACATTTCCATTGAATTCAGTTAGAATTGCATTACAATAATTGTTAATTATTTCATAACAATTAATGGCTGCTTTGAAACATGTTTACAACTGAATAAATTTTAGCAAAATACCGTTAGAATCAAGTCATAAATCAGAATGAAGTTTAATTAAAATGTTTTAAAACAAATCATTTCAATCATGTTTGCATTTTTGAGTGATTGAATGTAAGACACTTAAAGGTAAAACAACGCAATTCTAAAATTGGGATTCAGTCAAATTTCAGTTTATTTTAATCGGCATTGCCAGATTGAAGATTTTACCTTAATTTTGTAGATTTCACAACCAAAATAAGACTTGAAGATCTTTCCCTCAAAATTAAGACTTTTTTTTGATACCACAATAATAAATAAATATTTTCAAACGTCTAATAAATTTTTACTTCTATCAAAACATATATCTTGAAATTAATGGCACCTCTTAAGAACTAAATATACATACACATGTATACGTATCTAAATATGTATAACTCAAAGGTAACTGACTGGCTGGCATAGTGATCTATCAACGCACAGTCCAAACCACTGGACGGATCGGGCTGAAATTTGGCATGCAGGTGGATGGTATGACGTAGGCTTCCGCTAACAAAGGATTTTGATTAATTCTATCCCCAAGGAGATAAAATAAAGTTTATATGAAACTTTGTTGACAAGCGTACCCGAGAGCAAAAGCTAGTAGTTACATAAATATACAACTAATTTTGAAGAAAAATTGAATTGAATTGATTATTGCTTAAAATTTTTGTCAAAAAACTCAAACGAAAAAATTTCAAGACTTTTTCTCTAAAATTAAGAACTTTTTCTTAATTGAGTGAAGATTTTTCGACAAAAATTTCTGACACCACAACTATTTAAAAAGTTGTAGATGGTTAAACTGAACTCTTTTACAAGAAACTTATAATAAATTTATTTAAATTATTTCAAGCCAAAATCCTAATTAAATAACCAACACCAAACAAACTAGACGTCAATAGCACAAATCGAAGAATGAGTATCTTAAATCTTTGCTCGAGATATACTTTACACTGAATGAAGTTTGTTAACAACTAAATATATCTAATTTTAAAAGTAAGAGGTTTCCATATCTATTAAATGAAACATTAAAATAAGAAAAATCGCCAAAAACCAAAAATCGCTAAAATCAAAAAATCGTTAAACTTTAATATTCCCATTAAAAAAAATTTAACAAGAGATTATTGCAAAATCGACTAAAAAATCGAAAAACGTCGATAATATAAAAAAAAATTTAGATACATATTAAATATTACCGGAAAAAATTTAACAAGAGCTTAATTATGAAAAGACAAATAAAAAAATTCTTCGTTTATACAGAGAATATTTCAAAGAAAAAAAGTCCTCAGAGATAAGAAATCGACAGAAAAGAAAAATCGCTTAATTCAAAAAATCGTTAAACTTTAATATTACTAACAGAAGATTTGAATAAATTAAAAAAAAAACAAGCAAATTACAGAAATATCACATTTAAAAAGCGCTAATGCGAAATCGGAACACATGGCAAACATTAAATAATATTACATCATAAACAGTACTTCACGGCTAAGTGCATTACACCTATGCAAATAAAAATTATGAAGCACACTGACTAAACAAATTAAAAATACAAAAACATAATCTTAGTTAAAAATTATTGATCACAGCAAATTTGTATTGTAAAAAAATCTTTCTTAAGAAAAAACTTAAGAAAGGAAAAAAACTTAAACTATAACCCGTTGTACAAATGTACAAACCAAAAATCTAATGTAAAAAAATTATAAAGTACAAAAAAAAATTATAATCGTCAAAATGAAATAAAAAATCTTAAAAACTTTGAATGGAAAGAAAACGTAATAACAGATATTGGGAATAAAAAAATCATCCCTACAAAATCAAAACCACCGAAATGAAAAAATCGTCAAGAAAATCGTCAAAACACAAACAAATCTTGAAAATAAAATCAAAAATGAGCAAAAATGAATCCTAATTACAATTGACATTAGAAAAAAAAAATTATTTAATCGAGAATCGATGACAATTGTTAGTACACAACCCACTAATCCATCCGTTATAGTTTGTGTAGGTAATATTTCTGTTAAATACATTCCGCTTAACTGCTTTACACTCAAAACTGAGTCACAATAACACTTTGCGGTTAAATGCACATACTTTGTATTTTAAGCATTAATTTAATAAAAAAAAAAATATTCAATCGAGAATCGGAGGCAGTTCTTAGTACACAACCCACTAATCCATCCGTGGACATGATTGAACTCGCTGGCTTATTTTTATTTGATATGAACGAGTATTTAATGAGCATATTTTTGGATATTCTCAGAAACTTCTTTATAATCCTGCACATTTCACATAATCGCAAACTTGGTTTGCACTCCTAGTTATTACACAAATATGTGTGTATTTATGTAAATATATAGGAATTTAAAATACTCACCTAAATCTGGTATCGAACTTGAAGGCTCCTCGCAGCTGCCGCCATTTAAACTGCCCATTGATGAGCTTGAAGATGATGAACTGGATTGGCTGCACTGAACAGTTGAAGTTGCTGCAGACATGCCGCCACCAGCACCACTAACACCAATACTATTGCCGACAACAACTCCATGGCTATTGAGACCCATTGATGAATGTTTCATTTTGGGGGGTGGAGGTGGCGGTGGCGGGCGCATGGCAGTGTTGCAATTGTTGATTTGATTCATATTTGAGGCTGAAGAAGACATTGTTGAAGCGGAAGAGGATGATGTATGATGATGGTGACCACTGCTGCTGGACACTACAGGAGGAGTACGAAAAATATGAGTTGTAGTAGAAGAAGAAGTAGCAGAGTTTGATGAAGAAGCAGATGAAGAAGATGAACTGTGATGAACGGCTAGATGATGAGTACTTGAATGATTGTTGTGATATAGAGAAGAGGAGGATGAGGAGGAGTTGGCTGATTGTGAGGAGGAATGATGGTTTAGATGTTGTTGGTGATGCGAATGCTGGTGATGTGATTGTGGCGCTGTTGGTATTATAATATGTTGGTGCTGTTGCGAACCAGATGACAATGATGGTGATGATGAGGATGACGATGACGATGACGACGATGTTTGCACAGCTGTATTGTAGACTGAGGCTGATGGTGAATTAGAAATCAAATTGACCACATATTTGCGTGTGGTGGGTGTATTTGTTATGATATATTTCTGACCTGTAGCTGATCCGGCCGTTTGCAAACAACTTGCTGATGTGGAAGAAGTGGCAGCATTGAGTTGACTGGCGGGATTGGGCGGCGGTGGTGGAGGTGGCAAAGGCGGCGATTGTGGTGTATAACGTCGAACGAGACCACCAACCCCGTTGGCTGGCGAAACCGGCGCGGAACGCGTATAATGTTGTAAAGGCGGCGGCGATACCGAATGTCTGCGCAAGGGCAGTGCTGAGTTCGTGTGAGCGTCCTCATACAAACGGCCATCTCTTATCACACGTACGTGTTGTGAACCTGAGTTGAGAACGGTTGGTTGTTGCATTTGCTGATGCTGGTGGTGTAAAGGCGGTGGTGATGAAGGCGCTGAATGACTATTGTTGTTGCTGTGTGTGACATTTAACGAGACCCGGTGATATTGCGAGGGACTGGCCGAGTGTCGGCGTGGTATGTGATGTGTATGATGGTGATGTTGCTGTTGCTGTGACGTATTGTTGTTGGTCGAAGAGACTGACGATGACGATGATGATGCTGTGTTGTTTGTTGAGGGCAATGTGCGCGTTATAATGATTTGGGGTGATGTAGTTGAGCCACCACTACCACTACCCCCACCTGCACCTCCCCCACCATTTGTCAACGATCTTTCCGAATTATTCATTGGTATTTGCACATACTCTACGCGTGGCGTTAAAATCACCTTTTGTGTAGCCCCTGAATTTGTGATGCCCTGCCTGGGAGGCACAGTTTGCACTTGCACGTGCTGATAGCGTTGTGGAGGTGTAGGTGGCGCTGTGTTTAATATTTGATTATTATTGCTGTTTGAACAAGCTGCTGTTGAGGAAGTAATTGTGGTGGTGGTTTCATTGTCTCTGGTCAAGTTGCGCTCTCTCAAATCTTTCTCTTCCAAATGCAACATTTCAAAATCCAGCGGCTCTGTTTTAATAATTTTCACACTGGTTGTGGCCTGCGCTAAACTGCTATTGTGATTATTGTGTTGTATAGAAGACGAGGCGGCCATTGAGGCTTCGCGGGCCAAATTGTTAGCCGCCTCTAAACACTTGAGTTTTTTCAACATTTTTTTTTATTTTTGATAAAGTTTATACTCAAAAAAAAGTTTTTATATAAGTGGATTAAATCCAAATCACTTGTTTGATCTTATAGAATTCTATTGTAAATGGCTGGTTTTAATTCCTCATGGGCCTTTTTGCGACATTTGCTTAGTTATGAGAGTGAAAGTCTGTGTCTGTGTGTGTGGGTGTATGGGTGAGTTTGATTAAGAGCCTTATTAGTAAAATGTTGCTGCTTCTGTCCTTTCCTGTTGCTGTTGCTGCTCGTTTAATATTTCTTAATTTACAAAAAATCAGTCTCTTCTCTAAATATTTCTGCTTGATTAAACCGTTTTTGTTTTGTTTTTTATTATTTATTATTGTGAGAGTAGTTTTTGTTTAATTATAATATTTATTTCTGTTAATCAGCCTTCCAAGTTTCTCTTATCGTAAATTTTGTCTTAAAGTTTTAGCAAAACTTGTCAAAAAAATCCTTAAATTACTGTTTCAATTTATTCAATATATTTGTTACAAAAATATGCTTTAATTTTTTTTAAGATTCTAAGAGGTGTGTCTGTCTGCCTTGTTGCTTTTTCTTATGAAAATAAATTTTTCCTGGTTTCAATTTCCTTTAAATTTTAATTTTCACGTTGTTCTTAAAACCTGCTGCTGTTGCTTGAAACTTATGTTGCTAATGAGTATAATAATGTAGTTAAAGTTGATTTAGGGTTAATGCTGTTTAATAAACAATAATCCAATAATTATTATTTCATAAACGTTTTATCAAATTCATGGCGAATGTAGAGGGACACGGAGCTTTCCTTTAATATGCTGCTAATAATACTTTTAATGGTAGATGTTTTAGGCGGATTTTCTTACTATGGAGTTGTTTTATACTTTTACGTTTTGCGGATTTAAATTATTAATTATGTAAAATATTGATTTAAGATTTAATTATGTTGATAAAAGATGTAGAAAACTGTAAAAAAAGAGAAAAAAGGACACAAAAATTATTGCCGAGATATTTTAGATATTATTTTGCATTTATTATATTTGAAAGTAAAAATTTTAAAAAATAAGGACAACCTATAATATTATCGAAAGAAATTATTTCAATGCATAAAATTTTTGTTTAGAAACTTTCTATTTTTAAAACACAAATAAATGGTCCCTCGTACCAAGTACAGAAGCTTAAAAGCTTCTAAAACCTAAAGTAGCATAATTATTATTGTTATTGTTACTTTTGTAGTCTAGAAGGTCTGGAAAGTTTAAGTACCTCTATGGTCCTTCGAACCATATATGCTGGTTTTTCGAATCAAGTACAGACGCTTTAAAAGATCTAAAACCAAAATTAACGTAATTATTAGTGTTATTGATATTTTTGTAGTCTACAAGTTCTGGAAAGTTCAAGTATCTCTATGGTCCTTCGAATAATATATCGTTGGTCTCATGCAGAAAGGCCCTAACAAACATAATTGCAATTTTGCAGGAGAAGGAAATATCGTGATGGAAACTGTATAAATAAGTACGTAAATCTAAAAGTAACTTATTTTGCTCAATTGCTTGTAAGAGCGATATATATGAAATTATACAATTAAACCTTTGTGACACTGTGAACTTGTGTGAAACGTAGTAGAATCCTTAAATGATCTCAATTCAGGGAAAATGCAAGTTAGAGCCTTTCTACGTGAGACTATTGGTCCTTCGAACCAAGTGCAGAAGCTTCAAAAGCACTAAAACCTTAAATAGCGTTATTATTAGTTTTAATGGTATTTCTGTAGTCTAGAAGTTCTGGAAAGTTTAAGTATGTTTATGGTCCTTCGAACCATATATTTTGGTTACAAAAATTTTCACTGGTTTCAAACCTCAAGATTTCTAAAAATTATATACTTTTTTATGGTCAAAGGAAACAACAAGGATCTTCTGCTAATTACTGCCATTAGAGTCACCAAAAATGTTGCTCTTAAGAAATAAAAAACCCCTATTGTGAATAAGTTCTTTTCCAACAAAAGAACAGGCTGGTTGTAAGTATCTGAAGAATTAGATTTAAAATTATTCATAAACCAGATTTTTGTCTAATTTAATTAAGCGTTTTCCCAGTTTGCAGAACAGATGTCATAATACTTAAACAAATTGCCAAAATTTTTACTTTTCAGGACATTACCAATCTTTTGGTAATGTCCTGATACTTTTAACATATTTGGTTAAAATCTTAAAAATTTTTACATATGTTCTACGTTCAAAATTTAAGCATTTAGTTTAAGTGTTTTCAAATACTACGAGAGCGGATTAATATTGACGCTATCTAAGTAGGAAAAAACAGTTAGTTTAAAAAAAAAAAAAAACTATTTATTTCTCAACATAGTCTCCTTTTAGCTCAATACATTAAGCAAGACGATATTTTAACTTTTTTATACCATCTGAATAATATGATTTTGGGAACCCTTCAAAATACGCGTTAGGTTTGGAAATTACTACTTCGTTCGAGATAAATCTTTGTCCTGCGAGGCATTATTTCTAGTTTGAAAACAGGAAAAAGTCACCAGGAGCTAAATCTCGACTCTAAGGTAGATGATCAACCAATTCGAAGTGTATTTCACGTAATTTTAGTATCGTATTTAATGCTGTGTGAACCATTGCGTGGTTTTGAAGAAAGAGAGCACTTTTTTATTCTTTAAATGTGTTCGATTTTTCGTGATTGCATCAATCAATTTATCCAACAATGCACGATACTACTTTCCTGATTGTGGATGCTTTTTTAAAGATAGTCGATGAGCAATATTCCGTGTGCATCTTTAAATAAAGTGGCCATAACCTTGCCAGCCGATTTCACTATCTTCGCCTTCTTCGCAGCACTTCCACCCATTATTTCGATTGACTTTTGAGTTCGAGCATGTAGTGGTGCACCTACGTTTCATTAACAGTTATTAATCTACGTCAAAAATCAACAGGATTGCGCTTTGTCATGTGCAAACACTGCTGTGAAATAGTATGTCGAACTCGTTTTTGTTCGACACTGAGCTAACGCGGCACCCATCTTGCCGATAGCTTTTTCGTATGGAAATGCTCGTGCAAAATGTTGAACACACGTTCATATGATATGTTTATCATTTCAATTATCTCACGTACTCGTAGCTTGACTCGGCGATCATTCAGAACGATATCGAGGATCTTCTTGATTTTTTCTTGAGGAGTGGTTACTTTTGGACTTCCTGTTGATGGTATTGTTGCAGTGCTTGTGCTGCCGCGTTTAAATTCAATAATCCAATATTTGACCACGATTCTGACGGAGCAGACTCACCGTAATGTTTATCGAGATTTTCTTTTGTCTTTTTCGCCGTTCTTCCTTTCATATAATAGTGTTTAATCGCTGCTCGAAATTCACTTTTTCCATTTTTCAAGAAACACAGGAGTTGCTTAATTCAAACGACTACACCAAATAAACTAATCGATGAATTTGGATGAAATTGTCACAGCTGACGTTTGACAGATTGCAATTTCCAAAAAAAAAAAGAATTGTGTTTGCGATGCCATCTAGCGCTGGGTAGCTTCAATATCAATCCGCCCTCATATTTATTTATGCACGATTTTTTTCGTTTTTGGGCATTGTGTATTTTTTTTAATAAAAGTTATTAAAAACACATAAACAAACATGTTGGTTCGTTGGGACGTTACGTCAAAGATATATATTTTCACAGTTAAATATGTCGTTACGTCATTCCATTACGTCAAACATATTTAACATACATATTTAGTTAATTTTCTGCTACCACAAAAGAATTCGTGTGATTTTTTTAGCTTAACTAATTAAAATTATTTAATACTCTTAATTTTAAGTTTCAAAATTTTTAGTTTTTAAACTCACCTTAATAATAGTTGTGATTTAATTTGTTTGTTTATATTAAAGATGATTAAATAATATTCCAAAAAATATGTCTGAATAATTCGAATATATAATTAAATTATATGCTGATAAAAAACATTTTTTTGATTAAATAGTTTATAATATATTTTAAGTTATATATTTATTATGTAGCAGAAATACAAAATGAAATTGTGATTTCGTTTAAGATTGTAACACTTTTTTTTAAATTAATAAATTAAAGTTGGACTTTTTTTTTTGTTTTGTTTTTGATTAGTTTTGACAATTGCTAGTTTTTGCCATTTTTAAACCTTAAAGAAGAAAAAAAAACCATAAATTTTATTATAGAACACTTTGAAAATAAAAACCGTTTAAATATTGAAATGAAAGTAACTATTTGACGATTTGTGTAGTTTGCATCAGTTTTTATTATCGCGAATTTATCTTGCACTTGGTTTGCTTTTTTTAAGGTTTATTTTGCATCAGTATTTATTTTTCACTTGTTATATTCACTTCTTTTTTTCTTTCAGTGCACATTTTTATTATTATCATATGTTTTTTATTTTTGTTTTTGTTTAACTAAAGGTGTATTATATATTCTAAGTGAGATAACCTTGAAATATTTTGCTGCCGCAAACTTATAAATTATTTCTTTAGATTTTTTTTTTGTTATTTCAAGAATGACTAACGAAAACGTATTTTGTTTTAATTGTGTCGTGTTTTCTATTATTTAATTTGTCATAATTTTGTAATTATAATTTATTTTATTTTTATAATTGGTTATTTGGTTTTATCTATTCTTAAGCATGTTTAATATCCTCAAGATATTCAAGAACGGAAATAACAAAAGGAAGTCTTAGGCTTTTTATCAATCCAAAAAACAGCTGCCAAAGAAATCAAGCACGGTTAGGGCCATTGTATTTTGGGGTCACAAGGAATAATAGTCATCTATTAGCTTGAAAAAGGATCCACAATCCCAGGAAAGTACTATCGTGGATCAATTGATTAATGCAATCAAGAAAGACCGACCTCATTTAAAGAAGAACAAAATATTATTTCTTCAAGACAGAATTAGATACGATGCTGAAATTACGTGAAATACAATTGGACTTGGTTGATCATCCCCCTTATAGTTCAGATTAGCTAGCTCCTAGTGACTTTTTCCTGTTTCCAAACTTGAAAAAATGGCTCGCAAGAAAAATATTCATCTCAAACGAAGAAGTGATTATCGAAACTAACGCATATTTTGAGGGGGTCCTAAAATCGTATTATTCAGATGGTATAAAAAAGTTAAAATATCGTCTTGCTAAGTATATTGAGCTAAAAGGAGACTATGTTGAGAAATAAATGGTTTTTTGAAAAAAAGAACTGATTTTTCCCACTTAGGTAGCGTCAATATCCACCCCCGTATATCGTGCATTTGGCACATTTAAAAGCCCTCTCGGACTATTTCGAGGGGCTCTTCCTATAATGTTAAATACCAATATTTTATATGGAAACCCCCTCAAGGAGGGCAGTTAGGGCATAGATATATTCACAAGATATGTACCTGTGAGGGTCGGTCTTACATTTTACTTCTATGTTTACACGGATGGGTCCAGAAGGGGGGAAATGGTTGGCGGTGGCGTTTACATAGAATAATTTAGCGCTAAAATATCCTTCAGGCTATCTGACGGATGCAGTGTACTTCAGACGGAAATATCGGCTATAAATAAAGCGGCCAGATGGCAGGCGTCTCACTAGATATTCGGTTGGGATATCTTGATAGTAACGGACAGCAAGGCCACCACCAACTCCCTGATTGGAATATACACTAATTCTGGTCTAGTCCAGGAATGCCGGACGTATTTAAATAAGATGGCGAGCCATTCTAACATAACCCTAAAATGGGCACGTGGACATTGTTGCAGCAATGGCAACAACATCGCTGACGACTTAGCCAAAAAAGGGACAGCCCTAGAGGATAGGGATATAGATCCCTTTTGCGGACAACCCTTATCAGGGTGTTAGAAAAGAATAAAACTCCTCACGCTGGAACGTGCCCAAGAAAGTTTTGAAGTTTTCTTTGCGATCGAAGCTTTATACTTTTCTTGGTTTTATCGTTGAAATTTATTTCTAATATCCAAATGCGATTTAACTTCTTGCGATCATCAGTGCGAAGGTTTGGATACTCCTTTGGCCCAAAACCATTTGTGCCTACACATTAAGCTCAAAGGTAAATTGTAAATAAATTACTATTTTATTGAAAATGTTTAACGCGAAATTGCTGTTCTATCCCAAGGAAAGATAAGCATTTTGTTCACAGAGCCCACATGTCTTATATCAAGGAACCTGTGGCCGCATATTAACTCTAAGAGAACGTGGAAGCTATTAAATCTACATAGATCTCACCTAAGAGTGACTGTAGCAGTCATCGCTGGACATTACCCGTTTGGGGACGAGGCCAGGAGACTAGGCCTACCCTATAACGCCTTCTGTAGAAGTTGCCAATACGAGGAGAAGAAGAAAAGTTCCTAGTCTAATGGTTTTCTCAAAAACAGTATTTCAACAGCGTATAGACGGGCATGATTAAATCGATTTATCTATCAATGCTGATTCAGAATTTGTATTCCTTTATAGTAGGATGCCCAAGCACTACGCGTTTGGTGTTCATTTCTTTTTGTAAAATCACATAGCTATAGGCTGTGCGCTTTAATATACACACGTGTGTATACACACAAATACAAAGCAATACCACTTTCGCATGCTTAGCTTATTAAATAAAATTAGTTTTTCTGTAAATGTATTGGGGTTCGCTCTTCCATATAGAACTTTAGGGCACCCCTGCTTTATAGGGTCGGAAATGAAAATAGTAGAAATCACACACTTACATACGAGTACACCCTTTACATTTTTGTGAAGCATATCATAAAAATTTTTAAAAAACATTTGCTGATCCAAAATAAAAATCGTGGTTCAGTAAATCTATTTTTCAACTAACTTAATTTTTTTTTTTAATCCATCTTCCATCTTTCGTTTTCGAACCGGCCAATTAAGTTTCAAAAGGCTCTTAAGTAATTATGTAAGTAAACAGATTTGCTTTGCCAGAGAAAAGTAATTGCCAATTATTGCACAAACTAATCGTATTGGTTAGTTTCCGTTACAAAATGAATGCGCTAATTGAACGCGTTAACATTACAACGCACTTCCGTTCTAGTGAATGACGGTATAAACAACAACAAAAAATAATGTAGTTATACATACATACATATGTAAACAAGAAAATAAATCGAATGAAAATAAAATGTACACAAAACCTGTGTTAACATTCTCTTAACAACAAATATTTAACAAACAATAAACAAAACTGACACACTCTCAACACACACACACACACAAACTCAGCCATACATACACACATAAATAATAGGCAACTTTGACATTGGCAGTGACAGTGAATGACGACAATGAGGAAAATCACTAAATTGAAAAAAATACAACAAAAATTGTTGCCTACATGTTTGAAAATGTAACATTGAAAATTGTATTGAAAAAAAAAATTCTCACATCCACACAAACTCAAACACACTTCTGAAACGAACTGTGAAACTCGTTATAAAAAAATTAGAGCGAGGTGGCCATAACAGTTAAAGAGTGATTGTAATTGCCTCTCTTTATAAGGAGAGTAATTTGTTAAGAGCATTTTTAAGGCTGCTAACCGTAAAATATGTGTTTTGTATTTTCTTTTTTTTTTTTTTATTAAGATTTGTTTTAAAATTTCATTGAATTCCAAGTGCTGTTAAATGAATTAAAGTTATTTTTTTTTTTTTTTTTGAGGAAGGCTTTCGATGGTTGTTTTTGTTTTGCAAAAGCCTTGTTATAACATTTAGCATTAACCAAGGACAAGGACACTTTTTTGTATAATTTTTAAATACGCTCGTGTTTTCAATATAATTTTTTTTCTTTCTTTTTTTTCACTTTTTATCCCAAGAATATATTTTTAGCATATGCAAGATGATTTCGAAACACCTTCTCTAGCACACTGGAAAATATTTTCATTTAAAAAAAATTAAATTTCTGTTTTTATTATTTCAGAAAAGTATTTTTTCACTTTTTATTTGTTTCTATACATACATACATACATATAATTATTTTTCACTATTTTATAGTAAGTATAAATATTTTCTTTATTACAATTCCTTAGGAAATGTTTAAAACACTTTTATAAACTGTATAATTTATTTTGTAATTCAAATTTTATTTGATTGACTCTTTTAATTTAATTCCGTTTGGTTTCACATATATATTTTGTTACGATTCTTTTATTTTTTTGCTTTCTTTCTTATTTTGCTTTATTTACCGGGATTCTTAACTGTTTCATTTAACGTACTTTCTCTGACTGAAATTCGCTTTTATTTGCCTAACATTAAGCGCTCCCCTTTACACACAAAACACGTACATAACCACATAGTTAAAATACCCCACTGCTAACATATTAAGAGCCAGAGTTAGAATAGAACACTCTCCCTCTCAATCTCATTCTCTAAAAGATTCTTAACAGATGAGACAACCCCCCGAACAACCAAACAAACGAAAGTGAAAATTATAACAGAATGTGCTGTAAATTCTTTAGCTCTTGCTCTCTTAAACTTATTAAGAGTGCGCCATATAATAGAAATATGCAAGGAATAATTATATGTTGAAATTAAAAATTTTGTCCAACACCTTCCACAGCAAAAGATAATGAAATGCATTAAAAAACACACTATGGTGAACAACAGAAATATTTTTACAGACCGAACTGCTGGTGTTTTCACGTCTTCTACAGACACGATTTGCTCAAAGTTTTGCTCGATTTTTCCGATTGTACGCATATTTGGACGATTAAATTGACCGAAAAAAAATCAAGAAGTGTCTGAATAACTTTAACGCGTAGCTCGATTGTGTATATTTTCATGGTTCAAATTGAGCTTGTCAGAAATTGAGAAATGTCAAATGAAATGCAGAAAAAAACCGTGATGTTTAGCTGTAGGCCCTTAAAATTTCACCACCCAATACAAGATTATAGTTAACGGAAGCTTTTATAGAATCAACGAAATTATTTATTAAAAACGAATTATATTTTCAAATAAAAATATTATTGATTTTGATTTTACTAGAATTTTTCTGTTCAGATTAGAGTGTGTCTATTTACCAATCGATATTGTGCTATTGATTTTTTGATAGCTTTTGTTATAAGGAAAAGTGCCACTCGACATATCAAAAAAATATATTATTTTCGAGGTGCCAAAATGTCGTTAATAAATAATTCAATTTCACCAAAAATAATTCAGTAATAATTCAAAATAGTGATAATATCACTAATTAGCCACCCTGGCTGATCAATTTTGCTACATTAAGAAACTCAAATAAATTTATGTAAAGTTTATGCAATTTATTTTTTAGAAATTCATTTGAAAAATAATACGTTTTTATTAAATTAATTCATTAAGTTTCGAAAATAATTGAATTCAAATGGCCTCCACCCTCGTTGACACATGTACGACATCTTACCAAAAAGTTATTCATTACTGCCTGTATTATAGCATCGGGAGTTGTCTCAATTACTGTTCAAATGGATCGCTTCAAATCATCTAAATTTGTTGTGTTTCTTTTGTAAATTTCTTGTTTGCAATAACCCCACAAAAAAACAGGTTCACTGAGGTCAAGAGACCTGGGAAGCCAACGGAATGTGGAGTTACTTGAAATCAATTTATTGGGAAATTCTGTCACAACAGGCGTGGCTTGTTGAAGCCAAAAGAGTGTTGAAAGGGATTCTCTTTCGGCAAAATTTTGAAAAGAAAAACTCTTTCAACATCTTTAAGTAACATCTCCATAGACCGTAACAGAAAGACCACTTTCTTCGCAAAAGTAAAGCCCGACAATAAACCTTGAATAAACTACATACCACACTGGGATGCGAAGTGGATGTACTCGTAATTGCTTCCGATGGAGTATCTGTGGGTTAGAATTACTCCATATTCGAAAATTTTGTTTGTTAACATTGCAGTTTAAATCAACATGTGCCTCGTCAGACATAAAAATGCAGTTCAAGAACTTTTCATCCTCTGACACCACAAAACTCCAAGCGAACCGGAAAGTCCCTAGGGTTCAGTTTGTTTGTTAATTGAATCTTATATGGAAATAAGTTTAAATCTTGGTGCAAAATTGTCTACTGTGGCTGTCTGCTGACACCCATTTGAGCAGATAAGCTCCTTGTCGAAACTGTAGGACGGGACTGTATGGCAGCAGCTACAGCAGCGATAGTTTCCTGCATCCGAATTGGGGGATCTCGGTGATAAAGTCTTCTTGCGATTGCGCCACGCTCGGCAAAATCGTTTACCAGCTTCATTGTACTCCATCTGCTAGGAGGAATGCCGCGAAACGTGGATACACTGGACTCTAAAGTGTGAAAGCTTTGCACTATCTAAATTATTTTAAATTATTATAGTTAAATTTAAAGATTAATCTATAAAACACAGGTTAGTTACGCAGAAAATAAGTTATTATGTTTTTTTTTTTGGTAGCAGCTTTCATCACCCACTCTGTATTAAAATAAAGTTCACCTTGCTAAGGTAATATACAAAAAAAAATTATTAATCAGTCAATTTTTTATTATATAATAATTATTTGGCCTGAAGAAGTCATCCAAAGGAGAGCAGGTTATTGCTAGATAATAAAATAATAAAAAACTTTCATATAACAAGATACTTTAAGCTTAAGAAATTAAATAATATTCTAAAAAAAATCCTTGAAATTAAAAGTTGGAAAAGAAAAGTTGAGTCAGAAAGCTTGAACTCGGGGACCTAGAAAATAATACTTTTTTTGTTGTAGCGAAACTTTTTTTTCTTCATGCCAAAAGCTATTGAAAAATTGATGACACAATATCGACAAATTTTGATCCTTCCAACTCACTTCGACTCACCCTAGTGAAAAAAAAAACTACAGTATAATTCTCTTATAGTCCACTGCTTCAAATGCACGCTTTTTGTGGAATATAGGGCGAATTGGACTATAGTTAGGTTTTTATATAAGCCACTTTTTTTGGCTTATAAATGAATTAGCATATAATAATTTATTTTGACTATATAAAGCAGATATTTCAATGCTATCATTGACAAAAAAAGAACACATTCAACATTGCAAACATGTGTCAAAAATGAAATATGTACATATAGAAAAGTGTTGCATTTTTGTGCTCCGATTTTGTCTAGAAAAATTTTTATTAAATTCGCCTTTTGAATTACATCTTTAATAACTTGCATGAAGTTAAGCTTTTTCACCCCACATTTAGGTGGAATATAAGCGAAAATGGACTATAGCACTAATGGACTATGTAACAAATATTTTGCAGGTATTTTATTTATTGATGCCAAAAAATTTTACATTTTAGACTAAATCGCTAATTCTACTATAAGCGGTGTGGCTTATAAACGAATTTTACTGTATTTGAATTTACTATTGTAGGACAATTAGTGTGCCATCCAGTTTATGCAAAGAAAATTTCTTCAAAAATCCTAAAAGAAACACCCAGTACACTAACTACGAAACGGAAGTATTTAAATTGTGATTGTGCATTAAATGTTGTTACAAGCACTCAGAGATAAAAAGATAGGAAATTTACTCTTTTACTCTTAATGCATACATATACTCAGTTGCTGTTTAGCTTTGCTTTAGATTTCAGTGTCAAACTGGTCTGTTACCGCCTGGGTTGTTTTGTTTTTAGTCAACAAATAGGAAGTGGGGTACTGGTTTATCATGTAAAGCCTCCCTCACACACGCTCTGTTGTTGCATGCTGGCTGCATTACTCTCCTGTTCGGCTGGCCATCGTTAAGATGAGTGCCATATGTCTGTATCAGCTCGTGCATGCTCACATTTTACATTGTCGCATACGTAAGCAAAAGTGTATTGGGTAAGTGTGTGATAGGTTTATTGTTGTTTTTTTTTATTCGTTTGTTTTTGTTTCTTTTAGCATTGGCAAGAAGAAGACGTAATACATGTAAGATTGTGTGTTTACATTGCTTTTGTCTGTGCGTTCATAATTTTATCGCTTTTGTTGATCTTCTGATGAGATGGCTGCGTGTGTTTGTTTAAGCGATTGTTTTTGTTTGGCTGTTTGCACATTTGCGTTGAGGTAGGTTGGGGCCAAGAATTATGAATAAGATTTCATTTTTTAAGTACGTGGACATTAAAAGCGTTTATGTTTTATGCCGTATTGCAAATTTTTCACATTATTTTTACAGGGTTATTTTAATTGAACTTGCGCGAAAATTTTTAGCCGAAGGTAGAGGGTTAAGGTAAAATAATGATTCAAGTCTGGGTATAATACAATGGGGTTTGTTGAATATACATATGCATCATGCCTGTAAAATATATCAAACGTGAAGAATTGTTTATGATTATTTGTGCTAAGAATATTGAAAAACAAAGGCGTAGGTATTTCTTGTTTATTTAATTTTATTGAAATGATATTTTCTAAAAACTTGCTATAGACTAGATTCATAAGAATAAGCTTTCAAGATACTAGATATAGTTTAAATTAGATATAGTTTAAAAAGATATATTTTGGAATTCCCAAATTTGACTTCAGGAATCGTTAACATCCCCCACACTCCCGTAAATAAGACCGTTAGTAGTCCACGGCCAAAGCGTGCACCGAATATGAAAATCTGATTCTGATTCGGTTAGAAAATCAGTTCCGAGTGTTTTGGGAATTCCCAAAAAGGCTTAATGAATCCCCAAAATTGCAGAGATACAAACAAAGAATTGAAACTAATATACAAGTGAAACTAATAAGCGTGTTAAATAGGGCTTGGTTCTTTCTCCTCCTCTATTTGTTTTTTTTTTTTTTTTTTTTTTTTTTTTTTTATATTGGACTAGTACTCAGGCATGCATTGTACTGGAACTAGGAGGAGGAAAGAGAGAGTATGTCTGCGGACATTTGACTTAAACGTATCAATAACAACATGGAAAGACCAAACAAACACTATCACAGCATTTAAAATTTTAGAATTTAATTAGTTAAAACTGATCATTGCTCAATATATGTACCTTAGACTTTGCTCAGACTAACAAAAATCCAACACCTATCACACTACATGGTAATGTTTACTGTTAATACCACCTATATCCGACCGAATATTGAATACAACTATCATGTTTGCGTCGTTGCCTTAAAGTCTATTTTGGGCATACTCGACCGTGCGCAGGAAAGGGCAAAGAAGCTTATCGATGACAGTAGGATATTAAACTCTAGTGAGTTACCACAATGGATTTTTATACCACTTGCGTTCATCGTCTAGGGCTTATCTATTTGTGGTCGATTACCCAATGAATTGAACAACACATTACAGAGAGAATTCGTTTTTCAGCGTATGAATCCCACACTTTTTAACGCAATGCGCGTTCATCGGCCAGGGCTCATCCATTTATGGTCGATTACCCAGCGAACCGCACAACCCATTACAGAGAGAGTTCATTTCTCAGCCAGAAGGTTTTTCTGTGATACAAGTTGCCTGCAGACGTTTTCCTGTAACGTTGGTAAGTCAAACGTCCGCAAGTACTACTCCCCTTTTCCTCCCATTCATAAAGTATTTTCCTAGTTCCGTTACAATGCACTGCATAAATACGGGTTGGCCACTGAGTACTGGTCCAAGACCAAAAGTAGCAAAGGAAAAAAGGGAGTCTTAGAGTACCACTCTCTTTCCCCTTGTCACCACCAAACACAAATGTGTGAAAACGGTGTAAGCAAAATTTCCGCTATTTTTTCGTCGACAATAACGATGGTCAAGTTAGTGTGAATGGTGATATTTATCACGCCGTGGTTACCGATGGTTTTTGCCCAAATTGAAAAACATGGACTTGGATGACATGTGCTTTCAACAGGACGGTGCCACAAACCACCAAACGTTTGAAAAAAATTGTCAAATACTTATTGGAAAACCCGATACTTCATTATTACTTTGTACAATCACCTTCTAGTTATTTACTAACGATAACTCTAGACATAAATGTGCAAATATTTTAGAACGCAACAACAATAACAAAATCGTTCGTGGTTGATTTACGTTGACTTTCGATTTTTATAGATCATGTATATTTGTTTGTGTATCATAGTTTTAGCATTATGATATTTGTGTAGATATACGTGTACATTTATAACTAGCAGATAAACGGCTCGCTCAATGGGTTAGATGTGATAAAAATGCGTAACAATATGATTGTAAAAGTGTTGCAAAACAGTCATGAAAATAGATACTCTTTTTTTTTACTTTTTAGTACTTTCACCCTTAATATTCATGGAATACATAGTACAGGATATTCGCCGGGATGGTATATACTCAGGGGATAGCCCCTGCATATGCAGTGCATTGTACTGGAACTAGGAAAATAGATTATAAGAAGGAGGAAAGGGGGAGTAATGTTTGTGAACTTATCACATGGAACGACCAAAACAAACATTATCACAGCATTTGAAATGTTGAAACTAAAATAGTTAAAACTGATCAGTGCCCAGTGTATATACCTTCGACACTGCTCAGATTAGCAAAATTTAGTCCAACACTTTCCATACTACAAGGTAATGAAGTGCATTGACTAAAAAAGAAGCTTGTTTCGAGAAAAAAAAGCTTGTTTCGAGAAAAACACATTTTCAGTTTCATGCAAGTCTTAGAACAAATTTTTAGAAAATATCGCCTAAAGAAAACAGTTTAAAAGTAATTTGAATAAATTTTTGGCACAATTCTGCATTGCTAACTCGAAAAGCTCATTTTTTGAAATATGTCTATGTTGCAATAAAGGAACGGCGATATGTTTATGCAAAAGTATACAAATGTGCTTCTCCTAATATTCAATATTAAATGGATAGTAAATACTCTTCTTGGCATGATCCATGGGTATCAAACGATCACCAGTGTTGTAAGTATCCAAAATCTTATGATCCTCAGGGGAGAGTTTAAAGTCAAAAACGTTAAAGTTTTCCAAAATACGATTTTTGTTAGCGGATTTGGGTATATACACGGTACCGATTTCAATCAAATATCTCAAAACTACTTGCGCCACCATTTTTGTAAACATTAGACTTGACAGTTCATATTTGGCAGTCGTGAAGTAGACAGCATGGTTTAATCCTTAAAAGATTTTATCAAAATCAATTATCGATTTTCATTAAAAAATTATGAGTGACGAGGCATATTTTTCTTTAAATAGATATGTGAATAAATAGAATAGTTGGCTCTGGGTAATGGAAAAACCTCAAATTATTCATCAGTCACCTTTGCATCTGTTAAAAGTGACAGTCCGGTGTGCAATTTGGTCCAGGAATCATTGGAACTTACTTCTTCGAAAATGAAAACGGCATAACGGTAACTGTGAATGGGGAGCAATATCGTCATATGATTGAAAATTCCACATCGCGCATACAGTCTGGATTGCAATGAAATTACTGTGAGTTGTATACCTTCCCGTTATATTTGTATATGTAAAGTTCGTTGCAAATTACAATTAACAGTAAAATGCCGCCAATAATAAATTTTTTATTTGTAAACTTAACGTTGCTAAGCTAAAATCAAGACAAAAATACGGCTTGTTCATATACTCAAACAATCATGTAAAATGTAACATGACCTTAACACTGAATCAAATAAGTACATATGTATGTATGCATGTTGGCACTATTAAATGATTTTTTTTTCGCTTTCTATAGTAGATGTAATAATCACAATAACTGCACTCTATTAAATTTCTTAACAACATTTTATAACAGTTTTACTAACACACTTACGCTGTAATAAAAACAAGTGAAAATTGTACTCTCATTTATTTCACAAAAAAAAAAAACAACTAAATAAAAGCAATTTCAAAACTTAAACCTGTAATTTAACAGTTGCATTTGCATGGGTGTGTGTATGAGAGCCATGATGGAGAGAACACAAAACTCTCAATGACGGTTATATGTTAATGTTATTTACAAGCTTGCTTGCTGCGTGTGTGTGTGTGTGAGCTTGCGTTTGATTTACAAGTTCGTACAGGAAAAACCTTTAAAATTCAAGTTCAATTAAACATTGAAGGTGCATTTAACATGAACAGTTAAATGTTAACCAGCTGTTATTGACTGTTATAGTTTCAATTGCAGCTGTTAAGAGCAATGATATGCAATTTTTTGTTTGTTTTTATTTTATTATGGCACATATTTTTTCAATTTATAAAAAAAACTATTAACAAAAAAAAAACTTTGTCTTTATGTTAACGGTTGCTTAACTTGTTTGTTAGCAGCTACTGCCAATAGTATATTGCATGCAATTATTATTTCATGTTACTTAATGTTTATGTATCCTTGAGCTTCAGAAATTGAGTGTAGTGGGGGTTTTTTTATTGTATGCATTCGAATAATATGTACATTGTCCTTTGATCGTCAAAGTAAAGTGTCCGTGTCATTGATTTTTAAACGGTTCTTTATAAGGTTACAATTGAATGACAAGGATATTAAAAGTCACGAAAACACGAACAAAATGCAAAACTTTTAACACAGATTATTAAAATACATTTTGATGGCCAAGTTCATAGTTAAGTAAAGTGTAAGGTCGCAAATAAGAGCTAAAAGCAAAATTCTTAAACTTGTAAAAACACGCACATACGTGTTATACGAAGGTCTTAAAAGATACGTATTTACTGGTAGATGACTTTTTTCTTTAAAACATAAACTGTTTTTGCAATACTAACAAAAATTATTTCTAAGCAAAAGTAAAATCATATTACTGGCCTCATATAGAAAGGCCCGAACTTATATAATTCCAACTTTATAAAAAAAAGGAGAAAACATAATACATATTATTATTACCCAAATATCACTGTTTTGTACGATACCTTGTAAACTCGTGCCCTATTGAGCTATTCCATTATATCTTTGTGAGGAGGAGTATTTAGGTAGAATGTACTTGTATTAGAATTATTAAAATACTCAGATTTGGTAAAATACGAGTTTGAGGCTATCTGCATTGCACAAACGATATGTATTATCTACTACATTGTGACTGATCAATTCTGCTACAATAACAAACTCAAATAACTTTTTGTACAATTTATAAAATTTACTTTTTAGAAATTCATTAGAAAAATAAGACGTTTTTATTAAAGTAATTCAAAAGTAATTCATTAAATAAAAAATAAAGTAATTCAAAAGTAATTCATTAAATAATTCATTGGACAAACGATATGTATTATCTACTACAGGGTGGCTGATCAATTCTGCTACAATAAGAAACTCAAATAACTTTTTGTACAGTTTATGTAATTTAATTTTTAGAAATTCATTTGAAAAATAATACGTTTTTATTAAAGTAATTCTTTAAGTTTTGAAAATACTTGAATTCAAATGGCCTCCATCCTCGTTGGCCACATGTACGACATCTTTCAAAAAGTTATTCATTACTGCCTGTATTATAGCATCGGGAATTGTCTCAATTACCGTTCGAATGGAACGGTAATTGAGGAGAAGCACATTTCTCCTTCTCCTTCGTGTTAAACGTTTGAAGCAGATGATCCTAGGCCTATGCGCTTGATGCTCAATTGTTTTTGTAAAAGCGCTTAGCTATAGGGCTGTGCTCTTTAATACACACATACTGCACTCAGCACTAGGACTGACTTAACTTAATGCTTTAACATAGTGTTGTAAAAGGTGGTTATTTTTAACTACTCAATACTACTCGATACTTTTCAAACCAAGTGCTCAATACTATTAAATACTTTTAACGGATTTATTTACTTAAAACACTTCTTTTTATAATCGTGCATTAATGTGTTTTAAAACTCCTTTTTATATTGGACTAGCACTCAGGGGAATATGTGTTTTTCGAGAACTAGATACCTAATGCCGTCAAAACAAAATCCATTGTAGTAACGATAAAGCAGAAAATGGCGGCCATGTTCCAGTGAATCAATAGATTTAGATACCTGCACAAGACCGAGTAACCCTTAAATAGACTTTGAGGCAGTGGCCCAAACATGCAAGTTGTATACCATTTTCGTTCGGATATAGATAGTATAAATAGTAAGGAGATCGGATGGAGTGAAGTATTTCTTACACCGGCAGGGGTGCCACCACCAGAACGTTAAATAGGTAATTTTACTGATATTGTTTGTACAAAATAAAACATTTTTGTTTAGCATTGACTTGACTTAAATAACCGTTTATATATAGTATTAAGATTTGAATACTCATTGTTAGTTCATATTTTGAAGATTCAATAAATAAATGAAAAGAAAAAACAAAACTTAATGATCAGGAACATTAGGTTTAATTAATTTGTAAATTAACACATCGTGCCGGACAGTACCACAAGTCTTTTCTGCAAAAAAAATATTTCAATCGAAAATATTTTTTTTACATTATTTCTTATACGCATAATTTTATGTGTTGTGCTATGCCCAGGGGCTAGATTCCGCAACCATGATTGTTTTACCTGTGAACACAAACTAAAATTTACCGACAGGCACAGTGTTCACTTTTCATTAAAAATCCATTCCGTAAGAAACTATAAATTTTATGCCGCTTAATGTGTTATTTCAGATTGATTGATATGCTGATTTGCCAAATTAAGTATGTCAGGCAAGTTGCCTAGTAGATAATTTAATACACATCATAATATGTTTGTTTATTTTTTTCTTCAAAATATTTAACAAAAAACCAAAATTCACCGAAGATTTTTGAGTGAAAAATTTATTATTAAGTGAAAACTTTGATTGTCAAAACTATTCATTCTCACAATTGCGGCCACAAAAATCAAAAGTGAACACTGAAATTGGTGAACATTTCAAAATTCATCGTTACGGAATTTGGCCCCAGGTCTAAAGCCAAATTGTTCATTTGGAATTATGCTTTTAATTTGAACAACGTTCCATTATTTCTCTTTATTGATTTTTTTTTTCGTAAAGTTTACTTAAGTTACTTAGCCTTAGTTTACTTAGTTAGCCTATTATTAGGTTTGCCCGGTATTGAAATAACTTTGGCTACTTTCCAGAACTGTGGAAAATATTGCAGCTTTAAACAAGAATTGAACGACCTCTTCGATAGACCGATGAAATCACTGTCATTAGTCTTGTAGGGTAATAAATCATAGAGCAGAATTATTAAAATTTTAATATTTTGAACTCTTGTTCACAAAAACAAAATAATTCATTAAGAGCTTACTAAACGTTTTCTGTACGAAACTTTGATTTAATAAAGTTTAAAAAAAAAAAATATTAAAACAATTGAGTTTTATAGTGAATATTAGCTCTAAAGAAAGCTCGAGACGTGTATAGATGAAAAAGTTTGTTTTTGTTTTTTTTTTTTTTTTGTTTTGACAGTTATTTTTAAAATATTTTTAAATTCTCAATAATTTATTTAAATTGTTGGAATATATAGTTGAATGTTTCAGAATATCTTTCAAAAAATGCCAAAGTCTAATGATGATTAGGGTTGCTCCTATGAAATGTCGTCATATAGACAGCTGGGAAACATAGAAAACAAGCTGTTTATAATTTTTTGATTCGTATTTAAAAAAATATATTTTTTAATAATATGATAATTAAATTAGGTTTTTCGATTTTTTATTTTGTTCAATTAAAAACAAAAAGATAAAAGGCATCTAAAAGTCGATTTTTAAAACACGGTAATTAATAATTAATCCAAATATAACCACAGAACTTATGAAGTCTGCTGTATTAAATCACTGCACCAGCGACACAATAAAATCACTCTTCTTTTTTAACACACTTATATTAGTTACACTTGTATGTTTGTTTGTTTGTTTACTACATCCCCATGCCATTTGAGTGATTATTAGATATTTAGGTATTATACATACTGAACATATATAGTGTTTCTGCTTTAGTGCACAAATTGGGGTTGCTTTATTACTTCCGGGGGTATTTTGGGAATTTACGAAACCGATTTTGAGAGTTACCAAAAAATTCGAAACTAATTCGCTAGCCGCTGTGTGAAGCCGACTTTGGGAATTCCCAAAAAACTCCGAACCGCTATCCGAATGGGTTTTTCATTTTCCTAACTATTACCAGTAATTTGATTTAGTGCGAAAATTGTAGTTGCCATATTATTTCCGGGGAATAGGGGGATTTTAGCGATTCCTGAAGCCGAGTTTGAGAATTGCAAAAAAAAAAACATTAACCGCGTTATACGGATATATAAGTACATAGATATATGGTTATATGGATATTTTAAGAATCTTAAACAATAGTGAATGAAAATTTTGAAATTTGATATCAAAGCCTGTTTTATAGTTTTTTCAAACTATATTTGTCTCTAAGAATATTAAGTTTTTGTTTCTTTTTGGCTGTTCAATGTTATAGAAAAATGCCGTCGGTTATTCCAAAAGAAAGTTAAGCACAAAAAAGTTATAAAATTAAATATTTATGGCAAACGTTAACCCTTATGATTTACTACCTACACGGTGGCTAATTAACAAAAACTTTTCATTTAATATATTTTTCGGTTACTTTTATTTTGTTTTTATTTTCTAAAAATTCATTTCATTTTCTCTTGATTGTCTTTTATTTGCTTTTATAATTTTTTTTTTTATTTCTGATTAACAATTTTATAATAATTATTGCATTTTAAGGGTTTTTGTTTTATTTAACTATTTTCGCATTTTTAATATCGCTACATTTTTACTTTTCATTAAAGAATTATTATTTCTTTTTCTGCACACTCACACATACGCACCAACACTTTAACTACATACAAACATACAGCCAGATGTAAGTATGGATGTAAACGATTTTATTTTCTTATCTGCTGTGTTTGTTTTCCTTGCACTTACTTTTTATTATTATACTTTGTTTTTAATTAAATAATTTTATTACATCTCTCGCTTATTTACTACTTTTTATTCTTTAGTAATTACTTTTATTTTTTAATACAAAAAAAAACTATTTTATTAATTTTACTTTTAATTGCAATTGTTTTTCTACTTGTTTATCCAGTTGCAAGTGATTTTGCTTTATTTGAAATGCATTGAAACAAAACAAAATTTATAAAGAACTTTACTCCAATTCTATTAAAAGCGCGACAAACGTACGACATGACGTCGTTAACGAGACTGAAATTGAGAACTATGGCAAAAAAAGTGAAATACATTTCATTTGGCCAACAACAAAGCCAAAGCACATAAACATGCACATACCATCCACACACACACAAATACTCACACGCACGCTTAAGCATACTGCATATGCACTTTGTGTTTGTTGTTTGTATTGTTGTTGTGATTTTAGTAAATGGGTGTAAAAAGAACAGAACCAAAAGCTGCACATACTGTAACAGCAACAAAAAACAGTAACAACAACAGCAGGAACAGTAGTAGCAGCAGCAGCAGCAGCTTAAGTTGAATGGGGTATGGGTAGGTCGTGGTATGAGAGTGCAAGTGCAGAGTAGTTAGTAACAACAAAACAAACAACAACAGGCCATGAGCATACTTATATACATACATACAGTATGTAGGTATGGCAGACATATACATACATATGTAAGAGATAACAAAACACAACAGACATTGCAGGAAAGCAAAATCTTGCAAACTTGTAATATAAACATAAACACTCACACATACTCGTACACACACACACACAGTGACATGTGAACATAACACAGTCAGTCGTTCGCTTGAAACAAAAAACGAGACCGGGTTCTTTATGCAAAACCGACAAAAATCGGAACAGACACTCACACACGAATTATAAACGATATGAAATGAAACGAATTGTAGAAAAGCAGAAAATAAACGAAATAAATACTTTTTTTAAATTGCACCAACAAAAATTGAAATATACCAACAACAATAAAACATTAGGGGATAAAAGAACAAAACGAAATACAGAAAAGTCAATGAATTTATAGAAGAAAAACACAAAAGCAAAACACAGTGAAGAAAAGAAAATCCAACAAAAACAAAACTAGCAGACTGTCAAAACGACAAAAGTTGGCAAACACAGCCAAGTTCACACATGAAGTTAAGTGCATGTACATAGGTACATTTGGATGTGGATATATATAAATGTACATATGTATGTATGTAAATGTAAGTACATATGTATGGATGTAATCGCAACAAAACAGTTTGTCAAATTGGCAAGCCGTCGAAGTGACAAACTGAGTCTGATGAACAAAATATGCATACATTATATACACATTCATACATGTATATACATATGTATATGTACATACATACATATGTATGTGTGTATGATATATTTTATTGGTAATAGTGATTCCCAAACTTTTTTGCATAATTTGCAAATCACTTTTTGTGGAAGTGATTATAAATCACAAAAACTATATACCTAGGTACCTACTACGCAAAAAAATTTTCGAATTATTTTTTTTTTTTGAAACTTTTTTATTTTTAGTCATTTGTTATCAATAAAATTTTTGATAAACAATTGTTAGTACAGTAAAATTCGCTTATAGTCCACTGCTTCAAATGCACACTTTTTGTGGACTATATCTAAGGCGAATTGGACTATAGTTAGATTTTTATATAAGCCTCTTTTTGGCTTATAAATGAATTAGCATATAATAATTTATTTTGACTATATAAAATCTGAAAGCAGATATTTCAATGCTCTCATTGACAAAAAGTAAACACATTCAACATTGCAAACATGTGTAAAAATGAAATATGTACATATAAAAAAGTGTTGCATTTTTGTGCAACACTTTTTTATATCTCAGGGTCTCAGGGTCACGGCACCCGGTTGCAGTGCAACTCCACACCGAGTCCAAAAACTCTCCCCGCATTTGAGTATTAAACCACAACCACCACGTTGCCCCCGAAGGTCCTCAACCATAGTTGGGCGAGAACAATGTTCCCGGCGCTCCCGTGGTACCAGAAAATAATAGCCTCTGGTCAGACTATCGCAGCCCTAAAAAGGGCTGCTACAGTTTTAAACCCCAAACGGTTCGAGGAACTGCTAGACCCCATACAACAACACTTATCACACCCATTAACACCATCTGAAATGTCGACATGTAGATAGCTGGGAAACCTATACATGTTGGTGTTTTTTGATGTTGTACCTATTTATTGTAATTCTGCCATTACCTATTAAAGCTGCCTTGGTCGAGAATAAATTTATTAAAAAGTTTGGAAATCGCTGCTTTAAAAATACACTTTTCAGTGGCATTTACGTTAGCAACTTTGTATGGTGCATGTTGTTGTTGTTGTTGGGGTTGGGCTTGGCAGAATTCTATGTCTATTCCAAAAATTTGCTTTTAACGTGCAATTTTGGTTTGTTGTTGTTGTAGTTGTTGTCGCTACTTTTTATTTTTATTTATATTTTTTGTTTATAAACGTTCCCTGTTTTTCCTGATTTCCTTTAAATAATTCTTGTTGGCTGGTCTGGCATTTTTCTGTTGGCAAGAGATGAAAACTTATTTGGTATATGTGCATGCATGTGTATGAGTGTGTGTGTGTGTGTGTATTTTGCTCTTATGGAGGTTTTGTTGTTGCTGTTGTTGATTTGTTGGTTTCTTGTTTAAATTTCAAGTTTAGGGTATGAGGTCAGTGTCGCAGTTTCAAGTTTTTCTTGGCGTCTAGCAACTGCAAAATGAAAACAAAAAAATATGAATAGAAATTTGTAAAATTCTTTGCTTTTGCAAGGGTTGGTTTTTTTTTACATTTCGTTTGTAGATAATTTTTTTTTCTTTTTGCTGAATTTTTGGTAACATAACCTATTTATTTGGAGTAGGGGCAGGGTGGGTGTCACTTGCACACAGTTATTTGTACATATGTATGTACGGGTACATGCGAGTAAATAAAGAAAGTTTTGTGCCATGTGAGAAGTAAGGCAGGAAGACTTTGCAATGGTATGATTTTTTAAGCCATTTGTGAATGTGCTTGTTAAAAACTGTTTAATCTGGTTAAAGGGACACAGAGACTTTATTTGGAAACCACCCTTTTGCCTTAACGGTTTGCGAATTTCGCAGTTGTTAAATTAATGTTTGTTGCCAACATTTTTAAAACTTATTCCGTCATGCCTAATATGTTAAATTAAACAATAGTTTATAAGTCTACTGGTGGGGGAGGGGGAAAGGGAGGGGGAGGGGGAGGGAGGTAGGTAAAAATTAAATACACTTTTTCTCAAGAAACTTAAATAAGAAATCAAAACCATTAATTAAGATATAAAAAATTACTTTCTGCTCTCTGAATTTAAAATATGTGTGAAAAACACAAGGTGCATCCTTTGACGAATAATTCGGCTGCAAAATTTTTCGCTGCAGACAATAAGCTTGAAACACCAATTATCAAGGAAAAAACATATTGCCATTTATAGCTAAATAAACTAAATTCATATGAAAACATACATATATATGTATGTGTGCATTTCAAAGACACAAATTGGCATTGCATCAGACAACATTGAAACTGTAAACACACGTGCATGCATATTCAAGGTACAGAACACAATATCAAGGATGCTGTCTCAAATGTACATGTGTGTGCATTACACACAAGCATCCACACATCCCCATGTACATAGGCATCTGTGTGATGATGCTTTGTATATGTATGTGTATTCAAAGCACAAGGGCAAGGACACTTAGGCATGCGCATGCTACAAGGTAAATGACTTGCAAGGATTTAAGTTGATTTCGCTCTTGGCTCTCTCGCAATGTTGTACAAATTTGTGACAACAGTCCGGCCGGTTAATTTCGTAAATTGAACTTATTTGTTTCACATTGTTCATGGCAATAGTTTTATAAATAATTTATAAAACCTTGTTGCACCATTTTTAATGTCAAAGGACCTTGATGACTCCCTTATGGCTGTTTGTTCAGAGGTCGTTGCTTTAAGGTTAAGTGCTTATCCTTAAATCAGAAAAGACATTGAGCTAATAAAAATTTAATTTGTTAAAACTTGAAATACGGTATAAAAATGCAAACATGTGAAAATAAATACAATGAAAGACTTTAGACAAACTAATTTTATCTAATCCGGGGCGCCAATACGAGTACACTTAAAGAAAATTTACTTTTAAAACAAAGGTTTGACCAACATTAGCCCATAGGAAACCCCTACTGAACGAAAAACTGCTATTATTTAATATTTCTTAATGTAAAAAGCAAAACATATTTACAAAAACAAGATTTACACTAATTATCGCTGTCGTCAGTGTTTACCAGCAAAGTGTTGTTGCCGTGCTATTATGTGTGTACAGTGAAGAACGACAAAAATATATAAGACAAAGTTGTTTGTGTATTTTTAATTGCTAGTGCTGAGTACAGTATGTGTGTATTTAAGAGCACAGAGATATAGCTAAGCGCTTTTACAAACAATTGAGCTTTAAGCGCATAGGGCTTGGGCGCTCCTGATCTAATCCTTTAAGGACCTGTTCCACTATCAAGTGTGCTGAAAAAGTACTAAAAATGCAACTTGTGACAGAGTTTGTGACAAATCGTACGATATGAAAAATTTTAAAAAAATTTTCATAACATGATGGTTTCTGTGCGATCAGTGTGGTATACGAGGGCTGATCAAAAAATAATTCATCAATAACTATCTCGTCTCCTTGAAAGTAAACCCCCTTAGATATAATACACTTAAGCCAGCGTTTTTTTCAATCCTCTAATATACTTTTACAAACAATTGAGCATTAAGCGCATAGGGCTTGGGCGCTCCTGATCTAATCCTTTAAGGACCTGTTCCACTATCAAGTGTGCTGAAAAAGTACTAAAAATGCAACTGTGTGACAGAGTTTGTGACAAATCGTACGATATGAAAAATATAAAAAAAATTTTCATAACATGATGGTTTCTGTGCGATCAGTGTGGTATACGAGGGCTGATCAAAAAATAATTCATCAATAACTATCTCGTCCCCTTGAAAGTAAACCCCCTTAGATATAATACACTTAAGCCAGCATTTTTTCCAATCCTCTAATATGCTTCTGAAACGCGGTTTAGGTATCGCTAACAGCTCCTGTTTCGATTTTTCTTTTAAATTCTCAATCGTAGCAAAACGCTTTCCTTTCATCGGTGACTTCAGTTTTGGGAAGAGGAAAAACTTAGAGGGTGCCAAGTCCGGTGAATACGGTGGTTGAGGCATGATAACGGTTTTGTTTTTGGGCAAAAACTACATCGATGTGTGAGCTGGTGCGTTATCATGATGCAAAATCCAGGTTTTATGATGCTACCCAGCGGTGTAGCGATATAGTGAAAATTTTAAAACAAAAATTAAAAGTTTGATCTCAAGCTCGAAAAATTCCTGATATTTTTATTTTACAATTAAAAACCTGTCATTGATACTATTTTTTTATATTGCCTATAAAGGAAACGTACTAATAGAAGTCTTTCGAGTTGTCGTAGACGAATTCACGATAGGTTAACTACAATTCGAATACATTATTAGGTGTGTTTCCTCACTCTACTTTGAGATCCCGCGGGATCCCAATGTGCTCGAAAAGCGTTCTTGTACTTTGAAGAGAGGGCTTTTGAGAGATCCTAATGCTTCCCCTTCTTGCACGAAACAGCCTGTACCAAGGCGAATTTACACAGGTGAATGCAAGCGAGAAAGCGAATTCAGTACTATGTGTTTTGTTATTGTAAAACTTCCTGAGAACGTCAAAATCTAAATTCGCCTAAGATTGTTCAGATGGGAAAGAATGTTATATAAAAGTTAAATATAAATTTTTATGATTGTTTGTAAGTAAAATAACATATTATATTGGTTTTTCGGTTTTAAAATCACAAAAATTTCTTCAAATTACACTAAATCATACGAAAGATCTTCCAGTTAAAATGGTGCGAAAATGTTTGCAAACAAAAGATAAAAAATTTTAACATCTCAGAAAGAAAAAGGAGGGAAGCAAAAAATTATCACCTCCGCTGTCAAGTTCGCCTAGTAATGAAATCGCCTTGGTTGAGGTAAACAGTTAACTAATGAGAGTGAGACGCAAAAGTCTCGAAGGCCAAACTAACGACTGTTAAAAAAAAAACTTTTTTCAAACAGTTTAAAATATTATTATTTTTTCACGTCAGTTTGTGTAAACATGAACAACTTTTGACACTCTCAAGTAGATGAAACAAAAGATTATTAGCTGTGCTAGTGGTGGCACCTGTTCAATTGCACAATGGATATAACCTTTCGTTCAAGGCGAATTCATTATCAGGATTAACGCATTAGCGAGTTTATAGCCAATTGGCCAATACTCAACTTGTAAAATCTCATACATTCGCATGATGAAAACCAAAAAACACTAACAATGCACGTGTTTTTAAGGGCACTTCAGACTATCATACTTTGTATTAAGACTTGTCAAAAAATCAAATAATACGTGCAAGTGTGATAGTGTGAATGTAAAGCGTTATAAAAATGAGAAATAATACGGTAAAAGATTTGACATCCCATAACACTTCATCATTTTTAGAAATTTGTTTAAACAATAAGATTTTTCATTAGATCAGGTTTGCATTTCTTGCAAAAGCAAATAATAAAAATATTAAAACCAGACGTTAAGTAAATTAAGTAATGGTATGTTAGATTTTTTGACAGGCGCATCTAATATCTTTAGATTTTTTCTCACAAAATCCAATCAAAATCTTAAGACTTGTATGATAGTCTGAAACGCCCTTTGTCAACTTAAGATTTAAGTTCGTCATTTAGTTCACTTGTAAGTCCACTTTTACATGGGCAGACAGACGAAATTTGAGAATCCTGTAAAGAAAATTGTTGATGGGGGAGAGTATGTGGTACACGACTCTCTGTACTAGACATTTGTGGACATTTTTGGTTTCTCTTTTTAACTTTTCGCTTTTTATATGTTGTTGCTTTATATCATTATTCGCATATCAACGTCGACTTCATATAATCACACTAGCTGTGCTTAGAAAAACAACAACAACAAAAAAGAAAGAAAAAGTTTCTGTCTTTCTATTAATTTCTTAAATGTAAAAGACAAGACCAAAAGAGAAATGAAAATATGTCTGCCCATCGTCTGTCTAAATGTAGACGCGAACTAAGAGGCCAAGGTGCATTAACAGCCACTAGGTGGCAGCGCTACGGAATGTGACTGTTTTTTGCTACTCGTCAGGGTACAATAATAGGTAAAAGTGAAACTACGACAAGTCATGACTAAAATAAAAACACAGCTTTTTATTACTACCTTGTGAACTGTCAAAGAAGATTAAGAAGAGTTGTGGTATAACCTTTATACATACAATATTTATATAACAAAGAAAACAGATACTTCGGGACCCTGATTAAAATTTTATTGTCTTTGCCTTTCTACTTTTTTGTACACATTGTTACGAGTATTTAACATTTCTTTTTCAAGCATTTTAAAGGTCATTGAAATTCAGGACATTTTTGTAGTTCAAGACATTTTTCAGTCAATTAAAATTCAATCCACATAAACAGAGTCCTAATTGTTAACAACAAAGTAACCTCCAGTGTAAACACTAAAAGCTTGTTCTCTTTATCAGAAAAATATATATTTTATAATTTATTTAAAATGCAACGTAAAATATTTAAAAAATAAATTTATATATAAAATGTTAATGAACTTAAAAGTTGGATGTTTGTTAAGAAATAATAAACAAAAGAAGTCCACTATGTCCAAAAAAAATTACTAATTTGATTTTTTGCGGTATTAAATGGGTCATGGTTTTTGGACATATGTATGTACGTAAATACATAAATGTCTGAAGACAAATCACGCACAGACAACACGATCGCAGTTGAACAACTTTACATTGCTTATTTATTATTAAATTGTCCTTAAAATGTTCATACATGTCAGCAATTTGCTGGCTGTTAAGTTAAAACAGGTTAAAGTACTCATAAATAATTTTAGGGATATTTTTTCATAGCATACAATGTAAACATATGCCGCCGTTTACGTGTTTCTTTTATGTCTGTGTGTATGTATGTATGTATGTATATTTAAATCACTTTTGTTCTTACTCAGCTGAGACGCCAATACAAAGGATTTGCCAGGATATTAAAAGTTTTCGTATTTTTATTTTAGTATGAGTCATTACAGCATGACTAAGAGGAGAATCAGTTCTGCGTTTGTGTACTGTAAAAGTATTAGGCGATTTCTTTTTGTCAAGTAAAAAAGTTTCTCCAGTTTCCAAATGCATTAATTCAATATGGTGGCAACATAAAACAGTTGAAATTATTGCGCTCAAGGCGAATTCATTTAATTAGTCTGCTTTTACATTTGGACAGACGAAGGGCAGCCAGACGAAATTTGACGGCGCTCCGGCGGGGGAGACTATGTAGTACACGACCCACTGTACCAAGGCGAATTCATTATTAGGCGGATGCATCGGCGAATTCGGTTAATATGGCGGCACTTCCTCTAACAATCTTTGTTTACCTTTTTCGGCGCCATTTAAATTGTTGTACATGTTTTTTATCAACTAGTTTTGACAGCTGAAGTGTGAATTCGCCCTTTCAGCAAACAAAATACCTGTTGTTTGTTTTATTGTTGTAGCGAAGCTACAAGTATCATGGTACCAAGGCGAATTAATTATTAGGTGGATGCATCGGCGAATTCGGTTAATATGGCGGCACTTTCGCTGTCAAGTTTTGTTTACCTTTTTCGGCGCCATTTAAATTTTTTACATGTAATTTATCAAATACTTTTGACAGCTTAAGTGTGAATTCGCCTTTTACACATACAAAATACCTGTTGTTCTTTTTATTGTTGTATTGTTGTAGCGAAGCGGCTACCTTGTTTTTTGTATCATGCATGGTACTAGACAATTATGGACATTCTTTGTTTCCCTTTTTAACTTTTCGCATTTTATATGTTGTTGCTTCATATCATTATTCTCATATCAACATCAACTTCATATAAGCACACTAGCTGTGCTTAAAAAATAACAACAACAAAAGAGAAACGAAAAGTATGTAATGTAAAACGTTTAGACAAGACCAAAAGAGAAATATAAAAATATTGGTCCATCGTCTGTCTAAATGTAAAAGCGCACTTAGGTGAAACCAAGGCGAATTCATTACTAGGTGAACTTGCAGCGTTGTCAACTCGGTGCGTTTTGCACCGTTTTTGGTGCTTTGTAAAATTATTTGTGCGGAAAATTTTTTAGTCAGTGCGGTTAAATTTCGCTGGTACAAATCAATTTCAACTCAACTTTTTGTTTTAATGTAAGAAAAAAGATTAATTCGTTTTTTAAGATTTGCTGCTTTTAGAGAGTGTTTTGCTATTAAACGATCAATTCAAGTTCGTCAAATAAATATTGCAATAAATGCAGTCTCTGAATAGAGATGTTCGTATTTATGATGGCTTGTGAATTCATTACGGTTTGGTAATTGAGAAGTTACCAAGTTATTAAATAAAAAAAATTATAAAGTTTTTCGAAAACGTTTGCATTAAATATCGCATATTTCAATAAATTTCTTTAAAGACACCGCTTACACTGTGTTTGATAGAATTGCTATTAATCGAACTTCTAATGATCTGATCGTAAATTATTTCGACAGTTATGGTTGTATACACCTGAAATATAATTTTGACGATGGTAAGCAGGTAATTTTGGTCCCTGATAATGCGCAGTAAAAGTAATAGCTGATTGTAGTCGACAGCAAATATAATTAAATGATATTGGTGAATAATCAATTTTGTAAAATATCTTTATAATTATTATATCTTAATAAAACTAACTGAGTCGTACTAGAAGCCTAGAATTCTAGCTGTTGATCGAGTTTGATGGCAGGCGGTGCTATCAGACCTAGGTTGATTGTATAATAATCATTATCGTGTTTTTAATATAAAAATATTGTATTTCTTAATCTATAAAATAGGTTTTTAAAAATTAATAGAAAAATTTTAAATTTAGTGCGTTTTGAAATTTCAAAGTTGACAACGCTGTGAATTTGGCAGAACAGGTGATTATTTTTTGCCTCCCGCGTTTATTCCAATGATACTGTCAAATTTTTTTTCTTTAGTTTAGAAACATTTTAATCTGAAGATTTTTTTTGTATGATTTAGTGCAATTTCAAGAAATTTGTGTGAATTTAAAAGTGAAAAATCTGTGATTATAACTACAAACAATTATAAGAGGTTATATTTAACGTTTATATAAAATATTTCTTAGTTGAACAATCTTAGGCGAATTTAGATATTGACATTCACGATATGTTTTACAATAATAAAATACATAGTACTGAATTCGCCGTCCCGCTTGCATTCACCTATATAAATTCGGCTTGGGTCTATTAGCCGCATTCGTAAAAATTAAAATGAATTTGAAATACGTTTTATTTCGAAAAATCCGTACAAAATTTTATTAAAATTCACTTTAAATACATCATAGTGTTTTATGAACACGGTGTTTAAAGCTGGATTCACTCATGGTTTCGGAACAAAGTTTTTGTTCTGAAGCAAGTCTTTTTATATGTGGTTTGACGTTTCTCTTTTTGAGAGTGAGGGCAAAAGAGAGTTAAATTTGTTCGGAACCATGATAAAAAAACAAGGTAGCCGTTCGCATGCATGTGTTTAGTGCAATAAAACAATTAATGTGCGAGTGTTATGGAAAACAATTTTTATTTAAGTAATATATTTACATACATATGTATGTATGCATTGTTGATATGCTTATTCCTTGCATATTTCCTCTAGATCTTTGGCGATCAGGCTCATTATGCCAATTCTCAATGGGAATTTTCGATTCCTGGGTATCTGTCTCAGCGAAGGCAAAAGACTCATGACAAAATAATAGTCATCATCTTTGACATTCAAATGTGTTTCACATTTTATTTGCGTCTGTGGTGGGTTGACTGGCATATTCGTTTCTGAAATTTCTTCTATGGAGGCACGGTATTGTTTTTGGCTTGAAGTGGAAACACAGGGCTCTTGAAACTCTCTAACATTTTGAACATCTTTGGCAGGAGTAGACGGTTGCTGTTCCATTAAAGCACAGGCATTATCTTGGTCTACTTCAATATCAGGTTCTTGTTTAGTGACAGTTTCATATGTCGTTTGTGTATTTGGAGCCTGTGCGCAATCTTTGGAAGAATCGCAGTTTGTAGGTGACACTACAGTATCTGGAGACTTTTGCGGATTCGCATAAGTGTTAGTGGTAGGCGTATTATAATTTTGTTTGTCCGCTACAGGCTGCCATTGTTTGCTTAGCATAATCGGTTGGAAAGGCAGAATATTTGATGAACAGGTGATGTTTGTGGCCAGCGAGGAGCTACCGGGCGTGGTTATAGTTTGATAAGTGGTCGGTGCTACCAGAGTTGTAGTAACGGGACCACATTGCAAACTTTGATTTTCCGCTACTTCAAGCTCTGAGTCCGAGTCACTGAAATCATGTTCTTTCAGTTCATGTTCTTTGCAAGACACCATAGCACGTATAAAATCCATATCGGTGAAGAAGCGCCATTTCGACTTGAAGCCAAAGCGTACTTCACGCTTTAAATCGCGCCTATATTGATCACGTAAATTCTCCCAAGTACGACGCAGCTTATCAACTAAAAAGAAATTAAGATTGTTAGCAATGGTTAGATTTTTAACATTAAAATTTATACTGAAAATAAAAAAAATCTGGCCGCTTTTCATTTTAAAATTATTCTTAAATTTGCACTGTCTAGTGAGTGAGCACTTTGTATCATTCTCTTGCCTCACCTGATATACATAGTTGTTCAGAAATTTGATGCCACGCCAAAATTTTCTGTGGCCGGTTTCTATTGTAGTTTTCTTGAGTTTTGTTCCACAATATTGGATGCTGTTTGACCAGCATTATTAATTTACGCCGATAGTTATTGCGTTCCACTGTAAAAGTATTCATATTTTAATTAAAAATCCAATTTTATTTAGATTAATTTTGTTTAGATAATCAGAAAATAAAAATTATAAAAAGTATGCGTCAGTTTCGTAACGAGGCAGTTTGTTGGTACTTCAATACCGAATGACGATGTCTGGCGACTAACTGTTAATGTATGAGCATACGCATAGAGCAAATGAGCCAACAACTGAGAATTGTATTGGCATACATATTTATACAATATAGCTGTCTCTTTCTGTCTTGTGCTTGAGCAATTGCTTAAAAGTACTCCTGCTCTTTTGCTTTGTTTACAAATTATTTGTATGTTTATATTCTCCGCTCTTTTGCGTATGGATGGACGGACGTCTCTTTGTTATTGTTATGCCGCCGTCTATTTTTGTTGGTTGCTTCTCCATAAGCATATAGTATTCTTAGAAACATGCACAAAAAAACACAACGAGATGTCGGATTGTGTGATTATTTGTTGGCATTTTCTTTTGCCTACGAATTTAATGAGTTGGTTTTCTTTTGTTGTTGTTTTTGTGATAGCTGGTTTATGTTTATTTTTGTTTTCTTTTCATTTGAAATTTTGTTCTTGTGCTTTGTATGCTTTCATCATCAGGCAAACGGGCAGGCAGTCTGGCTATTTATTTAGTTGGCTGCCAGTGCTTCATGTTAATGCTCAGACATGTGGATGTATATTGTGTTTATCTGCAGACATATGTATGTGTTTTTGTTTACTTTTTTAATTGTCTAATATTTTTCATTAACCCAAACATTTGCCACAGCGTAAACAAAATTACCTGTTATTAAACGAAAAGTGTTTAATTATGTGTTTAAAGTTTAAACACTATAGAGTTATTGGCTGCAGCTATCTGCAAATACAACTCTTGATGTTATTGTATGCACATAAAGCCATCTCAGCATGGTAATACGAATATTAAGAGCTGTCAAAAATGTGTAGGCATGTTACAGGGCAACCTAGATTAGTGCGTTAAGCGTAATTTATATCAAAAATTCTTATGTTCATAAAAAATGCATGAGAACAACTCAAATAGCGCAGCGTCAATTTACATGGTTTGCAACAAGATTCAAAATGAACCAAATTGGTTTGCTCTCAAAATTTTGTATGGTGCATCATGTAGATTCAATCAAGATTGGGCCGCGAATCACGAATGAGAGAGTGAACCTCGAAAATAAGCCTTCGTGTGAACATGCTATAAAGATGACACAGAATACGTCCGCAATTACAAGCAAAAACTACTCTTGGAGAAAACATGCACATAATTGAAACGACGATTGCAACTTCACAAACTGTCATTTAACGTTGTTTTTTCTTAGATAAAAAAGTTTTTTCTATTATTTCTATTTTTCGTTGCGCTAAAGCTTTGGTTTTGTTTACAAAATGTACGAAATTTACTAAAAGTGTGTTAATATTATTGAAAGCTTTCCCGCTTCAAAGTGAGAGCACAAGAAAAATCGCTGTCACAAAAAAATAGATTCTATTTTACTATTGCACTCTCAGGCGCTATTTTATGCCAAATTGTATGGAGAAAATCGGTATGCCCTAGTTCTGTTTCATCATATAAGATAATATATGCATACTTATATGAAATGTGTCACTTACCTAGCGTTTAGACATGAAAGTTGCAATACACTCACACTTTTTCACTAACACACACTTTGTTTACCTTCCACTCAGCTTTCATCAAAAATTTTATGAAACAAACTTTTTGAAGTTTTCTGAAAGTAAACTGACAAATTGCTAAACACTGTTGCCACATACAAAAAATTATACAAAGTTGCAGTATTTTAGTAAAATAATAATTATAAAATTAACTTTTGCATAATTACAAAATTAACTTTGCATGTTATGAAGAGAATTACAATAATTATTTTTTTCCTTTTAATGCATATAACGAAAACAATTAAAGTCTTTGCATAAAAATAATCTCATAAAAAACTTTGTAATGATAAGTTTTTTCAACTATTGCCCCATAGATCTGTATATGTAATAAGTTTGGCAACTCTAATTAGTAAGCAAACGAAATAAGAATAGAGAGAAAGAAGTAGAGGCAAATTTTGTGGCTCTTTGCTTCGGCGACATTTTGAAATTGAACTTTCACTTCCCTGTGTAGACGAACAAGAAATTTTCATAAAAGTCGTCTATAACGTTGAATTTTTTATTTATAATACGTATACAGAAATTTCATGAAAGCACTTTCCTGTGTAAAGGCAACGTTAAGGCCGTGTGCAAGGCGAACTCATTACTAGGTGAACTTGACAGCGCAGGTGATTAGTTTTTGCTTGCCGCTCTTTTTCCAATGAGGCTGTCAAATTTTTTTCTTTTGTTTACAAACATTTTCGCGCCACTTTAATATAAAATTTTTTTATGATTTAGTGAAGTTTCAAGAAATTTTTGTGAATTTAAAAGTGAAAAACCGTCATAATCTGTGATTTTTATTACAAACAATTACAAAAATATGTATTTAACGTTTATGTAACATTTTTTATTTGCTGAACAATCTTAGGCGAATTTAAATTTTGACATTCTCAGTAAGTTTTACAATAACAAAATACATAGTATTGAATTCGACTTCCCGCTTGCATTCACCTGCATAAATTCGCCTTTGCCGTGTCAGATAAAACTTTTGGTTCGCTTTGCCATCTGAGATGAAATATACCAAGGCGAATTCATTATCAGGTGGATGCATCGGCGAATTCGGTCAATCCGCCGGCACTTGCTCTGTCAAGTTTAGTTCTTCAGCGCCATTTAAATTTTTTATTCTATACTAAGAAATACTGCGTGAAGTGTACAAAGTTGTGAAAAATATTGAAAAAGAGAACTTGTTCCGTTTGTAAAAATAAATTTCAAAAGGGAAATGGAACAAAACAAAAATTAATATCCAAAATGTTTTTTATTATATTTTATATATACTAACAGGCAGTTTACCAATTTCGAATGAAAAGTAATGCGAAAGAAAACTAGTCACTCATATTCGAATCAATCTGGGTTTGTCTATTTTACTATTATTCGTTCACATATTATGTATTTTCATACAGTTTTGACAGATCGTTCGCATAAAAAAAAATTTGACGAACCCAAATCCAGTTTCTTTCGCTTAGATTGTGGACACAAGCTCGCTGTCAAGATTGGTAAACTTGCTGTAAAAGTGCACATGTACTTTATAAACTACTTTTGACAGCTGAAGTGTGAATTCGCTTTTTACACAATCAAAATACCGGTTGTTTTTTTTATTGTTGTAGCGAAGCGGCTACCTTGTTTTTTGCATCATGAAATATATACTCTTATATGAAACATGTCACATAAAGTACTTTTACGCAACGTGCAAGGAAAAGTTCGGCAACTCTCGTCTTTTTACGCGTTGAAGTTTTTTCTAGTAGCTCCAAAGCTTTGTGCACTAAGAAACCAATTAGAACCAATTTTAGCCGTTCGTCCAATAATATTTCTGACTTTTATTATCATAAGAAATAATTAAATACAAAAATTAACAACCATTGATATTCACCTTTTGCTTTTATGGTAACAAAGCGACAAAGTGCTATCTGATATTAGAGTTATAACTTCTCATAGTAAAAAAATAAAAACGGCGAAACACAACTGCAAATAGTAAGTTCACGTGAACACGTTGTGTTCAATTGAAGTTATAACAGAGTTTCCAAATGAAATGTTTTAACAACCAAGGTATAACTTCAACATGAGCGGTACACATTTAACTTGAAGTTAGCGTTAAGGTTAGTGCTGTCAGCGCCCCCGTGTGGCTGATTAGGCTCACACAGGTAGCTATTCTTGTCATTGTTTGCGGCCATATGAGCAACTTCTTGTTAAGGAGTTCGGGCCTTCTAATCCCTCCTGTATGCAATTTCCCAACAATCAATGGAAGACAAGGCTTAACGAGTTGTTAGGCCGAAGCCCACTAAGAGCATCAGCCCTTAAACCAACTCACCCGTCAACCATCACCACTGGTTCCTTACAGTACAGGTATCTGTTGTATGGGCAACAGATCTTCGGGAGATTGTTAGTCCCCGAAAAAAGCCACATACCAAACACTCCCCTCCTGCGTTTTAGGTTTCAACCACAGCCAGAACGTTATAGCCAAGGTAGTCACCTCAACCATGATCAGCCCAGGTCGAACCGCAAGCAGAACTACCGGGCGCCATGCTGATCGCCGTTCTGCCAATTGATACCCTTGGTAAGGGTTTCGGAAGCCAACACAACATAAGTCATGCGGCTTCTTAGAGTTTTATTTGCTACAACAAACAAGGGACTCCTTCCCCTCTTTACACGCGAAACAGAGTGCCCTGGTTAGGATTACGCCAGAGCAAAACCTGTTCTCTGGGGGAAATATAAATATGGACATGAAGAAATTAATTCTCTCATTCATTATTGCCAGTGTTGACAGATTGTAAGATTTATCTTTTTGCTGGTTTTTTGAGATGCCGAAAAGATTTTTTTTTCAAGTTTTTTGTAAGAAAAAAGTTTTTTTTGGAAATTTGTACAGTTTACTTTTGAAAATTTTTTTAATTTAATGGTTTAAACTTGTGTAGCTCTAAAAAAATACCCTTTAACGATAAGGCCATTTTCCTGACTTGTTCTATCGTACAGGGTTTTATTTTATTTAAGTAAAATTTTTCGAAGTTTTCGAATTAGTTTGTTGTCGCTATGACATTTTAGAATTGAGTGGTACTACAAAACTACTTATTTCAAAAAGAAGCTAACTTGCTGTGGCTCACGCATACATACACATACTTACATATATGTATACAGATACAAGCACATAATTCCTGTATTTTATACACACATATGCATATATTTACTCGGAGTCAACATAAACATTTCTTAAACGATAGTCGGAACCACAACAATGTTTTCAGGTCGCATCGACGTGCTTCTACAGTCTGTTTGTATATATTTTTCTACAAATTGCACTTAATTCATATTTTAACCATACAGTGGGTCAATGACCTTTTCGTATATGCTGCAAGCGAACAAATCAAACTTACGTCATACTTAGTAGGTACAAAATATCAGAACAAACTTATTTGTAAAGTATGTATGTATTTGCATAATGCATATATGTGTATACATATGTATACTCGTACATGTGTACCAGCAAAAGTAAACAACAAAATTGCAATGAGTGAGTGATTGGAATAAATAAATGATGAGTAGTCTTAAATTTTGCATCATTTAACTGAAGGAACAAATTATTTAAATTGAGAGCGTGTGTGTGTCTAAACAATCCAAACTCGTTTAGGATGTTTTATGTACTATATACCTACAAACATATGTAGATATATACTTATGTCCAAATGTATGTCCCTTTATTAAGTTGTATTGTTAGAATCTTCTTGTTTCATTCATTAATAAATATGTACGAGTAAGTATGTATGTAAATTTTCAAAATCTTTTTTGTAGTTTGGACAGTAAAGGATGAATTATGAATTTTGTGGAAATGTGGCAATATGGCAGCGAAATTTTCTAAAAGCCAGACACGACGCCAACGTATTATTGTTGTGCGTTTTGTTTACACAAAAAAGAGATGCCGTAGTAAAAGTATGAGCTAATGTAAGACTACGGCATATTTTTTGTATGCGTGTAGGGAACAAACCATAAATAAAAGTTTACTGCAATTGGAGCACACTCATCATGGAATACAAACTGTAATACATATTTTTATGGATGTATGCACATTTGTAAACATACACATACATACTATATATGGGTGTAGTAAAAGTTTTATAAATTTGTGAATATTATTATTATGTATAAATAAATGTGGGCACTTATAAATATGTTCATATGTGCAAACTTAAATACATATGTTGATGATAAATGTTTTTTGGTTCTTATTGAGGTCTTTTACCCTTTAATAATAAAATTAAAAAACTCAAGTCTCACTCCAACAGTAAAATATCTAAATAACTGAGAGGTCGATGGGAAAAATTTGTGAAGGTTTATTTACTGAAGTATATAACTGCCAAACCTGGCATCTCTAATTTTAGCTGGAGCATTCTGATCAGTCCACTTTTACATCTGGACAGACGATGGGCAGACAGACGAAATTTTATGAGGCTGTAATAAAAATTTTCGGTGGGGGAGAGTATGCAGTATAGACTGTTTGTACTAGACATTTGTGAACATTATTTGTTTCTCTATTTAACTTTTCTATCATTTCATATCATTATGTGCTTAAAAAACAACAACAACAACAAAAAAGAAAGAAAAGAGGAACGAAAAGTTTCTGTCTGTCTATTAATTTCTTAAATGTAAACGGCTTAAGGCCGTCTCAGATAACACTTTGTCGCTTTGCGTGACGTTTAAAACTTTAACAGAAAAGCGCTAAGCAAAAGGTGAATGCCACAATAAAAACTTTGGCAACGCTAACAAATTGTTTACTTATCTAAAAAAATTGTTGTTCATTTTTATATTTAATTATTCTTATGATAATGGAAGTTAGATTTATTATTGGACGAACTGCTGAAATTGGCTCTAGTTGTTTTCTTAATGCATAGAGCTTTGGAGCTATTAGAAAAAACTTTAACGCGTAGAAAGATGAGACCTGCTGAACTTTTCGCTTCACGTTGCGTTAAAAGTACTTTATCTCACATGTTTCATATAAGTATGTTATTTTATCTTAGATGTCAAAGCGAATTTGTAACGCAAAGCGAAGCAAAAGTTTTATCTGACACGGCCTTTAGGCAAGACAAAAAAAGAAATGAAAATATGTCTACCTATCGTCCGTCTAAATGTAAGAGCGGACTTAGCTGGCAGCATTCAAAACAGCCTTATTATAATTTTTTTATCACAGCTTTCACACACGAAAAGTTTACTTTGCAAAGTCTTGATTTTGCTGGTGGAGAGGGAATAGAGTGGCTATCTTAAACTTTTTATTTTACTCTGACCCCGCAAAGTAAACTTTCCGTGTATAAAAGCTATGCATTTACTTTTTTAAATTATGTAAAATCTAGTTCATTTTTCTTCAGTTTACTTTGTATCCAAGTGGATTAGCGTCTAAAGGGCCCCATACACGTTTCAATTCAATTTAGAATTGAGTCTTTCAATTGAATTAATTTTTGGCCACACACTTCATAAACCGAAAAAACAAATGTTCATTCAACTATCAAATTCAATAATATTAAAAAAAAAAAACTTAACGTTTTCATTGCAAAAAATAAATAAATAAATAAAATAAAAGACTACAAACATAAATTTTGACAGCTAATCATTAGAATCGAACACACACTGCACAATCGAATTGAATGTGTTACTAGCCAACTTAAAATAATTAAAATCTTTTGATTTGTCTTCAACCAACTCGAAAACTGCCAAACTAATCAATTGACAAAGGCATGTGCGCCTTGATTTGAACAAACCGCAGCTCAGTTGCCAATTGAGTTGAAACGTGTATGGGATGCTTGAGAGGTGACAGAGCTAAATTTGCCTTACTTAAAAAAACTGGTGCCAGCTTTAAAGACAATGTTAAAATAATTCCAAAAAAAAATGTATTTGTTTGTTTTTTGTCACGCCTACAAATACCGCCCTTTTAGTATTTTGTTGACTGTGTCACCATTTCTTGTTTAAATAAAACATGTTGACTACCGGTGTTCTCGGCCCTGTACATTTCTGTCTTTCATCAATTTCTAGTTGCAAGCAGTCCGTTATCATCTCGCAGAAGCGAACATCATCCACAGTAACTGCTTGGCCGACCTCATTTTCCAAGAATACGGCCAGATGATCCCGCTTATCCATAATCCCCACCAATGTTTTCGGGAAAACAAACTGGATGAGCAGGTTTTTTTTACATTTCTTATACGAGTAGACACAGTTTGCTAAAATTTGCGCACAATTCTCACGATTACGAAAACATTTGGTCTATTATACTGACTAAGGAAAATCATGAAGTGCACGATATTCACTTTGATTTGAATGCCCATTTTCGTTACAGCATTCAACAATATGCCATAAAACGTTCATTTGAGAAGACAAAACTGTTTGATCGTCAAAAAATTACATAAGCCAGTTTTTGAATATATCATTCCAAATTTGTTCTTGCCCGCTGTATAGTCCATGTAAATATGCATGTAAATACAAACCACTTTTTGTTTCCTTTCAAGCCAGATAAGGTATCACTTAAAGCCGTGATTCACTATTCTACAGAAACGTGCGATCTACCAAACATATCATGTGTGCTGAAAAAGTACTGAACATGATACAAAAAACAAGGTAGCCGCTTCCCTACAACAATACAACAATAAAAAAAACAACAGGTATTTTGTTTGTGTAAAAAGGCGAATTCACACTTAAGCTGTCAAAAGTAGTTGATAAAGAACATGTACAAAATTTAAATGGCGCCGAAAAAGGTAAACAAAACTTGACAGAGGAAGTGCCGCTATATTAACCGAATTCGTCCGAATTCGCCGATGCATCCACCTAATAATGAATTCGCCTTGGTACTGAACATGTCACTTGTATGCCATTTTCATAAAATGATGGGTTTTTTGAGATTAGAGTGGTGTTTATTGTGAAAAATATGAGAATATTGTTGATGCCTTGAAAAATAAATTGGAAAAATGTAAAATTATAATGGTATTAAAAGTTATTAATTATACATATACGAGTACCTATAAATTATTACAATCATTCTTTTATAATAGTGTGACAAGTCGGCCAGACTTTTAGAACATTTTCCTGCAAATACATCGTACGATGGTGTCAGATAGCGAATCATGGCCTTTAAAGTCATGTATTGCAATAATACATATACTTATGTATGTATGTTTATTTCTATCACTTTAGTATTGTCCTGTATTAAATGTTTTTACTGTTTTATTTCTACTAAAACTTTGCATGCAATTGTTTGAAATTTATCAACCAGACATTGTTTAATTTTAGTTTCATTGTTTTTCTTTCATAATTTAATTGTCCTAAAGGTAGGGCAATTGTTTTAATATACAAACAGTTTTACATGCACGTAAGCCTACTATACATGCATATACATATATGCATGCATGTACATATTTTGTATAGCATTATGCTTTTTATTTTAATAAATTAGCTTGTTGTTGCTTAAAATCTTTTATTATTAAAACTCATTAAATATTAACAACAGTATGGCAGCACTTTAAAACTTAAAATGCAATGCTGACATGCAATTTTAATGGTAAAAGCAAAAGCAATTGCAAATACAAACAAGTGAGTCAATGCTTTTACTCTTGTTTTTCTGCTACACACTCTTTTGTTGTCTTGTTTTGGTTTTTGTACTTGTTTACATACATAGGTACATATATACTTACATACATTTCCAACTAAGCAAATTCTGCTGTAAAAGGTTTTTGTATATTATTATTGTAAACAAATGATGTAACGGTGGGGCAAACATGGAGAGGCTATTAAGAAGAGAGTGTGAGTAAAAAATACTCGTATGCAAGGCAATGGGCATGTAAATTACATTTGTATATGCACATATGAAGGGATTTGTATAGCATGTACACACAAATTGTGTATGATGTGCAAATATACGTGTTCATATGCATGTAAATAATAATGTGTGCTCGTATGGTAGAGGATTTTTTGAGTGTACGTTTGCATGTGGTGTAAAGAACACAAAGTACAATAACCTTGACATGGCTACACAACAACAGAAATAGACTATACGAAAATAAATAATAAAATAGGGAGTATAAAAAGGAAAACAATCAAACAAAAAGCATTCATATTAAAATTCTATACAATGTTGCCAGAGTCATTCAATGACTTGTATGGCAGAAGAAAAACAAACAAAGCCGGTGGTAATTCACCTGTGCATAGAAATTATTGTTTGTTTCATTTTTACTCCCCACTTTTTTCTAAAATTTGTTTATTTTAATCCTGCAACTAAATAAGTACGCATGCACATTCATTGATACAGGGACAACACCCATTTTGACACTCTGGTAGGGTTTTGGTCGTCGTACTTTAATTCCTCTCATATTTTTTGGCGTTTTTTTTTTTTTTTTTTTGTTGAAACTTTTTTGTAGTTATGTTTTTGGCTTTTATGGTTGACTGAATTTTTCGTTGAAATAGGTATACAAACAACTCTTTGTTGCTGTTGTTGCTGAAATAAAGTTTTTGCTATGTTTTATTCCTGAAACGGAAATGAAAATCCAAAGCAAATACATGCATATGTACATGTCTAACTAAATGCATTGTGGGTATAAAAACATACTTACATATGTACGAGAATATGTACATATGTATTTACATACAATACCTACCTATCAAATATACATATTTTAAATTTTAATTTAGTTTGCCGTTTTATTTATTTAATTGAGTTGTCTGTTTTTTTTTAGTTGTTTGTGGTAATGACTCACTAAAGTTTTAAATGAAAGTTATAAATTGGTGCATTGGTTTAGACTTGAACTTTCTTTGTTGTTATTAAAAATGTCTGGGGTACAAATGGCGCGCCACCAATGAATGGCATTGACTTTAATTGTTATCTGTTTTAAACAAAGCAAAATATGTAATAAATATCTGCACATATACATACATATGTGTATATGCAAAAGCATTATACGAGTTGTTATAGATGGGATCTCATCAAATGAGTTCAATATTAATTTAGGAGTACCGCAAGTACTCTTTCTCCTACCCTATTTCTTATTTTCCTCAACGATCTTCTCTATCAAACTTCCAACCCTATCCACTCTTTCGCGGATGACAGCAACATTTGCCACTCGTAGTCTTTTAGCTATAGGCACAGCCTATCCGAGATCGCTGCCGAGAGGCAAAATATGAATTGGGTTCGTAAAAATAGGGTCGCCTATAACGCTCGTGAGACCCAATGTTGCTTACAAACAAACGACTGCAAGTGCTGCTTCATCTGTACTCGTAAATGGTATAAATATTGAAGAATCGGATACTCTTGATATTTTTGGAATGAAGATACAGTGTGATGTTTGCTGGACTGAACACATTTTTCACGTATCTAAAGAAGCATTCAAGTGAGCAGGTTTTTTGAAACGGTGTAAGATCTATCTATACCACCTACCAAAATGGAATACAAGTTTATGCTGGTGCCTCAAAGTCTATTTTGGGGTTACTCGACCGTGTGCAGGAGAGGGCGAAGACTCACTGGAGCATCAACGTAGTGTGGTGTGCGTTACTCTGTTTTATCGTTACTACAATGGATTTCGCTCTGACGAGATTGAAGATTTTGTTCCCGAAATTCGCACATTTTTACGTAGCATGCGTTCATCGTCCAGAGCTCATCCATTTATGGTCGATTGCCCGGAGAATCGTACTGCGCATTACAGAGAGAATTCGTTTTTCAGTCGTACGCTTCGCCTGTGGAATAAGTTACCTACAGTCGTGTTTTCTGTCTGTTATAACGTTGAAAAATTAAAGTCAAATGTTCACAAACATTATTCCCTCTTTCCCCCTCCTCATAACCTATTTTCCTAGTTCCGGTACAATACACCGCATATGTAGGGGTCATGGGGGTTTTCTTTTTAAATTTTCAATAATTTATTTGGATTATTGGGATATAAGGATGAATGTTTGACAATAACTTTCAAAAGTTTCCAAGTCTGCTGATGATTCGGGTAGTTCCTATGAAATGACGACATATTCGTATAGACAGCTAAGAAACAAAAAGTAAGCTAATTATACATTTTTGGGAATTTAACATTGTTTCATAGAATATTTTCTGAAAAAGTTTTTCTGAATGCTGCTAAACTTTCTTTAAGTTATTATTTTTTAGAATTTTAAAAATTTATATACATACATACGAGTATCTCCGAAAATAACATTAATTTAGTACGGAGTCACTTTCTAAAATACTAGAATTTACTTTAAACTTTTCAAGATTGCCAAAAATAAGTCTCTGAAAAAGCGCTAGCTTAGCGTATTTTTTTTAAAGCGCTGAGACTAAAAATTACGGGGTTCTAAGTATTGAAAAGCGCTAAATCTAGCGTAATAACCGCTAACTTGTTTTTTAAAAGTTTAATCAGCTCGGCAATAAGACTTGCATAATAGAAATTGCAACAAAACACACTAAAATGTCACGTCATTAGTTGCCAAAGCTGTGTTGCTGTTATAGTATTGCATTACAGCGTTGCATTGCAAACTGTATTTATGAAATCAGCCACAGCTAATTTTATCCGAAAATCAAAAACTTCATGATAAGAGAAACTATTTTCGTATTGTCTATTCTACAGTTTTTCCACTCCTCAAATACATATTAGAAATATTATACTTTTTCATTGCTTTGCTATTATTTCCCTTTTCTAGCTATTTTTAATTTTCCTCCATATCTTTTTATTAATTTCACGAACACAACACACTCTAGTGTAACATTCTTCCACCCATAAGGCTAATAAACTATTAGAAAAGTCAAGGCTAAGGTCTTTGCCATTCCTGTTTGCTGTGTGCGAGCAGAGTGTTGCTTGCATCTTGCCACCATTAAATATGCAGTCAATGTTTGTTGTCTATCTGTCCGTCCGTCCATCCGTCTGTCTATCATTCTCTATTTGCGATAAAAATACAATGCATTAGAACACAAAGCATAAAATTTCTATGAACAAAATAGAGAAAAATGGAAAATTCAAATGCTGCTTAGAATGTGAGCGAATGCACAATCAGACAAACAACTCTTGCATAATTCATGTGTTCGGGCTTGTGCTTCTTCTGCCAGAAGAGGAGCGAACGCAAGAAAGAAATGACTTTCACAATGTGGCTTGTGAAGTTTTCAACTGAAGAGTGGAGTAGAGCGGAGTAGAGTGGAGTGGAAAGTTGGAAAACATGTTAGAAGATTAAAATTATTAGAACGAGTTTTTGCAAAGTTTTGTAAAGCAAAAGTAATAATGACGCTACAATGAAAAGTGAATGGGATGTTGTGATAAGTGAAAATGATGAAAAATACAGCATTGGATTGCTTTTCCGTTTTAGTTGGAAGATTAAAATGTTACAGGAATGTGAGTTATCGATACAGTGTAATGTTTTCTTTTTCTGTCTTGCTTCAATAAGTTTTAAGCGATCTGGCGAAAATTAAAAGTTTAGAAAAGGTTCTGAATGACAAAATGTACGTACCGTTATATACATATGTATATAAGATGTTTTTCAGAGTTATATAAGTTTACATCATAAAAAAACGAATAAAATATACATGGTCTGATCAAAAAAAAAATAACCGTTATTTTCAAATTTTGAGCTACGTATGTTTGATTTTAGCATGTTTTTCTGTTATATTGATACTCATGTCTGTTATGCATGTTGGCAATATCAGCCATTTTGGATTGTCAGTTTGATTTTGACAGATAAAAAGGTAAGTCGTATTTTGGTGTACGCTTCGATTTTTGCTAAATTTACTAAATTTTGAGTAAAAACAACGTCGCATGGACATCCGTCAGGAGCTATTGAGCAACCAGATTTCCTCAATAAGGTCATAATTGGTGAAGAGTCATGGGTGTATGGCTGTAACATAGAAACCAAAGCCCAATCATCCCAATGGAGCATCCAGGATAGCTAAGACCGAAAAAACACGTGCAGTTCAGTCAAATATGGTGCATCATCAATTCTTGGAAACAAAGAATACTTAAAGGAAAGTATAAAGGGTCAGACATTTTGATACCATCAGTCCTAATCTTCCCGAGAAATATACTACTACTTTAAGCATTTGCAGCTGTCAGTATGGCATGGGAATGCCGGATGTATCTAAACGAGATAACGAGACATTCGAACCTGTAGCTTTTCTGGGTACGAGGGCACAGTGAAGTGCCCAGAAATATTGTAGCAGACGGACCGGCAAAGGTCGGTGTCCAGCTACAATAAAGGGTTATAGATGGGATCGTTGGAATCTCGCTTAGCCCAAGCCCCCTTGCATGGGGCTTGGGCACTTCTGTTTTAGTGCTTTAAGTGTAAAGTAATTTAGTGCTTAGATTTTTGCTGAAGGAAGTAACTTAAATAAGAACGTAAACTTTGTGCGGTGGACAGTAATGCTAGTTAACTATGTAGTAAAAAAATCAGTAACTAGAAATAATAAATAGAGATAAAGCCGCTAAATAGATCTGAAAGCACCTAGAGCGTGTTAAGTAAATACCACAAAAAATGAGTAACAGTTTTTCTGAAGCCAAGACTTTGTAAAGGAGAGTAAAGTTTATTCTCTTACGCTTTGTCAAAACTGAATTTTCCTAGTTCAAAGCGTTGACATACATTTTGTATGCGCATGAGGTTTTTTGATAGATAAATTACGCTTGACGCGCCAATTTAGGTTCATCTGTAAGGCTTGAAACCAAACCGAACACACACTTTTTCAGCTTTAATTTTAATTAGAAATTCTATGACGCAATTACTGGCTTTTAAAAATATTTCTCAGCTATTATCACAACACCAACTCCCACCTCACCCCCAAACGAAAACAGTATAGACATTGTTATATTGAAAAATAATTGTGATATACATATACTTATGTTTTACTTTCAGTCAAAACTACTTTTCAGTTTAAGCCAAAATACACATTCATATATGTATGTATGTACTTAGATTGCAGAAAAAGCGGAAAGAGAAGAATTAAAATAAAAACAAAATACAAATGTTTCCTAAGGGTAGAAACAAAAAAACGATTTCATCTTCTTCTTAAACATCAAATGGTGAAACATAAATAAGTTTTCGAGCAATTCATACCAATTTTTATTTTCTTTTGGAGGAAAAAAATAGCAGGGAAATTCGCAAGAACAAAAATCTTGTTGCCAGACATGTTTTATATCCTTTCGACTCCAATACATACTCATACACTTGTCTGTGCGCTAAAGTGTCAAGATCAGACGTTTGGTATGTGTATGTCTATGCATACTAGTGTGGTTTTTCGCGCAACCCTTAAAGAATATATTGAAATTTGTTCTACATAAAAATATATAATGCATACAATATATACATGTACTTGTATTCAACCAGGATTTGTAAAGCACCCAGTTGACCATATATTTAAGATATTTTAAGCGACAGGACCAAGACAATAGAACAATGTGGCAGGCATGTGGATGAAAGCGTAAATGAATCCTTCACGAAATTGTTGTACAAATGGCTACAAAACCATGCAATAACACATAACTTGCTTGCCGCATTCGTCAACAGTTATACATGCAGCAGTTTCCTCTGTCATGTCGAAGACAACTGTTAATAATACAAAGTCACCAGAGATCATTTTTATCATCACAGCATTGTGTCCCCTGCCGGAAAGTATATGCACCACTTCACTTATTGCGTACAGTTCCGCTTGGAAGATTGTGGTGTCCTTACTAAGCGTAAATGTGTGTATGTGTGAGTGTTGTGTATTCGTTGTTTAAAAGGAGACGTACAAATAAAATCGTCAATCAACGTTTGTATTTTGACTTCGCTGCGTTCGTTTCTAAACATGTCATCATCGAACGATGAATTACTATTATCTTGTGCAATTTTGTTAAGAAAGAAAGCATAAAAGAAGAAAAAAACTATAGATGAAAATTATGTAGTAATAAATGAAAAATAGTAACAAATGCTTATATAGCATATATGTATGTATACAAATAAATAAAATAAAACTCAATAATCATAATATATATGGATGTAGTTTTTTATTTGACTTATGGTTGTCCCTTTCGATAACAAAACTGACATTTCCTATCGTCAATCTCAATTGGAGACTATCAAAATAATTACACGTCAAAATATAAATATTAAAAGTTTTTGATTTTCATCAATCACGAAAAAGTACGACTGCACGCACACACTTAGAACGTTAATGTGTTTTATTGGTTGTCTCCTGGGCACTTAAGAGAGATTCTATCAACAGCGATCTTCTTACAATATCTTAATGTATCTAACGGCCCAGCGTTGTCTGCTTATGCACAGACGCACAACCGCGGATGCTACTTCATCCTATATTCATGGTTTGTATAGTTATTGAGGAATCGGAATGAAAGGAATGAAAATCCAGTGTAATGATTGCAGAAAAGCGAATGACCCTTTATAGTTCAGATGCATGTTCCAGGCCAAAAACACACACCTAATATGAGAAACCGGTTCCAAACCAGTTAACGAAGTGGTTCCAAATCTTTTTGGGAATTCTCAAAATCGACTTCATCAATCCCCAAAATCCACCCACTTCCCCGGAAGCCATAGGGCCACTAAAGCAGCAACACTGTATATACAGTTTTTTATACCTAAATATGAAATAATCACTCATATGGCATGGGTTTCCAGTGTTGCAAACGTACAAACATACAAATGAAACTAATATAAACATGTTAAAAATTGACTACAATAGTCGAAGAATGATTACCAATTTCTAGGTTTTATTACAAAAGCACATAATTTTCAAACCGCGTCGGATAGACTATTTTCTGACTTTTCTCATGATGGTCCGGTTATCCCGTTTCGGCTTGACGTTGCGTTCTTAGACACGTTGTATAGGTAACAGATGAGCGACTAGATTAAAGATATTATCGCCCATCTTGTTGCCTATCTTCATTCAAAAGATTTTTAGGATATCTGAGCAAAAGAGTAAAGATCTTACATACCTGTGTATATCATTTGTGATAAATTTGCCAACTGGGATATAAAATCACATAATATAAATTAATGCACATAGTACACGTATACAATTTATATTACCGTGTACTAGCCTTTAAAATTTAAGAACTAACAAGGGTTCATTTTATGGCTTCCCCTTTTATAGAACACGCACACATATATTAATGTACTTATACACATACCTACATGTGTATATATATATTCGCCAAAATAATTTCAAACAAAAACGAAATAAATTTTTGTTAAAAATGTATTTCAACATTTTCTTTATCTTTCAGCTATAAATTATTTTAATTGTAATTTTAATTGAAGTGGTCGTTTTATTATTCCAAATTTCTTTGTGAGATGTAAAATTGTTTGTAAAAGTTTTCAAGTGGCATGGGTAGGTCAACCACCAGACATTGAACCTGTAAAAACTGAAGTATGTAGCAGTTTGTTGTTGGTTTTTTTGCATGCTCTCTTCCTATTACAGACTTACATACACACATTCATGCAAACATATGCAATCAAATCTAAACATACGTATGTACAACACACAGTCATTCCCACTGAGCCATACTCATACTCTCTGTTTCTGCAGCAATCCCAAACAGAACCCAACACAACTAAAAGTGAGTTTGTATGAACTTGAGTTTGTTTAACAGAACTTTAAATTGTTTCCTTGTGTGTGCAATTTTTCTATGCGGGCTTATCAGTTTGTCGCTCTGAGAGAACAGGGTTGTAATTCTGTAAAGATTGCGTGCAAGAGATAGCAGAAGAGTGTTTGAGGCTGTTCTATGCCCTATGCCAAGTAAAAAAATATTGTTAATGCAGATGGCCGCTTATGTTGCGATTTAAAAGAGTAATGGCCAGTTTTTAACTTCGTATTTATATACAAAATTAGTTAACTTTTATTTGAATTTCAGTCTTACTTAAAACCATCAGTTCAGTTGTTCAGATTTAACTAATCGCTTTGATTTATATGCGACAAAATTATATTTCCAAATATTATGGAAATAGTTGCCTAGAACAGCTGATTGTTATTGGACTGAACTGAAAGATTTTTAAAGAAAATTTTTTATTTATCACCGGCAAAGAAAACCTTAATAATTATTGTCTATTTTCTGAAAAATGTAGCGTTTTCAAATCGCATACAGTTTGGAAAAAGCATTTTCCCATACGAGGGCGGATTGATATTAAGGCTACCTAGCGCTTTTTGAAATTGCGATATAGTTCCGCTTGAAAGATTGTGGTGTCCTTACTAAAAATAGACCATCACATAAATCAATTGTAGCACGTGCTGTGTTTCATGTGGCTCCGTCCTGCTGGAACCACACATTTTCTAATCTTATCCTTATACCCTTCACCAATCACAGTAATACTTTGACCAGCCGTGTATTATTATTTTTGTTTTGTAAACTTTTTTTGTATAAAGCACCCCATACACGTTTCAACTCAGTCGGCAACTGAGTCGGTTGTTGTCCAAATCAAAGCGTGCATGGCTTTGTCAGTTGATTAGTTTGGTAGTTGTCTAGTTGGCTGAAGAAAAATTAAAATATTTTGATTTTTTCAAGTTGACTAGCAAGTCTTTCAATTCGATTGAATTGTGTGTTCGAGTCTGTTGATCAGGGGCCAGATTCCACAACTATGAAGTTTTTTTTTACCAGTGAACACTCAAAATAAAATTCACTGACAGACACAGTGTTCACTTTTCATTAAAAAGCGATTCCGTAAAAAACAATGAATTTTATTGCGCTGATTGTGTTTTTTCAGGCTAAATGATATACTGATTTGTCAAATTAACTGTGTCACACAAGTTGTTGAATAGATAATTTTAATATACATACATAATCCTTTTGCTTTTTTTTCAAGATCAAAATATTTTACAAAAAACTAAAATTCACCGAAAATTAAATGTCAAAATTATTCATTCTCACTATTGCGGGCTAATAAATCAAAAGTGAACACTGAAATTGGTGAACATTTCAAAACTCATCATTGCGGAATTTGGCCCCAGGTCTCAAAATTTATATTTGTAGTGTTTTTGCAAAGAGAGCGTTATATATTTTTAAAATTATATATAATTTCATAATTTCAGCTGAATGAAACTCTTTCAATTCAGTTTATGAAGTGTGTGGGCAATAACCAATTCAGATGAAAGACTCAGTTCACAATTGAATTGAAACGTGTATGGGCCGCTTAAAAAATAATTTATTGTTTAAAGAAAAATCGTGTTTATTCAATGGAAATAAAAATTTCTAAGGCAACTATCTATATAATAGGCAAACACATTTTTAGAATCCCTTTTGCAACCGTATTACTGCACCGATTTAGAAAAATTATATATCGTTTTAAAGTTCTTTCTGCACAAAAGTGAGCGGGCTTAATTTCATTTTGATCAGGTCAGTATTTTAAAAGTAATACGGCTATTAATTTGTTGCTAACAGAAACAAACAAAATATGTGTATGTGTTTGACAAACAAAACAAAAACAGTGTGGCCAAATATGAGCAAAGAGCATATATGTATGTCGATTTTCACAGTTTTATTGCAGTTTTATTTCAACATCGAATTTTATATGAGAGTGCATTATTTAAGCGCTTTAAAAGCAGAATGCGATCGATCGCGTGATTCTCACTAGTAAACGATAAATCTATAAACTCTCAAAGAATATATTTGCTTAAAAGTAATGCTAGGAACACAACTGCGACGAACGACCAAGGCGAATTTATTACTAGGTGAACTTAACAGCACAGGTGATTATTTTTTGCTTCTCGCGTTTTTTCCAATGAGACTGTCAATTTTTTTTCTTTTGTTTACAAACTTTTTCGCGCGTGCAATTTCAAGAAATTTGTGTGAATTTAAAAGTGAAAAACTAATATAATCTTTGATTTTAATTACAAACAATTAAAAAAGTTTATATTTAACGTTAATATAAATTTTTTCCCCAGCTGAACAATCTTAGGCGAATTTAGATTTTGACATTCACGATATGTTTTACAATAACAAAATACATAGTACCGAATTCACCTTTCCGCTTGCATTCACCTTATAAATTCGCCTTGCGAACGACGAACTTCGTCCATCGCAACGAATTCGCCGGCAAATATTTGTTGTATAATTTCGTCATGTGAAGCACAATATCAACGAATATTATAAATTCGTCATGTGACGAATCAATATCAACGAATATTGTTTACATTTCGTGTAGAGAAAAAAATGTTAAAAATGAGTACAAATACTAAGGTTGCCATATTAAAAATAAACCAAGATAAATCCCATCCGAAAGAGGGATTTTTGAATAAATTATCTGATGTACTTTATATTTTGAGAACATCTTCATAAATTTTTTACTACATGAATAAATATAAATATAAAAATTATTATTGTTAAATAGTCGAACTTATTTTAATATTTCTTATATTATATGATGGCTAAATATCATTCGTCTGGCTCAAGTTCAATCCTGGCTAAAGCCAAGAAATATTTTTATTTTTAATTATAACAATAATTGCCGCGAACAATAACTTGATCAAAGAAGGCAGGAAAAAATAATTGAATACACTAAAGCTGGGGGACAACTAGCTGTTTCACAGTCGCTACACTGCTCATCAGCACCCACTAGGATTCGAACCCAGTACCATGTAAACATGATGTATTATTAATACGGCCGCTTAACCATCTCAGCCACTGAACTCTTATTTATTTTTTCGTCTATAATTGTCTCATATTGATCACTTATGCAATTTATTATAATCCCAGTTATTTGTACTGCAGTTTGCTGTCACTGAACAACCAGTTATTTTTTATTATTTATCAACATTATTATATCGTGAAAATACTTTTTTATGTAAGAAACCTGGTCACCTGACACTGTTTTGTTCGTCGTTCGCTGACGAAACAATTAGAAATAAATCTATTTCAACATTCGCTGAGAATGACGTATTTCGACGAACACTACGATTGTATGCATTTTCATATTCACCAATGTGGTTTATTTTTGGGGACGAATATTCGCAACCAAAAATTCGTCGTTCGTCGCAGTTGTGCTCCTAGCATAAGACATTTAAATTTTAGCACTATGTTTTAGCACTTAAAATTTAGCACTGTTTGTTGCTAATGGTTGCTACGACTTGTTTTTTGAAAATATCGAAAAGCAGAGAACAAAAATTCAAACAATTTAGTTTTTTTATTAACTTTATTTTCGATACTTTCAATTAACAAATCGTAGCAATCAACGGTTGTTCATTTGTTTGAAAGGTGTAAAGAAATGTTAGAGACGTGTATAAATGAAAAAGCTTGTTTTTTGCGTTTTGACAGGTATTACTAGAGCATTTTTCTTCTTAAATTCTCAATAATTTATTCAAATTCTTGGAATATCAAGTTGACTGTTTGAGAATACCTTTCAAAAATTTACAAAGTCTACTGATGATTAGGGTAGCTGCTATGAAATGTCGACATATAGATAGCTGGGAAATATAGAAAACAAGCTATTTATAATTTTTTTATTGGTATCAATGTTAGAAGCTAAAGTAGTGAATAAAAAACTGAATTGTAATAAAGAATATAAATAAACTAGAAAAGTTATTATTAGCTCTGCACCACCATGTATAAGCAACACAAGAATTTTTTGATGTTTTACCATAAAAGCTTGTTGAAAAAGTGTGTCGAATATAATGAATCGAATTTAAATAAAATGTTTGTTTGCAGTTGACTCGTTACTGCCAAACGTAGGGGTCTAAAAGTTCACCTAGTAATTTATTTTCAACTTGTAATATCCTGCATTTATAGCTTTTCAAATTGCAATTTGAACTCTCTATCTCTCTCGCCCTCTCTCTCAACATAATTTCTCTCCCTCCAAAAAGAAAGATGTTCTATACATTCATACATTCTATACATTCATGCTATCCATTCAATTCTATACAACGTGTATGTGTGTGGTCATGTTAGTTGAATGCATTCCATTTATAAAATACAAACATTCTACTACAAACTCATTCACACACATACTCAAACATACATACATACAAGGGTATCTGATTGTGCATGTTATACTATGACTATGTTAAGCAGTGTATGCAGTGAAGTTTGCTGCAGAAAAAATGCCTGCTAGTAGAGTAGGGCAAAGGGAGTTACAATTTTTGGTAGCAATGACCTTCACCGCGTTGTTGAGCTTGAAAATGATTATTTCATTTAATTCATTTTTTTTTGTTGTTTTTGCTCTGTATCTTGTGTTGTTGTTCTCATTTGTTTTATTCCTTTGCCAGCAAAACTTCGAACTGATAACAAATATGATGAGGTTCGTGTTGATGATGAAGTTGATAAAAAATTGATTTGTTTTATTTCATATTTTTATTTTACAGGATTGAATAGTAAAACAATGTACACGTTTTTTTTAAGTGTGAGGCTGTATATTTTTTATTTTTTTATTAAATACTAATATGACTAAGATTTTAAGGTTGGAAAATGGAGTTTCAAGAAGAAAAAAACTAGAGGGCGGCGTGTGACGTTGTCAAAGCTATGAATAAGATTTAAATGTTTTATTTATACATACATATACTAGGACCGTAAACACTGTAGTAGTGATCAGATCACGTTTACTAACTGCCCTTTTGCGATTTGTGACCGTTTAAAAAACATTATACTCATATGAATGTCTTTGGCCATCTAGAGAAAAGCAGAAAGAAGCACGTGCACGAAGACTTTAACGCCAATTTTAACTTTGCCTTATCCTGTGGTTCACTTACTCCTTAGATCCCAACTTTCTATATCGGAAGTCGGAACATGTGCCTTAAGGCAGAATTAGTTTATACGTTATTTTCCGTTCTGAATCAGCTGTTTCGTTTCTGTTCAATTAAAACTATATGTGTATGGTTAGATTTTACTTTTTCGTTCTGTTCTGTTGCGGACTAATCTGTTGAAAATCGATTTCAACTTTAAGTGAGAGCCAGATATGAGTATGCCTTACTTCTAGCAAAAGTATGGAAGAGTTAACTTTTTTTCATATGTATATAATTTTTATTATCAAAAGCTGAAATAATTTGTTTTCACAAAAGATTTTTAAAAATTAACGCATTTTAATCAATTAAGCAACTAGGAATAACGAAATAATGTAATTTTATTTTTAATATTGGTGGCATCATTCGTCTGGCTCAAGCTAAGAAATAGTTTTATTTTTTAATTATAAGTTATTGATCGCGATTGACGCGATCAATAACTCTTGATCAAAGAAGACAGGAACAAATAATTAAATACACTAAAGTTGGGGGACAACTAGCTGTTTCGCAGTCGCATCAGCACCCACTAGGGTATTATTTTAGTGGAAAAAAGTTATATTTTGTATAAGAAGTGTCATAAATTCTGCAGTTTGCAAGAAATAAGTGGGCTGTTTGATCTAAATCATTTCTAAATCATTAATTTATTTCTTTTTGTGTTTTTTCACACAAGATAGTTTTTATACAAATTTTTATTCTTCATTCCAATGTTTTTCTTCTGATTACGCTTTGCTTTAAAAAAACAGCTAAATATATTCACAGAAAAAGTAATCTTAAAATATTTGCTACAGAAAAGAACGTCACAGAATGGCAACAGAAAGTAAAAACTAATGAGACCTTTATTGTTATTCTTCATATATCTTTTTGTTTAACCCTAGTGGATGCACAAAATACCGGATATCAGTGTAACCACTAATTTTGATAATAATAATTAATATTGAAAATTAGAAAAAGTGATCTTGAAAATCATGACTCCGCTTGCCTGGTTGAATATTTGTTAAATAAGACCTAATAAATTATAAGCCATTGATCACGATTTATAAAAACAAAAATTATTTATAGGGGTTCAGTGAAACACTTCTGGTGTAGAAAAGGCAACAGTTTTATTCCACTTTTTTTTCAAAGTTCTAAAATACTAGCTACTGTACGAGTACAGAGATAGACTTCAATTAATGTTTCTTAACAATTTGAACTAAATTATTTTGGTTTTGGGTTGATAGCCCATTTGGTAGCTAAATTTTAGTATTTTTATTTTATATAAATAATATCAATAATGACACTTTGTCTTACATGGTTTACTTCAAAAGTCCTTTTCTACTATAGGAATTTTACCCCCTTGGATAGAAAAATTGTAAGAATTTTAGCTAAGCGGTAAGCATGTCTAACATAGTGCTACTCAGATATCATCCGAGGCATATTTGACGATTTGTAAAAAAGAAAACTTAGACTCAGGATACTAAGCTGTAGATTTTTTTAGAGTATACTTGTATCTTTCTAATCCAGGGTGCCTGGTAGCAAATTGATTATTATTTTTTATTTAGGACCAGTACTCAAGGGATAACCCCTACATAAGTAGTGCATTGTACTAGAACTAGGAAAATAGGAGAGGACAAGAAGGAGTAGTGTTTATGGATATTTGATTTGAATTTTCCAACGTTATAACTATCAGAAAACAGATTTGCCAGCAACTTGTTCCACAGTCCAGCGAACATCACACTATATTTTCATTCCAAGAACATCAAGTGCATCCGATTCCTCAATATTTACACCATCCATTAGTACAGGTGAAGCAGTATTCAACGTCATGCGCTTGTGTATTAATAAACAACACTCGTTCTTACGAGTGTTGAAGGCGACCCTATTGTTATGACCCCATTCGGAGATCACTACTCAAAGAGTCATTCATATCTCAGGTAGGCTGGGCCTATAACTCTTGGAAATTTGATATAGAAGGTCATTAAGAAATGTAACTCATACCGTAGGGTCTCTGAGAAAACTCGAGAAAAATCGTCACCAACACGAAGAACAGTAAGTTATTATATTCTACCAAACGTCTTGGAAATATCTAGAGCCACCACTTTACTTTCACAGAAATGGTAGATTAATTGGCACCATTTCTTCGAGAGATATGCCAAGAGACAGACGGTAGAGCGACCCCTGCGAAATCCATATTGACGGTCACAAAGTAAATTCAGATACCTCACAAGATGGCAATTCACCACACTTTCCATTACTTTGAAAAGCGCAAAACAAATTGCAATTGGGCGGTAATTTTCAGGGTTATTTGTTTTTTTGCACGTCTAAGACTTTGTTTTTGGTTTAATCGAAGCTTGCTTGGAGGGGATGAATGCTTTTATCCCTAGCAAGATAATACTTTCAACCATTTTTGCCGAACCATTTATATCATTATTGAGGAAACACAATTGGCAATTAAAATGCTCATAAAATGCTTCAAAAAGTAGTTAACAGTGCGGGCGGAGGGTAGGTAATGCCGTTGGAATTATCAATTATGCGGATTTGTGAGACATGACCACTGCGTAAGGAACGCGCGTTCGGCGTCGATATTTTTTGATGTAGCGTTTTCGCACTGTAAATCCCATTTTTGGAGCTACGAGGCTTATCTTCACTTAAACGGGCACCTCAAGAAAGTATAACTTCCGTTAGTGGTCTCCAAAAAACCGCAACCCTGGATTGAAACAAAAAAAAACTGCAGATGTCTATTCCGCGAAAACTATGCTCCGCCTATTTTTTTTTTTTCAATTTGAATGGATGTATAAACTCGACTTAGTTCCTTTTTTTTATGCGAAAAACTATCGAAAAATCGATGGCACAATATCGATAACTTTTGCTCCTTCCCAATCGACTACCCCTAGTATATACGCAAGGTGCCGCAGAACTCAATGTCGAAACACGGTAACAGGATTGAGGTAGCCATCATGAGAAAAATCTGAAAAATATCTAACCGCACAATTCAATTGTTTTATAATCGCAGAAGCCCTTCTGTTTTTTATACCCTTCGTAAAAATGTAAAGGGCATATAAGTGTGTGATGATGATGATATAGCTGAAATATAGCCAAAATTAAAAAAAAACATTTGTTTGCAATTTTGTAAAAAATTAAAAAAAAATTCTTTGCCCCGTTTCAAACTTGACGCGATTATTTGGCATGGCGCTTAAAAGGCAAAAAGAAAAAAAATTCCACGATATCGATCCATATACACCCAAAACATAGCCTAAGCCGATTTTTCCATGAAAATGTCGCGCAAACGAACTTAAACAACTTGTTTCGCTTAAAAGTACTTGTGGTAATAAAATAAGGTTATTTAATTATGGAAAATAAAAATTTCCGATATCGGTTTATATATACCCGAGATATAGCCTAAACAGATTTTTCCTTGAAAAATTTTTTTATTTATTTAAAACAATTCTGGTTATAAAAGAAGGTTATATAAATACAATAAATGAAAATTTCCGATATCGGCCCACATATAACCGAGATATAGCCGAAACCGACTTTTTAATATATTTTTTGCTTTAAAGCAATTGTGGTAATAAAAGGAGGTTACTAAAATACACAAAATTAATATTTCCGATATCGGTCGATATATACCCCAGATATCCCGAGATTTTTCCATTAATTTTTTTTTTTTTTGTTTTAAAGCAGAAGGTGCCTACAGCGATTTTTCCATGAAAATTTCCATTAAAGATTACCTTTTTGGCATGGCGACTACAACGCAAAAATATTTTTTCCCCGATATCGGTCCATATATATCCGAGCATATTTAGTTCAAATTTGTTATATATACTATATACAATACGTGAGTGTAGTGAAGTGTATTTTAGATTCAGACTAGCCGAATATACTACACTCTTGTTTTTGTAGATTCGTTTTTTTCCCCAGGATGGTTACAATCAATATTGCCACCCTGTTTTTGGTTTAGCGTTGAGTTCTGGGATAACCTGTATAAATAAGGAGCTAACACTAATTTTGTCCAAATTTCTGTGCACAATCATTGTCTAATCTATATGACTAAACGGTCACCCTGAAGTGTAACAACTTGCTATAATTACGACTTCCAGTCGGCAAGTAGTAAGTAAAGCCGACTGGCTTACTTACGGTTTTAATTTTTTCATTTTTAATTACCTAAGTGCAGCCTTTTGTTAAACATACTTTTGAATTGTATTTGACTTATAAATCTTTTTTCCACATACTTTTGAATTGTATTTGAATTATAAATCCTTTTTTTTCCTTAACCCTTTTTTTACTGACCTAAATAAACCCGTACGTAAAGGAGCAAGCACGCTTATTATTATATCGCTTAGAAAACCGATCCCAAAGGTGAGTAAATGTACCCAGCCGTAGATAAAGATAATCCTTAACCTCTTATCTATTTTACTCCAACTGAACAACTTGAACTCCATTGGAGAGTCAAAGTTGTCTTCCCCTTTTTATTGTGCAGCCCAAACAGGGGAAGTAGGAATTAATTGTAATCTCTGCAATTATTTTCATGCAATTAACAATACTGCTTGTTTTAAATTAAATTTTTAACAAACAATTCGATTTGATTTTATTTGAAGTGAATTTTTATCAATTTATTTATAGGGTACATTTCTATTTCGCCTTGACTGTACTGCAAGTCTCTCTGCTTATCATTTGCTCGTAATAGTTCTGGCAATATGTTGTTCTCTATTTGTTTCAGTGCTTTTTTTTATTATTTTTTTGCAATCATTGAAAATAAAGTTCATGACCACATAAACTTGACACTGCTACAAGAAAATTGAAATGAAAAATCATACAACACTGAATAAATGTTGAAATAATGCCTGAGAGTATTCGCGTTTGTGGGAAAGACACAAAAGCTGAATGAGGTAGAGATTTGAATAACATAGAAATTTACGTGGTAGGTACGTATTAAAGGCCCATCGAAAGGGGAGGTGCAGCCATAGCACACACACATGTGGCAATTCTAAATTAGAGAGAAAACGACAAAAGCATTAGGGAACGTGCAGTTAAACTTGCAAACTCGTGCTCTGAAGTACTTCTGCTAGTGATGGGAACAGGTGATGGTGGGGCAGAGGACTTGTGCGAGCAATAGCATGGAAATAGTAGACATTTATGGTATGAGTTAATAAAAGCCACATACATATGTACATACATGTATTCATATGTATGCCTTAGTTTCAATGACCTGTTCTTGTTCTATGTTGCTTGCTATACCTATTTTGTGTTATTCTATTGGCATGCTCTAGGCTGCAACACTCTATATATGAGTACAACTGTGGCCGCATCGAATAGATACTCGTGTATTCTACATGCTACCACTACTACATACATACATACATATGCATTTATGCATGTAAGTGTGCATAAGCATGTAACCACATGAAATTTAGATTTTGCAAAAAAAAAGGAAAAGACAAATACTTTTGTATTTTATTTATTATGTTCTTTTTTTGTTTTCTTTTTTGCTGATCAACATTGTCATGATTGTTGTATGGTACATTTAATTTTCCCATTGGTATTTCCTTTGTTCTATAGGTTACTCTGCTTTTCAAGTTTTCTATGTTTTTGTGTAACAAGAAAAATGAAAAGTGAGGTTGAGTTTTCCCTGTTCTACTGAAACTGATGATGACTGGCTGGTTGGCTTCACTTGGTTTCTGGTTGCATCATTTGCAATTTTTTCTTCTGCTTCTACTTCTTCTCTACTTTCCAAAACAAGTTTTCCCTGGCCAAAGAAAATGACTTTTGTTTTTAACATCTTCAATAGAATTTTTTTCATGCCAGTTTTGTTTTTCTGTGTGTTTGTGGAGAAAAATACAAAATTCTTAGTATCGTTCTATTGGAGCGAGAAAAAAAAACTTAAAAGAAGCGAAATTGGAGGAAAAGTTGTAAAGAAATATAATATGTGCAATTAAAATATGGTTCGTAGGTGTTAGATAATTATCTCTTGAATTGTTTTTAAAAAGAAAATTATGTCTTAAATGACTGTTACTTCCTGAAATAGAAATAAACAAACTGTGGTTAAATTATAAGGGCCGATGTTGATTTTGAATAAAACACAACTTATTTAGGAATTATTTTTTTTTAATTATGTATGTATGAAACAAAATATTGCACAAATGGCGGCGGCACACCTCCATCCGATGGTTCACATTTTCATTGACGCTGAGGTATAATTGGGGTTCTATGCCGTTAATGTGCTGAATTATCTCATCATTTAGCTCTTGAATTATTGCTGGCTTATCGACGTACACCTTTTCTTTCGTATACCTCCAAAGAAAGACGTCCAACGGTGTCAAAACACATGATCTTGGCGGCCAATTGGCATCGCCTCCACGTGATTTAACACGGCCATTGAACTTGTTGCGCAAAAGAGCCACTGTTTCGTTAGCTGTACGAGTGTGGTACCGTTCTGTTGAAACCACACATCGTGCACATCCATATCTTCCAATTCGGGCCATAAAAAGTTCGTTATCACCTCACGATAGCGAACACAATTCACGGTAACTGCCTGACCGGCCTCATTTTAGAAAAAAGACAGCCCAATGAAGCTGCCAGCCCTTAAACCGCACCAAACCGTCCCTCTATGTGGGTGCATTGGTTTTTCGACAATCGCTTTTGGATTATCGTTCGCCCAAATGCGGCAGTTCTACTTATCGTGAGAGATGCAATTTTTGGGCACGCCAACGAGTTGAGGTGGATGTGGCCACACTACCGCGAAATGAAAAATTCACTAATGACTATCGCTACTCACTCACATTCAAATCAATTTGGGTTGGACTTATTCACTATTATTCGTTCCTATGTACTTATGTATTTTAATTGAATGTTGACACATCGTTCGCATAGATTAAAGTTAGAAAAAACCTAAATCAAGTTTCTTTCGTCTTCGTATTCTTTCGTCATCGGCGAAACTTTTTAAGATTTTTGAAGAGTATAGATATATTACCATTGAAATTGTGGTATTAAGAGCAAACAGTTCGGCTATACTGGAAAAAATCTAAAAACATCAAAACATTTCAACATGTTATCGATAAAAAGTGGGAAAAAAATCCAAAAAATGTTTGCTTAAAATGCTACTGTGCTGTTAACTGTTTAGTTTAATGCCTGAATGTAGAGATTTTTTCGCAACTAAACGATTTTTTCATGCATAGAATAATGACGCAGCACTGAATGTTAAAAAAAATAAGCAAAACAAACGCAAAAACAAAACAACAAAAAATGTTACAATTTAAAAATGTTTGCCAAATTATTAATTAAAAAATATAGAGACGACACCAATGTTTCACTTCAATAATTAAGAAGACGATTTTCCCTTAAACTTCCATTACACTAATTTAATTCAACAAAATACACGAAAAGTTTATTTTGAACAAAATTACATGTTATTATCGCTTTGTTTACAAATGTCGTATTTATGTGTACATAAGTTATTTTGTTGGAACTTATATAATCGTCATCTTACATTAAGAAAAGTCGAAAAACTGTAAGAGTCATTTCGGCTTAAGAAATTCATAAAAAAGCGCTTTCATAGCGGATTTTTTCATAAAAAAGCGCGGTGGCTAAAAAATGCAAAACGCACTAAATTGGCAACTGTGGGTAACGGAGATCTTTTAAAAGATTGCTAAAGGCCCTACACGATCGTACGATTCATTCACAGGAAACTGTTTCAAAAGTCTGGTCGACTTGAAAAAATCGCTTCAAAATGGCGTTGTAGGCCACACTATTACACAAGTATGATTGCAATAATTCATACACACAATACAATAATTAAAAAACTTTATTAACATAATAATTTTACATTACTTAATTTTTTTCTCGAGGCACCAACAATATTCTCATATTTTTCATAATATATATCACACTGATCGCGCAGAAACCATAATGTTTTGAAAAGTTTCATAAAAATTTTCAAATCGCACGATTTGTCAAAAACTCTGTCGCACGATTGCTATTTTAGTACCTTTTCAGCACACATGCTTGTTTTAGTAGATCGCACGATCGTGTATGATAGTGTAACAAGGCTTTAAAAGGGGATTTAGATGGTAATGCAAGTCGTACGATATGCCAAATTTTTGTGTAGAAGAGCACGGATGGTATCGTTTGAAATTGATATGTAATGAAACCATACGACATAGAGAGAAAATACGGATGAAAATTTGACAGTCAAATTCCATCACACGTCATTAGATCTGGAATGTATTTTTATGTAAAGTCATAAAGAAACAGCGAATAACATCTGTGAACAACTGAAATAAAAAAGGCGCAATCAATAGAAAGGAAAAATAAATTTTGCTGCAAAGTAAGTTTAGAAATGGAAGGAATTATTGAAGCATCACAATACATAGTTAAGGTGGTTAACTATTTTTAATTATGTTAAATGTATTCACAATGTAAATTTTTTGTGCATGTTTATATACGTTTTTAGACCGACTGAAGCCCACAATAAATTGTGGGACTTACTAGGTGCAACAAGACTTCAAAATTTTTTTTGGAAAGTCTGCAAGAGTTTTTTAAAACTCTTTGGGTCTTCTAGTTGCAACTATTTCATAGCAGTGTATGTTAAGTCCTTGCCCATATAACGTTTCTCGATTTCCTTTCGGGAATTCCTTTCCTTCTTCACATAAACTTATTATACCTCCGGCAAATAAAGCTAATATTGCATTTTCGTTTGCCATTTTTTATATTAAATATCCTTATTTATTTGAATGAACACAAAATTTATTTGTAAAATTACTTTGCGGGCATTTTTTTTTCTATTTTAAACAGCTGTTTTCATTTTACTTTGTTTTGGTATTTTACCAATAGTGTAAACGTAAAAAAATCTGTCGTAAGATTTTTATTCTCATTTTTAAACTACGGAGATAATTTCATATGATTTTCTCTTTGATTCTACGTACGACTTATATTACCATCTAATTCCCCTTTAAATGAACAATTAGAAAGTGCTAGAAATATGCTAAATGCTAAATGTAAAATTTTGCTGCTAAAGCAACAAAAGAAGTACTAAATCTAACACCGAAAGTGCTAAAATGGGCACACTGGTTTTCTAGAAAAGCCAAGAGAGGGAGAGATAAATATTTTACTCAGTTTTTTTACTAAGTTGGCGTTCGTCGACCTTGCAACTCATTTATATTTCCTTCTATTGAAAATATTGTCTTGTTGATGTATTTTTTTATAATTTTTATTTTCTTTTTGTTATTCTTCTTTAACATTCTCCTCAACCCACTGATCAAGCGCCAAATTAAAAGAGTGACTGGCTGGTTTGATTACAACGCCAGACCCATTTATGTTGTTTAGTATTTTTTTCTACTTGCAAAACTTATACGCATACATACATATGTATGTATGTATGTATGTATATATTTATGCTTGACAGTGTGTATTTTGCAAAAATTGCTTTTGCAGTTACAACATGTTTTGTAAGTGTTTGACAATTGGTGTCAACAACTTCATAATCAACAATTTTTTATATAATATGTGTAAATATGTATGCATGTGTGTAGTTTTATTAAAGCAATAACAATAAATAATGCTTTTATTGCAGCGAATAATCAAAGGCACGACCCATCACTTTGATGAAAAATGTTGAAAACGGCTGGTTGCTGTGTTTGTGTGTTGCCATCAAAATGCGGAAAATCAAAGCTCAATACGTGCTAAATGATTGGCAACGCATCAATGTCATTTAAGTTTAATACTTGACAGCACAATTCTGTTTTCTCTGGCAACACTATGGGACAGAAATCAACAATAAAGTGAATAAAAAATTCTAAGCAGACAATGTTTATACAATATTTATATATTAAAAGTTTAAAATATTTAAAGAAAAATTTTGTAAACTACAGTTTACGGAATAGGGATGAGCGTAAAATATAAAATCAGAAAATTTTGAGTTTTTCCTAAAATTAAAAATAAACAAAAATAAAAATTTTTACGGCTGTATTCATAAAAAATATTGTATGTTTATTAAACACTTATTTGACAAATTTTCAATAGAAATTTGTCAAATAGCAGTTTAATAAACGTACAATATTTTTTATGAATAAGGCCATTAAATTTTAAAAATAAAATTTAAGCACAAAATATTTCCTACATTTATAAATCATGTTTTATTTAATTTTGTTGCGTTGTGCGGTGCGGCAAGAATAAAACTTACATACATTCATACATACTTCTCTTTTGCATTCATGGTTCAATTGTTCAGAATAGTACGAGCCATGAGTAGAAATAAAAAAAAAAACTGACAATAGTTAAAATACTGACAGGCAGCATAAAAAAATAAATAAATAAAAGAGGGGGAAATCGCATTGTATGTATCATCTTAATACTACATAAAAAAGTTGAAGTAGAAAAAATCTCATAAATAATAAACAGAAGTTAATACCTTGGCAAAATCCGACTTGATTATAAGCTATCTCATATAAGATCTGAAATTTGTATAAAAGAAAACAGTTTGTTTTTTTTTATCGTTTTAGCTCATAGGAGCACGCTAATCATCAGTAGACTTTGAAAGATATTCTCAAAGATTCAATTTTATATCCCAGTATACTAAATAAATTATTGAGAATTTAAACAGAAAAATGTCACAATACAAAAAAACAAACTTATTCTTTAAAAGTTAGTTGCAAACATTTAACTGTACTTCCCAATTTATATCTACGTATCTAGCAAACTTGACTATCATCCATGTGCTGAATTTACGTTTCGAAGTCACAAAAATGGTGGACTCAAAAACGCAATCCCAATAAAGTTTACTATTTCAAATCGCAAGCAAAGAACAGACACCAAGTGAACTTGCATATATTACAAAAACTCAGTGCCAACTCATAGAAATAAAAGCGTCTAAATAAAATTATTGAGAATTTCAAAAGAAAAATGATTTAATAATATCTGTCAAAACACAAAAAACATGATTTTCATTTATAAACGTTTTTACCTTTCTTTTATACGACCTTTAACAACTCTTTTTGCTTAAAAGTAGAAAATAAAAATATCCGATATCGGTCCATACACTAACAGAAAAAACTTCATTCCATGTATGAATTTCGTTATTAAATTAATGATTTTTATCATTAATAACGAGCTGATGAAGCAATTCATGCCATTAATGAAAAAAGTTTCACTGTATTATGAATTATGAAATATTAAGCAGAATGAAAATATTTCATTAAATTTATGAAGTTAATTCTTAATGCAATGAAAATATATCACTGAAAGCCTGACATATATTCATTGCAATAATGGAAAATTTTCATTAGAGATATGAAAATAAATCGGTGGTTTAATGTTTTTTGTTCACTAATTCTATGGAAAAACTTCATTATTATTATGAACATTTTTCATATATATATGAAACAAAATCACTAATATAATGCCTCATTTCATTTATTAAATTAATAAAATAATTATCATTCAGTTAATGGTATAATAGCATAATGTTAACGATAATGTTTCATTCTGTTTAATTTATTGTAATTTAAATTAATGTTCATGGCAACGAGTAAGAAATGAATGAAGAATTATCAAGTCAGGATTTTTCATTAAAATTCTGTATAAATATTTGTTTTTTATGATTTAACTGATATTACATAATGTGTTTATATATTTATATGCAATATATAATGGCATCGGATATTGTTAAGTCTCGTGTATCAAAATATTTGCGAAAAATGAAAATTCATAAAACAAATGTATCCATAGAATGAACACATCAAAATGAAAAAAATTTCCATTAATGGAAAAAAATCATTTATACAATGAAAAATTATCAATGAACCAGTTCCATAGCCAGAACGAATAACTTTTCTCTTAGTGTATATACCCGAGATATATTCTAAACCGATTTGTCCATGAAAAAAAAAATTATTTTTGCTTGAAAACATTTGTTGTAATAAAAGGAGGTTACTAAAATAAAGAAACAGAAAATTTCCGATATCGGGTCGTATAGCCTAAATAATATAGCCTAAACCGATTTTCCATGAAAGATTACATTTTTGGCATGGCAATCACAAGGAAAAAAAATTTCCCCGATATCGATCCATATATATCCGAGCATATTTAGTGCAAATTTGTACTATATACTATATATATATGAAGGGTATTTTAAATTAGGCCCAGCCGAATAAACCACTATGTACTCGTACTTGCTAATAACTCAAAATTTTTTTGTCAATATTTTAATTTTGAAATTATTTAATAAACATTTTATTTTTTTGAAGATGCTAACAAATTATTAACGATATATTGAAAATATACACTGTAAAACTTTTATCAAAAACAAAAACTAAGAGTTCCATTTGGAAGCGGAATCAAATTTCTTTTTCTTCAAATAACGAAAAACTAAAAAACTTTTCGGAATTAAATCATTTTAATATCAAGAAAGAAACTAGTATTGCCTCCTACAGTGCAACCTAAATTCGGGCGTAAAGCGCAAAGTAATTTAGTGTTTCGATTTTACGCTGTAGTAAAGTAAATTAAATAACTTAGAGTCCATACCTGCGATAATATCTGAGATGAGAATATCAAATTCAATCGCAGAGTGAGTTCTGTTACGTGTAAGTTTAAAATCAGTGTTATCACAGTCTTATAGTAATTTTTATGAGGGCGTTCTTATGAGAAATATTATGGCAACGATCTTATAATAAGAGCTATCAAAAAGGCGGCTGTGTATGTTTGTTTACAAAAAGACGCCATTGCAATTTTACCAATTATTAGTTTTGCAAAATATTTTTAAAAAATATCTGAAAGCGCCTAACGTGTGATTACTAATAGCCGCAAAAAATGTAAAACATTTTTTTTTTTCTTGTATGTCTTAATGTTAAATAGTCGAACTTTTATTTTTAATATTTCTAATATTATATGATGATGGGTTGGTATCATTCGTCTATCTCGAGTTCAATCCTGGCTAAAGCCAAGAAATATTTTTATTTATAATTATAACAATAATTGCCGCGATCAATAACTCTTGATCATTATAACAATAATTGTCGCAATCAATAACTCTTGATCATTATAACAATAATTGCCGCGATCAATAACTCTTGATCATTATAACAATAATTGCCGCGATCAATAACTCTTGATCATTATAACATTAATTGCCGCGATCAATAACTCTTGATCATTATAACAATAATTGCCGCGATCAATAACTCTTGATCATTATAACAATAATTGTCGCAATCAATAACTCTTGATCATTATAACAATAATTGCCGCGATCAATAACTCTTGATGATTAAGAGTTATTGATCGCGGCATTTTTTTTTTCTTTTTATCTGGGACCAATACTCAGGGGATGATCCCTACATATTCAGAGCATTGTACTGGAACTAGGAAAATAGGTTATGGAGGAAAGAGGGAGTAGTGTTCATAGAGTGTTAACAATAACTATTAACTAATAACTACGAAACAGCTAGTTGTCCCCCAGCTAAAGATTTGATTATTATTTTTCTTGTCTTCTTCAATCAATAATTATTGATCACAGCAGATTTGTATTGTAAAAAATCCTTCTTAAGAAAAAAATTAAGGAAGGAAAAACTTGAACTAAAAGCCTGTTGTACATATGTACAAACCAAAAAACTTTTAATTTAAAAAATTATAAAAGTTCAACAAAAATTTAACAAATTAATAACTATTATTATTAAATGGATAGTGAATACTCTTCTTGGCATGATCCATGGCTACTAAACGATCACCAGTGTTGTAAGTATCCAAAATCTTATGATCGTCGGGGGAGAATTTAAAATCAAAAACGTTAAAATTTTCCAAAATACGATTTTTGTTAACGGTTTTGGTATAGGCACGGTATCGATTTCTATCAAATATTTCAAAACTACTTGCGCAGACGATTTTTTATATATATCACCAATTGCTTTTACTTTGTCATCGAATAGATAGACGCGAATTTTTCTAGCTGGTTCAGGTCTACCTAAGGGACAGTAGGCGGTCACTATAATATCATATTTTTTGCACAAGGTAATAAGAGGTTTCTGATTGAGGCCGGGATGGCATTCAGTTTGATTGTGTATGGGCTTAATTTTACAATTAGCAGTTGTTCGGAGTTGAAATTAGAAACGTCAGTGCCATTGACTAAACTCTTTTCCACCAGAGCCTCCATGGCTCTCCAAGTGTCCTAATAAACAACATCACCTAATTCGACTTCATCCTTGGCATTGGTGGCCATCATGACATCATCACCCCGGTGCACATATGCATATGGATAGTGCATCAAATAACAGTCCAGGTAGTCGAGACCAAAGTTATTTAAACTTTTGCGACAGGCGTATTCAACACGTTCGGGTTCATGAAAGTGACACCACAACTTAGAAACGATATAAATATCCTCACGTTTGATAACACCCTCAGCTATTTTATCTCTTACTGCTTTGCCCACCTCGTGCTCATTTTCATAGAAATCAGCTGTGTCTACATGACGATATCCAGCATCAATGGCATCACCCACAGCACGTTCAAAATCACCACCTAATGATGTGGCATCTTGGTGCCATTGTTGTGGGTAACAAAGAGAACTTTAGTAGCCGCAGAGGAGCTCATGTTGCGTAAAATAACACTCTCAAAATTGATTGCAAAATTTTTTAAATAATAATAATTCACTTTTCCTCCAAGCGCTGAAGACGATTCCGCCACAAAAAACTTCTAATAACTCCTTGTTTAGAAGTGAACTTTACTGAGAGACAGCAAAGCTTTCTTTCTTACGCTCTGTTAAAATTGGATTTTCCAATAGCAAAGCGTTGATGCCGCACTATTTGGGATGGTCTCTTACATGAGGATTTTAGTTTGCACAGTTGGATATGATTTTATTCCGAAAAAAATTTTAGATTTTCGTTTTTTGAATAATCCAAAAACGGATTAAACTCCGCTTCCGACCGGAATCGAATTCTGTAACCTGGCTGTATATTTAATTTAATAAACAATGTTTATAAAAATACACTTTTTTAAATCATTTACGAAAAATTTATATTATGGAAATGAAAAGAAATATTTTCCATAAAATTTTCTGTTTTAGACTTCATAACACCTTTTTTTCACTGGTAAAAAATGAAATGATCAGAGCGTTAAATAGGTGATTTCATCGATATAATTGTCGTAAAATAAAACTTTTTGTCTAGCATTGGCTGGTCTAAGTTATTTTTTTGTATTTAGTATTAAGATTTAAATACTTATTGTTAGTTCACATTGTGAAGATTCAATAAATAAATCTGTGGCATTTTATCATAACAGCTTAAGTCAAGATAAGATCAAACAAAGTTTTGAAGGGAAATATGAATGAAGAACTAAATTTAAGAAGAAAATAAGATAAACCATAAATTGTAACTAAATTTTGTGAATAATACGAAAAATTATTTCTGCAAACAAGAATACCATATTTATTAAAAAAAATCAAATTAGCAGCAATTTTTACAATTTTTAAAAATCGACTTAAGCTGTTATGATAAAACGCCACAGAAATAATAGCTAATACACTGAAAAAATTTTGTTCAGAAATTCTCTGGATTTTGACATTATTTTTATGAATTTTTTCAATATTTTTCAACCATTGTAACTTTTCATAAAAATATTGAAAAAAATTGCATTACATTATTTTAACGAAAACCTTCATAAAATTAATAAACCTTTTAACAAGAAACATGACTTATTTTCATTAAAAGTATGAAAGACAAATCATAAGATTAGTGAAATAATTTCTCTAGATCAAAGAATCAATTTCATAAAGCACATGAAAACTGTACATTAAATTAATGAAAAAGTAACATTTATTTAATGAAATAACTTCTTTGTACTAATATAATATATTCATTAAAAATATGAAACTCCTTCATAAGGTCAATGAAGTTATTTCATTTATCTAATTTTATTATTCATTGAGCACCTGAAAAATTTACATTAAATCAATGAAATAGTTACATTGGTTTAATGAAATAATATCATAACACACATTAATAAAATATTTTCACAAATGTACGTAATAAGATCAATGGAATTATTTCATTTATTCATTGATACTTTATTTCATTACACAAACAATACTATTCCTTGCTTTTGTGAAATTGTACCTAATTATGATAAAAGAAAATGTTGAACAAGTATTCACCAAATAAAACAGATTTTATTAATTCAAATGACTTCAATACACTGGTATTTCAATTTTTTAAATTATTATTATGCTGATTAGAGTACAGGCACATATGTACATATATACCCAAGTTCGGTAGCCAGAAATTTATTTGTCATTAATCTAATGAATTCTATTTCATTTGAATTATGAAACTCATAAAACTTACATTTTAATAAAAAATACTTGACATTTTTTAAACTGTAGCTTAAGATTAATAAATGCCCATTAATATATGTTACCAAAATTCAAAGAACTTGAAAAAAAATTTATTTTGTTGTAGTCATAAATCCAATGATTTTTTCTAATGAAACTATGAAACTTAATGAAACCATTCTGATGGAATTATTTCATAATATATATGAAGTTTCATGCATATTGTGAAAAGTTTTCATTGGATTAATGAAAAATATTTAATGAAACAGTTTCATTAAATATATGACGCATAATTCTTTCAGTGTAAAAAAAAATTAATTTTCTTTTTAAAAAGGTACTCTTTATGAGTTTTTAAGTACATTAAAAAAATCTGTGTTTTTTAAAAAAACATTTTGAGAAAAAGAATCGATTTAAAATAAATTCATAGTCAAAAAAATTACCTTTTTCTTTACACTGAAAATAATTCCTTCATTAATATAATGAATATTGACATTAATCTAATGAAAATTTTCATTATTTTTCGGCCAATGATGGCCTTCATTGGACTAGTGAATCTTGTTTCACTAAAAATTATGTAATGAATATATTCGTTAGATTAATGACAACTTCATTAAGTTTATCAAGCATGAATCATAATATTTATGAATAGTTTACATTAAAACATAGAAAATATTCATTAAGTTAACGACTCAATTTCATTGGTTTTATGAATTTGGTATTTATGAATTTTAACATTAAGTAAAACTATCATTCCTTTAATGAATCTTCTTCATCATTCAAGCGTATTTTTTTCATTAGGCCAATGAATGTGTTACATTATTTTTATGAAAAATTTTCACTAATGTAATGAATACATTTATTGAACCAATGAAAATGTTCACTAATTTAGTGAAAAAATTTCTTCATTCTAATGAAATAAAGTCATTAGTTTAAGGAAGAGTTGCATTATTCTAATGATATTTTTTCATTAGAATTGTGCTACTGAAGAGAAACTAAAAAATTTTGTTTATATTAAGCATAAAATAACTTTTTATTGTTTTAATACCGTATTTAAATTTTTATTAAACAATTTTATTACACAGTAATTAATGTATAAAATAATATACTTTATCATTTAGTTAGTAGCTGTAATATATTTATCATCTCACTTTTACTAAATCTCTAAAATTTTGCACTAAGCCTTCAAAAATTTTTTATTACAAATCCAATGAAATTTTCTAATGAAATTATGAAACCTAATGAATTAATTTGAATGAATATTTTCATTAATGCTATGAATCTTCATTGATGGAACGTAATTTTTCATTCCGTTAATGAAAATTATCTAATACATTGGGTTCATTAGATATATGAAGCAAATATTTTTCAGTGTAAGGTTTCTTTGTAGGGTACTTTTGTTCAAGAGCGCAAGCAAAAAACTTCAAATAGCAATGGCCCTGAAAAGCTGCTTCAATAGCTTTCCATTATCGTAAACAAACCATTCAAGACATGCGATGCCAACATTGAGCATTGACTATGAAAAGCAAAACTTCAATTAAAAAAAAAAAAAGAAAAGAATTCGTTTAGTTTTTCTGCCGCCGCTGAAGTGTGTGCAGAACTCACTACTCATTGCAAATATGTATGTGAGCATGCAGATGCAATAGAGCAGAGACAACATTGAAAAACCATGACTTTTCAACATACATACATACATACATACATACATACATACATACATACTTGTACGAGTACACAAATGGCCAAGAACACACAACTGAACTTGAATATCCAGCCATACCCTACCAATGCCATTGTCAATGCCAGGAGGTTGTTGGTTTGGTAGGTTCTTAATAATGACATTGTTTCTGTGCAGACAACACCGAACCGCCACCACACTCTCTCACACATGTCTGGCAGTTTTGGGTATGAGTTTGAATATGAGTTTATCCATTTGTTGGAGTACAATTCACACTTTTTAGGAGTATATATGCATTTGTTTTTGTTGCTTTTTGCTTCTCCAAATCATTCTGCAATTTCTTTTTGCCGCTCAGTTTTATGCTCATTGCAAATGGATTCTATTTTTGTTGTTGCTGAAAATGCTCTTGAGGCCATTAGCCTCGTATGTACTCGTACTGCTGTTACGAAATGCAATCTTCAATGTTTTATTTGCCACCGAAAATTCATGGCTCCAATAATGGAGCATGCGCTTTTTCGAGTTTTCTTGTAACTTTTTGTTCTTTTTTTTTTTTCTTTTGCTTCATCTATTTATTCATTTTTTTTTCTTCTTTTTTTGTTTGTTTTGCTTTCTCGTTGGCATTGCAATTTCTAGTGAATGTTAAGGCCAACTGCTTTGCTGTCTTTCCCTCCGATGCGATTTTGTTGGACGAAAATCTTGTGGGGTGGAGAAATGGAGTGTTACGTTTAATGACCAACAATTATTGTTCAACTGGGAATATTTATCCTACCAGGGAGTTTTGTACTTCCATTAATATGATATTTTTATATGCAAAAGTATTATTGTGTATTATTTTTAAAGGATTAGCTTGATGTAAATCGAATAGTTTTTTTTTTGTCAGAGCTCTGAAAAATAATGACCTCATTTTAAATGTCTTTTTGCTGGATGGTAAAAAAATTTTACGGATTTTAAATCAAACGCAAATTTAGCTCAAGTAAAGTTCATATAAAAGATATAGCAACATGGCAATTAGAAATTCACTTCTAGTTGCTCGACCAAAACCTCTATGGAGTTCAAATGAAGGCAGTTGTTATAAACACGGTTGCTCTATTTGACGATTTATCGTCATTTTGACGATTTTGGTTGCTGAAAATAGAGTAAGATCAGACAGGGCGATTTCAATTGCCCAACTTTTTCTCAATTTTCTTTTGGACTTGCTTTCTTGTCCACACACAAAAACTTTTTTCGGCAATTCTTGAGCTTTCTCTAGCTTTTATTTCTTACAAATTAGGTTGTATATGCACATACACATACATGCATGAGAGAAAAGTAAGGAATTGCTTTTTTCCTTCTTATTCCCCTCACCGAAAGCTTCTATAAAGTCAAGAATTGCCCAACTAAAGATGCTGTGTCTGATCTGGCACATAGCATAGTTGGCGATTTGAAGATTTAAGGCCTGTTTTTGACGATTTTTGTAGAAAACATTTTAACCTTCATAGTATTCAAGCAACTTTGGTTTTACAACTATATCGCTTCTTTATTGCAACACAGTCATAACTAAAAAGAGATTGTTTCGAGAAAAACGCATTTCAAATTTTTAGTTTCCATACAATTCTTTTTTTAGAAAATATCTTCTAAAGGAAACGGTTTAAGAGTAATTCGAATAAATTTTTGGCACAATATATTTTTTTTTTTTAATGATTTTATAACTATCAGTATTACAATTTAAAATAACGTTAATATTTATATATATACATATTTTGAGATATTACTAAAAAGTATTGCACCAAATATATAAAACTTATTTTAATATTATATTTACAGTAAAAAGATATTTACAATGTACAAGGAAAACGATAGGCAAAAACCTTGTAATGGTTGTTAAGAAGTTTGCTTAAATTAATGCTTCATTCAACTTCATTACGAAGCTGAAGAAGATATTAATACTGCAAATTTCTTATTAAATCAAAATTTGAAAATCTGTTCCGATTTTCAAATCTTTGAGTAATATTACAAATTAGTGATGTAAACAATGGTTGTTTGAGGTTTCTATGTAGTCTGTTGGTTGGATATCGGTTAGGTAAGTTGCAGATGATTTTTAGGTGTTTATTCTGTATCACCTGAAGTTTTTTGATATATGTTATAGCACATCTTTTAGACCAAACTTGACAACCATATGTCATAATTGGCTGTATGCACATTCTGTAGAGTAAGATCTTATTTTTGTAATTTAGTTTTGAATATCTGTTGAGTAAAGGAAATAAGGACCTGCCGCAGCGTAAAGCTTTATCACATGTTTCAAGAACATGATGCTTAAAAATAAGCTTTTTATCTAATAAAACACCTAAATATTTAATGGTCTCAGCAATGGGAATTTCTGCGCCGTTAACAAGCAGGGGAATTGTCGATATTCGCTTAGGTGATTTGTTGAAAGGAAATAATATCGCCTGAGTCTTTCCTTCGTTTGTTTTGATTTTCCATCTGGAAAAGTACTTTTGTGCATGTAATAAGCCTTTTTTCATACTTTTAACTATTGTTTTTGAAATTTTTCCAGTAGTTATTATGGCGGTATCATCTGCATATAACGCTGACGAGTGGTCCCTTAGAACTTTAAAATCTGATATATACAATGAGTATAATGTCGGCGATAGTACTGACCCTTGAGGTACCCCGGCAGCAATATATCGTTCAGACGAATACTCATTGTCAACGCTCACCACAAATGACCTCCCGGATAGAAAACTTTGTATAATCTTCTGCATGTAAACTGGAACACCAAACGTATGAAGTTTATATATAAGACCGTTGTGCCACACAGAATCGAAAGCCTTTTCAATATCTAGAAAAACGATTCCTGTACTTCGCCGTAGGTTTTTATTTTTTAAAACAAAATTAACTATTCTCTCTACTTGATGTATTGTAGAATATATAATAGGTAGTACTGTTAATAATTCCGCATTGATTACTCGAAAACCTCATTTTTTGAGATATGACTATGTTACAATAAAGGCGCGATATGAGTTTGGCATATTGTTTAAGTTAATTTGTGTAGGGAACGAAAGTAATATTATGGTATAAAGAACAACGGCAGTAAAATAAATGTGCTGGTAAATATGTATGTAACACAGAAATGTAGAGTGTTATTTATTTGGTAGTATACATACGAGGGTTGAACAAAAAAGAGCAGTAATTTAAATTTTTACAAAAAGTATTTACTTATTCATCAATAACTGGCTTGTCCCCTTCAAAGTAATTCCCCTCAGATATACTACACTTATGCCAGCATTTTTTCCAGTCCTCGAAACACTTCTTAACCCGCTTTTTGGTATCGCTAGTAGCTCCTGTTGCGATTTCTTTATATCTCCTCAATCGTTTCAAAACGCTTTCCTTTCATCGGTGTCTTCAGTTTTGGGAAGAGGAAAAAGTCAGCGGTGCCAAGTCTGCTGAATACGGTGGTTGAGGCATGATAACGGTTATGTTTTTTAGCCAAAAACTCACCCACCAGCATCGATAGGCCAGCTGGTGCGTTATCATGGTGCAAAATCCATTACTGTTTTTTCCACAATTCTGTGCATTTCTAACGAATTGCTTTAAGGTAGTATTCCTTATTGACCGTACGACCTTATGCACAGAATTCATGATGCACCACGCCATTGCAGTCGTAGAAAACAATGAGCAAAACCTTCACGTTTGGCCGAACTTTTTTCGGTCTTGGCTCTTCTTGACGCTTCCATTAGGATGATTGGGCTTTGGTTTCAATGTTATAGCCATACACTCATGATTCGTCACCAGTTATGACCTTTTTGAGGAAATCTGGATTGTCGTTGACGATATTCAACAGCTGCTGAGCGATGTCCATGCGATGTTGTTTTTGCTCAAAATTGGGCAATTTTGGAACATTCTTCGCTGCCGCACGTTTCATGCCTAAAACATCCGTAAAAATTGCTTGGCATGAGCCGAACGATAGGCCAACATCATCAGCAGCCTCTCTGAGAGTGATGCGACGATTATTCAAAATCATTTTCTTCCATGTTTTGATCGATTGTTGACGTGTTCGGACGACCTAGATGAGCATCGTTATTGACATCTTCTCGGCCCTCCTTAAATCGGATACACCACAATTGAACTTGTGTTTTGCTCATAGTACACTCGCCAAATGCCACAGTCATTTTTTACCCAAAATTTAATACAATTTCTTTGCACAAAAATTTAATACAATTTCTTTGATCCATTCTTTCGAATAGTAAAAGATCGAAGAGCACACCAAAAGACGACTAATCTTTTCATCTGTCAAAAATAAACTGACAACCCAAAATGGCTGATATTCCAACATATATAAATATCAGACATGTGTACCAACATAACGTAAAAAATGCGCAAATCGATCATACATATCTCACGAAATTTGATAATAGCAGCTATTTTTTGATCAGACCATGTATAATGGGAAAAATGTGAGAGTATTGTTTTCGCCTCGAGAAATAAATTGAAATAATATAAAATTATATTGGTAATAATAGTTTTTGATTGCTTATTAAGTATATAAATTATTGCAATCATACTTGTATAATAGTGTGGCCTACAACGCCATTTTGATGCGATTTTGTAAAGTCGGCCAGACTTTTAAAAATTTCCGGTGAAGGAGAGACGTTCGTGGAAAAAACAATATCTAAATACCTGATGATACTACCCAGTGGTGTTTTATTTTACAATTAATATTATTTATTTATATTGCTTATAATGGAAACATACTAATAGAAGTCTTTGGATTTGTCGTAGACGATTTCACGATAGGTTAACTTTATGGCGAATACATTATTAGGTGTATTTCTTTACTCTACTTTGGGATCTCGCGCGATCCCAGTGTGCACGAAAAGCGTTCCTGCTTTAGCGCTTTTGAGAGATCATAATGCTTCCTCTTCTGGCACGAGACAGCCCGTACCAAGGCGAATTTACACAGATGAATGCAGGCGGGAAAGCAAATTCAGTGCTATATATTTATATTATTATGGTAAAACTTCCTGAGAATGTCAAAATCTAAATTCGTCTAAGATTGTTCAAAAATTCAAACAATTAAGTTTTTTATTCGCTATTTAAGCTTTTAACATTTATACCAGTAAAAAGTTATAAATATCTTGTTTTCTATGTTTCCCAGCTATCTATATGTCGACATTTCATAGGAACTACCCTAATCATCAGTAGACTTTGGAAACTTTTGAAAGATATTCTCAAACATTCAACTTTATATCCCAACAATCCAAATAAATTGCTGAGAATTTAAAAAGCAAAATGCTCTAATAATATCCGTCAAAACACAAAAACCAAGCTTTTCTATTTATGATGATTAGGGTAGTTCCTATGAAATGTCGACATATAGATAGCTGGAAAACATAGAAAACAAGCTATTTATAATTTTTTACTGGTATAATTGTTCAAAAATGTTTTATAAAGGTTAAATACAAATTTTTAAAATTGTTTGTAATTAAAATCACAGATTATATTGGTTTTTATACTTTTAAATTCACAAAAATTTCTTGAAATTGCACTAAATCACACAAAAGAAATCTTCAGATTAAAATGGTGCGAAAATTTTTGTAATAAAGAGGGGAAAAATTTGACACAACACATCGCTTCGTCTGTGGAAGAAGTTGCCTGCAAACGTGTTTCCTGTCACATACTCGTGTAATGTTCGAAAGTTCAAGACAAATAAATATCCGCAAAGAAAAAAACTCGGTCGTTCACTCCCTAACGAATACCTTCATCCATATTATTACTTATTTTTCTACAATATGGAAAGCCATGACCGCCAAATAAAAATGTTCGATCTACTCGTAATTAACTCAATAACGAAAGTGGTAATTAACCGCCAGCGTATTGTGAGCAAACTTACAAACCATTACAGTTTTTAACTCCTGTCACCTTACGATCTTGCCACATGTATTCTATGACGTAATTTGTTTTCGAGTCACTTGCAAATTTCCATAAAATTGTTTTGGCTATTCGTCATATCACATGGCGTGACAAGAAAAAGCTTCCTTGCATTATTTCTCACAATTTTTATTAAAACAGAATTTCAACTACCTTTCCGTTTCTTTGGAGATTTTCATTTCCGTTCAAATAAACACGAAAAAAGTAGTCCTGGCACTGGGTAAAATACTCCAGCTAACCAACGACTTTATAAATACACAAATCTATGAAATTGTTTTTCAGTCTGTCTGACACAACAATTATTTGCAATGTCAGTGGCAGTAGCAAAAATGGAAGAAGAAGAAGAAAGAAAAGCCCCAAATTGCTGCAACAACCGAAACAGAACCAACAAACAGCAGCATTTGTAGTTTAAACGACTGGATGAACAAATGAATTTTATTTCATACCACGCCTAGGGCGGTGGCAGACTGGCAGACAGTCAGTCTTAGTTCGTGCGAGTTTCACATACACACACACACACACACACACACTCATGCACAAATGTTGCACATTTATCGATTGAAAATTGTCTCAGAATTTACAAAATACGGGTCATTGATCTGCTCCTGCTTCTTTTTGCAAAAGCATGTACGAGTAGACTATAAAACTGGCGACAACGACGACTACAGCAGCGACATTTAAAACAACAGGGTTGTTGCAAATTTTTCAAATAATATCCTTGTTCCAGCTTAAAAGGATGGGAAATTTCTAAGAAGAAAAAAATGTTAAAGTATTATTTGTTTATGACAGCCAAACAAAGAACTTAAAAACTTTTCTAGCTAAAAGCAAATTTCATTTTTGCTTTTTATTTTTTTATTTTTTCTGCTGCACATCGGTTCTCGTTATTTTTATAGAATTTTCCTTTCCTTAAGCTGACTGAAAAAGTTTTTTTTTGCGTTTTAATTCAAAGGAGGATTTTAAAGGACTTTCGAAAATAGCGTAAGCTTTAATGAATTCGAATGGAGTGGAAGTTAGATTTTTTTTGTAATTATTTTAATATTCTCCAGATAGTTCGGTATTTGCTAGAATTATTACGAGTGAAGTTCCGTTCTCCAAATCAGAAAGCTAATGGTTTTGGTTTGAATAATTGAACAGGGATCCAATATTTTACACAGTTCTTGAACGTAAAATATCAAGAGCAAAAAAAAACCAGAAAACTCTCTTCTACTCGGATTTTGTGGGTTTGGTTACCTAATAGAAATTGGAATAAGAGTAGCAGAGAGGTTAGAAGTGAAAAGAAGGGAGAACAAGGCAAAATGCAAGAAAATTAAAAGGAATAAAGGACTAGGACTAGGAAAAAAGAGGAAAATACAAACAAAAAATAAGATGGGGAAAAAGATAAGATAGAGAAAAAAAAACCCCAAAAAGAAAAGATGAGAAAAATTGGCGAAAAACTAAATTAGAAGAATAGTTATGAAAAAAATAAACCTGGACAAAGAAGGCGATATTGAAGAATAACAATAGTAATACAAATAGAAACAAAAAAAAATTTCAAGACAGGAGAAGTTTAAACAAAAGAAAAAAAAAAGCATAAGAAGAATAAAGGCCAGAACGGAGAGGGCAATTAGATAAGAAAACAAAAATTAAGGGAAAGAAAAAAAATATAATAAAAAGAACAGAAAAGAAGAGTGAGAAGAACAGAAAGAAGGAAGGTAAAGAAGAGAAAAGCAATGAAAAAATGAGAAAAATATAAAAGGTAGAAGTGTAGAAAAAAAAGTAAACAATTGAGAAGAGAACAGAAGAGAGAAAAATAGAAGGAAAGGAAAAGAAAATAACAGAAAAAAGGATATACAAAATACAGATGATATAAAAAATAAGAAGACAAAGAAAAAGAGAAGAGAAGAATAAAAAGAAAATAAAGATAAAAAAGAAACAAACCAAATAGAATAGAAAATAAAAAAATAAAAGAAAATAAACGCAAAGATAAGAAAAGAGAATAAAAGAAAGTGAAACGAAACGAACCGAACTGAGACAAAACTAAACGAAACGAAAAGAAACGAAATGGAACTATACGATATGATACGATACGATACGGTACGGTAGGATACAATACGATACCATACGATATAATACAATACGATAAATAACGAATACGTTAAGATACGATAGAAAAGGAAACCAAATGAAACGAAATGATATGTAACGAAACAAAGCAAAACGAAACGATTTGGAACGAAATTAAATGTAACCTTGCGAAACAAGATGAAGCGAAACAAAAAGATAAGAAAATAAACGAAATTACACAAAACGAAACCAAACGAAACGATAAAATACGAAACGAATGGCAACGGAAAAAATTATAAAAAAAAAGATATGAAAAGTGAAGTACAATGCTTATAGGGAAAGGAAATTAAAGAACGAGAAAGAATAGAGAGGGAAGAATAAAAAAAAATAGAAAAAAGTAGGGAGGAAAGTGGAAGGGTAGAGAAGTGGAAGGGGAGGAAAAAAAGAGAGAGAAAAATAGAATACCAGCTAGAAAAAGTAAGCAATTACAAACGTAACGAAGCAAAGTACGGCAAAGCAATGATAGTACAAGAGATGCGTAGAGCGTTGAAACAAAAATAGGAAGAAATACTCCTGCATTAAAGTATGAAACACAAAGAGGAGATACAGTTTTTTTTTCTTATAATATTGGTATACATATATGGATATCTAGTACTAAAATCTACACCATATAAAAACGCGCTAGCCAATATAAATGCAAACTTGCAAAAGTTGCCCCTTTATTTGACTTCTTCCTAGCTGTTTTGTTGCAAACTTGTAGAGTCTATGGAAGCGAAGCCATTATTCCTGGTATATCATAGATGGCGGAAATGAAGAATTCTTGTGCAAGCACGGTCTAGACAGCCAGCCTATCACAAGGCCACAGACTAGGTTAATTGCTAAATATGTAAGTATGATCGTAGGATTTATAATACGGTTATAAAAAAATGGTTGCTAATTTATTGATGCTAATAATTGTTGTTTTAGTCACGAGCCAAATTCGCTTTTATTGTTGTTGCTCTTGGCAACTTCGTGAACATTTTTGCTTCTGTTTCAAGTATTTTTTTTTAACTGCAAAACAAAAATTTTTGTTTTTTTTTGCATATTTTTGTTGTGAATTAAATGTCGCATTCATTTTGTTGTTGTAAACTGTGTGACACTGACTTTCATCGTTTCGCAACAACACTTTGGGGTAGTGGAGCAATTGCTTTTCCTACACATAAAAACACACACACACATATGCAACTTGCAAACATTTGCTGCTGAGCACTCTACAATAACATTACCATGCACAGAAGCACATACACACACACACACGTACACACATACCTACACACACACACACACACACATACAAAACAAGCAACATAAATGAAAGCATTTGTTAAACTGTACCAGACAAAATTGTTTGAAAAGAAAATCATGTATGAATAATGTTGCTAACATCGGTATTTACTTGTATGTTTGTTTGTTTGTTTGTTTGTATGTATGAATGTTGTAATACGTCACGTTTTAACTCTCATACATTTAACAGAAATTCTGACACACAAACAATCCAAAAAAGACAAAAAACAAAAAAAGAACAACCAACTGACTTGTTATGCATTCAGCCATGTTAAATTATGTTTGAACAATGGCAATTCAACGGCCGTCTGAAATTTCCACATTAAGAATGTCAAGCAAACAGATTTAATCCCAAATCCAGGATTTGTACAAGCGAAAAAAAAAAACAACATGAATTATTTGAAATGACATTATTTATTTGCAAATTAGAATACCTATAACATCTTGTCTAAAGGAAAGTAATAACTTTTGTTTCGGAAAGTCACTCGAATGTGAATGAATCAATTTTCTTTCGCCTGGAATGCGAATAAACTTATCCTTTCGACATCGACGAATTGGCTGTAAATAAAACAAAAAAGCTTTCAGAGAATTCTCTTAATATTTTTTATTATGATAAAAGGTAGACCCTGAAGCAAAATATCGGCCAGATGTTCGCCACGGCTGCGGTGGCCAATATTTTTAATGACTCTGAGACATATTTGAGGTTCGATGACGTTGATGATCCAAATTATTATTATATGCATTTTGATTTCAACACCCATTTTCGTTAAAGACTTCAACAATCTTAACCTCGCTATTATTTCTAGAATGGCTTGAACGGCGTACTTCGGAAACAGATTCAAGAGTTCTGTATCGATTTGTCAGAAAGTCATTCAGTTGAGACTATTTTAGGATAGTGCTTTTGTCTGTGAGTTCTTGCTCTCACAACGTAAACATACTCTACGGAATTCTATTCCTACAAATAAACACGAAAATTGTTTTGCAGCTAGTATACACCAATATCATAAAGTTTTAGAATAGAGATACAAGAATTAATATCTCTCTGTAACTGTTTCAGGGCTTTGCCTGATTCAGAGTTAATGTCTGAAAGGTTAAACAGGATTTTTAACTGAACATTTACCAAAACTGTATGGTTTTCCAAACGCGAAACAAAATTTTTCCATGCCAAATCGAACCCTTCATTTGTCAAAGGACTCTTTTGGAGAATTTCCTTAGCCTCACCTGTTGTCTTGTGTTTCAAATAAAACAATTTTTTCTGGTCCGAAATTGGAAATGACCGCATTAATAATATCACGGAGCGTAGGCCAAGAAACGTAATCACCATGGAAAGTCGGAATGTGAACAGGCGGCAAGTGAATATTTTGTGTAGAGTCGATCTTTCCAAACTCAGAACTATTGAGTGAATGATAAAGATTAGAATTATATTTCTTTGGAAGGTCTTCAGCTGCTTCAAAGAATTTTGTTAAGCACCTACAATAAGATTTGTAAGTGCTTTTAAATTTCACTTTTAAAGCATTACTATCGAAGCTGTCAATTTCTTCTGCCTTTTCCTCAGCGTATGCTTCACATACGACTTCGATAGAATGGCGAGAATCAAGTGGATATTGGTTATCATTGATATCCGTTTCGAATTCAAGGATATTATCTACCAAACAAATAAACTTGTCCAAAGACATTTTACAAAAGAGTTTAAAATCGTAAAACTTTAGCAATTATTGAAATAATTTTATTTTTATTTTTATTTTTATTTATTTATCTTGGACCAGTGCTCAGGGGATGACCCCTACCTATGCAGCGCATTGTAGCAGAACTAGGAAAATAGCTTGTGAGAACGAGGAAAGAGGGAGTAGTATTTCTGAAAATTTGACTTGAACTTTCCAACATTATAGCAGACAGGAAACACGTCTGCAGGCAACTTCTTCCACAGCCGAAGCGTACGGCTGTAATGCGTGATACGATTCTCCGCCCAATCGACCACAAGTGGATGAGCTCTGGACGATGACCGCGTGCTACGTAAAAATGTGCGAGTTTCGGGAACATGATCCCTAATCTCATCAGAGCATAATCCATTATGGTAACGATAAAACAAAGTAACGCACCCCACACCGCGTCGACGCTCCAGTGAGTCACCGATAAGCTTCTTCGCCCACTCCTGCGTACGGTCGAGTGACCCCAAAATAGACTTTCAGGCACCGGCCCAAACATGAGAGTTGTATTCCATTTTCAGTTGGATGTAGGTAGTATAAAAAGTAAGGAGGTCGGATGGAGTGAAGTACATCTTACACCATTTCAAAAACCATAGGCACTCGAATGCTTCTTTAGAGACATGAAAAATGTGTTCAGTCCAGCAAACGTCGCACTGCATCTTCATCCCAAGAACATCAAGAGCATCCGATTCCTCAATATGTATACCATCCATGAGTAGAGATGAAGCAGCATTTGCGTCTGTTTGTGTGTTAATAAACAGCATTGGGTCTTACGAGAGTTGAAGGCAGCCCTGTTTTTACGACCCCATTCGGAGATTAATAGAAGATCGCCATTCACCCTACAAGAACAGTGACGGTCAAATGACCGGTCATTTGGCCGACATTGTTGACCGAAACATACGTCACAACTTTCTATCAAGTTATTAAGGGCAATATGAAGAAAATGACCGAAAGTTTCGTGTATGTGTGATGTTTCTTTTACCACATTCTCAAAAATATTATATACGTATAACATTTTTTTGAATGTGTTGGAAAACAACATTTGAGTGTATTAGTTTCGGTCATCTATTTCTTGTACGGTCAGTGAATCCTTCATATTTACGCTGTTGGCAGAGATCTCCGATAGGCTGTGCCTATAGCTAAAAGAGTACGAGTGGCAAATGCTGCTGTAATCCGCGAAAGAGTGGATAGGGTTGGAAGTTTGATAGAGAAGGTCGTTGAGGAAAATAAGAAATAGGGTAGGAGAAAGATCGGAGCCTTATGGTACCCCTAAATTAATCTTGAACTCGCGTGATGAGATTCCATCTATAATAACTCGTATAGTGCGGTCTCTGAGAAAGCTCGATATAAACCGAGAAAAGTCATCACTAACACTAAAAGCTGTACGTTTTGCCAGTAGTGCAGCATGCCACACTCTGTAAAACGCTTTGGAAATATCCAGAGCCACCACCTTACTTTCACCGAAATGATGGATTAAGTAGCACCATTTCTCCAAAAGATATGCCATAAGGTCGCCAGTAGAATAACCCGTACGAAATCCATATTGACGGTCACAAAGTAATTTAAGCGACTCTAGATACCTCATAAGGTGATAGTTGACCATACTTTCCATTACTTTGGAAAGCAGATACCGCCGCAAATCAATCACACATCTGTCCGAAACTGCTTAGCTGGCTTGCCGTCTGGCTATGGTGTTTTTGCCACTGCACCAACGTTATGTTAGGAACACAACTACGATGAACAACTAATTTTTGGTCGCGAATATTCGTCGCCAAAAATAAAATATATTGGTGTACGAGTATATGAAAATGCACACAATCGTGGTGTTGGTCGAAATACGTTATACTCAGCGAAAGCTGAAAAAGATTTATTTCTAATTGTTTCGCCAGCGAATAACGAACAAAACGGTATCAGGTTTTTTTCATGAAATAATACTTTTTATATTTATATTAAAACATGTGGTAAAAAATTTATGAAGATGTAATCAAAATATAAAATACCTCAGATAATTTGTTCAAAAATCCGTCTTTCGGATGGGATTTATACAGGTTTACTTTTAATATGGCCACCTTAGTATTAATTTTTTATTGTTTCTTTGCATGGAAGGTAAACAATATTATCTACGCAAAAGCTTGGTGGCATTGTGCTTTACACGACGAATTGATACAACGAATATTTGCCACCAAATTCACCGCGATGAGCGAAATTCGTCGTTCGTCGTATTTGTGTTCCTAGCATTACAGTTTAATGCTGTTTTTCCCGTACTCCTTCTTGTTGTTTTCCTTGCCTCCCCGGGGAACAGGTTTTGCCTTAACGTATTCCTAACTTTGGCACTCTGTTTTTCGGGTATAGAGGGGAAGGGGTCCCTCGTTTGTTGCGGCAAATAAAACTCTAGGAAGCCGCATGACTTATGTTGTGTTGGCTTCCGAAACCCTTACCAAGGATATAAATTGGCAGACCAGGGATCAGCATAGCCCCCTGGTGGTTCAGCTTGGAGCTCAACCCGGGCTGATCATGGTTGAGGTGCCTACCTTGGCTGAAAACGCCTTGGCGTAAAACGCAGGAAGGAGGTGTTGGTATCCTTGATAATTGCTTGGCGTGGGTTTTGTCGGGAACTAACAAACTCCCGAGGGTCTGTTGCCTTTACAATAGATACCTGTACTGTAAGAAACCAGTGGTGATGGTTGACGGGTGAGTTGGTTTAAGGGCTGGTGCTGCCAGTGGGCTTCAGCCTACCAACTCATTAAGCCTTGTCTTCCATTGATTGCTGGGAAATTGCATACAGGAAAGATTAGAAGGCCCGAACTCCTCAACAAGAAGTTGCTCATATGGCTACAATCATATGGCATAAATTGCTACCTGTGTGAGCCTAGCAAACCACACGGCGGCGCTGGTGAACCGTGAATAATTCACTCCGTGGAACTGGCCCATTATCAGATAAGGCCGCAAGGCAAGTGCTGATGTAAATCTTTTTCAAAACTGTCTTCCTTACTATGTTGTTGTTCTCTTTGGCGTTCAAATTAAGTAGCCCTTTTTAGGGTTTTGATCATCTCCGCCGGCGTACCTTGGCTTGGGTGAGGTCCTTCGGAGGCAACGTGATGGCTTACTACTTAAATGCGGAAATAGTTTACGTCAAAGTCGGAGTGGATTTGTATTGCAATCGGGTGCCGTGATCCTGAAAACGTCCCACCATTGGGGGGGAGCATGTGCCAATCAGCATGTTACCCATGCATAATAGTTCGTTGTACATGGGGACATATGGCAAACACTGCCTTTTCATGTAGTAACAGATTCAGCACGACTGGAACCCACGTTAAGCACCATCAGATTCTATCCGAAATTATAGCCGGCCTAGCTTAGAAGACTATGACAGTAGTTTAGTTAATTGTATAGTTTAATTGAGTTTGCTCTTAATCCAAATGGAACTGAACCCAACATTTTATTGTTTGTAATAATTTATATGAATTTCGGCTAAACTTGTTTAGTTTGCTAGTAAGTGCTGATAAAAATATTTATAAATTTTGTATTAAGGATCAATACCCATAGACTTAGTTAAGCAAATAAAACACTAAAAAAAATATTTGACTTTAATATTGCAAAATAACAACATTATATTTACATACATATTAAAAAAAAAGTTGCTTATTTTTAACTGCAAGACTTTATGTTTGTTGGGATACAGCTGCAACACTCAATACATTCATATTCGCCTGTATTTATTTACAAGAAAATTTCTATATGTATTTGTGTACTTTTCGTGCATTATATTCATTACTCATACAAACATACATACACACACACACACATAAATATATAAAATATTCCCCAACCAGGCCAGCAGTGTTACAGAGTAAAAGCATAAATAGCAAAAAAAAAAGAAAAACACTCAAACAAACTTTAATTTCTGGCAGCATATGCATGAATAAAACTCAGTACATACATACATACATACATACGATTACATACATACTCGTATGTATGGATTTGTGTTGATGTGTGTTTGTTGTAACAATTTTGCTCCAGACATTGGTAGAAAGGGAAATCGTTACCAACCTCATTATCGTCGATAATGCTATTACATGCAGCGAATATGTTTTTCTTAAAACGTTTAATAGCGAAAGATGTTTGTTGTGAAGAAAAGAAATGGAAAGATAAGAGTTGGAAAGTCAAGGGATGGAATAAAATGGTAGGAAAGGAAATGAGTTTGGAAATGATAATATTAAAAAAAAATGTTTAAATAAGAAAAGGCATAAAAAACGAGCAGAGATATAATGAAAAGCGCATAAGAAAAAATAGGAAAAAGAAGAGCATAAAAGAATATAGTAAAAAAGAATAGAAGTATAAAGAAGAAAATGAAAAGAAATAAAAATAGAAGAATTGAAATAAAACAGAAAGTTAAAACGGAGAAGTAAATAATAGTTTAGAATAGACTAGAATTGTTAAGTAGAAAATGAGTATAAATAAGTTAAAAAGAGTATAAAGAAGAAAATGAAAACAAATGAAGATAGAGATAAATTGAGAGCGAGGCTAAAGAAAGAATTGAAAGGGCAACAAAGAAGAATTTAAGAAACAAGATATCACAATAGAATAAAAAGAAATAATAATCAAATTTTAAAGCGAAATGAGAAGAATAAAAAGTAAGGGATGACAAGAGAAAATAAGAGAGGCTAAATAAAAAAATGAAAAGGAAAATAAAAAAAGTAAAAAACTATAAAACTATAAAACAAGATAATATAACAATAGAAGTGGAAGAAGAAATAATAAGAAAAGAAGAAATGAAATATGAGCGACCCTAAGATAATGGAAGGACGTAAAAAAGAAGAGAAAAACAAAAATAGCGAAAGAGGAATCAAAAAAAAAAGAACAAGTGAAGAAAAGGAGGGAGAAAAAGATGAGAAGAAGAAAATAAAGAAAACAAGAAATAAATAAATAAATAACAAGTGGAGAAAATACAGCGGAAGATATCAGGTAAGAAAAGAGCAATAAGCGGGGGATATAAGAAAGGTTGAGAAGGGTAAAATGAGCTGAGAAAAGCAAGAAAGTGGTAAGGAGCACATAGAAAATACGTATGGTGGAATAAAAAGAAATGGAAAAAGAGAAAAAACTACAATGAAGAATGTAATAAAAGAAGAGTATATAAATTTAAATGAAAGCTGAGAAAAGAAGTAATAATAGAAGATATGAGAAGAGGAGAGAAAAGAAGAAGGAAAAGACAAAAAAGAGAAAGAAGAGGAAGAAACTCAAGAAAAATAAAAATAAATGAGAGCTGAGAAAAATAGTAGTAATAGAAGATATGAGAAGAGGAGAGAAAAGAAGAAGAAAAAGACGAAAAATAATAAGAAATGGAAGAAGAAGAAACTCAAGAAAAAAAAATATGCGAGGGCTGAGAAAAAGAGTAATAATAGAAGAGGAGAGAAAAAAAGAAAAAGATAAAAAAATAAAATAAAAAGATGAAGACGAAAAAAAATAAGAAGAGGAAGAGGAAGAAAAAGAAACTCAAGAAAAATAAATATAAATGAGAGCTGAGAAAAAGAGTAATAATAAAAGATATGAGAAGAGGAGAGATAAGAAGAAGAAAAAGACGAAAAATAATAAGAACGGGAAGAAAAAGAAACTCAAGAAAAAAATAAGTGAGAGCTAAGAAAAAGAGTAATAAAAGAAGAGGAGAGAAAAAAAGAAAACGATAAAAAATAAATAAAAAAATAATAATAAAAAGATGAAGACGAAATAGAATAAGAAGAGGAAGAGGAAGAGGAAGAAACTCAAGAAAAATAAATGTAAATGAGGGCTAAAAAATAAAGTGATAATAGAAGATATGAGAAGAGGAGAGAAAAGAAGGAAAGAAGGAAAGAAGAAGAAAAAGATGAATATGAAAAATAATAAGAAGAGGAAGAAGAAGAAACTCAAGAAAAATAAATATAAATGAGGGCTGAGAAATAGAGTGATAATAGAAGATATGAGAAGAAGAGAGAAAAGAAGAAGACGAAAAAGAATAAGAAGAGGGAAGGAGAAAGTAAGAAGAAAAAGAGGCATTAGAAGAGGAATAAGAAGAAGAAACTTAAAAAAACGAAGATGAGAAAAAAAGAAAAGTAAGGTCAAAACCAAAACGAAAAGAAAGATTATAGAAGTGTGGAGTAAAGTAAAGACTGAACTTAGAAGAGCTAAATTACTTTTTCTTCAATTTTAGAAGCCAAGAATTGACTAAGTATGTACTGCCATTCAAATTTTCTATGTTATTGCAGAAGAAAAAGATTGTAATGAAGAATTTCTGTAAAATATTTCTTTCTTAAAAATGCTCTCCCAGTCCTATATGTTTTAATCCAAATGTATAAAACTGTATCGACAAAACACAATCCTCCTTAACTCTGTAGAAAAGCAAAAATTTTCTTAAATTTGAATATTTAATTTTTTTAACATGTTTAAATGTCTGTACGAGTATGCATAAATTTTTTTTGTAGAGAAGTTTGAGTTTTCAATACTTTTGTGAAAGAAGTTTTTGTGTGGTTGTGAATAACGTTTTTAATGGTCTATGTGAAAGAATGAGTTTAACTATGTTAATGTGTGCGTTTGTGTACGTGTAAGTGTGTGTGAGAGAGTTTCATGTCTGCATTTCCTTGTGGCAGAACTTTTCAACTTCCATTGTTACACGTCTGTATGAGTTTGTGTGTGTGTGTGTGTGTGTGTGTGTGTGTGTGTGTGTGTGTGTGTGTGTGTGTGTGTGTGTGTGTGTGTGTGTGTGTGTGTGTGTGTGTGTGTGTGTGTGTTAAATACGAATGAAGGTTTATTTAGGTGTAAAGTTATGTTGTGTTTGGTCAGTAATCGAGTGTGGGTTACCCAGACGACACCCCTTGAGAGTTTATAATCCTGAAACACATTAAGTTGTAGAAGAGTCCTTTTTTTCATTGTTTTTATTTGCAATAAATGCATGTTTGGCAGTTTGTTTGATGTTGTATTTTATGTGAGATCATATGTTTTTAAGATTTTTTATTTTATAATTTCTTTTTTTTTATGAAAAATATTTCCAGACAAATAAAGCCACTAATAGTTAAAAATATGGCGCTTAAATGTCTGAAACTTGCTAATTTAACATGTAGAAAAATAACAAATGAGAAATATTGCTTTGCTTTCAACAATTTAAAGATTATTTATGGCAAATGAGATACCAATTTGTACACTTCTTGTTTGGCCAAAAATTAATTTAATAGAAACTTTTCAGTTTGACCAAATAATGCAATTTCATGGGAAAATAAAATTTGTTTTTTGACAGGACCAAGGAATGGACAAGCGACTTTGAATTAAAAGCAATAAATTAGTAATAAAATTTTTTTAAATGTACAAAATAGTATAAAATAATTCATAATAAGTTAAGAAAGATTTAGCAAATATTAAAAAGTTAAAAAAATTCAACAAAATAAAAATTACTATATACATATATTGATATCAATCAAAAAAGCTAATATACAGCCATGTCACAAAGTTTAATTTCGTTCGGAAACGGGATTGAGTTATTTTTTTACTCCTTCAAAAAACAAAGAACTGAAAATTTTTCGGAATGAAATCAATTCTAATTGCAAGAATAAGACTAGTATTGTCTTATAGCATAGATTTCATTTCAAAATAAGTTTTAGATTTTCGTTTTTTGAGAATTAAAAAAACCGATTCAATTCCATTTCCGAACGGAAGTGAATTCTGTGACGTGGCCGATAGTGAATAAAATTCAATTCTTTGAATTATTGTTCTCTGGTTTTCGATATTTAAAAAAAAAAACAAATCGTAGCAACCAACGTTTGTTCATTTGTTTGAAAGGTGTAAAGAAAAGTAGAGACGTGTGCAAAAGAAAATGCCTGTTTTTTTGTGGTTTCACTGGTATTATAGAATAATTTTTCTTTTTAATAAAATAACAATACCGTAATTATTACCAACGTGTTTTAATCGTTAAAACATTTTATTAAAATCAATCATCGATTTTCATGAAAAAATTAATAATGAGTGACGAGACACATTTTCAGTTGAATGGATATGTGAGTCAGTTCTGAGCAATGGAAAACCCTCAAATTATTCATCAATCTCCTTTTCATCCATTAAAAGTGGCAGTTTGGACTGCAATTTGGTCAGAAATAATTATTGGAATTTGATTCTTTGAAAATGAAAACGGCTTAACGCACGTAGAAAAAAATAAATGGTTGATGTGACAATATTCTAAGGACAACATAATATTGTTGAATTATGTGGTGGGTAGGGATAATATTATATTGTTACATTTGAACGCCATTCTTTGATTTGCCTTAACATAGTTTTGTAAGAAAAATGTTATCAATAACTATACTATATTCTGGTTCAACATTGTTATAATCGAAAGCAATCATATATGAACAAAAGTTACCATGATAATGTCATACCTAACCATGTTATTATGACAATCAATCATATTACTTTCATTAAACGACCATATTAATTTCATAAACAGCTTTAAACCATATTTTTGTCATTACTCACAATATTAAAGGATAATAGGAAAGCATAAGTTCATTCGCACTCTAGGCGAAAGAAAATTGATTTGGGTTTTTTCTAACTTTATTATATGCGAACGATGTGTCAAAATTCAATTGCAATACATAAGTTCATGCGAACGAACAATAGTGATATAGGCAAACCCAAATTGATTCGAATATGAGTGACTAGCTTTCTTTCGCATACATTCTCATTCGATATCGTCGAACAGGCTGTTAATTATAAAAAAGAGACCGTTTTTGGGTAAACAATACTGTTTCATTTATTTCAATATTAATAAATGGAAAATATTATTAGGTATGATATATTTTTATAAAATAAAACAATTGAAAATAATCAGCCAAATATAGTCGGGTTCCATAACTGCAAAAGATTTTAATCTCAATGGGTTCTAGTATCTATTAGCTGAAATAAAAAGCATTTATCAGGTATTTCGTCGATAATTGCATATATAAAATGCATACACATATGAAACCATATTAATATGGTTGAATGTAACATTGCATGGTTGTTCACAACAATAGTATAGTTCATCAATAAAATTATCATGTTTGAGACAATAGTATGGTTAGGTACAACCATAATATGATTGGCCGACAATATGGTTAACTTTGCCATAGTATTGATTGATTACACACATACAAATATCAACATCTTAATAATCTGGCGTACCTTTTGATTTCTGCAAACCCTCTATACGAAGTTTTTGCACAATTTTAGTTTTAAGTTCTTTTATGCTTTTTATTAGATCAACAAAAAAATGTTTTTACTTAGAACCCATAACACAACTTTTTTTCATAAAACAAAAATAAAATTAAAAGAAAATTATATGTCAACGACTTGATTTTGTATGATAGAACCAAATATTTCAGTATTGGATGTGATAAAAGCTATTGTGGTTTTTAAAAAATTACATACAATACTAACATTGCATGCAACCATGTTTGGAAACTAATAGGTGATAATAATAGATTTGCAGAAATGCACACGAAAACATATTTATGTGGAAACAAACTATAATTAAATCGATAATCGACTGTTTTTAACAATAATACACAATCTTACGGTGAATATACTAATGTTGCTGTAACCATATTTCAAACTGTATTTTCTTTGCATACTATAACTGTGAATAGAAAAAAGATTTACATCAGCACCCGCCTTTACGGCCTAATCCGATGCGGACCAATTCCACTAGTAAATTAATCACGATTCACCAGCACCCCCATGTGGCTGGCCAGGCTCACACTGTTAGCAATTCTTGCCATATGTTTGCGGCAACTTCTTGTTAAGGAGTTCAGACCTTCTAATCCCTCCTGTATGCAATTTCCCAGCAATCAATGGAAGACAAGGCTTAATGAGTTGGTAGGCCGAATTTTATATCAAGAATAATAACACTCCCTGCCTGTGTTTTAAGTTTCAAACACAGCCAGAACGTTACAGCCAAGGTAGGCACCTCAACCATGATCAGCCATGCTGATCCCCGTTCTGCCAATTTATATCTTTGGTAAGGGTTTCGGAAGCCAACACAACATAAGTCATGCGGCTTCCTAGAGTTTTGTTTGCCGCATCAAACGCGAAACCCCTTCTCCTCTTTACGCGAAAAACAGAGTGCCCAAGTTAGGAATACGCTGTTCGTCGGGGGGTATTTTTTTGACAATAGTTAAATATTGAATTAAATGTTTTAACATATTTTTCAGAGGTTTCTAAATCTATTGATGTTTAACTTAACATTGAAAAATTCAAAGGCGACAAAATCAAATTCTTCGGACGATTACTGCAGCTCCATGGCACGTAAAAAACTCACGAATTTATAAGGATCTCTGTGTTCCTCTTGTAAAAGACGAATTTTCAAAGTACGCAACAAGGTATATCAGTAAATTGGAAGTTCATCCAAATCATCTTGCACGCAATATAATTAATTTTGAAGGCCATTCTCGGTTGAAAAGAAGGGATACCCTTGCCACCATCAGAACGGTCAATAGGTGATTTTACTGATATTGAGCATTGGCTGGACTTAATTAATTTTATGTATTTAGTATTAAGATTTGAATACTTATTGTTAGTTCACTTTCACAAAAAAAAAACTTAGGCCCTACGAAACGTCGGCATAGGGGCTATGTTAATACGAAACGATATTGCGATATTAAATCTGCTTTAACAAAACTATTGAAATTCTTATAACCGAAAAATATTATCAATTTATTAAAACAATTTCATGAAAAAATTTATAATAAAACAAACTTGTTTGTCTGTGTCCATTCTGCAGAACGAAACTAGGCGCACAAATACCATCACACTTGCAAAACTTACAAACACATTCACAAATAAAATGAAAACGTACTCGTACGTTTGTGAAATGTATGTGAAATATAACAACTGTTACACAGACACACTTTCTGCAAACATCCTCAACACAAAAAACAGCTCCCGTTAACAGGGAGTTTGTAACACAAATACATCGACAATATTTCGCAAAACTTCAGCATAAACAAAAAAAAAAAAAATTGAAAAGAAGCAAAAATATAACTGCAGCCATTTAAATAAAAAACAAGAGCTGGATGGATACATAGAAACCAAAGCGAAAGTCTGAAATTTTCTATAGACGACGACGAGGACGAGGACGACGACGACAACTGACTACAAACAAATTACCAAACAATGAAGAGAAAACAAAACTGAAACGACTTTTTCCTGTTTGTGGATAGGAACATTTCACAGATACACAAATTCGACTCAGATACGAGCGGCGGTGAAGGCGAGATATTAAAACGCCAACGAAAAAGGGAGTTTGTATGACAGAAACTTCAATAACACTGAGAGAAATTTTTCCTATACGAGCATCGATTTAAAAAAAAAGGATAAAAAACAAAGAAGATTTTTGTGATTATTTTCTAGTTTGCTGATGATACAGCAATTCTTAGCTCTGAAACAAATCTAAACAGAGCGTTAATTGATGGTTCATCTTGTTTCAATAAATGGAAGATCATGCTAAACTATGAAAAAACACAAGCGATTTATTTTACAAGGAAACGTAAAGCATGTTTCATTCCACACACCAATATAGTGTTAAATCAGTGTTTGAAAAACTTACTTACAAAAGCAAAAGTTTGAAAATTTGACTGTTGCTTCGAAGCAGAAGTTTTTTGTACACTACAGCTTTAAACACATAGACGACAGCAGGCAGCAAGCAGCAATCTGTCAAAAATAAAATACATGTGCTTAAATGCACACGATTATTTTAACGACATCACAGCAGCACTCCTTCACAACAGCATTTGCTGCGGCTGCCAACTTAGACTAATTTCTATTTTCGTAAGCAGCAAAAAGTAAATGCAGTGCTGCCACTATAAATATAAATTGCCAGCAATAAGAACTAAACTTAGTTTGAAATATTTAATAGAAATAAACATCACATAAATAAAATAAACAAATAAATTGATTAGTTTTTATAGTTTTACGTGGTATTTTTACGTTTTCAGTCGGTAATTTTGATTTGATTTGTGTAAAATATATATGTGGCACCTCTGAATTTTGCATTGTTTAAATACACATAGTGCTGCTGCTGTCTTGAAAATAATTATGTTGCTGACGAGACGGCAGCATTTGAAGCTAACTTCATTTGTAGCCTTGAAGTTGTGAAGTCTGCTGTCGTCTAAGTGTTTAGACCATACGAATGCTTTTTCTTTTGCTTTTGCTTTTTGTTAAACTTTCCACACGACGAGAAACTTTGAAAAGTCTTTCGATATTTTAAATAGAGTGGGAAGTTTTATTTTGTTTTAGCTTTTTCCTTTTGAAAAGTAATAATTAAGCAACAGTGTGAAAACCAAAATAAAACTTCTTGCTTGGAAGTAAACGTCTGCATTATTACGCTGAAACGGCATTTGAACATATTCATTTGCTTTTTGAATGAATAATGCTTTGTATCACACACAACTGACTACGAAGTAACGCATATTCTATTTTAATAAAAACAAACCGAGCGAACAATGATAATAACTCGATTCGTGGAGAAACAAATACAATCACATTCAAACAGAACGAAAACAAGAAGAAAAAGTTTCAAATGTATTATCATTCGAATGCATCGAAGTAGCATTCGATTGTATTTATACATATGTATGTATCTATATATGTATATATATTTCTATGAGACATGTCAAAATATATAATAAAATAATAATAATAATTTTCATGTGCCGTAACAAAATCTTGTTCGAAGAAGCAAAAAAAGTAATGCTTGGGGTTAGAACCTAGAAAGTAAAATCTGCCATTACAAGATGCCAATACTTATAATGGGTGATTTTATAAGAACTATCGGAAACTAAAAAAAAAAAACACATAAAATTCAGAAAAATGCATGAAATATTTATTTGGATCGATAGTTGGGTCGATATAATTTAATGTTTGAAGATTATTTCATGCAAATGTTGGCCGCGGCTGCGCCTCAAATGGTCCATCCGCTTAGTCCAATTTTGGCATACTCTTTCCAACATTTCGGCCGGTATCTCACGAATAATGTTGGCAATGTTGGCTTCCAGTGCGTCAATCGAAGCGGGCTTGTCGCTATAGACATTAGCCTTAACATAGCCCCACAAAAAATAGTCTAGAGGCGTTAAATCGCACGATCTAGGCGGCCAATTGACTGGTCCCAAGCGTGAAATAAACTGTTCACCGAACTCGCCTCTAAATTGGTCCATTGTTTCGCGTGCTGTGTGGCATATGGTATCGTCTTGTTGAAACCACATGTCATGCAAGTCAAGCTCTTCCATTTTGGGCAAAAAAAAAGTTTGTTATCATCGCACGGTAGCGCTCACCATTCACAGTAACGTTGTGATTCGCATCATCTTTGAAGAAATACGGCCCAATGATGCCGCCAGCCCATAATCCGCACCAAACGGTTGTTTTTTGTGGATGCATTGGTAGCTCTTGCAATGCTTCTGGCTGCTCTTCACTCCAAATACGGCAGTTTTGCTTGTTCACGTATCCATTCAACCAGAAATGAGCCTCGTCGCTGAACACAATTCTTCGATAAAAAAGTGGATCTTCATCTAACTTTTCAAGAGTCCATTCACCAAAAATTTGGCGTTGTGGTAGGTCGTTTGGCTTCAATTCTTGCACCAGCTGTATCTTATAAGGCTTCACACCCAAATCCTTCCGCAAAATTTTCCACGTAGTGGAGTAACAGAGGCCCAATTGCTGCGAACGGCGCCGAATCGATAATTCACGGTCATCACCAACACTGGTCGATACGGCTGTGATATTTTCTTCAGTTCGCACTCTACGTAAGCGTGTTGGTGGTTTAATGTCCAACAATGTAAATTTGGTGCGAATTTTTTTTACAATAGCCCGAATAGAAGCCTCAGTAGGTCGATTAAATTGACCATAAAATGGAAGAAGCGCGCGATGAACTTTCTTAACAGAGCACGCATTTTGGTAATAAAATTCAATAATTTGCAAGCGTTGTTCGTTTGTAAGACGATTCATAATTAAATTATAGACCAAACTGAAGATGTTTGACAGTGACACAAGATACAAAACGTGCGTGAGCTGTCAAAACTAGTGTTGCCAAAAAGATAATAGCAAAAAAATCACTCGTTAAAACAACAATCTGAACCACCGTGGCTGATAAATAAAAGTTCTTTTATTCTATCTATGTTAGACTTCCCTAGAGCCAACACTTCTCCTACTATTTATAAAAGCTTGTTTCAACAGACAGCCGCTAGCTTCGTCGGAGATAATTGGGAGCTTCTCTTCACAGATGGTTCCAAATCTCCTAACTATACAAGATGGAGCCATTATACACACAGGCTTCATCAACAACTACTCGATTTGAATTTATTGAAGGCATTTTTCATAGCGGCTTTATAAGGACAACTCTGTTCGCCATGGCAATCATGAATATTCTTAATTTTTAAATACATTTCTAATATCAATTTGTTAACACAAAACAAATAAACTAAAAAGCAAAAATGAATTTTGTATTTTTATATGGTCAATTTTTTGGTAAATGTTGCTTAAAACGTTTTTGCTGTTTGACCTATTTTTAAATAAAAAACATGTTGCTTTTTTCTTTTTCCCGACGTTTCGTAGATTATTTGTCTACATTTTCAAGGGAGCGTCTATTCATATAAATATAAAAACAATTTTTATAATCTAAATACATATACATACATACATATGTGTGAGAATTACCTTAATTAATGTTGTTACATCTGAATTTTGAACAAAATTATTTTGATAAGGATTTCAAAACAGAAAATACCAAATTAAAAACTCAACGTTAATTTAACACAACTCTGTAATTAATATTAATATTATCCGTGTCTTCTTTTAAGTTCATCGTTTTGTTTATGTTTTGTTGTATCCGTAAGCGCTCAATTGTAAATCTCTTTTTCTTATTATTTTCTATGTCTAAAATTTTAACGTTATCAATATCAGCTGAGTGTCCACTTTGTAGAATGTATTGTGCAAGTGCTGTTGTTTCTTTTTTTCTTTCTTTTTTTTTTTTTTTTTTATCTTGGACCAGTACTCAGGGGATAACCCCTACATATGCAGTGCATTGTACTGGAACTAGGAAAATAAGTTGAGATGAAGAGGAAAGAGGGAGTAGTGTTCGTGGAAGTTTAAATTTAACAATAATAACACGAAAGACGAAAACAAACTCTATTGCAGCATTTAAAATGTTGGAATTAAATTATTTAAAACTGATCAGTGCCCAGTGTATATACCTTCGACACTGCTCAGATTAGCAAAATTTAGTCCAACACCATCCACACCACAAGGTAATGAAGCACATTCAGAAAAGATTAATATTGTGCATATAAAGAAAACACGGACAACGGCGAGAGAAGAAACAAAAAGAAATGCATGTACACATACTGCTACCTATTCTGGTGCACTTTGATTTCATACGAAATTAATAATGAACATGTGTAGGTATACAGAAAATACGGACAACGGTAAAAAAGAGAGAAAGAAAAATAAACACGTATAGCTTGCTACCTATTCCGGTGCAATTTGGTTTTATATAAATTTAATTAATGAAAATACACATATAGAAAATACGGACAGCAGTAACAAAAGACATGTGCACACGACGAGAGACCAAACACTACTATACTTTCTATGTCCATTTTGTGTTCTCCCATTCTAGTTTTTAAGCTTCCTTTTGTGGTGCCAATATATATGCGATCACAGTTTTCGTTGTTTTTGCCATTACATTTAATTTCATAAACAACGTTACTTTTTTGTTCCGTCTGTATTGTTGTTTTTGTTTTTGTTTTTGAGAATATTGTATTTATTGTTTGGTTTGGTTTGTATGCAAAGCATATAACGAGTGATTTTTTTGCTATTATCTTTTTCGCAACACTTGTTTTGACAGCTTACGCACGTTTTGTATCTTGTGTCACTGTCAAACATCTTCAGTTTGGTCTATAATTTAATCATGAATCGTCTTACAAACGAACAACGCTTGCAAATTATTGAATTTTATTACCAAAATGCGTGCTCTGTTAAGAAAGTTCATCGCGCGCTTCTTCCATTTTATGGTCAGTTTAATCGACCTACTGAGGCTTCTATTCGGGCTATTGTAAAAAAATTTCGCACCAAATTTACATTGTTGGACATTAAACCACCAACACGCTTACGTAGAGTGCGAACTGAAGAAAATATCGCAGCCGTATCGGCCAGTGTTGGTGATGACCGTGAATTATCGATTCGGCGCCGTTCGCAGCAATTGGGCCTCTGTTACTCCACTACGTGGAAAATTTTGCCGAAGGATTTGGGTGTGAAGCCTTATAAGATACAGCTGGTGCAAGAATTGAAGCCAAACGACCTACTACAACGCCAAATTTTTGGTGAATGGGCTCTTGAAAAGTTAGATGAAGATCCACTTTTTTATCGAAGAATTGTGTTCAGCGACGAGGCTCATTTCTGGTTGAATGGATACGTGAACAAGCAAAACTGCCGTATTTGGAGTGAAGAGCAGCCAGAAACATTGCAAGAGCTACCAATGCATCCACAAAAAACAACCGTTTGGTGCGGACTATGAGCTGACGGCATCATTGGGCCGTATTTCTTCAAAGATGATGCGAATCACAACGTTACTGTGAATGGTGAGCGCTACCGTGCGATGATAACAAACTTTTTTTTTTGCCCAAAATGGAATAGCTTGACTTGCATGACATGTGGTTTCAACAAGACGGTGCCACATGCCACACAGCACGCGAAACAATGGACCAATTGAGAGGCGAGTTCGGTGAACAGTTTATTTTTATTTGGCCGCCCAGATCGTGCGATTTAACGCCTCTAGACTATTTTTTGTGGGGCTATGTTAAGGCTAATGTCTATAGCGACAAGCCCGCTTCGATTGACGCACTGGAAGCCAACATTGCCAGCATTATTCGTGAGATACCGGCCGAAATGTTGGAAAGAGTATGCCAAAATTGGACTAAGCGGATGGACCATTTGAGGCGCAGCCGCGGCCAACATTTGCATGAAATAATCTTCAAACATTAAATTATATCGACCCAACTATCGATCCAAATAAAGATTTCATGGATTTTTCTGAGTTTTATGTGTTTTTTTTTTAAATTTCCCATAGTTCTTATAAAATCACCCATTATTTGTATGTTTAATTGTTTTCCTCAGATTTCTGTTATTGATCAGATTAGGTATGTACGTGACGCTGTAGAATTTTTTATTTATTAGGGCCGTCTTGTCGTTTTGTGTGTTTTTATTGTTTTTTGTATTTTGAATGTAATTTACTAGCGATTTAATTACATTTGTTGGAAAACTATTTTTTTCTCAATATTTTATAAATAAGCTCTGTGTTTTTTGAATGAAAACGTTCGTTGCTTAATACTCTTTTTATAAAATTTTTTGCCGTGTTCATTATTTGGCTTTTCGGTTGTGCTGTGTGGAAGTTCATAGTCCGTCCAGACGCCATCTCTTTGGAATACCAATCAAAACATAATTTCTCGTTTTCCCTATATATTAACGAGTCTAGGTAGGGTAATTTTTTGTCATTTTCCATCTCCATAGTGAACATGATTTTGGGGTGGTAGTCATTTAGATTCGTCAAAATTATATCCTTTTCACTGTCCTTTACGATGGCCAATATATCGTCTACATACTTCGTAATAAATTTGATTTTAATATTATTTTCTTTTAATTTTGCTAAAACGTTATCTAGTAACGCATCCATGATAATATCTGCTATTGTAGGGGGGAGAGGATTTCCCATAGGCATTTCAAAAATCTGTTCGTATATTTTGTCCTCATATATGAAATAATTATTTTTAATTAAGCAAAATTTCAATGCATTTAAAAATTGATCACGTGAAATGTTTGTTAATTTTTGAATGTCCGGCCATTTTGTCATTATGATTCTAATCGCCATCTGGGTAGAAATATTTGTAAAAAGCGAGATGACATCGAAAGACACTAAAATGTTATCTTTTTCTAATTCTATGTTTTTCATTCGATCCTGTAATTGTGTAGTGTTTTTTTACGTTGTATTCAGTGGAAACTGTACTTCTTAAGATGTTACCAATGTATTTAGATAATTCATAACATGACACATTTACCGATGATACTATGTAAATGCTATTTATTTAAGATTTTTTATCGACTCAATGCAATTCTTAATTTAAAAACAAAACTTATGGACTTGAATTAATCATCGAAATTTCTTATATCAGTGGAAATATCAAGACTTTTGCAGAGGATAAAGCTCTATCATTTTTATAACGACGCTTATGTTGGGCATGCATTTCCTAATTTTCAAAATCTTAATACTAAATATAACATTTATTTCAACATGATGTAAATGGTATAAGAATTAGCGGAATATGATGAAAGCTTGTAACTGCTTGCAGAATAGCAAGCAGTAGCTGCACAGTGAATTTCACATCAGTCGGTAAAAATATAAGCCTTCTCTCCGAATGTCCTTTATTTTGAAATGCAAATTTTTGCAGAGTTTTTATTTAACTTCTTCACTTGATTGTAATTGGTATTTATGCAATTATTTAAGATTTTTTATCGGCTCAATGGCATACTTAATATAAAAAACAAAAAACTCGACTTCAATTTATCGTCGAAATTTTTAATAGCGGTTTCATAAAGAGGATTATGTTCACCGGAAATATCAAGACTTTTGCATAGCAAAGTTGTGTTGGACAGGTCAATCATTAATTTTCAAGACATTTGTTTTTCTGACCCATTTTTTTTCGAAAATTTATGGCAATTTTTTCACCTCAAAATGATATAAGTGGAATAATAATTATATGAGCACGTTGAAAACTTGTAACGACATGCAGAATAGCAAGCAGTAGCTCCACAGTGAATTTCACACCAGTCGGTAAAAATATAAGCCTTCTCTCCGAATGTCCTTTATTTTGAAATGCAAATTTCTACAGGTTTTATTTAGCTATTTTCCTTGATTGTAATTGCTATTTGTGCAATTACTTTTTTTACGGTTCAACGACTCACTTAATTTACAAAACAAAAAACAAATCGACTGGAATTTATCGCCACAATTTTTAATAGTTAATTTATAAAGAGGATTATGTTCATCGGAAATATCAGCCACCTTATAGTTCAAAATGTTTTTCCATACCTATTTGTTCACATAGATTAGTTGAAGATGAAAAATTAAGGCAAAAATAAATCTTTATTTTATGGCTACAAAATTTGTTCGCCTTTCCTATATCGTTTTTCACAAAAGTGATATTTTTGGTATAGAGATTATCTGAATGCGAAAAAAGCTTGTAACTACTTACACAATAGTACGCCTTATATAAGTCCTGAATTTCACCTTAATTGTTGAAAATATAAGCCTTGTTTCTAAATGTCCTTTATTTCAAAATGCAAATAATGCCCCCTGAGAGTAACCAAACATATTTTATAAAATTAATGAGAAATTTATATATTTTAGTGAACTATCATTTTGTTGTTTGAACTTGCTATCCTTGCGTTTGAAATTTTCTACAGAACATCTAGTTCCCTGGAAGATCTAAAACCAACTTGGTAGTTAAAGGCTGCCTGCTCCGAAATGTTTAAGTGATTATGGCCTTTTCTGACGATAGACCAACCCCACGCTGTAAACTATTCGTTGAAATAAAAACTTTCTTAGTTTGAACTCTGAAAGTCTACTCAGTTTCTTTCAGTGTCCTTTTGATTCCCCCAAAAAAGGAGTTTGGCTGGCAAACAACAACTTCAGTTGCCTGGAATGAGTAAAACTTCAACTACTGTCTGGCTCCAGTGCGCAAATGCAACAAAATTTTTAATTTTATTTCTAACCAATATATTTTTCAAATGCAGAAGAGGGTTTATTTATCTACCCAACAAAGACTATTTACCAGATTAAAATCACTAGATCACTCTTGGCAGGGTGCAGTTGTAATTTTGATTGTTATGTACCCAACTTATTTACTTATATACATATGTACAATATATACTTTCGAACATTTATTCATATGTGCTGTACACAAAATATTGTCACCTTTTTTTTTTTGTTGTTGTTGTTGGTGTTGTCTGTTGTCTGTTGCTAGAAATATAATTATAGTTGTGCAAAAAAGGGTGTGAATGGGTCATAAGTAAAACTGTGGAAAAAGTTTTGAAATTTGTTAGTGAAAACAAAAATTATTTGCAGACATTTAAAACCCCATCCGGATAATATTTAATGGTTAATATCAAAATGTGATACTTTTTTTTTAAGTATGTGTGTAGTAGCAACAAACAGTCCTTGTTGCTGTTGTTGTCATTATTGTTTGTTGACTGTTGAAAGGAAATTACCACTATGAACATTTTTTCTCCTCTCACTCACTTTGCTTTTTTAGCTTGTTTTACATTTTAAAACTTTCAAAATTAACAACAGCAAATTTTTATCTCTTGGTCAGTACTGCAGTCATTTCGCTTTCGTTATCTGTATTACATTTAACATAAATGCGTATAGTATACAAACTATAAACATAAATAATTTTAATAGGAATAAAACATGTGACATAATTTTGCCAAAAAAAGAATGCCATAAAATTTTAAAATCGGGCATGTATTATTTATGTCCTTATTCATACAGAATATTTTGTATTTATTCACCTATTATTTGACAAATTTCTATTCAAAATCCATCAAATAGAGGCCTATTTGACACAAGATACTTTTATCAGAATTCAATGAAATTTTCTAAATACGAGTACTTGTGAAATAATATCCACTGAGTTTTGTGCTATGTACAACTTTAGTCCATATATCCTTTTAAGGTAAAACAAAATTTGTTATTATTAGTAATGAAAATTTTTATCATAATCTGCTCACTAACTCACTAAAACTGAAATAAAAAAAAACTCTGTTAAAAATTCATGAAATATGCTAAATACTTACAAAATAATATCCCCTAATGTTTGCTCTACGTTTTATTTTAATAATTATAAAGATACAACTTTTGCCCATATATCCTTTTTTAGCAAACCAAATTTTAATATCATTAATAATTAAAGTACAATAAAATTTGATAATAATATCTTAAATGACTCACTAAAACCAAAATTGGCAAATTTCTATTCAAAATTTAGTAAATAGAAACCCAATAAACAAAAAATATTTTTTAAGAATATGGCCGTTAATATTATTTTGTGATCAGAATTCGGTAAAACTTGGTATATAGTTGTAATAAAACATCCCCTGACTTTTGTGCTACTTTTCATTTTAATAGGTATACGGACACAAATTCTGCCCATATATCCTTGTTTAGCAAATCGAATTTTAATAGTATTCATATTGAAAATTTTAAGCATAATATCTATAGTAACTCACTAAAACTGAAATTAAAAAATTTCGATTTAAAATTGATCAACTAGGGACCTAACTAACGCAAAATATTTTTTTATGTATAACGCCGTTAATGTTTATTTGTGATCAGAATTCAATGAAACTTGCCAAATACTTGTATTGTAACATCCCCTAACTTTTGTGCTATTTTCTATTTCAATATGTATAAAGAAATAACTTTCGCCCATATATCCTTTTTTAGCAAACCGAATTTTAATAGCATTAATAATGAAAGTACAATAAAATTTGATGATAATATCTGAAATGATTCACTAAAAGCAAAATTGACAAATTTCTATTCAAAATTTAGTAAATAGAAACCCAATAAACAAAAAATATTTTTTAAGAATATGGCCAATGTTAATGGTTAATGTTAATTTGTGATCAGAATTCGGTAAAACTTAATATATAGTTATAATAAAATATCCCCTGACTTTTGTGCTCCTTTTCATTTTAATAGGTATATGGACACAAATTGTGCCCATATATCCTTTTTTAGCAAATCGAAATTTAATACCACTAGTAATGAAAATATAATCAAATATGATTATAATATCTGAAATGACTCACTAAAACCAAAATTGAAAATTTTCTATTCAAAATTTAGTAAATAGAAACCCAGCAAACAAAAAATATTTTTTAAGAATATGGCCGTTAATGTTATTTTGTGCTCAGAACTCGGTAAAACTTAGTATATAGTTGTAATAAAACATCCCCCGACTTTTGTGCTACTTTTTATTTTAATAGGTATACGGACACAAACTCTGCCCATATATCCTTTTTTAGCAAATCGAATTTTAATAGTATTCATAATGAAAATTTTAAGCATAATATCTATAGTAACTCACTAAAACTGAAATTAAAAAATTTCGATTTAAAATTGATCAACTAGGGACCTAACTAACGCAAAATATTTTTTTAAGTATAACGCCGTTAATGTTTATTTGTGATCAGAATTCAATGAAACTTGCCAAATACTTGTATTGTAACATCCCCTAACATTTGTGCTATTTTCTATTTCAATATGTATAAAGAAATAACTTTCGCCCATATATCCTTTTTTAGCAAACCGAATTTTAATAGCATTAATAATGAAAGTACAATAAAATTTGATGATAATATCTGAAATGATTCACTAAAAGCAAAATTGACAAATTTCTATTCAAAATTTAGTGAATAGAAACCCAATAAACAAAAAATAGTTTTTAAGAATATGGCCAATGTTAATGGTTAATGTTAATTTGTGGTCAGAATTAGGTAAAACTTAATATATAGTTATAATAAAATATCCCCCGACTTTTGTGCTACTTTTCATTTTAATAGGTATACGGACACAAATTCTGCCCATATATCCTTTTTTAGCAAATCAAATTTTAATAGTATTAATAATGAAAATTTTAAGCATAATAACTCACTAAAACTGAAATTAAAAAATTACCGAACTAACGCAAAATATTTTTTAAATATAAGGCCGTTAATGTTTATTTGTGATCAGAATTCAATGAAATTTGCCAAATACTTGTAATATAACATCTCCAAGCTTTTGTGTCATTTTCTATTTCAATATGTATAAAGAAATAACTTTCGCCCATATATCCTTTTTTAGCAACCCGAATTTTAATAGCATTAATAATTAAAGTACAATAAAATTTGATGATAATATCTTCAATGGTTTCTAAAAGCAAAATTGACAAATTTCTATTCAAAATTTAGTAAATAGAAACCCAATAAACAAAAAATATTTTTTAAGAATATGGCCATGGGTAATGGTTAATGTTAATTTGTGATCAGAATTCGGTAAAACTTGGTATATAGTTGTAATAAAACATCCCCTGACTTTTGTGTTCATTTTCATTTTAATAGGTATACGGACACAAATTCTGCCCATATATCCTTTTTTAGCAAATCGAAATTCAATACCATTAGCAATGAAAATATAATCAAATTTTATTATAATATCTATAATAACTCATTAAAACTCAAATCGACTAATTTCTGGTGAACATTTTTCAAATAGAAGCCATAAGACCGGGGCACATAGAATCCGCCGTACGCTATAACTTACCATTAATGTTTATTTGTGAGCAGGATTCAATGAATTTTGCCCCATATTTGTAGAATGATACCCGTTAACTTATGCGCTGCATTTAATTTTAATAAGTATTAGGAAATAACTTTGGCCCATATATCCTTTATTAGTAAATCGAATTTTCGTAGCATTAATAATGAAAATCAGATAACATTTTATCATAATATCCATAATAACTCGCTAAAATTAACTGTTTTTGTCAAATTCATCAAATAGAGGCCTAATAAACACAAGATATTTTTGTTTTTTTGTTATGTTTGATATTTCTGTGCTTTTTTTTATTTAAATAGGTATAAGGATACAACTTTCGCCCATATATCCTTTTTTAATAAACCGAATTTTAAAAGCATTTAACGTGAAAATACAATAAAATTAACAAATTCCTATACAAAATTCATCAATTAGTGGTCAAATAAACATGAGTTATCATTTATAATAAGGCCGTTAATGTTTATTTGTGATCAGAGTTCAATGAAATTTTTTTAGACAAAATGTAACTTCCATGCTATTCTTATTTTAGTAGGTATAGCAACACAACTTTCGCCCAGAAAAGTGAATTTTTGTATCAGTAATAATGAAAATACAATAAAATTTGATGATAATAAAAATAAAAAATAAATAAAAATTACTGTAAGGACCTGTCTATATCTCATATATCCTTTATATATAAAATTTATTTTGTCGGCAAAATTGCCTTAAGTGCTAAAAGCAGGGAAAATACAATCTTTAGTTGTGCGACAAATTTCATTTTTAGCCATTGACAAATTTTTTTTAGCTTTCACATGTGTCCGAATAATAAAAATAAATTAAGTGCCATTAAATGTTAAAAACAGAAAATAGAATAGAAATAGTTTACCGATCACCAATGCTTATAAACCAATTTCTTCTGGTTATATTCTTTAAATTTGACAAATTTCTATTTAAAATTCGACAAATGGAGGCTTAATAAGCAGAAGATATTTTTTATTAATATGTTTATTCTTTTAATTATTAAAATAAAATTATTTGAGCTTTAGGCAAATTTTTTATATATTATTTGTATATTTTATGCAATATATAACGAGTGATTTTTTTGCTATTATCTTTTTGGCAACACTAGTTTTGACAGCTCACGCACGTTTTGTATCTTGTGTCACTGTCAAACATCTTCAGTTTGGTCTATAATTTAATCATGAATCGTCTTACAAACGAACAACGCTTTCAAATTATTGAATTTTATTACCAAAATGCGTGCTCTGTTAAGAAAATTCATCGCGCGCTTCTTCCATTTTATGGTCAGTTTAATCGACCTACTGAGGCTTCTATTCGGGCTATTGTAAAAAAATTTCGCACCAAATTTACATTGTTGGACATTAAACCACCAACACGCTTACGAAGAGTGCGAACTGAAGAAAATATCACAGCCGTATCGGCCAGTGTTGGTGATGACCGTGAATTATCGATTCGGCGCTGTTCGCAGCAATTGGGCCTCTGTTACTCCACTACGTGGAAAATTTTGCGGAAGGATTTGGGTGTGAAGCCTTATAAGATACAGCTGGTGCAAGAATTGAAGCCAAACGACCTACCGCAACGCCAAATTTTTGGTGGATGGGCTCTTGAAAAGTTAGATGAAGATCCACTTTTTTATCGAAGAATTGTGTTCAGCGACGAGGCTCATTTCTGGTTGAATGGATACGTGAACAAGCAAAACTGCCGTATTTGGAGTGAAGAGCAGCCAGAAGCATTGCAAGAGCTACCAATGCATCCACAAACAACAACCGTTTGGTGCGGATTATGGGCTGGCGGCATCATTGGGCCGTATTTCTTCAAAGATGATGCGAATCACAACGTTACTGTGAATGGTGAGCGCTACCGTGCGATGATAACAAACTTTTTTTTGCCCAAAATGGAAGAGCTTGACTTGCATGACATGTGGTTTCAACAAGACGGTGCCACATGCCACACAGCACGCGAAACAATGGACCAATTGAGAGGCGAGTTCGGTGAACAGTTTATTTTTATTTGGCCGCCCAGATCGTGCGATTTAACGCCTCTAGACTATTTTTTGTGGGGCTATGTTAAGGCTAATGTCAACCCCGCTTCGATTGACGCACTGGAAGCCAACATTGCCAACATTATTCGTGAGATACCGGCCGAAATGTTGGAAAGAGTATGCCAAAATTGGACTAAGCGGATGGACCATTTGAGGCGCAGCCGCGGCCAACATTTGCATGAAATAATCTTCAAACATTAAATTATATCGACCCAACTATCGATCCAAATAAATATTTCATGCATTTTTCTGAATTTTATGTGTTTTTTTTTTAGTTTCCGATAGTTCTTATAAAATCACCCATTACATATGTTTATTTATTATTAGAATTCAATGAAATTTGCAAAATACTTGTAGAATAATATCTCCTAACTTTTGCAGTACCTGGTATTTTAATAGGTATAAGAAAACATTTTTCGCCTATATATCCTTTTTTAGAACATTACAGTTTTGCATCACTGATAATGAAAATATACTAAAATTTGATCACAATAAGCACTAATATCACGAAACTGACATTATACAGGGTGGCGCAAAAATAACCCTCCAATATTTTTTGGCTGTAATTTAAAAAAAAAATGAAAATCTTTGATTCTTCTTGTGGATTATTTTTATTTGGTCTTTTAATTTTTTTGCATCAAGTCGAGAATGTGATGTCATGTAAATGGCCGCCGTCACAGTTGATTGTCATTTGAGCCCTTTTTATAGCATTTTCCATCACATTGGCCAAAAACTTCCGGCGATAGTTCCTCACATTCTTGACGGATATTGTCTTTAAGACCTGCAAGACATAAGCCCGCGACTTCAAAAAGCCCCACAAAAAGAAGTCTGCAGCGGTCAAATCAGGCGATTTTGCTGGCCAGCGCAAGTCGCCAAAACGGGAGATTAGACGTCCGGGAAATGCATCCTTCAGCATATCGGTTGTGGCACGTGCAGTGTGTGCCGTATCACCGTCCTGTTGGAACCACATGTTTTCCAATCCCAATTGATCAAGTTGCGGCAAAAAGAACTCGTTGATCATTGCTCTGTAGCGATCACCATTCACAGTAACCGTTTGGCCCGCGACGTCTTCGAAGAAAAAAGGTCCGATGACTCCTCCAGCGAAAACAGCACACCATACAGTGACTTTGAGCGGGTGTAATGGCTCATCGTGTGTTACACACGGATTTTCAGCGCCCCAGAAGCGTAAATTTTTCTTATTTTTGTACCCGCTAAGATGGAAATGGGCCTCATCACCGATGATTATTTTTTAATGGAAAATCATCTTCCTCTTGGGGTCAAATAAATACTCATCAATATTCCGCCTTCTAGAGCAGTGTAGCGTAACATTGTTTATTAACGTGTATTTCGCATGTGTTTACTACACAATTGTCGAAACAGAACTGACATTAGGGGCCAATCGTAAAATTTATAGCATTTTCTGATGGGAGGACTACTTTTGCGCCACCTTGTATATCAATTGCTGTAAGGACTTGTTTATATCTCATATATCTTTTATTTTTGATAATTAACCTTTGTTAGCAAAAATGGTTAAAATGCTATAAATGAGGAAAAATACAAAAACTGTGATAAATTAATTTTTAGCTGTTGGCAGGATTGTTTTAGCTATCACAGCATGTCCTTTCTTTGAAAAATAACATTTTATGGGCAGCAATGTTACAATAGTAATAAAACTAATGTTATTTTTTTTCGCTGCTCAATTTTATTTTAAATAGGTGAAAGTATATGGCAATATTAAAAGTATCCTTCATTTTCAAAATGTTTTGTAAGGCTAACTTAGTAACATCAAGCAGTTAAAGATGAAACATTATTGCAAAAATATAAATACAAGCTTTGCCTGCATAAAAAAAAAAATTACGTCTGTATTTCCTTTGTAACAAAAACTGTATTTCTTCTACAAAAGTTATCTGAGTGCGCTGAAAATTTGTAACTACTTGTAGAATAGTGCAGTGTAGCTTTGTGATAAATTTTACATCGATCAATTAAAATATAAGCCTTCTCCCTGAATGTCCTTTATTACACTTTTTAAATTTTTTTTCTAAAATTAGTATTAAGGAATTATAATTATTTTTTTGTTTATGTATTTATATTTATATATGTAATATCTAAAACATGTATAATACATATGTTTCTTTTTCTCTAATAAAAAGCATACATACTCCTGAAGAAGTCGACAACCCACATCGACGAAACGTTGAGTAAGCACATGAAATAATTGGTTTTTATTTAAATAACCTCTGACCATATAAGCCCGGAAATATAATCAAATTTTTTTTTTTTTTTTTTTTTTTTTATAATTCAATTATTTATTGTATCTTCTAAAAGAACTAACAATAAGTATGCAAATCTTAAAAATAAAAATTCATTAATTAATATAGAAAAAAAAAAATTAATTAATATTGAAAAACTTTATTTACTTAGGTCCAGCCAATGCTAGACGAACAGTTGTTTCATGCGTGTATTTTATTGGTAAATCACCTTTCCAACGCTCTGATGGTTGCAAGGCTGTCTCAGTCGAGTGTGGCCACCAAAGTTAAGGATGCTACGTTCGAGAGGATTCGGGTGAAACTCCAGTCTGTTAGTGTCGCGTGTTTTGAAAATTCATCTTTCACTAAGGGTACACCTAGATCTTTGTGAATTCGAGAGTTTTTAACATACCATGGAGCTGCAGTAATTATACGGAGAATTTTATTCTGGCGCTTTTGAATTTTCTCAATGTTAGATGCAGAGGCGGTACCCCACAATTGAATTCCATAGCTCCATATTGGCTTTAGGATTGCGTTATACAACAAAAGTTTGCAATCTAACTTCAAGATAGAATTTCTGCCGATGAGCCAATTTAGTTGCACCGCTTTTAATTTCATCTGGGTGACTTTAGCGTCAACGTGAGACTTCCACGTGAGCCTACGGTCGAGATGAATACCAAGGTATTTGACTTCACTGTGCTGCGGAACAATGTAGTTGTTGATTTTAATAGCCGAACAAGTTTTTCTACGTAGTGTGAATGTAACGTGGGTACATTTTTGTTCATTTACTTTGATTTTCCAAAGTTTCAGCCATTTCTCCAATATACGAATATGTTCTTGCAAATTTTGTGATGCTAATTTATAGTCTTCATGGATACTGATGAATGCTGTATCATTTGCAGAAGTTGAAGTGTGAATTTTGCAGCTCGTTGGCATTCTGAAGCATAAATCAAATATAAAGTTGGACCCAATATGCTACCCTGGGGAACTCCAGTTTCGATTGGCTCAGCCGAGCTTTTGAAATCACCTTCCTTAACGACGAATTTCCGGTCATATAAGTAGCTCTCTAACAGCTTGTGCGCGTTTGCAGGCAAGTTTAATTTTATTTTATGAGTTAAGCCTTCGTGCCATACTTTGTCCAAAGCTTTGGAAACGTCAATGAATAGAGCTGAGCAATATTTTTTATCTTCGAACGCATTTCTGATAACATTCACCAGCCTGTGTGTCTATTCTATGGTGCTATGCTTAGCCCTAAAACCGAATTGATGGTTGGAAATACATCCTACTTTATTCAAGATTGGGGTCAACTTCGTCATTAGAAATTTCTTGAACAGTTTTGAAATTGTTGGCAATAGACTTATCGGCCTATATGACTCAACTTTTGTAGAATCCTTTCCTGGTTTGGGTATCATAGTAATGACAGACACCTTCCACTCAGTAGGAAAATACTCGAGACGTAAAATAGCATTAAAATAAAAAGGACGAGTCTTCTAGCTACTCGGGGTAACTGCACATGCATTTTGTTGGTAATTTTATCAATACCTGGAGCTTTTCTGGGGTTTAAGTTACTAGTAGCATTATCGACATCTTGAAAACGAAGTCTAAAAGGTACGGGAGGTCTAACGGCATATGGCGGCATATCAGCTTCATCATTCAGTCCGTCAATGGCAAACACGTTTCTCAAGTGGTTAGCGTACAGCATTCCCTTTTCGGAGTCAGTTCTGGCCCAGTCCCCAGTTGGAGTACGCAAGGGTGGCTTAGATCTAACGGGTCTCTTTAACCCTCTTGCTGCTTTCCACAAAGAATAATCGGATTGAGGACTACCATCGAGGCTTTCCAAATAGGTTGTGAGGGTGGCCACTCTTTGGACTTCAAGCAAATTTCTTAGTTGACTTACGCATTCTCGAAGCCTAGCTTTAAGCTGGGGAGACCTGCGAAGTTGCCATTCTCTTCTGATTCTTCTTTTTTCTGAGACAAGGTGTTCGATTTCAGAAGAACAAGAACAATATAATCAAATAAATTTAAAATTATTATTGTTGTATAATTATTTGAAATTTTTTTATGGAAGCCATTTATATATATATATATAAAAAAAACTTAGTGAAGTAGTTTATCGCAAATTAGAACCTGGGATGGTTCTAACTTACAAGAAGTTATTTTTATTTTAATAGGTATAAGGACTCAACTTTTTCTTATACACACTTTTTTTTTAGTAAATTGAACTTTAACACCAGTGTAATAAAAATGCAATAACATTTGATCATAGTGACGCACTAAAACTAAAATCAATTGCTGTAATGACATGTCTATATATCATGTCTATTAAAGCTAACTTTTGTCAGCAAAAATGATTAAAACGCTAAAAAAAAGGGGTAAAAATACAACAAAAAAAACCACATCTTAGTTTCGAGATATCTAGTTGTTAGCCTTTGGCAGCATTTTTAAGCTATAACAGCATATCCTTTGTTTAAAAAATAAAGTTTTATCAGCATTTTGTTTTTTTAGGAACATCAAACTAGATTTTAGATAAAAAAAAAAATATACAAAACAATGCACAATATATAAAACATATGAAAGATTAAACACATGGTGACGAAAAAATTCAAAGAAGTCAAAATAGAATTCCCGTAGAATTACAGACGCTCCATGGTACGTTAAAAACTCACGAATCCTCGCAGATCTGAACGTACCTTTTGTGAAATCTGAATTTGTGAAGTACGCGACAAGATATATTAACAAACTTGAAATCCATCCAAATAGACTTGCAGTTAATATCCTTAACTTTGGTGGTCATACCCGTCTGAGAAGGAGGGATACTTTGGCTACCATTAGAGCTCTAAACAGATGACTGAATTCTGAAATAATATTCGCATAAGAATAAATTTTTGTCCAGCACTGGCAGGACTTTAATCACAATTTTTATACCCTTCACAAAAATGTTAAGGGTATATATAAGTTTGTGATTCCGTTTGTAATTTCTACAGTTTTTTTTTGCGACCCTATAAAGTATATATATTCTGAATCAGAATTAATGGAAAAGTCGATTAAGCGATGTCCGTCTGTCCGTCTGTCCGTCTGTCCGTCTGTCCGCTGTTGAAATACCGTTTCTGAGAAAACCATTAGACTTAGAAACTTTTTTCTTTCACCATTCTTTTACCCCATCGATTCATGGGTTTGCTATTGAAATTCAGTAATATCGGTCCACGTATAGCTGAGATATATTCAAAATTCCGAAAAAAGCCATTTTTTTTTGCAGTTTTGTATGAAAATTTTTGAAAACAAAAGTTGTTCGTTTTGCTTCAAACTTCACACACTTATTAAGCATGGTGACTAAAAGGCAAAAAATTTTTTTTTCAGATATCGGTCCATATATACCCGAGATATAGCCCAAATCGGATTTTTAATGAAAATGTCGCATAGGCGAAGCTAAATAACTTTTTTTTGCTCAAAAGCAGTTCTGGTAATAAAATTAGGTTACATAAATATGGAAAATGAAAATTTCCGATATCGGTCCATATATACCCGAGATATAGCCTAGACCGGGTTTTTCATGAAAATGTCGCGTAAGCGAACTTAAACAACTTTTTTGTGCTCAAAAGCAGTTCTGGTAATGAAATAGGGTCATATAAATATGAGAAATGAAAATTTTCGATATCGGTCCATATATAACCGAGATATAGCCCAAATCGGGGTTTTCATGAAAATGTCGCGTAAGCGAACTTAAACAACTTTTTTGTGCTCAAAAGCAGTTCTGGTAATGAAATAGGGTCATATAAATATGAAAAATGAAAATTTTCGATATCGGTCCATATATACCCGAGATATAGCCTGAACCGATTTTTCCATTAAAAATTTTTTTTTTTTTGCTAAAGAGCAATTCTCGTTATAAAAGAAGGTTACTAAAATACAGAAAATAGAAAAATCCGATATCGGTTCATATATAACCGAGCATATTTAGGTCACATTTTTAATATACTATACATATTCGTGACTATCGTGAAGGGTATTTTAGATTCGGCCCAGCCGAATATACTACACTCTTACTTGTTTTTTTTAGTATTAAGACTTGAATACTTATTGTCATTCAATAAATAAAATAATAAAGTTTAAAAAAAAATGGCAACGAAGGTTTTGAAATTTGATAAAAACATGTTAAGCATGCAATGCAGCGCCATCACTTGGCCTGTAGATAACACAATGAAACCTGCCCGATTAAATTAAAAAATAAATAAATAAAAAAAAATGTCTTGACTTTTCTTGTACTTGTAGTACGAACTACCCTGTACATGTAAATGGTTTATCGAAGACAAGCACCTTAAATAACGTAAACGGTTAAAGCGGGATTCTCATAAATCCCAATAGCTTGAAAAACACAAGCACCATAAATCAAGGTTGCCAGAAATGCAGATTTATTTTCATTTTGCAGATTTTTCCTCTCTAAAAATAAAGGGTTGCACAAGCATTGAAATTCGAGCATATGATCACACTCGTTTCTATTTAATGCTCTGTTCATGCTTGTCCATATCAGGCGTTGCTTATAAGCACTAGTGTTCATGAGCATCAAGCAGTAATGAGTGGAAAGTTTGAAATGGTCGAAACTTATGAGCATTACTCGTTTTGCTCATAAGCAATGCTCGGGCATCTGGTCTTCACAAACAAAAACAGATTTAAAATACGAATATTACACTGAAAGAAATTATGAGTTTTGTTCTTTGTTATGACGTGCAAAATTTGTTTTCATTCTTAAAACAATTATGAATATTATATCATCTTTGTTTTAAATTCAACAAAACTTGAAATATTTTTTTAGCGTTTAACTGAGAGAAAATATTATAACAAATTTAAAGGAACAATTGGAAATTATTAAAGTAGTTTTTGATTGTTTATTAATAATAAATATGTGTTTTATTTTTTGTTTGTTTTCAACTTCTCAGTAGTAAAATATACTAAATGAAAAATAGCAAATTATACAGTATTTTTCCTTAAATGTTCATAGAATATACGTACTCATTAAATATTTTGTTTTAAAAAGTTGCAAATACCTAATTTGCACGAAACATAAAAATTCATATGTTTATATAGCTACACTTCTCAGTGTAGCAAAGCAACAACATTAGCTCTCTTTAAACTTTTCAAAACATAAAAAAATCCGCCATGTCCCTACTCTGTTGAAAGCTACCAAGCTACTGAATAAAATTTGTTTTTTCGCACCTGTTTTTTTTGTTGTAAATATGGATGCCACTGTCACGAAGAAAAGAAAGCGTGTGGAGTTTTTATAAACTATTTGTAACGTTATAAAATTGCTTAAATTTTTGATACAAAAATAGCTTTTCAGGAATTATTAAGGCAATGTCAGTGAATATAGTGCGATAGTTAAATTCAAAGATGATAATAATGTAATGTAATGAAGATTAACTATACAATCGGTTTTGGTACATATTAAGAAGCTTTTTGGTAGTAAGTTTTTAAATCAGGAGCAATCCTGGTTGGATTATTCACGAAGAGAATAAGTAATTACACGAACAACTTTGTCAGCTGCGTAATATGTTGTAAGCTGTGCTACCATGACCAAAAAATTATTACAAAAAAAATTAAAAAAAAAAAAAATGACCAAATGTGCAAAAATAATTACCAAAATTAATATAAATTTGTTTACTTGGCAAATATAAAAAATGTAATCTAATTTGCATTATTATATAAAATATATTTCCACTTTTATATAGTTAAATAGTCTTCTGATTACTCAAGAAGAAAACAAAAATTCTGCATATTTGTTTCATATTTGGCTGTAACCAATACGAATGCCCCGTTTTTAGGACTAAAATTTTTTATATAAACTACTCCTTTTGGTAAGGAAATATGTTAGAAAGAAATAAAAGTTATACTTCTAAACTTAAATCGTCCAAGATTTAATATCGTTAACCGTAAAAAATATCACTACTTAATTAAACGATTTTCTGGTGCTAGCAACCGGGTTAAAGAAATGTCAAATATATTGTATGGTCTTACATTGGAATAATCTTAAAGTAGTATAAAGTTTTGTTGACAGGGTTCATATATACAGTGAAACTTATCCAAAGGAGCACTTACTACTGGCATAAACGGGCAATATTTTTGAACCGAAATATTCCTATTTTTCCACACAATTTTTCCCCAGCCGGACACTTTGTTTAAAATATCTCTCACAAGCGAACAGAAGCATTGAAAACAAGCCGAATTAATTTTTGGAATTTAACACGCTTTGTTAGAAACTCAGCAACAAAAGTTGTATTTAATGAAACACATCAACAAGAAAGAGAAGTTTTTAATTTAATAAAACTGTTAGGTCAAACAAAAAAAATTCAAAGAAAATCATTTTTTATAAAAGTTACTTGACCAGGTAATATTTATAAACGGTATTTACTTACATTCGGTTTAAAATACACAAAAAATCTCCAGAAAGTATGCACAAAAAATTTGAGAGGTTTAAAAAAAGTGGCAACGTTTAATAGTTTGGCTTTTTTTACTACGGGCATTAATCGACCATAACCAAACAATAACCGGACACTGTTCGTTTTGATATTGAGCACTGCTCGTTTTTTCAAGTAAGCATTTTGTTTAAATCAATAGTGTTCGTTTCTGCTTCTTGATATTTGGGTATTATCGTTACTCTGTTCAATGTTCGAGCATATGAGCATACTCAAATATCAAGCATGCCCATGCAACTCTTTATCTAAAAACACTAATGGCCTATTTCTGTATTGCAAATTACTCAAAAGATTTGTTCAATTGGGTGGAAAAAACGACTTTGCGATTCTATATGACGTGTTTCAAGTTTCTCAAGTAAAAACGTCATTTTAGTACTTTTTTTTGCATTTCTGTGGTTTCCATATTGCAGTTACAATCGCCATAAATGTCAAAAGTCGCCGGTCAAAAAAAAAGCGCTCGTATTATAATTAAAAATATTTTATCATCATATGATATTAGAAATATAGCGAATATATTTAGCTCAAATTTGTAATATATACTATATATATAGTATAGTATTTTAGATTCGGTCCAGCCGAATATACTACACTCTTACTTGTTGTTGTTTGTTTGTTTGTTTTTTTATTTTATTATTATTATATATATTTGGAAACATAAGCTCTATTCACAATCTTGTGCATTTATGATTGCAAAATTGTGCAAGTGCAAATATATGCTATCAATTGTGAACCACCTCTGTTGGTTAAGTTTGCACTACTTATGGCAAAGCATGAAAATCACAGCTGATTGATAATCAGAGTAGAAAATAATTTACGAAAATTTTATGCAAAAATAAATATGCCGAAAAAAAGCTTTAAACTTTAAACACATAGACCACAGCAGACTTCACAACTACAATTGCCGGTTGCGGCAATTGTAGTTGTGTAGGCGATTGCTGAAATATTTTGCACACGTCAGCAGCATAAATTCATTTGAATAAAGGTATACTTCAGTGCGGTCACGTTAGAATTCTTAGCTTTACAGAACGAGCTCTGTTTATTATATCAATCCTTCATGAAAAAAGTTCTCTTTATAAAAAGGCCTTAACATCTAAAAAGAGCAATTGAATTAAAAAAGTGTTTATTTGCTACGCTTAATTCAGGTCAGGCGGGTCTTAAAATTTTTTTTTTTTTTTTTTTTTTTTTTTTTTCTCATTCATTTGTTTATTGAATCTTCACAAAGTGAACTAACAATAAGTATTCAAATCTTAAAACTAAATACATAAAATTAATTAAGTCCAGCCAATGCTAGACAAAAATGTTTTATTTTGCACGATCACTATCGGTGAAATCACCTATTTAACGTTCTGATGGTGGCAAGGGTGTCCCTCCTTCTCAACCGAGAGTGTCATTCGAAATTAAGTATATTGCGTGCAAGACGATTTGGATGAAGTTCCAATTTATTGATATGCCATATAGGCACCATAGCACCATATAGGCTTTAGAATTGCGTTGTATAATAAAGGTTTGCAATCCAGCTTCAATGTAGAATTTCTGCCCATAAGCCAATTCAGTTGAGCTGCTTTTAACTTTAACTGAGTAACTTTCGCATCTATGTGAGACTTCCACGTTAACCTACGGTCCAGGTGAATACCTAGGTACTTGACTTCATTTTGCTGCGGAATAGGTGAATTGTTGATTTGGATGGCTGAACATGTTTGTTTACGCAGCGTGAATGTAACGTGAGTACACTTTTGTTCATTAACTTTAATTTTCCAAAGTTTTAACCACATCTCTAATATTGAAATATACTCCTGCAAATTTCGCGAAGCTACTTGATGGCTTTCATGTACGCTGCAGAATGCTGTATCGTCTGCAAAAGTTGAAGTGTGGATTCCGGGTGTCGTTGGCATGTCAGAGGCATAAATCAAATATAAAGTAGGCCCCAGTATGCTGCCTTGGGGAACTCCTGCCTCGATTGGCTGAGTTGGGCTTGTAAAGTCGCCTTCTCTGATAACAAACTTCCGCCCACATAAGTAGCTTTCCAGAAGCTTGTGTGTATTTGCAGGCAAGTTCAACTTTATTTTGTGTATCAAGCCCTCGTGCCACACTTTATCAAAAGCTTGAGAAATGTCAATGAATAGAGCTGAGCAATACTTCTTCTCCTCAAAGGTCTGTCTTATGACATTGACTAGTCTGTGCGTTTGTTCTATTGTGCTGTGTTTAGCCCGAAAGCCAAATTGATGATCAGGGATGCATCCCACAGTGTTCAACATTGGACTCAACTTTGCCATTAACAATTTTTCGAACAGTTTTGAAATTGTTGGCAGTAGACTTATTGGTCTGTATGATTCTACTTTAGTGGGATCTTTCCCTGGTTTGGGTATCATAGTAATCATGGACACCTTCCACTCTGCAGGATAATACTCGAGACGTAAACTAGCGTTAAAAATAAAAAGAAGAATTCTACGAGCTACACGAGGTAGCTGCTGAAGCATTTTACCAGTAATTTGATCAATACCTGGAGCTTTCCTGGGGTTTGTGTTACGAATAACATTTTCAACATCTTGAAAACTAAGTCTCAAAGGCACAGGCGGTCTAACAGCATATGGCGGAAATTCAGCAACATCATCCACTGTATCATTTGCAGTAAAAACGTTTTTCAAATGATTAACATACACCCATCCCTTTTTCAGAATCGCTTCTTGCCCAATCTCCAGTTGAAGTTCGCAGAGGTGGCTTACCTACTACGGGTCTTTTCAGACCTTTTGTCGCTTTCCATAGAGAATAGTCGGTTTGAGGGGTACCATCAAGACCTTCCAGATAATTTTTAAGGGAAGCCATTCTTTGGATTTCGAGCAGATTTCTTAACTGAGCTATGCACTCTCGTAGCCTGCTTTTAAGCTGGGGAGACCTGCGAAGTTGCCACTCTCTTCTAACTCTTCTTTTTTCTGTTAGAAGTTGTTCAATTTCAAACGAATATGTTCTGTTGCTCACATTTCTGGATCTTATATGGCTAGTGGTGGCATGTTGTACGGGGTCTTAAAAATGTAAAATATAATCGGACATACATATCTTCTGAGAGTAGAGATAATGAGAAAAATATTAAAGAATTGAAAATTTATATTGAATTTTTCAAAATGTCAAGAATTGCAACTCGAGAAAGATTATAAATTATAAAATTTTTCGTCAAAGATATGCAATTAAAAATACTCATAAATGAAGTAACTAGTATATATCTAGAGGGACAATTAAACTATGCAAGCCTTTTGGCAAACTACATGCTTTCCGTTTGCACATAAACGATACAAACACAAATTAATAATTTTGTTTTTTTTTTTTGTTTTTAATGAGAGTACACGGCGATTATGTTGAGGGAATTTACTCGCCATATAAAGTTTACAATACATAACTCATTTTATAATTTGTTTTGCTTTCCATTTCTACAAAGAAGGTAGACTTTTATACAATACTAAAAATTCTAACAAGAAAACTTCTTCATGATTCATTTCGTCGATGTGTCGATTAACGAATTTTCTTAACACCTTAATCTAGCCGTACAACATGCCACCACTAGTCATATAAGATCCAGAAATGTGAGCAACAGAACATATTCGTTTGAAATTGAACAACTTCTAACAGAAAAAAGAAGAGTTAGAAGAGAGTGGCAACTTCGCAGGTCTCCCCATCTTAAAAGCAGGCTACGAGAGTGCATAGCTCAGTTGAGAAATCTGCTCGAAATTCAAAGAATGGGTTCCCTTAAAAATTATCTGGAAGGTCTTGATGGTACCCCTCAAACCGACTATTCTCTATGGAAAGCGACAAAAGGTCTGAAAAGACCTGTAATAGGTAAGCCACTGCTTAAAAAAAAAAAAAAAAAAAAAAAAAACAAAAGATTCATTTCGTTTGGTTCTTCTTCCACCACTTCATTCTGCAAAAATTTCTTTGAAATGAAAAATTTTGCGTTAGACAACACAATAATTCAAGATATTTGCACAAAAGCCATGCAAACATGCTTCAAATATTTGCACAAACAAGCAAACACACCATTTAACAACGCTAAAGCTCTAAACACTTAGACGACAGCAGACTTCACAACTTCACGGCTACAAATGAAGTTAGCTTCAAATGCTGCCGTCACGTCAGCAACATAATTATTCTCAAGACAGTAGCAGCACTATGTGTATTTAAACAATACAAAATTCAGAGGTGCCACATATATATTTTACACATATCAATTCAAAATTACCGACTGAAAACGTAAAAATATCACGTAAAACTATAAAAACTAATCAATTTATTTGTTTATTTTATTTATGTGATGTTTATTTCTATTAAATATTTCAAACAAATTTTAGTTCTTATTGCTGTCAATTTATATTTATAGTGGCAGCACTGCATTTACTTTTTGCTGCTTACGAAAATAGAAATTAATCTAAGTTGGCAGCAGCAGCAAATGCTGTTGTGAAGTCGTGCTGCTGTGATGTCGTTAAAATAATTATGTGCATCTAAACACATGTATTTTATTTTTGACAGATTGCTGCTTGCTGTCTGCTGTCGTCTATGTGTTTAAAGCTTAAATTTTAGTACAAACGCTTCGGCATGTTTGGCAAGCTATTTGTGTAGTTTATTTTGCCCTTAAATAGTTCTTTTATAAAATTAGGAATACTTATTTTGAAGATAAGTATGTATGCACATATTTAATAGTAACACAATTAAACTTATTAATTTATTTAAAATTAGAAAAAAAAAAAATATTTCCAAGAGCAAAACTTTTTTATTGTTTTTTATGTTTTTATTTTGTAGTCAATAAAAATAGTAATTAGTTTAATTCGAGTGCGGCAAAAAAAATCAGCATGGACAACAACCTGCAGTCGTGTCGTCTTGCTGTTGTCAAAATAAACGTTCCCATTTAAATGCATGTATTTTATATTTGACATATTGAAGTCGGTTGTTTGCTGGCTTCAATGTGTTTAATGCTTTACTGCCCGTCCACACGGGCTATCTGATTGGCAATTATTGCCGTGGCAACTGCCAAAATCGATTGCCGACACAAGATATTTGCGTGTGGACCGCACGAACATATGTTCAAACACATGTTCAGCAATTATTGCTAGAAGATATTGCTGAGCAATTATCTTTGAACATAAGCTGTCAAAATTCACTGATGTTTATGAACACACATACATACAAACATACGTTTCAATATATCAACAAATGTACAAATGATTATAAAAAGTGATTTTATCAACAGAAAAAATTTAATTATTTTCCTTTTTTGAGTTCATAAAAAAAAAAGAAATGGAGTGCTCGGAAATTGATGCATTTAAAGCACTCATTTTTAAAAGAATAAAAAAAAATAAAACAATTACAATTAATTAAAACATGCGCAACCTTCTTCGCCAAAATATCTTAAATTATGTTTTAAGAGATTTACAAGTTTGCCAACTAAAAGTACAGCGTTGAACATTAGCAATTTGATGACGTAATTCTGCCGGCGTTATTGCTAGTATTAAGACACATTAGATTGCCTGTGTGGTCGAGCTGTTAAGGAGCAGTTAATGGACTTTTTAAGAGAAAAAGCGATTTTAAGTTACATAAAGACATTGCTTGGTGCTATTTGAATGCGCGATGAGCGACGGCAACTAAGCAGCGATTACGAACTAATTGGCTGGGATCGCAGATTGTCAGCTGTCGATTTGCAAATAGTAGCAGAGCAAATAAAAACTATAACTCGATTCACAATCTTGTGCATTTGAGGTTGCATATTTCTGCAATTGCAAAAGTGCCCTTTTTTGAGTGTGTTTTGTTTTTGTAAAGTAAAAATATGCTCCACTATTTTGCAAATGCAATGATGCAATACCATTTGCTCAAGATCGTGAATAGAGCTATAGTATTGAACTCTGCCGAACATCTGTCTGCAATTTATTCTTTGTACATTGTTCGTGATAATCCCAGACTCAAATGTATGGATATAACTGCTATGCTCATACCCACACACACACATATGCTTGCGAAATAATAAGAACGCAACATCAACAACAACATCATTAGTGGTTGATTAATTTAGCATTTTAAGTTCTTTAGACTTTGCTTAAGATCATGTACGTTGTGTGTTTGTGTATTATGTTTTCAGCTTTATGCTGCTTGTGTGCAGGTGCGTGTACATTTATAACAAGAAATTTTTTGAAATTTTCTTAAAGGTGAACAATTTTCATTTATTTAAATATGTATTTAATAAAAATTTATTTTTAATTTCCACTTTACAGTTCGCTTTTAAAACTATTTCCTAAATACAAATATTTTTTAACAATAACTTTCGCTTAAAGTTGTTTATATTAAATATTTATTATAAGTGTATAATAAATCTTATAAGTAAATCTGTTATAAATGAAATTAACTTAGTGTTGTATTAAAAAATATGTTTTAACTATAAAATATTACACATTTGCATTTTATTATATTTATATATAAAATTGGAACATAAATAATTCATTAAACTTTTAAATATTTAAAGTAAAAATTAATAATAAATAAAGATCATGTTTGTGCAGGCTTAAATTTAATTAACTGTTGAATATTATACATTTATAAAAAAAAATTTATTACTTAAACTAGTTAAAGATAAAATACACTATCAATTTATTTTCCCCAAGAAAATATTGCAATTAAAAAAAAAGAAATACAGAAAAAAGTTGTTTGGTCGTCGTTGGTAAAAGTGCAAAATTAAAAATGTGTAAATGTTTAAACATTAAATACAATTGCCTTTAAAATTTAATACAATTTAGAACTTTTTTCTTTTCGGGACGGATTTAACATTTTTTTTTTCTTAATTTTTTCAATTGTTTTGAATGTGATGTAAATTTGTTGGTTTAGACTACAAGTAACTTAAAGGCTTAAACCAAAAATTCGAATTTCGAATCAAGTGTTCAACTACATGGAAGACAACAACATACAATAAAATAATAAATTACAAAAAAAAACTAATAAAATTGTGAATATTTTCATTATTTTGCTGCTTTTTATCTGTACACAGTCTTTTTTTATGAAAATTAAAAAATTAAAAAAAAAAAAAACAATAAAAACATTTCTCATATTTCAGCACTTCACTAAACTTCTGTGCTGTGCGTTTGTATGCGCACTTTTTTAACACTTCCATTTCGGCGCATGGGAGGTGAATTGCCTGACCCCGAGTAGCCGGGATTTTGTATACCCAAGGCGTTTTCTGGTCGAGGGCGGGGCTTCTTTAAACTGGATCTTAGAGGAGAGCGTGTAACAGACTCAACTGTGGAACCATTTGAGACACTTGTGATCATTGTACTCATCGATGCCACACTGCCCGATCCGTTACGTATACCAGCATAAGGCCTGCCCGAGGCATCGGTGACGGAAACACCTGTTCAACAAAAATAAAAAACCAAATGAAAATTTTTTATCATATTTTTTTATTAGGTGTACAACTTTGCTTCCGCCGTTTTGCAAAAGATTGCTGTAGCGATAAGCCGTAGTTGAAATAAGTAGATCGTTGATGTCACGCAATAAGCTAGCTTAAGTATTTGTAAATATAGTTTTTTTTATATAGGACCAGTACTCAGGGGATGGCCCCTACATATGCAGCGCATAGGAAAACAGGTTATGAGGAGCAAGAAAGGGGGGGGGGTAGTATTCGTAGAAGTTTAACTTTAACAATAACAACACGAAAAACTAAAATAACCCCTATGCAGCATATAAAATGTTGGAATTAAATTAGTTAAAACTGATCAGTGCCCAGTATATATACCTTAGACACTGCTCAGATTAGCAAAATTTAGTCCAACACCTTCCACACTACGAGGTAATGAAATGCATTAAAAAGAAATTAATGGTTGTCCGCCTGGAACTCTACCCTAATCATCAGTAGACTTGGAAATTTTTTAAAGATGTTCTCAAACATTTAACTTTATACCCCAACAATCTATATAAATTATTGAGAATTTAAAAAGATAAATGTTTTAATAATACAAGGTGGGCCAAAAGAAGTCATCCGATGTTGTTTGCCTCTCATTTTGTTTTAAAATAAAAACAAAACTTCGCTTCTATTTATTTGAACCTTTTGAATTTTACTGGTCAATTCTAGAAGATGATATCGGCCAAACGGGTGCCGTCACAATCTGCAGGACGGAGTGAAGGATTTTTGGACCAAAATTATAATGATCGATGAGGTGCATTTGCATTTGAGCGGGTACGTGAACAAGCAAAACCATTGTTTCCATTAGCCATTGTTTCATTAGCTGTGTGGCAAGTGGCACCGTCCTGTTGAAACCACATACCGTCCACATCCATATCTTCCAATTCGGGCCATAAAAACTTCGTTATAATCTCGCAATACCGAACACCATTCACAGTAACTACCTGACCGGTCTCATTTGGGAAAAATTCCGGCCCGATGATGCCGCCAGCCCATAAACCGCACCAAACAGTCACTCTTTGTGGTTGCTTTGGTTTATCGACAATCACTCTTGAATTATCATTCGCTCAAATGCGGCAATTCAGCTTATTGACGAATCCACTGAGGTGAAAATGTGCTTCATCACTGAAAATTAGATTCTTCGAAAATTTATCATTAACTGTTGCCATTGCTTGACGCCACTCTGACCATTGTCAGTACATTGTGGTCCATACTTAGGCTTATCACCTACAGACTCTGCTTCTTCGAAATCATTCACAACACGACAAATATTGCGTTTTGCTGGCACGTTGTTTATCGAAAAAATTTCACGTAACTTTCTCATCGTCACAGTAATCGATGATTGATTTTTATATTTAACGATTAAAACACGAACACGTTTATCGAATATTTTTCCATAATAAATTTGCCACGTGTCTACTTCACGACTGTCAAGACTAATGTTTACCAAAAAACGCGGCAATGCATAGTAGTATACCTTCCCGGCGGACGCGCAGCATAACGTCATCGAAATATTAGACGCTTTGTGTCTGCATCATAAAGTTATTCTCGATTAAATATGTCAGCTTACGAGCCAAATTCTCGTAATTTATGGGAAGTTTTAATTTTCTGCTTTCATTATGAAGAAATGAAGCCGCACGCTTCGTCTGTGGAACAAGTTGCCTGCAGAAGTGTTTCCTGTCTGTTATAACGTTGGAAGATTCAAGTCAAATGTTCACAAACACTACTCCCGCTTTCCCCCTCCTCACAACCTATTTTCCTAGTTCTGGTACAATGCACTGCATATGTAGGGGTCATCCCCTGAGTACTGGTCCAATATAAAAAAAAAAAAAAAAAAAAAATCTGCGGCTGAAGCTCATCGAATGCTATCAAATACCTATGGCTAGGCCGCTATTAGTGAAAGATCATGCCGAGAGTGGTTTCAACGCTTCGAGAACCAGCATAGCGGTGGAAGAGAGAGGGCTTTCGAAGAAGCAGAATTGGAGGCATCATTGGCAGCAAGCCATATCAAAATGCCTACAAGTTAAGATAATCATTCAGAAACAAGGAAATTGGGTGCCATACAAATTGGAGCCAGGAGATGTTGAATGGCGTTTGTGAACATCTGCTAGCAAGGCAAAGACGGTACAGATTTCTGGATCCCATTGCGCCTGGGGATATCATTGCGCCTGGGGATAAAAATGGGCTCATTACAATAATCCCAAGCCCAGAAAATTATGGAAAAGCTTGGCCAGCCATACTTCCACATCGACGACCAAACTGAATAATACCCGTTCCAAGGTTATGCTAAGTATTTCGTGTGACCAGCACGGCGTTGAGTATTATGAGTTGTTGAAAGTGAAACAATTATAGGCGTTTGAGCACAGCATTGAAAGGCAAACAGCCGCCATACAACTAGAGACATGATAATGTGTTTTACAGCATGACAACTATTACTTGTTTCGGTCAATGGCACACGGCCTTGGCTACCAGCACTTACGATTTTATGAAGAAGTAAAACATTGGATCGTTTCGTGGCCATCTGTTTCAACACAGACAGTAGTAGTAGCATAAAGTAGTGGCCAGCGATGTGCGATACTTTGAATCATAAATGTGAAAAAAATGCGAAAGCAAGTTCGATGCTAAAGGTAGATGCGATAAGAGTATAATTTGGTATTGTGTGCTGTCTGCGCAAACTTTTTCACGAAATAGTTTATAAATGAAGTAACGCTGGTATCACAAAATAAATAATAGAGAAGAATGACAAAATGAAATATGCGAAAGGGAAAATTAAATGCGAAAACAAAATACGAAAACACAATACAGGTTACCAATTATTTGATTTTTCTTTCGCATCGCAATAGAGAGTAAGCCCCCTGTTTTTTATAATAAAACTTTGAATTTCGGAAAATACGGCGAAAGTAAAGCTGTACACCTATGTTTATAAATAGTTCTGCTTACCGTTTTTAGTTCTAGGTTCCTTAAAGCCGGGATTGTTTATCGTGGTGGCCGAAGAAGGGGAGGCAGCATCAATCAACATGGTTGGATCGCCGCCAGGCTTTTTGGAATACATAACATCGTACAAAGCCGATAAAAATAACGGTGTACTAAGAATAACAACAACAACCTGAAAAGTATATAAAATAATTAAAAAATTAGAAAAAATGAAATATTCGTATTATTTGATCTTGTTTATATTTTTTTTTTTTTTCTAAATTTTCGAGCTAAAGATCTTGATTGATTTTTGTTTTTTATAAAAAAGGTTTAACGGCGTTTTATTTTCGATATTTCGATAACAATTTGTTAAAGTCCTCAGGAAAAAACAAAATCAATCAAGATCTTTAGCTGGAATCAGAAAAAATAACATAAGAAATGTAATGACAATAAGTATTCAATTCTTACTACTAAAAAAATTGTGATTAAAGTCCTGCCAGTGCCGGACAAAAATTTATTTTTATTAAAAAAAAAAATCGGAATAACAACGAAAATAGCCAAGTGGTGGTACTGGTCTATCTATTAATAATAAAGGATGAATTGAAAGTTTCTAAAAAAAAGCATAAAAAATATAGAAACATTTTTTATAAATAAAGTATTTGGATTTTTTTTTTTCTTTAATTTTGATGTACAAAAAATATTACCATATTTTACTAGTAATTAAAAAAAACATGTCTTTTCAAAGGGGCTGTTTTACTAACACCAACGTCGATATTTGGAAGCATTTTAAGAGGAGTTCCCTATTTGGAAAGTACTCTTTAGCTCAGACAAACAAACTTTGAATATGTGTAATTACAGTTTCAAATGTGAAGGTCAGGTAGACAAGCCGCTGGGTTTCTTATACATAATATTCTAAATTCTCCAGCTCACTTCGGTCCTAATATGTTCCTTTTGTGCTAGCCTGAAATACGGTGGTAAAGGTAGAGGGATAAAATTTGTGAGTGAAGTATAAAATAATGGGATATACAGCTCAATTACAAATTAAAATTCAGTGGGAGTTTTTTCACTTTTCTCTTTCCTGCAATTATAAACAAACATTTAATATAATGTTTTATTTTTTCCTTCTCCCCATTCACTGAAAACAATAAAAAGAAATCAAATCTCCAATTTCTATGTACTCATGGATGGTATAAATATTGAGGAGTCTGATGCTCTTAATGCTCTTGGAATGAAGATACAGTGTGACGTTTGCTGGACAGAACACATTTTTCAAGTGCCTCGGGTTTTTGAAACGGTGTAAGATGTACTTCACTCCATCCAACCTCCTTACCACCTACATACGGTGTGCAGGAGAGACCGATGAAGCTTATCGGTGACAGTAGGATATCCAATTTTATTGACTCACTGGAGCATCGGCCCAGTGTGGAGTGCGTTACTCTGTTCTATCGTTACCACAATGGATTTTGCTCTGATGTGATTAGGGATTTTGTTCCCGAAACACGCACATTTTTACATAGCACGCGTTCATCGTCCAGAGCTCATCCATTTGTGGTCGACTACCCGGGGAATCGTACTACGCATTACAGAGAGAATTCGTTTTTTAAACGTACGCTTCGTCTGTAGAATAAGTTGCCTGCAGACGTGTTTCCTGCCTGTTATAACGTTGGAAAGTTCCAGTCAAATGTTCACAAACACTACTCCCACTTTTCCCCTCCTATCAACCTATTTTCCTAGTCCTGGTACAATATTATGCATATCTAGGGGTGATCACCTAAGTACTGGTCCAAGATAAAAAAAGTTAACAAAAAATGTGCTTTTCTCTTTAATTTGAATGGAAATAAGTACTTTATATGAAAAATAAATTCCGACAGGAATAAATTTCGTAAGAAATAAATTCCGTGAGAATATTCATAATTGGGCTGATTGATAGTGATTATTGGGAGGGGAAACATGGGAAACCGCTCAGTGGTGCTTTACATGCTATAACCCTAACAACCTGTCACTCCTAATGAAAGAGGCTAGAGCTATCAGATTGACGGAGCTCAAACATGATTAACTATTGAAGCTCCACTCGCCTAGATATTTCAAGCAAAGGTGCTCCAATGCCAGGCATATTCCGAGGAGGTGAAGGATTGTCTCCTGCTCGTCTTGGCAACTTGTGCAGAGGTTGTTATAGGGGAAGCCCATTCTCCTGAAAAGGTTCCGAAACGGACAGTGATGACTGCTTCAGTGACTCTCTGGGGCAGGTTTAAGTGCTCTTTTATTCTCTTTAAGTTAATGTGCGATTGACATAAGGCGTGTGGGCCTTTTTCTTATGATGGTTACAATCAATCTTATCACCATGTATAAATACGCTCTTTATGAAATTGACATATTAGTCAGAATTCTGGTGATTTTCTAAATTTTCGAATTTACATATCTATACTAACATATAGAGGAAAAATTTGTATGTTTGCAAGAGGTAACCTTCAAGAAAGTGTAGAATGAAACCTCTTGACGGACGTAAGCTATACAAAAGTCCATTAAATTGCTTAGTGTAGGGTCAAGAGACTGTAAACCGCCTAAATTCAGGAAATTGTTCTTGCTGTTTTTGAAGCAATCTATTAAACCAATAGTTTTAGGAATCTAAATACAAGCAAATGTAGGTATGTACTTTTAGCCTTATAGTTAGGTTGTAAAGCCTGCTAGTTTCATAAAACCAGCCTGTTTGGGTCCTCTTTTTGTTCCTTTGTGTTTAATTGTTTAATCTTATATTTAAAGAAAAATGAATAACGGGCGGACAATGCCGCGGGTACGGCTACTAGTAGTATTTATATATTTTGCTGCAATCAAATACTTTTCCTGAAAAACGACAAACTAAAAACTCTCTTTTACGAATCATATTGATAGCCTGTGTGGAAAAGTTTTATGGAACTTGCGGAAAATTTATTCATCGAATATTTATCTGCCTCTCCACATAAGAAAGCGGTTAGCATGGTCATTGTTAATATCGCATATTCTATATGGGTTTGAAATAATGTCAGGCTGCTGCATGACACATTTGGGAAGAGTTAATCGTTTGGTCAATACTGTGGTTCGCTTTGTCTTCAATGTTCATCGAAGAGAGCACATTTCATCGTATGTCCGGAAATTTCTTGGATGCTATTTTCACGAATTTGTCGAGTGCCGAAACCTATTATTTTTTTATAAGTCAATGAAAACTTCTAAACCAATATCTATCATTGTACAGATCATTTGTGTTTGGGCACTCAACTCGAAACCCGCAACTTATTATACTACCAAGAATAACATCGTCATTTTTTGAGAAATCATTTAAAGTAAGAATTGCCCGCTGGTGGAATCAATTACCATTTTCTTTACGTATTTTCTCTCATTCGAATAATGTATTCCGCTTAAAAGTCTTGAAATATTTTGGTCAAGGCTTCGTTGACTGACTACTCTTCTGATGTCTTGTTACTATGCTGGACTGTTTTGTTTTATTTTACTTATCTACATAGAATGAACATTGGCTGGGGAGCAAATTTAATATATGCCAGTTCTGATTTTTTGTTCCTTTTATTTATTATTATTATTTTCTTTTTTTGTATTGGATTATGAATGAGTTGGTATGTTATCTTTGCGTTGTATAATGCAATGTTATGTACAGTTTTTATATGATATACAACTCCAATTTGTCTCTATAATACATACCTAATCAGGTGTTAATCTATCTAATGTAATAGAATTATTGGCTCTATGGGCTTAGTATTACATATTATGAATGAATAAATAAATAATTAAATAACTAAATAATTATATTCCACATAAAGGCTAATAGTCGTAATGAAATATTCTAGTTTTATTACTTTCTTTTCATTTTACCTCCATTGAATTTACATATTTCAATAAACTTACTTGTAAATAAAACGATATTCCCCGTGATACACGAAAACCATAATTTTCAGATTCATCTATTTGTACAGCAAATATTACAGTGGCAGCCAAAGCCAGCAAGCCTGCACAGTGGAACAAGAAGAAATAATATTAGAAGTAAAAGCAAATAAAATTTATGAATAACAAACTAACTAGCTATTAAGGCTAAAATCAATTTAGTTATCACCAGAGAGGTATAAGACATGACCACTCTTTCCCTCGATGAGATCATAGCGATTTGTATAACAGATAAAATACAAAATAAACCGAAAGCAGCAGAACTCAGGATGGCAAAGATGCCACTAATAAAAATAGCAGCTAAAAATAGAAAAAGAAATAAAAATAACTTTAGTTTTTATTGCACAAAACCTCACGTCAACTAAATAATTAAATAATTCCAAAAATTACCAACCCATCATATAATATTATACGTAATTCGTTTTATTTAATAAATAATGATAGTCCAACTAAAATGCAGGATGTTAATTGTAAATAAAACAAAATGTTTTCAAAAATCTAAATCAGGGGTGCCCAAAAGTTTTATAGGAAGAGCAAACACCAATACGCTTAAGGAAAAACTACTTTTATGTAAATCATTAATCAGTGAACTTTTTAACTACTAAAAAAGTTCACTGATTAATGATTTACATACAAATACGTCTCACAGTTAGGAGAATTATTAGTAAAAATAATAAATTAAAAACTGGTTGTTCACTGACAGAAAATCCTGTACAAACAACTGGGGTTATAACAATTGCATATATGTGATCAATATGTAGCAAACATTAACGTAAGAATAATTAAACGGCTCGGTGGCTGAGTTGGTTAAGCGGCCGTATTAAAAATACATCATGTTCACATGATCCCGAGTTCGAATCCCAGTGGGTGCTGATGAGTAGTGTAGCGACTACGAAACAGCTAGTTGTCCCCCAGCTAATGGTATTCAATTATTTTTTCTGTTCTTCTTTGGTCTTATTGTTTCACAGCAATTATTGTTATAATTAAAAATAATCCTTCTTCTTAACTGAAGTTGGACTCGAACTCACAACTAGTTAGTTAATAAAAACTACTTTTATTTAATAATTTTTGCTGTAAAAAGCAAAACAATTTACAAAAACAAAATTTACACTGATAATCGCTGTCGTCAATGTTTACCAGCAAAGCATGCGATAGTGTTGTTGTTTTGCTCTGGCGTGTGTGCAGTGAAGAGCGAAAAAAAATTATATAAGACGAAGTTGTTCGTGTATTTTCATTGCCAGCGCTGAGCGCAGTATGTGTGTATTAAAAAGCACAGCCCTATAGCTAAGCGCTTTTACAAAAATAGTTGAGCATCAAGCGCATAGGCATGGGCACATCTGATCTAAATATATATAACTCAAAGGTAACTGACTGACTGACATAGGGATCTCTCAACGCACAGCCCAAGCCACTGGACGGATCGGGCTGAAATTTGGCATACAAGATACAATTTTTAAGAGTAATGATTCTTACAGAATTGCTTGCCGGCGATTTTGTTCAAAGTTCGGTATTCGGCGAATACGTGTGAGACCGAGTGTAAATTTAATTCGTTCGTAGGGGACGATATTCAGTGCAACTGCTTTGGCTATGAATGGCCTACGGCCAGAGCGGAGGCGGTGCCCAAGGACTTCCAAGTACATTGAACTGGTTGAAAGCAGTTAACGTGAAAATCCGCGTCTGTCAATATGGAAAAGAGCCTCAGCCTCACTGGGACTTCCAGTGAAATTTTCAAAAGGATCTGAATTTTCATCCATTTAAAATTCAATTCATTCGAGAACTGAAAGTAAGTGACTTTTATTTGTTTACGCAATTATTTTTGTGAAACGATGTTGGAGCGTTTATACACTGTAAACCCCATTTTATGGAGCGACGAAGCTCATTATCACTTAAAAGGCCACATCAACAAATAAGACTGCCGTTATTGGTTTCCAAGAACCCGCAACCCCCGATTGAAACATCAGAAACCATTGCATTACCTCAGGGTAACTGTTTAGTGTGCCTTATCTACGCATGAGATAATTGGAACAATTTTTTTTTTTTTTTTTTTTAACATTTTCGAGGCCAGGCGACAAACGTCAACGGTGAAAATTATCGACTCATTATTATGGAATTATGTTTGCCAAACCTTCGAACTTATCCATCGTACTCTTCATACACATGGTTTCAACAGGATGGGGCGACTGCACGCACAGCCAGAGCTTCAATGAATCAGCTTCGGGAAAATTTTCCCCAAAATCTGATTGAGATAGTGATCATGCGCAGAATTGCAATTAATCACTTTCTAGTTTTACAACTGTTTTCTTAAATCAACCTTAAATGCACATTGATTAGGCAAGTCATCACCATTTTCCATTTTATGTATGTTACATAAATAAATTACCATTTCAACAAATACACATTAATTGAATTAAATTAATAATAAACCGAGTTTATTATTTGCACTGATCAGTTGCTTTGGGGGCATCCCAAAGCGAGGATCTACACTGGCAACACCCAATCTCTTGTGGCTTTGAAGGAAAATATTCGTTGAGAAATCAGCTCAATTGAACCAAGTTTACTGCAGCGTATGGTGGGTATGGAATACAACGCTCCGTTGTCAACAGTGCATTCAACTCGACGAAAGACATCTGGTTGACATACTCTTTAAAAAATAACATCCGCATTTCCATTCTCTCGTTCAATGCTCATAATTAAACTTTGTGTCACTTATTACGTTTTTTACTGAAGTTTGAAAATATGAATCTGCTACCTAGACACCCTGTATTAAAGTATTATGCATACTAAAGCGCTAAAACTTGAATAGTGCTTGTTTATATTAAAAAAAAAGTATAGTTTTGAAAATACTTACATGATAATCTAAATTTGGAAACATCTGTGCCACATTTCTCTCTATTATAGGCCAACTGTTTGCACACCTTAAACGGTCCAAAATAGCCGTGATCGAAGTCATAGCCTCCCGAAGGGGACTCATAGTTACCCCATATGGGTATACCAATCGCGGCAGATGCTAAACCAAAACATACAAAACCCAAACAGGTTACACCAGCAGCATAAAGAGCAATTTTCGATTTGGCCATTTTTTTAACATCAGCATAGTAGTGAATAAATCACTTTTGATGCGAAGAAAATAATTTAAAGGAAAATTCGATGTTATTGACAAGGGAAAGTCAGCATTTACAATGTGAGATAATCAAAGTTGAGAAAAGCTGAAAAAAGAAAAAAAAATTAAAATATATACATTTTAAGAGAGGAAATTTATTTTAAATTAACTTATATTAATTCTCAGTTTACACACATCAGGTTTTCTTGATCAATTCTGCTTCAATTTAAGTTCTTTTGCCTTCAAGTTTTAATATTTTTTCGCATTTCATTTTAAACTTGACGGTACCGTCAAGTCTGCACCCTTTTCCATTCTTGACCTTTTCCAGACTTGACGAGTCAAACTTGATGTGTGTAAACTGGCACTAAGCGTACTTTTTTATCAGACTATAATATTTCGTATTAAGATTTGACAGAAACTCAAATAAATTATGCAAATGTATCGGGTGGTTAAGTAATCGAGGCCGATGTGAACCAAACCTAAACATCAAGTTTTTTTCTTCATCTCATTTGAAATTTCTCAATTTCAGACTAACAATGGAACCATGTAAAGATACACAATTGCCCCACGCATTAAAATTATTTAGGCTTATTACGAAAATGGGCGTTTAAATCAAAATGTATATCGTGCATTTCGTGACTTTTTCGGCCAATTTAATCGTCCACAATCATGCAAAAATTTGAGCGAGTTTGTAGTAGATGCAAAACACCAGTGCATACTCGTACGACTCGTTCTGCAGAAAATATATGCTTCTGTTTGCGATAGTGTGGGCAAACAGCCGTCCACCTCAACTCGTCGTCGTGCCCAACAATTGCACCTCTCATGATCGTAGTTGATGAACATTATGCGTAAAGACTTGCATAAAGCCTCTAGACCAGTGGTGCCCAAAAGTTCTATATGGAAGAGTAAACCCCAATACATTTAAGGAAAAACTATTTTTATTTAATATTTTTTGTTGTAAAAAGCAAAACATTTACAAACTCACACTGATAATCGCTGTCGTCAATGTTTACCAGCAAAACATGCGAATGTGTTTTTGATTTGCTCTTGGGTGTGTGCAGTAAAGAACGACAAAAAAATATATAAGGCGTAGTTGTTTGTGTATTTTTCATTGCTAGTGCTGAGCGCAGTATGTGTGTATTAAAGAGTACAGCCCTATAGCTAAGCGCTTTTACAAAACAATTGAACATCAAGCTCAAGACTATTCCAAGCCTCGTCAATGGTCAGAATGGTGGCAAGAAATTGCAACAATAGAAAATAAATTTTTTGAGAAATTCATCTTCAATGATGAGGCACATTATCACCTCAGTGGATTCATCAATAAGAGGAATTGCCGCATTTGGGCGAATGATAATTCAAGAGTGATTGTCGAAAAACCAATACACCTACAAAGAATGACTGTTTGGTGCGGTTTATGGGTTGGCGGCAACATGGGGCCGTAATTTTTCCAAAATTAAGATGTGAATGGTGCTCGCTATCGTGAGATGATAACGAACTGGAAGATAGGGATGTGAACGATATGTGATTTCAACAGGGCGGTGCCACTTCTCACCCAGCTAACGAAACAATGGGTCTTTGGCGCGACAAATTCAATAGTCGTGTTATCTCACGTGGTGGCGGTGTCAATTGACTATGTCATGATCATGTGATTTGACACCGTTGGACTTCTTTCAGCAACCACTCAAGAGCTAAAGGATGAGAGTGAAAATGATATACATCAGCAACTGCCTTTACGGCCTTATCTGATAAAGGACCAATTCCACGCGGTGTATTATTCACGATTCGCCAGCGCCCCCGTGGGGCTTACTAGGCACACACAAGTAGCAATTCTTGCCAGAAGTTTGTAGCCATATGGGTAATTCCTTGTTCAGGATTTCGGGTCTTTTAATCCTTCCTGTATGCAATATCCCAGCAATCAATGGAAGACAAGGCTTAATGAGTTGGAAGACCGAAGTCTACTAAGAGCATCAGCCCTTACACCAACTCACCCGTCCAATCATCACCACTGGTTCTTTACATTACAGGTATCTGTTGCAAGTTAGTCCCCGAAAAAAAACCACGCACCGACAATTATCAGGCATACTAACTCCCCCTTATTGCGTCTCACAGTCTCACAGTCAAAACGTTCCAGCCAAGCTAGGCACCTCAATCATGATCAGCCCGGGTTGATATGCAAACAGAACTATCCGAGGGCATGCTGATCCCTTTTCTGCCAATTTATACCCTTGGTTAGGGTTTCGGACGCCAACACAACATAAGTCATGCGGCTTCGTAGAGTTTATTTGCTACAACAAACAAGGGACTCCTTCCTCTCTTTACAGAGTGCCCTGGTTTGTTGTAGGCCAAGGCAAAATCTGTTCTCCGGGAGAAAGCTAAAGGATGAGACAATTCGGCACAAAACTCAATTAGGTTACAGCGTCACCGAATAAAGTTTCTCATACGGAGCTGTGCCGGCGAGATCGCCGTGTCTATTTGGCCGATATTTTATTCCATAGATAATTGAACCATACCAATATTATTATCATAATAAAAAGAAATAACAATAATTCCTAAACAATTTGTATTTTATTCAAAATCAACATCAGCCCTTAGAATTTAAGCACCTTTAAAGTTGCTACCATTTTGTTTACATTATATTTTTTCTATGTAGTGGTATAGTACTACAACATTTGCAAAAACAATATGTAGTATTCTTCACTTGTAATTGTTTCGATTTGTAAAAGTTGAAGTAACTCGAAAGTGATGCCAATACAACTTTTACCGAACATTTGTAAAATTTTCCATTCGGATTTCCTACATTCTATTCAAATTTATGACAGATCTAATCAGTCGTATTACCCTGTAAATGTAGTCTAAATTACATCAATTTAGGCAACTCTGGCCCAAGATAAGCTTTAAAGCTGAACTGTAATATTTTTTATTCCCCTTTTGTCTCTACAACTTATTTTCCCGTTATTGGCACGAATTGCATACTTTACAAAAAATGTTTGTATTATAGTTCGCTACAAAATCGCAAACAAAATATGTTTAACGTGATTTCAACATTGAGCGCGACATAATATGTACGAGTACATATAGCTCCTTTATTGCAACATAGTCATATCTCAAAAAATGAGCTTTTTGAGTTAACAATGCAGAATTATTAAGAGTACTATCATTTATATAGTGCCAAAAATTTATACAAATTGCTTATCCTTTAGGAGATATTTTCTAAAAAAAATTTGCTAAGACTTGTATGGAAACTAAAAATTTTAAATGCGTTGTTCTTGAAACGAGTTTTTTTGAGATATGACTATGTTGCAATAAAGGAGCGATATTATGCACATGTTTTTCTTTAAAACTTCATAAAGTTTGTTTCTTAATTAATAAGTCATAATTATTTTAAAAATTCCTCAACAGCGATATCTTAAAAGTCTAGTCTCTCAACTTTAAAAAAAAAAAGTTGAATGTCAATGTCAGTATAACTGTCGACAGATTACATACATATGCATGAATATATGTATGTGCACACTTTTTGTATTCGATTCTAAGTGTCAGTTGGCAGCAGTGAATAATGTTTAAAAGTTTGTTGCTTTAATACATGTTTGAAATTGTTTAATTAAAGTATTAATAATGGTGTATTAAACGATAAAAAATAAGAAGAGAAATAGTGGAAAAAAGAAATTATAGAAATTTTTGCTGTCATCAAAAATTAGGTCAAGTGGCAAATATTTACGAGTATTACTTAAAATATTCTTTTTAAAATGAAGAATAAATTCTCATAAGTAGATTTGTTACGCGTTTCATTTGCTGGAGTGTTTTTAAAAATTGCTATTTCCTTTTGCTTTAAGAATTTGCTACGCTCTAAAAGATTTGCAAAGCAGGCATGTGACCCCCGCAGCTACTTTTCAATTTTAGAAAAAGATATCTGTTTAAAAGAAATACTGTGGCGTTTATTGTTCGTTGGGTATATTCACAAAAGCTAAAATCTATTTTAAATTAATTTAAATAAAATTTGATACGGAGTTTTTAAATTAAAACTCATTTCAAATTAATTTAAATTTTTTGTGCAATCTACTTGTCCAAATTCATTGGACATTAATTATTATAAATTTTGTATTTATTTTGTATTTAAAAAATCATTAAAATGTGAATTATTTGCTAACGTAAAAATAAGTTATCAACATTGAAATACTTGCGCTAGAAGTAAAGTATGCTGTAGCTTTTAGTTGATTATATTTTTAAAACTACTTTTTGTAGTACCATTTTTTAATTACTTGCTTTTTAACTTCGTAGCTGTAAAGTTTACATTAATAAATCCCATTGAATTCAACCAAACCTTTTACAAAGAGTAAGCATATCCACCCAGTTAAACTTGAAGAAACTAATAATTTCTTTCTTTTGGTTTCCCATAACCCCTACTAAATATAATCACTATCGAGTGATTATAATTAACCATCCACATTAGCTTGACATTAATCTAACTCATATTTCTCACTGCCAACGTATGTGGACATTTAGAAATAAAAATCAATTTATTTCACTACTCGTATATCAAATCTAGCTTTGAAAAAACTACTTTGGGGACAGACAGTTAAACAACAAAGGATAAATAAACTAGGCAGCACTGAATGTGTAATTATATGCAATGGCTGATCAATTCTGCTACATTAAGAAATTCAAATTTCTGTAAAGTTTGTTTTTTAGTAATTCATTTGAAAAATAATACATTTTTATTAAAGTAATTCATGAAGTTTTGAAAATAATTGAATTCAATTGGCCTTCACTATCGGTGACACATGTGCCACATCTTATCAAAAAGTTATTCATTTTTGCCTGGAGTATTGCAGCGGGAACTGTCTCAATTACCGAATGGATTGCTTTAAATCATCCGAATTTGTTGGGTTTTTTTTTTTTTTTTTGTAAACTTCTTGTTTGCAATAACCCCACAAAAAAATAAAATAAGGTGTAGTTAGGTCAAAAGACCTGGGAGGTCAACGGAATATAGAGTTTCTTGATATCAGTTTATTGGGAAGTGTTTGCCTCAAGTCTATCATAATGGGCGTGGTTTTGTGACAAGTTGTCCCATCATGTTGAAAACAAATAGTGTTGAAAGGAATTCTGTTTTGGCGTAATTCTGGAAAGAAAAACTTTCAATATTTTTAACAATAAGATAACAATAAGACCGTTTTCTTCGAAAAAATAAGGCCCGAAAATGAACCTTGAAGAAACTGCACAACACACTGCGATGCGAAGAGGATGTAATTGCATCTGATTGAGTATCTGTGGTTTATAATTACTCCATATTCGACAATTTTGTTTGTTAACATTGCCGTTTAAATCAAAATGTGCTTCGTCAGACATAATAATGCAGTTCAAGACTTTTTTCTCATCTGACACCACTTGAATGATCTTCTCACAAAATTCCAAGCAAATCGGAAAGTCTCTAGGGTTCAGTTTGTTTGTTAATTGAATCTTATATGGAAATAAGCTTAAATTTTGGTGCGAAATTGTCTGCAGTGACTGTCTGCTGACAGCCATTTACGCAGATAAGCTCCGTGTCGAAACTCTAGAATTGGATTGTATAGTTTGCTGCGTCCGAATTGAGGAATCTCGATGACAAGGCCTTCTTGCGATTATGCCACGCTCGGAAAAATTCTTAACGAGCTTCATTATAGTTTATCTGCTAGGAGGAATGCCGCTAAACGTGGGTCTTTGGGCGGGAACAACGGACTCTAAAGCTGGAATCAAAATTTATAAAGTAAAACCACAAAAATTTGAAACAAAATTGGAAGAAATTATATTAATAAAAACTATAAAATTTTTCAGAAATAAAAAACGATGGGCAAAAAACTGATTGGAAATGGTTAAAAACCATAACAGTATGTTTTTCTATAAAAAAAAAGACGTTTCTCAAAAAATGGACTTTTGAAATCTGAAAGTGTAATCTATCTTCACACACAAATAGTTTCACGTTTCAGATCCACGAATTACCCTCCAAGATGAGTTATGTGGTGTCGCTAGACTACGCTGACATCATTGCCACAAATGCTGAAACAAAAGTCTTTGAAAATTGGACCTCCAGAATATATGTAGCTGCCAGCAGCCTTGGCAGCCATATTCTAGAAGTCATATTTATATTATAATGTCAGAAGAGCATCCTCCGAATAAAGTAAATTTCATCATAATTTCTTGAAAATTCATCTTTGTTTTATTCCAATTTTAAGGTCATATACCTCTATAAAAACACCCATTACTTTACAATCAAAATTAAAATAATTTCCAGATCTATGGAGATGTATCAATACAAAGTCTCTTATCAGCTATCACACAGTCTTTTTCTTCTTCTTGCTTATTCTTCTTCGTCTGCAGCCAGTCGCCATCATTGTAACTAATCACACGAAAAATTTGCCCTATTTTTTTAATATGTATTGTTTTATCAGTTCTTTGGCATCATTCTGAAACTCTTAAACATATGTACATATTAATCGAGAAAAGTTCTGCAAAGCATTTCTTTTTAGATTATTTTTAATTTTCCCCTCCTTCATCATGTTTACTTTCAAACCAAAACCATGTTTTCATTGTCACGATTAGAGATTTAAGCCGCAAAACCTCCAGAGAAATTGCAACAGTAAAAATAACAAAACGTTCGTTCATTTATAGTTGTCTGTATATATGTTTGCAGTTATTTCTAGTGATTGAATAAAAAGTGTTATGTGGGAGCCGAACCTCCCCCAGTGGATTAAAAACGAAGGCAAAACCTAAAAAAACAAATCTTAGGAACGGAAAAAAAAACGTGAGCTAAAGGTGGCATTAAGAAAACTTATTAACGTTAATGGAAAATTGTTAGGAAAATTCTAAGAATATTAAGTTATTCTGCCAACATAAAACGTTGGCAGACTTAAATGGAGACAAGTTAAACATTTCAAGAAAAACAATAAATAAAAAAAAAACAATAGAAAAATCTGAAATATTAAAACAAAAGAAAACTTTGAAATGATTTATTAAGCTTACAAGCCTTAAGGCTGGAAAACTTTTAGAAAAAGTAAGATTAATAGTTGAATTGCATCGCAAGCTTAAAGGGAAAATAAAGCTGTTAAAGTTGTATTAACATTTAAGATAATGACAGTTACAGGGTGTAGCACTGTCATTGAGCGCAATAAATAAGACATTCCGGATCATTTAAATATGCAAAGTGAAAGATTTAAGAAAAATTTTTTAGAACATTTTATATAACATTCCAACAATTTTCTATAGAAAATTAGCTGACAATTAAGATTATACCAAAGCAGCTTAAAAAAAACAACATGTATTTTGTTGGTAGAATTTACGAACAGTTGTCAACATTCTGTTTGGAAAAGCAAGAAAATCTATGTGTTTCAGATAAGTTTACGCAAAGGAAACGAAAGACAGCTGTGCTTACACCACTACCGTGTTAAAGCTGCCTTGGATTATACATTATTGGAAAATTATAAATATGAATTACAAGTAGGTTTAGACAATAATTTTTATTGGAATTACCCTATTCACAACAAAAGCTTAAAAAGAAATTTCTCTATTAAAAATAAGAATACATTTGCCAATAAGAAAAAATTTCTATAACAAATTTAGCAACAACAATAATTTTTTATTAAAAATTAATAACTAACGTATAATATTCTAAAAAAAAAAAATTATCGATAGCAAAAACTTTTTATCAAAAACTTAAATGCCCTGGAGACGATCAAAGAAACACATCAACGTTCTAAGTGCGTGCAGTCGCGCTTTTTCGGGTACACCTATAGGTTGTCGGCTCTGATTGATGAAAATCAAAAACTTTTGATATTTTATTTTGACGCGTAATTATTTTGATAGTCCCCAATTGTGATTGACGATAGAAAATGACAGTTTTGTTATCGATGGGGACAACAATAAGTAAAATAAAAAGCTACTTCCATATTTGTTATGATCATTGAATTTTGTTTATATATTGGCAAAATGGCTGAAGCTTTGGAAAATCAGGGTTAATGAATAAAAATGTATTTATGTATTGGATATGCGCACATGTTTGCTTACTGCGTAAGCAAACATGTGCGCATATCCAAATTAACAACTCACCTATTCCGCAGCACAATGAAGTAAAGTACCTTGGTATTCACCTGGACCGTAGGCTAACGTGGAAGTCTCACATTGAGGCAAAGGTCACTCAGTTGAAACTAAAAGCAGCGCAGCTAAATTGGCTAATGGGCAGAAATTCTACATTGAAATTAGATTGCAAACTTTTGTTATACAACGCAATACTAAAGCCTATATGGTGCTACGGAATTCAGTTATGGGGCACCGCCTCAGCGTCAAACATTGAAAAAATCCAAAGGCGACAAAACAAAATTCTTCGAACGATTACTGCAGCTCCATGGTATGTAAAAAATTCACGAATTCATAAAGATCTGAGTATATATGAGCTGGTAAAAGAGGAGTTTTCTAAGTACGCGACAATATACTTAATTTTGGCGGCCACAATCGGTTGAGAAGAAGGGATACCGTTGCCACCATCAGAACGTTCAATAGGTGATTATACCGATATTGCTCCCGCATAATAGAACTTTTTGTCTAGTATTGGCTGGACGTAAGTAAAAAGCACATTTTATTTCTTTTTTTTATTAATTCTTTTATTTTTATATTTAGTATTAAGATTTGAATACTTATTGTTAGATCATTTTGAAGATTCAATAAATAAAAACGCTTAACAAAAAAAAAATGTATTTGATCGTCTCCAGGCCACTTTATTCTTCAAACTAAATTTGAACAATAATACAACTTAAAACTGCAAACCACTACAACGAAACATCTGTCGCAAGTGCGGGAGATGAATTTGTGTAGCTGAACATTTGTGGTGGTTTTCGAAACGCATCAGCTATTTTTAAAAACCAGATGTGGGGTCGTTTTCATTACGATTTTTACCAGCATCTAAGCATTGCTGACTAAACTTAAATACCTTAAATTTAAAATTTAACTACGAGGTCTAATAAAAAAAAATAGCCGTTATTTTCAACTTTCGTGAGTTACGTCTGTTTGATTTTCGCATTTTTTCTGTTATGTTGTTACACGTTATATATGTTGGCAGTATCAGCCATTTTGGATTGTCAGTTTATTTTTGACAGATAAAAAGGTTACGTCATGTCTTGGTGAGCTTTCCGATTTTTTACTATTCGAAAAAATGGATCAAAGAAACATTTGAAATGTTGACTGTAGCGTTTGGCGAGTCTGCTATGAGCAGAACACAAGTTCAATTGTGGTATGAACGGTTTAATGACGATGCTCGTCCTGGTCGCTCGAGCACGTTAGCTTTCGGTAAAAACATTGAAGCAGTGAAGAAACTGATTTTGGATAATTGTTGAATCACTATCAGAGAGGTTGCATATCTTTCGGCTCATGCAAGCAATTTTAACGGATGTTTTAAACATGAAACGTGCGGCAGCGATGATTGTTCCAAAGTTTTGACCAAAAACAAAGTCGTATGGACATCGCTCAGGAGCTGCTGAACTTCGTCAACGATGATCCAGATTTCCTCAAAAAGGTCATAACTGGTGACGAATCATGGGTGTATGAGTGCGACATTGAAACCAAAGCCCAATCATCCTAATGGAAGAGTGCAGAAGAGCCAAAACCAAAAACAGCACGTCAAGTTCGGTCAAATGTAAAGGTTTTGCTCACTGTTTTCTTCGATTGGAATGGCGTGGTGCATCATGAATTCTTGCCACAAGGTCGTACGGTCAGTAAGGAATACTACCTTAAAGTTATGCGCCGTTTGCGCATAACTTCTATTCATCAGAAACGCGCAGAATTGTGGAAAAAAGAGTCATAGATTTTGCATCATGATAACGCACCAGTTCGCATATCGATGCTTATGCGTGAGTTTTATGGCCAAAAACAAAACCGTTATCATGCTTCAAACCCCATATTCAGCAGACTGAAGACACCGATGAAAGGAAAGTCTTTTGCTACGATTGAGGAGATAAAAGAAAAATCGAAGCAGGAGCTGTTGGCGATAGCAAAAAAGCGCGTTTCAGAATTGTTTCGAGGATTGGAAAAAACACTGGCATAACTGTATTATATCTGAGGGGGATTACTGTATTAACTATATTGCCCCCTATAATAATAATAGAAAATAACGGTTTTTTTTATCAGACCTCGTATGTTTTGGGATTATATATTTTTTTTACAAGTTCCTTAAAATTATTTTTCTTACTTTCGCAAAGTGTTAGATAAATACAGGGTGGCTTAATAACTTTTTCAATTATTAGTTTTTTTTTTATATTTTGTGCTCAGGTTATATTATTACAAAATGGAAATTTTTTACACTAAATTTGAAAAAAAAAAAAATGTCTCTTAAATGACCACCGTTTTCAGCTTTGCACTGATGGGCTCGCTTTAGAGCATTTTCCATAACATCTTTAAAAATGTGTGGCTGTAGCGTTCGAATTTCTGCAACAATGTTCGCCTTGGGTTTAAGGATTCTCTCTGGCTTTTTCACATACACTCGCTCGTTCACATAACCCCAAAGAAAATAGACGGGTGCTGACAAATCCGAAGATCGCGCTGGCCAAATAATTTCCGAATTTCTGGAAATTATTTGCTCTCCAAAAATTTGACTTAAAAGTGTCATTGTTTCTCGTCTAGTGTAAGTAGTGTCTCTGTCTTGCTGAAACCACATATTAGGTCTGTTTTCAAGCGCAGGACGTAAAAAATTTTCTATCATAAACCGATACCGCTCTTCATTTACGGTTACAGCGCTTCCATCTTCATGCTCAAAGAAGTAAGACCCAATGCTATTTTCGGATGTGATGCCACACTATATTGTACACCTAATGGGGTGCAATTAGTGTTGATGAATGGCTCTTGGATTTTCAGAACCCCAGAACCTACAGTTCTGCTTATTAACAAAGCCATTCAAATGAAAATGAGCTAGTTGTCCCCCAGCTAAAGATTTGATTATTATTTTTCTTGTCTTCTTCAATCAAAATTATTGATCACAGCAGATTTGTATTGTAAAAAATCTTTCTTAAGAAAAAAACTTAAGAAAGAAAAAACCTGAACTATAACCCGTTGTACAAATGTACAAACCAAAAATTTAATTTAAGAAAATGAGCTTCATCACTCATAATCAAGCACATGACTGCTATAGTGACTCTCAGGTGAGGTCTGGGCAGCTTTAATAGCTCCCCCGTTCTATTAGAGTTAATGTGGGGACACAGATTCCTTGATATAAGGCAAGTGGGCCTCGAGCCATTTCTTCTGGGCGTGAGGAGTTTTATTCTTTTCCAACACGCTGATAAGGGTTGTCCGCAGAAGATATCTATGTACCTATCCTCTAGGATTGTTCCCTTTTTGGCTAGGTAGTCAGCGATGTTGTTGCAGTTGTTGGACTCGTGTAAGGTTAGGTTAAAATGTCTCGCCATCTTGTTTAAAGATGTCCAGCATTCTTAGACCAGACTTGAATTAGTGTATACTCCAATCAGGGACTTGATGGCGGCTTTGCAGTCCGTCGCTATCATGATATCCATACTGAATATCTTGTGAAACGTCAGCCATTTGGCCGTTTTATTACTACTATAACGTTAGCAACTAACTTCCCATGAAATTCTTGTAACCAAGATTTATTTATAGAAATTTTATTTGAATATTGTCAACATTTGGTTTTACCCTGGTTTTGTTTTCCTCATAAAGTTTCTTCAATTTATTTTTAAACCCACTCTTTAATATTAAACATTTCTATTGAACATCAAAGCTTTCTTTTACTTCTTTAAAGATGTCTTCCTGATTTCTATCACTTTTTGTTCCAATTTCTTTTACCACCCAGTTCGTTTTTTTAAATCAATTTTTTTCTCCTTTATTATTTATTAAATAGAAGAATACAGAAACTTATTTTGTTACACTTAAAATATTAATGCTGGCTGGTTCGAGAGCTGTCGTTTGCTGTTGTTGTCGGTTGTTGGTGTGCGTGATAATTTAGTAACCTCTCCAAGACATCCATCCATTCAACATTTGTACGACTAACCTTTTTCTATGTTTTCGTCCCAATCTGCTTATCTTTCCACACTGAATACTTCGCAACAAGAAACAGAACAACTTGTAGAATAATACCACACAGCATAATAAATAACAATAACAAATTAAAACAATTGGAAAAAAAATAAAAAGAAAAAGAATAATTATTCAGTTTAAACGTGTTATAGAGAGCAAGCAAAAAAAAAATCATACTTAGACACATAAAACAGTTATAATGGTTCCGCCCAACTGATCACAACTTTTTAATAACAATTATTTCAAGCACCCCTCCACTACGAGCAGTATTTAGGTGTTTAGGTGCTATGAGAAATTCGACGTTTGAGTAGCCAAATCATTTTAGACTTTTCTACGCTTGAATATTGATTGTAAGCTTTCTTCCAGTTAGGGCTTAAGGCCGAAACACATATGTGTGTACGCAGGGCTGAGCAGTATTTGAAGTACTTGTATTTGAAATACAAATATATATTTTGTATCTGTATTTCAAATACACGACCTGAAAGTATTTAGTATTTTGTATTTCAAATACATAACTTCTCAAAAATACATTTTTACAAAATACATTTATTTATTAATATAAATTCAAAATGAATTGTTTCACACAAAAGTTGAAATTACTAGAAACTACGACCATTAAAATGATTATCATTTTGCAATACTGTAATTCAGCTTTCAATTGTTTTGTCCAAAGCAACTTCATTTTACACTAATCAATAAGAATTTCCACATATTTGCTACCAGCTTTTTCCCAACACTTTGGATTGTATACAGGGAAATAATTGTTTTTATTGAAAACTTATGCCTACTGAGAACCAGATTAGATCGACAGCGAATATAATAATTTGAGACATTTCAGTTGTATTTTAACAAAACTAATCGAGAGCTTGGAAAGGAGATTTAATCAGTTTCTCATACTGACACCTGAAATAAATAGGAATATTAGAATGGATGCATGTGGAGCCTTTATTGGATTTGTCCTCCGATCACTCACCTACTATGGTCTCTATATGTTTCCCCCAGAACATTGGATCCCCATTTAACGACATAGTGAATTGGCTAAAATATAAAAAATATTTAAGTACTCATTGTACGGAAAATATATCTTTGAGAACTCCAGAGGATATTGATGAGTCAATTAATGATTTTCCCAAAAATATTATAAAAGCCGTGCAACATGCTACCACTACAAATTTTGTTCTTCTGAAATCGAACTCCTTGTCTCAGAAAAAAGAAGAATCAGAAGAGAATGGCAACTTCGCAGGTCTCCCCAGCTTAAAGCTAGGCTTCGAGAATGCGTAAGTCAACTAAGAAATTTGCTTGAAGTCCAAAGAGTGGCCACCCTTACAACCTATTTGGAAAGCCTCGATGGCAGTCCTCAATCCGATTATTCTTTGTGGAAAGCAGCAAGAGGGTTAAAGAGACCCGTTAGATCTAAGCCACCCTTGCGTACTCCAACTGGGGACTGGGCCAGAACTGACTCCGAAAAGGGAATGCTGTACGCTAACCACTTGAGAAACGTGTTTGCCATTGACGGACTGAATGATGAAGCTGATATGCCGCCATATGCCGTTAGACCTCTCGTACCTTTTAGACTTCGTTTTCAAGATGTCGATAATGCTATTAGTAACTTAAACCCCAGAAAAGCTCCAGGTATTGATAAAATTACCAACAAAATGCATGTGCAGTTACCCCGAGTAGCTAGAAGGCTCGTCCTTTTTATTTTTAATGCTATTTTACGTCTCGAGTATTTTCCCACTGAGTGGAAGGTGTCTGTCATTACTATGATACCCAAACCAGGAAAGGATCCTACAAAAGTTGAGCCATATAGGCCGATAAGTCTATTGCCAACAATTTCAAAACTGTTCGAGAAATTGCTAATGACGAGGTTGACCCCAATCTTGAATAAAGTAGGATGTATTCCTAACCATCAATTCGGTTTTAGGGCTAAGCATAGCACCATAGAATAGACACACAGGCTGGTGAATATTATCAGAAACGCGCTCGAAGATAAAAAATATTGCTCAGCTCTATTTATTGACGTTTCCAAAGCCTTTGACAAAGTGTGGCACAAAGGCTTAGCTCATAAAATAAAATTAAACCTGCCTGCAAACACGCACAAGCTGTTAGAGAGCTACTTATATGACCCGAAACTCGTCGTTAAGGAAGGTGATTTCAAAAGCTCGGCTGAGCCAATCGAAACTGGAGTTCCCCAGGGTAGCATATTGGGTCCAACTTTATATTTGATTTATGCTTCAGACATGCCAACGAGCTGCAAAATTCACACTTCAACTTCTGCAAATGATACAGCATTCATCAGTATCCATGAAGACTATAAATTAGCATCACAAAACTTGCAAGAACATATTCGTATATTGGAGAAATGGCTGAAACTTTGGAAAATCAAAGTAAATGAACAAAAATGTACCCACGTTACATTCACACTACGTAGAAAAACTTGTTCGGCTATTAAAATCAACAACTACATTGTTCCGCAGCACAGTGAAGTCAAATACCTTGGTATTCATCTCGACCGTAGGCTCACGTGGAAGTCTCACATTGACGCTAAAGTCACCCAGATGAAATTAAAAGCGGTGCAACTAAATTGGCTCATCGGCAGAAATTCTATCTTGAAGTTAGATTGCAAACTTTTGTTGTATAACGCAATCCTAAAGCCAATATGGAGCTATGGAATTCAATTGTGGGGTACCGCCTCTGCATCTAACATTGAGAAAATTCAAAAGCGCCAGAATAAAATTCTCCGTATAATTACTGCAGCTCCATGGTATGTTAAAAACTCTCGAATTCACAAAGATCTAGGTGTACCCTTAGTGAAAGATGAATTTTCAAAACACGCGACACTAACAGACTGGAGTTTCACCCGAATCCTCTCGAACGTAGCATCCTTAACTTTGGTGGCCACACTCGACTGAGAAGGATGGACAGCCTTGCAACCATCAGAGCGTTGGAAAGGTGATTTATTAATAAAATACACGCATGAAACAACTGTTCGTCTAGCATTGGTTGGACCTAAGTAAATAAAGTTTTTCAATATTAATTAATTTTTTTTTTTCTATATTAATTAATGAATTTTTATTTTTAAGATTTGCATACTTATTGTTAGTTCTTTTAGAAGATACAATAAATAATTGAATTATAAAAAAAAAAAAAAATGTTTTCACTCTAGTTTCAAAATGCGCTGGTTACCAGAAAGCATCTAATTCAAAGAGAGGCAACGAATAGATACCTTGGAAAAAAATACAAAAAACGTGAAACAAAACGTGGATGCAGCAGAAGAAGTAGTAGTTGCAGTGAAGATGGTGGTGATTGTTTTTATGCATTTATAAAATTTAGCAGCAGCTTATATTCTTCGGGACCTGTAGCAAGATTATTTTCTTCAGCAGGTTTTATTCACTCTCCAACAAGGGGTTGTTCGTCGGATGACTCATTAAAGTATCTTGTTTTTATTAAAGGAAATACTTGTTTTACCGAATGAATGTTTTATTTACTATCTATCAAATCCTAAATATTAGCTTCGTTCCTTTAATTTCCCGGCTTGCGAGTTTAGAACAATCATATGAATATACTTAGGTAAGCCATACGTGTACACATGTAAAATGTATATAATGTAAAAATAAAACATTTTTTAAATAATAGGTCTTTTCCACTAAAACTCGGACTAGCAGCATTGTCAACTTTGAAATTTCAAAACGCACCAAAACGTCGAAAAAAGCGAGTTATTTCAACAAAAACGCACCGAATTTTGAATTTTTTCCATCCATTTTTAGAAATCTATATTTCATTTTAAGAAGTACCATATTTTTATATTAAAAACATGATAATTCATCTAATAGCAATTCTCTCAATTACAGTCTACATTTTATTTGTATTTTTGTAAGCGGTGTATTTAAAAGAATTTATTGAAATATACGAAAATTTGCCAGAATTATACCATATAAAAGATTAAGTAATTAATATATAATACAAACGTTTTGCAGAAACTTTATAATTTATCTAATAATTTAGCAATTTTTCAATTACCAAAACCGTAACGAATTCACGAGCCGTCAGAAATACGAACTTCACTGTTCAGTGAATTTATTACAATATTTGACAAACTTGGCTTGATCGTTTAATAGTAACACACTCTCTAAAAGCAGCAAATTTTATAAAACGAGAGTGTGTACAATAGATTGTCTCACTTTGTGGATATAACATGATGCGTTTTCCACGCAAAATGAAACGTGAAAATGTTCGACTCTTGATTAAATTTTTTTCTTACATTAAAACAATAAGTTGAGTTGAATTTGTTTTTGTGCCACCGAAATTTAAAAAACGCACCAAAAATGTAAAAAAAGCGCACCACGCACCGGCTAAAGAATTTTGCGCACAAATAATTTTAAAAGCACCAAAAACGGTGCGAAACGCACCGAGTTGACAACGCTGCGGACTAATGAGAGTAAAAAGCAAATTACTCTCTAAATTTGCAAATTTTACCCAAAACTGCTAGAACGCAAGAAACCATAATTGTACAACTTGCAATACTAGTGCTGCTTACTTTTTAGATTAAAGTATATTTTAGTGATTTCAGACGCTTAAAACATTTGCATTATTGGCAACAGCTGTAAAATTAAAAGCAATGTAAAATTTTCAATAGATTTTTATGATCATATTTATAAAATTAAAATCCAAATAACAATTGCATGTTCTGTTTACAACTTCACAACGTTATTTTTAGTTTTTGCAACCTTCCATTTTGCTTTCACGGCTTTCACACACGGAAAGTTTACTTTTCAAAGTCAAATAAAGAGTGTAAGAGAGCCACTCTCTTTTCCCTTGCCACCACCAAACTCAAGACATTGCAAAGTAAACTTTCCGTGTGTGAAACCCGTGTTTTTAAACAAATATTTTATTCCAATTTGTAAAGTTTCTGATTATATGTATTCTGATACATTCGCTGAATCATAATTTTTTAGTTATTAAGATTTGAATAATTGTTGTTAGTTCTTTTTGAAGATTCAACAAATAAATAAAAATTGATAAAAAAAAAAAAAAATATATATATATATATATATATATATATATATATATATATATATATATATATATATATATATATATATATATATATATATATATATATATATATATATATATATATATATATATATATATATATATATATATATATATATATATATATATATATATATATATATATCTGTAAACACAAAACAGCTGATTATCCAATTCTAGTCCGAACTTGCCCAAAGATAAAGTTCGGGGTAATTTGTACAGGAAATGAAAAAAAAATTACTCTCTCATTTTCTCTCAAAATTGCACAAAAATTGTTACGTGGAACCCTGCTTCTAGACGACTTTGGACTAGTTCGGACTGTTTCGTTACTCACGTGTATCAAACCTATTATTACACAACTTTATTTCTAGTATTTGAATACATTAATAAGTATATATGCAATTGTAAGTATGAGCATATATATTGTCGCTTAAAACGCAAAAGAGCGTAACTGACAAAAATTTTCTAATCCGTAGTTTTTATTAAACGAGGTTTTATTATCAATAAAACAACAATTAACAAATATTAATAGGCTCTCAATAATTTGCCAGTTACGTCCTTTTGAGTTTTAAGTGACAATACACAACTTAGTTTAAGTGCATATATAAAATAAAATATGTATCTAAAACCAGAAAGGTATATTCTTATGAGATCGAAATACAAAAAAGTATTTGTATTTTTTAGTTGTATTTTGTATTTGAAATAGACAACTTGAAAGTATTTTGTATCGTGTATTTGAAATACATAAGTTGAGTATTTTGCCCAGCTCTGTGTGTACGTATGAATAGGTCATACGTCATCCATCGCTTGTTTGTTTTGTTTTTGTAATTTCATTTTTTGTAAGTATTTGTTTTATTTATTTATTTAATTGATAAATATTTCCCATTTTTCATGTACAGCTGATTGATTGCCTTTAAAAATGGTGGTATTTGTCTTAAAGCAGTTTATTAATAATTTCACTCAAACATACTTACATTTTTGATATGGCAATGCCGATATTTGTTACTACTTACGTACAAACACTCATAGAAAGAAAAACATCTTCATATTGATGAAGGTGGGCCATCAGAATTCTGACATCAATATTACGTACGAGTAAATAGTCATCAGTAATGTGAAAACTGACATCTATCGCAGTGACAAAAGTTATCAGAAAATTTATCATATCATATCAGAGAACTTCCGACTTCCCGACTTCCTAAATGCAAGTTGCAATGCATATTTACAATGCATACACTTCGTAAACGCATACGTAAACTTTCTGGCAACGTTTAATATTCCTAATCGTTTGGCAACTCATGTTAATGAGTATCAGCTGTCAGAATCGCACATCATTTTTATTTTTTATGCACTTCATTTTTATTTTTTACGCACATCATTTTTATTTTTTTATGCACTTTTCTTTTCGGGATTTTTATTGTCCTTAATAAAAATTGTCTCTTCAATTTTCTGTTTTAATAACTTTATTTCGCAAATCAATACTTTTTGAAGGTTTAGCCTGAGATAATTCCTCGGCACTTGCCAACAAAATAGATAAATAATTTTGTGTTACATTCATTTTTCCAAAAAAAAAAATTTATTAAATTTTATCACATTTTTTTAGCATTTTTTTATTTATTCACTACCTGGCTCACAATGTCGTTTCGTTAATGATCGCTAATGTTTTATATTGAAAAGAAGTGATTTATAGTCTGGTATTATTCAACTAACGTTTATATCGGAGATAGGCAAGGTTACAAGATCTGGGAAGAATAAAGATTATAAAGGGCATCGTAATAGGCTTTTTGACCTTAAAAACTATGACGAAATCTTAATACTAAACTTAAAATTGAAAAAAATGTGATTTAAAATTTTAAAAAATGTGCTTTATACTTAAGTCCGGACAATGCTAGACAAAATGTTTTATTATGCGGGAGCTAATTCGGTAAAATCACCTACTGAGCAACCTGATGGTGGCAACGGTATCCCTTCTTTTACCCCGAGTCTGGCCGCCAAAATTAAGTATATTGCACGCAAGAGGGTTTGGATGAAGTTCCAGTTTACTGACATACCTTGTCGCGTACTTAGAACATTCCTCTTTTACCAGCGGAACACTCAGATCTTTATGAATTCGTGAATTTTTGACATACCATGAAGCCGCAGTAATCGTTCGAAGAACTTGGTTTTGTCGCTTTTGAATTTTTTCAATATTTGTATGAGTTGCATAGCGACGTTCCTAAATGCCGATAAAATGCAAAAAAATATATCTCTGCAACGCTAGGTTGCTCTTAAGACATGTTTAGCATTCCATACGCATTTTTTTAAATTATGCATGGCAACTTGCATTTAGGAAGTCGACCGTAATAATAACTTCCTGTCGTGTAGCTTCCAGCTATTCAGCTTCAAAAAAAACCGAGAGGAAATGTTTAAAAGTGAAGCTGCATTGCACAAAGATTGCACAAACTCGGCAAAATATCAGAAAACCCGGTAAAAAGTCCTCACAACCGGTCAAAAACCAGTAAAAATTTGCAAAACCCCGGTAAAAACCGGATAATTATCTGTATATCCGGGTCCAAAATGACTGTTGATAGTTCTGATATACGTTCCACAGCAAAAACGAGCATTGAATCTAAAAAACCTGGCTCTGAGTTTTCTGGGAATTCCCAAATACGGATTCACGGATTTACGAAATCCCCTTAGTTTTCCGGAATCAATACGGTAACCTAAATTTTCGCACTAAAACGGTAACACTCTTTTCTATACCGGAATATCTAATTACTTCTTAAAAGTACACATAGTATTCGGTTACTTACATACAAATGAATCTAGTATAGGCGTGTTAATAATTAAAAACAACAACAAAAAAATGAAAATTTTTCAGTGGAAAATGGTTAAGCGTAATGTTGACCGAAATTTTAACTCAATTTAAATTTTGCATTTTGTATATTATTAGGGTATTTGAAAAGTCGGTCACCACCTAATTTTCTATCTTTATTAACAAACAGTTTTTAATAATTTCTTCTTTTTGTTTTCCCCATTCGCTCGGCAACAAACTAAAGACGACACGAAACAATGAATGCTGCTTATTAAATATTATAAGTAATGAAGAGAGTGGTAAAACAATTTTACATTAAAGTAGGTAAGTGCAAAGTATTTTTTTTCGTTCGTATCTCTTGCTTTTATAGATAGAATTTTAATTTTATATTTTTTTTTTGCTTGCTATCTGCTTTTTCTTATTTCCTCTATTAATCTGAGAGCTTAAAGATCTCGTTTTACAACTTTTGCAATGAAAATCATGAGCATGTTTAAATGTCATTTACAAATAGTGTTTGAAATAAAATTCGGTGTCTTTTTTCTGCTTGTTTAATTTTAGTTTTTTATTTTTAAATTCCATTAAGTATTTGTTGTTAAAAATAACCGTTACTAAATCTTTATAAAACTGAGCTACCCGTGACTGAATTTGTTTTTCTATTTTTATTTTCTGCTATAAATCACGCAATTCTTGTAAAATGTTCTTAAAACTTTTCTGGTTTTGTGGAGACACAAAAATAGAAAAAACAAGTTGAAGAAAATCAAAGGTTACTTATTTGCACAACAGAAAACTTTAAATGGAATTTTGGCAATGTAACAATGACTTTTCTTTGAGGCTGAATGTAGGCCACAATATTCCTACGATTATTTGTTTTTTATACGAGGAGCGTACACGAAGTCTTAAGCTGCAAGCACAAGTCAGGATATTTATTTATAATACCTGAAACATCTTCACTTGGCATTACTTTTTTTCCTCTTTTATGAAATCAGCTGTTTGCAGGTATCAGTTGTTAGTCCAATTAATCAAGGATACTAACATCCCCTTCCAGCATTTGAGGTTTCAACCACAGCCGGAACGTTTCAGATAAGGCAGGCACCTCAACCATGATCAGCCAGGGTTGAACTGCAAGCAGAACCACCCGGGGGTCATGCTGATCCCCGGTCTGCCAATTTAAACCCTTAGTAAGGGTTTCGAAAGCCAACACAAAATAAGTCATGCGGCTTCCTAGAGTTTTATTTGCTACAATAAACGAGGAATCCTTCCCCTCTTTACCCGAAAAACAGAATGTCTGGTTAGGAATATGCCAAGGCAAAATCTGTCCCCCGGGGGATGACATTTACACAATTAGAAATTGTCTTCATTTTTTTTTTTTTTTTGAAAATATTGTTTTAATGGGTAATATAGGGTGTTCAAAGTATTTAGCATCTGCAACACTGACTACCTTCCAGTCTTGTGTGGGGATCCGGATTATCGCGTCAGAGTCATGTGGTTCCGCAGGAACGACTGCAGCCAGCCACTCTCGAGGGATGTCGCTGACCAAGATCAGCTACAGTCATGCCCCGAGCCACACTTCCAGTAAGGATGCAATGACTCCTTTCATGACGTTGGCTGATGTTACGTAAATGCATGCTATTAATTTCACTCGGCTTTGGATCTAACCTGCGTCGGTAAACTACAGTGGAGGGCCGATGTTGCTTTCAACAGCCTTCAGGAAGTTCTCCAGCAATCTCTGACTGATCAAGCCTCATTTTTTACGGGTGATTGCTCCATCAGAGTTGCTTCGGTCAACTAGTGTTTTGTGCAACCTCACTATAAGCTCTATTGATGAATGTGGACGCCTTCATCGGCTTTTAGCTGGGATTTGCCGGTTCTACCCCGGACCATAGTTTTTGCATGCTGTTCGTTTGTGCTTGACATGGTTTCCTCAGCTACGCTTCCAAGCTTTTCGACGTATCGTCGAGCCACCCTGCAGGAACTGGAGTTCTGTACCTGCTCTTTTTGTGTTTTTGGACGTGATTGCTTCAGTCCGCTCACAAAAAATTGGTCGGTGTGTTGTCAGATGTTACAGGTTTTGCCAATTTCGAGCATCCTGGCACGTTCGAGATGTCTGCAGGATGCTTTTGGCCTGTTAAGGCTCTTTCCACTGAACAACATCTAACATAAGTAATACATTGTACTAAAAGTCAAATTTTTTCAACATCTTTACAAAATGTTACTAACTCATTTGATTCCATTAAACATCTTTCGATTATTTCAGTGTCATCACTAGAAAAGTGGTAATCATGTCCATTATTCTTGTGGCATCACTGAAAAAATTTCATTTATTTTGAAAAAAAATTAAAATAAAAATCATAATTTATTTATCATGTGTCAATTGGTTGCATTTGTATTTTCTTTCTTATTTTTTTTTTCTGTAATAATTTTTTCTGTGTTTTTGTTAAATTTTGTTTATTTATAGACATACACATGTATATAAATTTTATAATCCTCTTTCTTTTTGTTTTTAAAATTAGTTTATTTTCAAAAAAAATTTTACGTATTTTTCTTAAATTGTTTGAAGTTTATAAAATAATATTTTTGATTGATAGTAGATGTTAGATGTGAGCAATGTAAACAGTGTTTCACATTTTCAACATCTTTCATGAGTTTCATAAAAATGTTGATCAATGTAAAAAGCCTATTACGCACGCCTCGCGTTGTATTGCTGGGTTTTCAGCTTTTTTAAGCCCTCGGTGCAGCTTCTACAACCTTGGCCTTCAATGGGACCGCGGATCGTATATACCTTGTGGAATAAGCCACATGAACCGAGATTAACACATGACAGCGGATTGGTGTTTTCCCCTTTTCTATATTCCCCTCCGTCTTTTCATTATCCGCTACCTGGGAACGCGTCTGATCAAAAGAACTTTTTCGATTGCTTTCGCTTATGTTCAACCCGCTGTTTCTATGAAAAATAGAAAAAAAGCACGTGTGTCACGTAAATTTTATTCACAGCCAAGTTGCCACATTTTTTTGACACAGACACACTCATACCTGGCAGCAATTATTTATGTACTCTAATTTCTCATTCATTGTAATTCGATTAAGTGTTTACAAAAGTAACAATAACAAACAACTATAGTAATAAAAAAAACAAATAACCTTTGTTGGTTATATCGATTTTCTTTATTGCAGTTTTTGCAAACAAAATTTTCTTTTTATTTATAAGTAATTGTTTAGTCGTAAGATGAGGGTTGTACTTAAAAGTCACTAAAACATTAGCAAACATCTTTTACAAACAAATTGCTAAGAAATTTTATTTAAAATCGATAAACTTAAAGTTGTTGCAGAAAGTTAAACAAGCTCTTAAAAAATCACCCTTTTTTTAGTAGTATTGGCACAATGCACTTGTTACCATGGTTTTTAAAACACATACTTTCACACAATGCGGGTAACAATGTGTAACACTTACCTAAGCAATAAATATCAACCCTGCTTCCTATATAACCCCCCCCCCCCCCAAACCATTCTCTCGCTCATTATCAGTCTCTCTTTTTTTCTTCGCCTTATTGTAAACAAAATATTATAAGGGGCGTTTTTGGGGGTCTTTTATTGTGAAAGTTTATTTAACTTTTCCCTACATACTATTTTAATTTTTTATTTTAAAACACAGTGGTTGTAGCAATTTAGAAAAAAAATAACAAAAATTGCAAATTGTTTTTTGTTATCTTTAATGATTTTTTACAATAAGTTTTTTTTTTTTAATTTTGTAATTATTTTTAAGGTAAAATAACTTCTTTCAGCGTTTAAAGCTGTTTGCAAAACAAAATTATCAACCTGAAAATGTTGATTGTTGAACAATGGAAAAAAATATATAAAAATAAAACAAAACAGTTGGTTTCTTGAATGGTGGGAAAAAAATAAACTTAAATTATATTTCAAAAACGCAATCTAATGGCAAATTTTTAAAGACATATGAGTATTTAGAACCCAACTGCAAAAACATTGAATACAAATCAGTTTTGACTAAATGCATAAAGGAGGTGAATCACTACCTAACCCAGAGATTATCTGGTCAGCTAAACTGCTGTATATAATAGAGAATTAGGAGGGCGGATTGATATTGAAGCTTCCTACTCGTAAAAAAATTATTTTTCAACAACCATTTATTTCTCAACATAGTCTTCTTTTAGCTCCATACACTTAGTAATACGATATTCCAACTTGTTTACACACTCTGAATAATACGATTCTGGGATTCTTCGTTTGAAATGAATCTTTTTCCTGCGAGACATTTTTTAAAGTTTGAACACAGGAAAATGTCACTAGAATATAATTATATCGAAGCATCCAGAAATGCGCTAGGTTTTCAAGTCTCGTAATCTCGATAAGACCGGAGACTCGTGTAGCCGGTTTTGCCTTGATGATTGCCGAACCAGGGCACTCCTCTTTCTGGGGCATGGAGTGGTAGCAGTTCGTCGTAAAGGAAGCCTCATGACTTATGTTATGTTGCACTTCCGAAACACTTACCAAGGGTTAATCGGCAAAGCTTCTAATAGGTTATGTTCTGCAGACCGTCCAGGCGCTGATCATGGTTAAGCTGCCTGTCTGTGGTTTAAATCTAACGAAGGGGAATTAGTTTCCCTGATAACTATAATGCAAGCCGGTTTTCTGGGGACAATAACCTCCATGATGCTGATTCTACCATGATGGCAAAAGATTCTACTATTTCGAATTGTTGTTCGTTAATAATACATATAAAAACTTGCATGTCATTACTTGCGTGTTTAAACGCAGCGTAAGAGCTAATGTTCTTATGGACTTCGAGGCTACTAACTCGTTAAGCATTACCTTGCATTGACTGACTGGGGATTTGCCTGCAAAGATAATAAAGCCCTAGATCTTCAACAAATAGTTTGTTCTTATGACTTGCGCTTCCAAACCGAGTTCGATAAGATTATGTCGTGTGGTAGAAAGATAGAGGTAAACTGGTAGCCAATGCATCATCGTAAATATTGCCTTCTTTGGCAGGGTGCAAGAGGCACTAGTCACCACATATGCACTGCAACTCCATGGTACGTAAGAAATTTTTTCCAAAGTCTTCCACCGTACAAGCGCCCCATAAATGCTAACAAATTTTGTTTTTGAGTGCATAATTTTAACTGTTAAACTCCTGAACCAATTATCAGCGCAGTAAAATATATGTATGTTAAATGCTTATAAGAGATAACTGTTGGTTGAATCAGTTTTTGAGCACATATTTGGGAAACCCTTTTTAGTTTTTCACTTTGATCGATAAAAATAAATTAAGAGAATAAATTTTGTTATTTACTGTTTCATTTTAATCACCATTAAATGCCTGTACTAATACATAAGAAATAATACATATGTGAAATGCTTATAACAGATAGCTAATGAATTTTTGCACATTCATATATTTAGAAAAATCCTGGTTAAATTTTTGTTACATGACAATTTTCTAAACAACAACACATGTTATCTTAAAAACTATCATGCTTAATTTCAAAATTCACATGAATGAAAATGTATTGATTTCTTCCAAGCAATTGATTTAACAAAAGACACTATGAAATAAAAAATATTAATTTCTTTTAAATGAATTATTACAAAATTATTAGAAGATAATTAAATTTTGGACAATCACAATATAACAGATTAAATAAAAATTGACATTTACGCTCTCGACTCGTCTAAAATTAATTAAAATTTTTTCTTTGCCCTTATTTATTTCTTAATAATTGGGTTCATTTGTAATTTCAGTCAATTTGTTTGTTTGGCATTAATTAGAATAATTTTTCTTCGTGTCTTCGTTTATTTTTTCATTTCGTCTTTAATTGAATGAATACGTGAATATTTGTTTGAATTGAAATTTCTTTCAAGCAATTCAAGTGCAAAATTTCAATTTGTTTTCATACAATTAACTTGGGTCTAAGTAAGTAATAGAATATTTAAGTATCTACATAAATATTGTGTGTACATGCGCACCTACATAAATACATGCTTATTAATACATAAGTACCTACATATATATTCAAATTCCAAAAACGCTCAATTAACATGCTTACACACATATGTATATACAAAAATGCTCTTTAAATATGAATTTTAAATAATTTAAGGTCTTTTATTATCAATTGCGTGTCAAATTACAGCGATTCTTTTCTAATTTGTACTTGTTATTTTTATAAATTAACAATTAACTTTTATTATTTTCTTATATTAATGTTTATTGTAATTGATTGAATCTATTAAAGGGCCTTCTCTTTCTATCTCTCTCTCTCTCTCTTAAAGAGTTACAATATTTGTAGGCATGGAATTCATTTCAGTGTGTCACTATGCCACTGACATAACGGTGACCTTACAAATGTCGGTTAAACACTTGACTAGAAAAAGTGTTATCAAGTTCACACTAGTAGTTAAAGGTTTTTGATTTCGGCTTGAGATTTTGATTTTTCCTTATTTTATTCCTAAGTTGTTTTAATATGTATGGATTTGTATTTCATGTACTTTCTGCTTATTTCATTTAATTAATTCAGTAATCATTAAGTTTTCTTATTACAGTTGATAATTGCATGTGTTTGTGATACATACATACACATGTACAATAATATAAAGAAAAATTCTGACTTGCCTTTTACACATTTGTATGCATGTATAAACGTATGTGTGTATTGTATGTATGTGATATTATGCGTTTCTGTTTGCAAATGATAATTTATTACAATTGATGTTTTTATTGTACATTCACAACAGGCACACATTATAGCAGAGAGGAAAAGGAATTATATCTATTTTATTCATCCAAACCCTCTTGCTTAATTTTGGCGGCCACACTCGGCTTAAAAGAAGGGATACCGCTGCCACCATCAGATTGCTCAATAGGTGATTTTACCGAAATAGCTCCCGCATAATAAAACTTTTTGTCTAGCATTGGCCGGACTTTAGAATCACATTTTTTAATTTTAAATTTAGTATTAAGATTTGAATACTTATTGTTAGTTCATTTTGAAGATTCAATAAATAAAAAAATGCTTAAAAAAAAAAATTTTATTCATATCTATGTATATGGACATCACTTTTAAAAACTTCATGGTTTCAAAAAATAATGAACAGTAGAGTGGTTCGCCTTTCATACAAAAAAGAAAGGTAATTTCAGTCACCCCCTAGGATTAAAGATAATGTAAAAACATTTCTAAAAACATTTTTTTTTATTTTTTCGTCCCATTCCGTTGAAACCACGTGTGTGAAGACTACGATAGATGATTGGAAAAAAGAATTCCGTAGTCATGCGTCGATAATTTTCATTGTTGACATTGGTTGCCTGGCCTCGACAATTTTCGAAGAATAAAAATGTTCCACTTATCTCATGAGTCGGTAAGGCACACTAAACAGTTACCCTGGTGCAATGCAATGGTTTTTGATGTTTGAATCCAAGGTTGCAGGTTCTTGGAGACCAGTAACGGCAATTTTGCTTGTTGTCGTCGCTCTAAAAAATAAGATTTCCAGTGCGAAAACGCTCCAACATCGTTTCACAAAATTTTTTGCGTAAATCAAAGTCACTTTCTTTCAGTTCTTGAACAATTTGAATTTTAAAAGGACTGAAATTGAGATGATTGAATTTGATAGAATGTTTTAACGATTAAAATACGTTGATTTATCGATTTTTCCATACTAAATTTGTCACGTGTCTACTTCACGACAAATATGAACTTTCAAGACTAATGTTTACCAAAATGGGGATAAAACAATATATTGTACCGGACACCCGGTACAAGCAAAAACCTTAAAAATGGGAGAAAAAAATATTTACTATATTTTCGTAAAATTAAAAGCCAATTTTCATTACAACAATAAAATATTGTATGTGTTTTTTGTTTGGGCTTTTACAGTTCCTGTACTTGTAATAAATGTTATCTTTTTATCTCATTTGCACAGGCGTAAAGCAGCTCTGGGCTGGAGAACAGCTCTCGCTTCATCGTAATTATTTCTTAAGTGCGATCAGGCTTGAGTTTGTTCTTTGGCTTTTGAGAGTTTTGGGTCTCGCTCTCACGGTTAAATGTTTGCCTCAACCAACCGTATTAGATCACTTTTTTTGAGGTCTTCTTTGTTAACCACGCGGCAACTTCTTATGTGAAGACGTAAGTCGTTATAGTTAGTCACAGCACCACAGCAAATTACTGTTAATACCATCGTGGGCATAAGCTCTCCGTTACTCCGTCCATGCTGTGTGTCCTATACTTTGCAAATTTATTTGCAACTGTATAGTTCATTAAATAAATATCTCATTTGCACTTTTCTAGGGAAATGATTTCATTAATTTAAATACCTGTTTTTCAACCCATTGAAAATTTGCCTGACTGCCACATTCTTTTTCACAATTTGTACGTTGTACAATATAACTTTTAGCACAAATGACTCACTTGAGTGCCATTCAAAAGGCATAGTAAGTAAGTAAGTAAGTAAATCACTGTGTGATTACACTTTTCAGTCGCTTACTCAATCACTTAGGCGAATAACACTCACTGGCACTTTTTGGTTGCAATTGTGCTATTCAAGACGAGCCAAGATTGGCAATCAATTTCAAATTTAAACATGTTTTGTTATTTCATATACGGGTACTACGAAAAGCGTCTGTTAAGACAATGTATAATATTTTCAATTGAGGATAGTAAAAAAGATATCAGATGCGAAATGCATACCAAATATATGATCAATAAGCCAACACTGGAAGCATATTAATTATTCTGAGTTATTTTTCAAACTTATAAAATTGTTTTTCTATTATTCACAAATGGAATAAAAAGAAATTTGTTTATAGAATATTATATATGTACATGTGGCTAAAATTAAAATTTTACTCCCAAGTACAGCGTGACGCAGAGCTACCTTTATGGTCGGAGTGCTAGGGTTGATATTCCATGTCTTTCCAAATCATCTAGGGCTGTGTTTTTACTGTTTCGTAACGTCGTTTGACCAACATGCGTAGAAAATTCCATTTCTGTCTTCAAGATGGCGTAATCTGTAATTCTGTCATTCTTGCTGTTCGCTAAAATGAGAGTAAACAAGGATTTCTCATATTAATAGACAAAAATCAGTATTGCCAGAATAGGATATTTATCTCCAAACCGAGGATTTTTTCAAAATGGGAATAAAAACTCTGATTTGTTGATTTGGAATTTGTTAAAATACATATGACAATGAAAATAGTCCCAAAATTAACACAAGATTTGAAGTTTTCTCCACTGTGCAGTAAAATTTTGGCAGCTCTAAAAAAGAATTCGGCACCTGGCAGTTTAGGGTTAATAAATGTATAATATTATACCATAGAACAACGTGTTTTCATAATTGAACAATATTTCAAGAATCATAGAAGCTTGACGGCTGCATTTTCATTATCCTAAGTAATAACTGTATTAATCGCCAAAAATTGCAGTTTCTGGGTTCAGAGAATCCACATGTGATTGTAAAAAAAACAATGCTCACAAAGAGCATGGTTTACCTTGGTGTATGCCTTAACAGAATACTCTGTTTTCTGGGGCATAGAGTATTCGTTTGTTGTAGCAAATGACGAGAGTCAGTTGGCAGAACAGGGATTGGCTAAGCCAACGGGAGGTTTTGCATCTATTGAGGTGCCTACTTTGGCTGGAACATTTAATGCAGAAAAGTTGAAGCTCAAAAACTAAATGGTCTAAAAACCGAGATTCTCTAACAACACTGCTCTGTAACTTTTATGTTAGCTGATGAAATAATGATATGATAACTAAATATGATCAACTAGGTTATAGCTAAAAATACAAAGTTATGAACTTAAAAAAATCGAGCTATAAATATTGTAGAACCAGTACCTAAAAATTACATTAAAATAATTTCGAATTTCTAGTTCGACCCTCCTAGAACATACATAACTTACATAATCTGGTCGATACTAGACGAAAACAAAAGCTTTTTGTAATACTTGATTTCGTTTTAAAATATACGTCTTTAAATGCTAAGTGTCCTTATTATTTTGTGTCCCTATTATTTCTTCCATGACTATATATATACCAGTTGATTACTTCACTTATGTTATTTTATTTGCATATTTTTGACGCAGAATTTTAAAAGAGATTTTTGGTCCACATTTTGAGAATTTTGATATAATGTCGTAAAGTTTAAATTCTTTACTACTGTTCTTATTATAGATCAGAAGATTATATCCGATTATATTTTCAACTGTTAAAGCTCGCCAAACCTGAATTAAGCGTAGCAAACAAAAACTTTTTTAAGTTAAGTTGCTCTTTTTATCTTTTTAAGACCTTTTTAAAGAGAACGACTTTTCTCGTGAAAGTTTGATATAAACAGAACTCGTTCTGTAAAGAAAAAAATTTTTCCAAAGTTAAAAATAAGAACGTTGATACTTTTGACAAAATATTGTGCATTGCAAAATACAGTCGCCATAACCTTGACAGCCGATTTCACTGTCTTCGCCTCCTTCGGAGCACTTCCACCAGCTTCCACCCATTGTTTCGATTGTTTTTTCAGGTTTTCAGGTTTGTAGTGCTGGACACACAGTTATTAACCGACGACAACATCAACAGTACTACGCTTTATCATGTCCAAACACCGCTGTGAAGTGGTCTGTCGAACACGTTTTTGTACGACACTGAGCTAACGTGGCACTCATATGGCTGATAGCTTTTGCATATGCAAATATTCACACACACGTTCATATGATATGTTTACTATATCAACAATCTCACGTAATTCGACTCGGCGACAATTCATAACGATATCGAGGATTTTGTTGACATTTTCTCCAGTAATCACCTCTGCCTTGGTCTTCCTGTTGATGGTATTGTTTTAGCACTCGTTCCCCCCGGGAAACAGGTATTGCCTTGGCGTATTCCTAACTTGGGCACTCTGTTTTTGGTGGAAAAGAGGGGAAGGGGTCCCTCGTATGTTGTAGCAAATAAAACTCTAGAAAGCCACATGACTTATGTTGTGTTCGCTTCCGAAACCCTTACCAAGGGTATAAATTGCCAGAACGGGGATCAGCATGGCCCCCGGGTAGCTCTGCTTGCAGTTCAATCCGGGCTGATCATGGCTGAGGTGCCTACCTTGGCTGAAACGTTCTAGCTGTGGTTGAAACCTAAAGCGCAGGAAGGGGGTGTTAGTATCCTTGATAATTGCTTGGCGTGGCTTTTTTCGGGTACTAACAAACTCCCGAGAGTCTGTTGCCTTTACAACAGATACTGTACTGTGAGGAACCAGTGGTGATGGTTGACGAGTGAATTGGTTTAAGGGCTGATGGTGCTAGTTGGCTTCGGCCTACCAACTCATTAAGCCTTGTCTTCCATTGATTGCTGGGAAATTGCATACAGGAGGTGTTAAAAGGCCCGAACTCCTCAACAAGAAGTTGCTCATATGGCTACAAACATATGGCATACATTGCTACCTGTGTGAGCCTAGCAAACCACACGGGGGCGCTGGTGGAACTGGTCCATCATCAAATAAGGCCGCAAGGTATGTGCTGATGTTAATCTTTTCCACAACTGTAGCGCTCGTTCGGTCGCGTTTAAATTCAGCAATCCAATATTTTACCATGTAATCAGACGGAACAAACTCACTGTAATGTTTATCGAACTTTTCTTTTGTCTATTTCGCCGTTTTCCCTTTCAAATAATAGTGCTTAATCACTGATCCATTTTTCTAGAAACACACAAGTTGCTTACTGCAAACGAATACAACAAATAAACTAATCAATGAATTTGGGTGGAATTTTAACAGCTGCCGTTTGTCAGATCGCAATTTCAAAAAAAAAAAAATACATTTATGCTGCCATCTAGGGATAGGTAGCTTCAGTATTAATCTGCCCTCGTATTGTTGTTATTACCTTCAACTTTATTTATACTCCAATGGCCCTAGTAGCTAGTGATCGTACTTTTGTAACTTTTTAATAAGTAATTACTATCAAGTTCTTCAATAAATAAATAAATTTATTTATAAGTTTAATTTTTTTTGTTATGAATTATGAATAAGCCATTGCCTGTACTTCTATTATTTTAAAAGTTAAGTTTTGTTATAGAAGTTGCCACAAATAAGTGAAAAAATTAAATAAAAAAGATCTGAGATGGCTATACTGAATTATACTTCTATATAAATCAATTTAGGTTGCCACCGTGTTCAAAACAATACAGTAGTTAGTTGACTACGGATCAATAATTTTCGGTTGCGGCATTTGCTGTCGTGAAGTCTGCTGTGGTCTATGTGTTTAATGCTTAACAGTTTTTTAGTTCCAGGATCAAATCTTAAATCGCATGTCTACAAAACCGTTGTTAGAACTTAAAACCTAAAAATGGAAACGTGGAAATGAAATAAATTAAGTGTAAACTCAGAAAAATTTATTTTTTCTGTAACAACAGAATTAACATAAACATGAAGAAGTTTATATTAAACAAAATAAAAAAGAAAATTTTCTCTTGCTAAATTTCTTTAGTGAAACTATCTGAAATTTCTCCCGGTGTATGATTTTGTTGCTCAGTCAAAAATTGATGATTAACATATGATAAATAATTACAAAAGGCATTCATACAGATAATATTGCATTACATTTTTTTTATAACAATTCAAGGTTAATATACTCAATGCAAATCTATTGTTTTCGCGCTGTATCATTTAATTTTAAACATCTGCTATAGAACCCGTATTGTTTTCGGATATTTTTTATTTTATGGTATTAAAAAAGAATTTTATTGCTTTAAAACATGTAGATATATAAATGTTGGGTTTTCGGGTTTTCAAACGCCAACCTGTTTACAAACGACCTACACAGCTATACCCATACATACACACATATGTATGTGTACATATGCACTTGTATTGCAATATTTGATTTCGAAATTATTTAGATTTAAGAAAACAAATAGAAAAATATGACTTTGTTTTAGCCAGCAATAATTTTGGTTGTTTGTAACGGTAAAAACTCATGAACTCAATTCAATTGGTGAATTGTTATTCATTTTACTTTAGCAATTTTTCAAGCTATTAATTCAAATTTGGAGTCTGTGTTGTGTGTTGGATTGTTTATGGTCATGCAATCATGGTCATACGAGAGAACACATTCAAATGTATTAGTTTTTATTTGTTGGTACTCGTTTGCTTGTTGGTGCGATGCAAAGATAAGTGTACTTGCAACATGAATGTTTTCTCAACCGGCAAATATACGAGTACATACATATGTATTATAAACAAAGAATATCAAGTACACCAGCAACAACAAATAACGTATCGCTTTAATGTAAAATGTTGACGGTTCTCGCAATAGTTATCAATTCAGCTACATACATACATACATGTATTTAAAAATACAGTAGAGTTGAGCTAAGTAGGAAATGAGAAAATGAAGGCATGTTTTCTTGCAAAAAAAAACTAAATATGTAAATACTTTGAGGCAATTGCTCGTGATCTGGTAACTTCTAACTATGTTGCTGCAATGCTGTAGCTAAAAGTGCTACCAAGTTTTTTAAAATTATGGAGAAAGAGGAAATTCACAATGATTTCAAGTAGGGGTTCTCAATGGGAGCAAATATTTTAGTATTAGTATTTGGAAATTTTTCACGTGTTAGTGATTGTTTTTTTAAACAGCGTGATACGTCCCTACTTAAATAACAGCATACCACTGACTAAATAAAATTTAATATTTTATGAAAACAACAGACATGACGTCATTTTGACGACTTTTATGTATGAAATATTTAAATAAAAATAAATATATGAAATATTTAAATAAAAATTTCATTAAAATGTATGTCTCACATTTAATTAATATAGGTGAACTTCCTTGCAATGAATAAATTATACACTGCACGCAATATTTATAAAACCAAAATTATTTTTCATATTTTTCAGAATTTATTAATGAACATAATGTTTATCTAACATATAAATATTATGTTTTGTTATTTCTGTTAAAATTAAATATGTATGTGGTATCAAAACATTTTGTTTCTTTCTTTCAAAACATATTTTCTAAGAAAGACTTACAAATCAAAAAATTTGATTTCAGGCGAATTTATCTATTAAAATGTTTATAATTTTGAAAACATTCTATATGAGTACGCTACTAGACGTTGAAACTCGTACTGCTAACTCAAAAATAACGCAAAGCTAATTTAGGCCTTAAGCATTATCAATATAATTCCTAATATATTAGTAATAAGTGATAGCTTCATTAAAAAAGTTAACTAAAAAAATCTAAAGAATAATAATCTCCAAAGTAACTTCTGAGATATAGAGCCTCAGAAAAACGTGTCTTATGTACCCTCTTCGTCACGATTGGTACTCGGCTCCTGAGTGTAATGATTGAGTCGGGCTAATTTAAAGGCAGGTCTAAAAGGCATGTTTTTTTTTATTCATAACGAAGAAAAGACATATTTTCATTTTTTTTTTTTAAGTTTTTTTTTTCTCTAAATTCCATTTAACTCATTTGTCATATTTTTATTCTTTTACTTTCATTCGACTGGCAAGGAGCAAGATAAATGCCACCTAGTTAAAGTTTTTCACCACATAAAGCTCACCAAACAGTTGTTTGCCTATGGTGGCGCAATCATGTTTCGACAAAAGCTTGTGAATAATCCTCATTCCAGATGGAAAAACTCCGCTTATTTACATACCAATTCAACCTAAAATGGGCTTTACGAAAGAAATTGAAATTCAATATCATTTAACGAACAGAACCATTATTTTGATAAAAAATTTCAACATTTTGCAAGTCTTGCTCTAAATTACCTCTATCCAGCTGTTTAATAGATTACCAATTAAAGCAGTACTGCCAACTCAAGTAGTTAACCTTAAGAAAATATACGCAATGTGTTGATATATTTTCTCATTATTGCATTAAACACATTCAGGACAGCAGACTAGCAACTACAATCTGTCAAAAAAAAAAAAAAAAGAATGATCATATTAACGACAGCACAGCTATACGACTACACGGCTACATTTGTAGCTGTTACCATGTTAAACTATATTCCAATATGTCAAAACACGAATTCCTTTAGTAATAAAAACCAGGAAAAAATAACATGTCACCATTGAAAGAGAACTAGCGGCTGTTCAGTTGTGTCTTCAGTTTTTTATTAAATCTTGTTTTTTATTGAAGTTATTTTATTTTATTGATAATGATATTGTTCTATGTAAATACTTTAAAAAACATGTAAATGAACGTCAAGAAGTTGAAGGCCAAAATTAATGATCAGCTGTTTATTATGCTTGCCGCACCGATAATTGTTGATAATAACATTTGTAGCTGCCAGAGACAGCACGGCTACAAATGTCATTAATGCATTTCCGTTGTATTTTTGTATTATTGTTTCTATGTAATTTTTCCGTACCTGTGATTTAAGAATGCAGACATTATTGTATTTTTCTGGGCAAAAACACATATATTTCTACAAGACTGCAAGTCCTGAAATATTTCCTTTTTTCTGTTATATTGTTGACTACTGTACTTTATTAAATATTATATATGTATGTAAATATGTAAACGTGTTTGTAGTACGTTCGCATGTTAAGTGTGGATAGTAAAGCCGACTTTAAGCCAGCAACTTGTTTTGTTTTTTTCTTTAAGTTCGAATGCATGTAACTGTCTATTTCTAAGTGTCTAGTTGGAAAGAAACTTAATGCCGTTGCGATATCATTTAATTTATTTGCATGACAAACAATCACTTTTTTAAAAGATTATAAAGTATGACTGGAAATCATAGAAAAAAAACCTAAAATTAGAAACTGTTGATAGTAAAACAATAATCTGCACAGATTTTTTTCTAGATTGATAAACATACACATATCGCGTTTATATGTGAAAGTAAGTTGTGAATAAAAACTATTTGCAAATACCTAACTCACAGTTTATACAGCCACAGCCGGTGCAAAGTGGAGTGGTGAAACGTGTCTATATGGTAACACTATCACAGCCGTCAAGCATTATTTATCTGTCAAAAATCCTCAAGTAGATACAAAATGTAGGAGACCAATCCAAATAACGCGGCGTCAACGCCGCAAGAAGAAAGTGCTACTTGCAATAATCGATATGTTGATAGAAAAATTCGAAAATCGCATTATTTCTCGCAGAGGAGGAGTAAATTGGGCACCAATATCATGCGATTTGACGGTTTTAGATTTTTTTTCAGGGATTTTTTGAAACCAAAGATTACGGCAATAACTCCACAACGGTTCACAGAGCCTAAAACCTACATTAACGAGCATATATTCACCATTGTCTAAAAACTATTTGTAATATTTTTTATACATATAAATTTTATAATCCAATTAAGTTGATTTGAAGAAATCATTTTGAAGTGTTTTCATTATGTTGTAAGTAATTTTCTCTTCGAATTTTCGAAATCAGTTTGACGTTTGTGTTGTTTGTAACAAGGTGCATTAATATTTACAAGGTGGCAGCGCTACGTCATATTATAGTTTTTGCTACCGGCCAAGGCGAATTCATACCAGGTAAATGCAAGAGCAATGAATACAACACTACAAAAAATAAATCGTTTTAAAATGTCAAGGGAAAAATATAAACACAAAAAGGAGTTATATAAAAAATATATATTAAAAAAATTTACAATAAAAGACAAACGTTTGCTTATTTGGTGAAACTTTTAGTTATTTCGTGAAAATTAAAGTCACAGATCATAGAGCTTGGAAAGGTGAGAATGGCCAGCAAGATTGGGGAGGATTCAGAATGTTAGCTGGCGCTCAAGATGCAATACATAACTTAAAAAACTGTTTTGAAATTTTTGTTTTTTCCAAATTTCTATTAAAACTTTTTATTATTTCGTGAAATTAAAGTCTCAGATCATAGAGCCTGAAAAGGTGGACATGGCCAGCCAGACTGCGAAGGATTCTGGATGATATCTGGCGCTCAAAATAGAATACATAATTTAAAAAATTGTTTTAATTTTTTTTCCAATTTTGTTCTAATTATGCCATTGACATCTGAAACAGATTAAAATTAAAAAAAAAAGTTATCAGCTGCGCTGTCAATTTCACCTGTTATGAATTCGCCTTAATACCGGCAATAAAATAAGACATTTATGTCAAATGTATTGCTTACATTTTTGAAAGTGAATTTATTGGTTTATTCTAAATTGAACATTTAAAAATTATTTTGTGAACATAAATATAATTTAAAATTGTGAAAAGGTACAAATATTTTTGACAAGCATAGCATATCACATGCCTGTTTTTGTTGTATTGTTGCAATTTTACTCCAGTGCTGCCACCGTGCAGACGTTAGTGCCCTTTGGTTTGTAATTAAATGCCACTTTTTCAGGATGCCCCAAGGTTGCATTTGTAAAAGTAACAACCGCGCAGTGTTGCACAGACAAATTTCGACTTAATTTGAAACATATTAAGTTATTTGAGATAATTTGATAAAACGAAAAATGTATGGGAAATCATGCCTTGTATGGGAAATCATGCATTTTGGAAAATGAAATAATTTCGCCCAAATCACGTATACGGAAACGTCCTAATACGATCCTATTTGCAAATAAATTGCGCGTATAAACAAGATATCATATATACGTTTTTCTCAACGTTAATTACGTTGTTTACGGAACGGCACGAAAAGTAGCAATCCGTCCCTGTTTAGAATCCCTGTAAATTAAACTACGAGCTTATTTTTGTATAAAAACTTTTATTTATAGCTTTTTTATTTCGTTTTTATTTTTTAAATCAAAATTTACAAAATTTTTCATAATAAATACGTGCATATATTTGACGCAAAATGTCTGCTGCTCTTGGCAATTCTTTTAAAGCGTGTAAAGTTTGCATATTGGGGGCGTGTGGTCGAATTGGAAGGCATTTGGCCTTAAATCTCAAACTGAACGACTATATAACCGAACTTTCACTTCTTGGCATTAATGATATGGCGTTTCTGAAAGAGGATTTATCCCATATCGATAGCAAAGCTCGCGTAACTGCATTTTCTGCTGATGATAAATCTTTGTTGGAATGCTTGAAATGCAGTGATTTAGTAGTCATATTGGCCGGTCTGGCTCATTCTGAGAAACACAAAAGCAGAGAAGCCTTGTTTGATGCCAATGCTGGCTTGATGCTGAAATTCATGGAAGCCATAAGCACCTCGTGCCATAACAATATGCCTTTCATTTACATAGTCTCCAATCCAGTTAATGCTTTGACTCCTTTGTGCGGTGAATACTTAAAGGATGCCGGTTGTTTTGATCCTCGCAAATTGATTGGCTCTTCTTCAGTGGATACAATGAGGGCACACACATTTCTGGGGCAACTGGTTAACCATGATCCTTCAAAAGTTGTAGTGCCTGTGGTGGGAGGGCATTCCTCCGGCAGTATAACGCCTTTATTATCACAGAGCAAACCTAGATTTGAATTGAGTGCAAAGGAGCAGCAACAGCTTGCAGTGCGCATAATAAATGGTGCTACTGAAGTAACAAAGGCTTTTAAATCTAGTGGCTCTGCTTTTTTATCGATGGCCTACTGTGTGGGGAAATTTTGCAATTCAATATGTCGTGCAATTAATGGTGAGAAAAGTGTGGTGGAGGTGGGTTATGTGCCGGCGGATGTCAACGAATGCGAATATTTTAGCTGTAACTTTTCAGTAAATGCTGAAGGCATCAGTGAGTGCCACAGACTACCGCCCATGTCTCCATACGAACTCGAGTTGTATTGCAAAGCAGTAAAGGATGTGCAGAGTAATATTGATAAAGCCAAAGAGTTTTATAAAAAATATAAATTCGAAAAATCATCAACAGAATCTGTAAAATGAAAACTACATTTACAATTTAAAATAATATTTTATATTTTTGGCATTTATATAAAATTTCAATTATATTAGATTTAATAAAACAATTCAGCAAATCTTAAGCATTCCATTTTTCTACTTCTTTTCCTTTATTAGCTGGGCGTATTTGATGCCTGCTTCCGTGCTGTTCTGCAAATCCGGTATAGCTTTCTTTAACAAATCTTTCTCGTAGCTATTCATTTCTGGTAAAGCATGAAACTTCTTGATGCCTCCTTTATTTAAATCAAATTTTGTAGAGAAAAATTTTACATCTGGGCATATCTGAGACTCCACAAAGGCTACATCTGTTATGCCAGACACGCCATCCATGGCTTTCAGCAGAGAGTCACAAAGCATTGAAGCCGCATAAGAAATTGCTAACTGCGCCGTTTGTTTGCCACCGCTAGCTGCCAGGACTTTACTGCCAGCCTTCCTGACAAGATCATAAATGTGCTGCCATTCTTCCATATCGTCTGGCAAAGAGGGACTAGCTGAAGATAGTAGTGGCACAATGGTGGTAGCAGAATGGCCACCTATAACATCTACTGTCACCTTTTTAGGATCTATTATTAAATGTTGTCCTATGAAAGTGCGAGCTCTTATAGCATCTATCCTGCTTACACCAAATAATTTCTTGCTATCATAAACCTTTGCCTGCTTTAAAGCTTCCGCCGCCAAAGGTACCAAAGCATCGATAGGACTTGTTACAATAACTAAAAAAGCTTCTGGACAAATTCTGCCTTTGAGGGAAGTCACATTATAAATTAACTCTTTATTGGCATCGAAAATATTTTCTCTTGTTGCTTTAGCCGTCCGCGGTACACCAGCAGTTACTACCACTAGTTTGGAACATTTCAAAGCTGTCTCCATATTTTCAATACCCTGAAATGAGTTGACTCCAGAAAATGTATCAATATGGGAAATATCTGCTGCAATTCCAGCCGAATCTTCAATATCCATTAATATCAAATCGGTGACTCTCGCATTGGCCTTGAGCAGCATGCACAAAGCTTTTCCCACACCACCAGCCGATCCTATAACCGTAACACGATGCCAGAGTGATGCAGAAGTGGCTACAAAACGTTTATTTGATGGTTTTAAAGCACTTTTCAAAATTTGTTTCAGCATCGTTTTGTTAAGATTTGAATTTTAAAATATAGTTTTCCCGTCTTTCTTTAAAATTTTTATAATTTTGTAATGATATAACAAGAAAAATTTATTTACACTAAAAAAAATAGTTTAAACTGTTTTCAAAGTCACCAGTCGACCTGAAAATGACAAATTTATTTTTAAGACAGCTTTACCAGGTCACAAGGGAAGAATGGGACACGAGCCCAAGATGGTTGCGGGATGGTTCACTAAAGTGGTACATGGATGGATCCAAAACGCTCTAAGGAGTTGGGCCGGGAATAGTATGACCTAGAGCACGTAGGTAGATAACTCTTAGTTAAGATAAGACACTCATCGAAGCGGAATTACACGCAATAAGAAAAGTGGTTGAAATACTCTCCCATAGGGGACACAAGTGAGTGCTGATAAGACTACTTTCTGATAGCCAATCAGTACTGAAGGTATGGTTAATTACAATCTTGTGAGGTATCCAGAGTCGCATAAATTACTTTGTGATCGTCAATATGGGTTTTGTAAAAGGCAATCTTTTGGCATATCTCTCGGAGAAATTGTGCCATTCAATCCATCATATCGGTGAAAGTAAGGTGGTGGCTCTGGATATCTCGTTTGACAGAGTGTGGCAGGGTGAACTACAGGCAAAACTTACTGATTTTGAGGTCGGTGATGACTTTTCTCGATTTATATCGAGGTTTTTCAGAGACTGCACTATACGAGCTAATTTAAATGGGGCCTCATCAAACGAATTCAAGATAAATTAAGGAGTATCGCAACGCTGCGTTTTTTCTCTTATTTTCTTATTTTCCTCAACGACCTTCTACATCATACTTTTAATCCTAACCACTCTTTCGCGGATGACAGCAGCCATACGTACTCGTACTCTTTCAGACATCAGAAATCGTTGACAAGAGGCAAAGTATGAATGACTAACTGAATAGTGGTCTTCTATTAATCTCCGAGGGTCGCTTTTAACGCTCATAAGAAAATCGGATGCTCTTGATGTTCTTTGAATGAAAATATAGTGTGATGTTCCCTGGAATGATCACATTTTTCATGTCTCTAAAGAAGCATCCGACCTGCTTACTATTTATAACACCTAGATCCGACTGAAAATGAAATACAACTCTCATGTTTGGGCCGGTGCCTCAAAATCTATTTTGGGGTTACTCGTGTCCAGGAATGAGCGGAGTAGCTTATCAGTGACAGTAGGGTATCCAACTTTATTGACTCATTGGAGCATCGTCGCAGAGTAGAGTGCGTTACTATTCTATCGTTACTACAATGGATGTTGCTCTGACGAGATTAGGGATCTTGTTCCCGAACTTGCATTCATCGTCCAGAGCTCATCGATGGTCGATTGGGCGGGAAATCGTACAACTCAGTTTACGGCTGCACGCTTCATTTGTGTAATAAGTTGCCTGTAGACGTGTTTCCTGTCTGTTATAACGTCGAAAAGCTCAAATCAAATGTTCACAAACACTACTACCTCTTTCCCCCTCCTCACAACCTATTTTCCTAGTTCTGTTACAATGCACTGCATATGTAGAGGTTATCCCCTGAGTACTGGTCTAGGAAAATAAAAATAAATAGAAGAGTTGGTGAGCCCTACTCAATATTACTCGGGAGGGCAAAGTTTTATATAATAAAACTTTTCTGTAGAAAAGTTATCTTTAAGTGCCCTGGAGACGATCAAAAAAACACAACAGCACTTTAAGTGTGTGCGTGCAGTCGTACTTATTCGGCTACACCTATAGGTTGTCGCCTCTGATTGATGAAAATCAAAAACTTTTGATATTTTATTTTGACGTGTAATTATTTTGATAGTCTCCAGTTGTGATTGACGATAAAAAATTTCAGTTTTGTTATCAAAAAGAACAACAATAAGTAAAATAAAAAACTACATCTATATTTATTATGATTATTGAATTTTATTTATGATTATTGAATTTTATTTTGTTCATATATTACTACTTTTTCTTTTTATGTTTTTTTTTTTACAATATTGCACAAGATAGCAATAATTCATCATCCGATGATAACATGTTTAGAAACAAAAGCAACGAAGACAAAATCAAAATGATGATTGACGATTTTATTTGTCTCCTTTTAAATGACAAAAACACGACACTCACACATATGCACTGTTTGACGTGTTTTTTTGATCGTCTCCAGGGGCCAAATTCCGCAACGATGAATTTTGAAATGTTCACCAATTTCAGTGTTCACTTTTGATTTTTGAGCCCACAATGGTGAGAATGCATAATTTTTATATTTAAAGTATATAATTTTTTTCACTCAAAAATCTTCGGTGAATTTTAGTTTTTTGTAAAATATTTTGAATTTGAAAAAAAAAAACAAGTAAGAGTGTGGTAAATTCGGCTGGGCCGAATCTAAAATACCCTTCACAATAGTCACGTATAAAAACCCGTTTTAGGCTATATCTCGGGTATATATGAACCGATATCGGGCATTTTCATTTTCCATATTTATCTAATCTTATTTCCTTATCAGAACTGTTTTTAAGCAAAAAAGATGTTTAAGTTCACTTACGCGACATTTTCATGAAAACCGCGGTTTAGGCTATATCTCGGGTATATATGGACCGTTATCGGAAATTTTCATTTTCCATATTTATATAACCTTATTTCCTTATCAGAACTGTTTTTAAGCAAAAAACATGTTTAAGTTCACTTACGCGACATTTTCATGAAAACCGCGGTTTAGGCTATATCTCGGGCATATATGGACCGATATCGGAAATTTCCATTTTCCATATTTATATAACCTTATTTCATTGCCAGAACTGCTTCTAAGCAAAAAAAAGTTGTTTAAGTTCGCTTACGCGGCATTTTCATTAAAAACCCGGTTTAGGCTATATCTCGGGTATATATGGACCGATATCGGAAATTTTCATTTTCGATATTTATATAACCTTACTTTATTACCGGAACTGCCTTTGAGCAAAAAAAGCTGTTTAAGTTTACTTACGGGACATTTTCATGAAAAACCCGTTCTAGGCTATATCTCGCGTATATATGGACCGATAGCGAAAATTTTTATTTTGCATATTTATATAACCTAATTTTATTACCAGAACTACTTTTAAGCAAAAAAAAGTTGTTTAGCTTCGCCTATGCGACATTTTCATTAAAAATCCGATTTGGGCTATATCTCGGGTATATATGGACCGATATCTGAAGAAAAAAATGTTTGCCTTTAAGTCACCATGCTTAATAAGTGTGTGAAGTTTGAAGCAAAACAAACAACTTTTGTTTTCAAAAATTTTCATACAAAACTGCAAAAAAAATGGCTTTTTTCGGAATTTTGAATATATCTCAGCTATACGTGGACCGATATTACTGAATTTCAATAGCAAACCCATGAATGGGTAAAAGAATGGCGAAAGAAAAAAGTTTCTAAGTCTAATAGTTTTCTCAGAAACGGTATTTCAACAGCGGACAGACGGACATCGGAAAAGTCGAATCCATTAATTCTGATTCAGAATATAAATACTTTATAGGATCGCAAAAAAAAACTGTAGAAATTAAAAACGGAATCACAAACTTATATATACCCTTTACATTTTTGTGAAGGGCATAATAAACAAAAGGATTATGTTTGTAAATTAAAATTATATGTATATTCAACAACATGTGTGACACAGTTAATTTGACAAATCAGCAAATTTCACTAACGGAAATTTTCTATAAAAACATTTTTGATAAGAAAAAAATACAAAAATTGTCAATAGCAAACATTTTCTATAAAAAATGAATTAAAATCACAAATCGCTCATTATTGGTATTCAAAACAAAAAACATGACAAACTAATTGAAACAGTTTGAACACGTTCCACACAAATTATTTAATTTTCAGTTGAGTGGAAAGTCATTATCAAATGATTATCTTTTTCTTAATAGTACGTTTCCAAATACGAGATTTGAGCCAAATCATTTCATTTTCCCAAATTAAGTAATTTGTGACATGATTTCCCATACATTTTTCATATGATCAAATTATCTCACACGACTTAATTTGTTTCAAATTAATGGGGAAATCAATAATGCTTGGTTTCTGGAATTTCTGCGGCTTGGATAACCTCTCAAGGTAAAGGCAATGTAATAAAAATCCGTTTCTTTCATATCCCCATGTGTTCATATAAGGAAATCAGCTTCAAGGCTTGCTTAACGGTTTCTTTCAATATACGCGTCCTAGCACAAAGTTTAATATATTGCAGCCAAAAATAACACATATGTAAATAAACGAGATCATCACTATTTCATTGGTGTTTAATCCCGTTTTATTTTCGAATGCCACAGCGTTTTGCACAATGTTTATTAACTGCCTGGCCCACTATGCTACTCGACATCGCTCGCTCGCATAAATACATTTGAAACAAAAACAAATTTTAAAATGTTGTTTTTGCTATGCATGTATTTATACGAGCGATCGATATCGAGTGACATAGTGGGAAAGGCAGTAAATTTTTATTTTTTTTTTATGATAAAATATAATCAAACGTCAAACTGATTTCGAAAATTCGAAGAGAAAATTACTTACAACATAATGGAAACACTTCGAAATGTTTTCCTGAAATCAACTTAATTTGCTTATAATGGAAACGTACTATAACACTTAAAACTTTAACTTTTGCCAACTTCTAGCTTTCGAAAACATAAAAAGGTTAATTAAGTTAAAAAATTACATAATTTTCTTAATATAATTTCTAGCGCTTCTAGAGCATAATTTTATAAACGAATTCCCGTTTAAAGGTCAATGTCAATAACCCCAATTCTACCGAACAAACAATTTATTGAAAGACAATTCATAAACAATTTACGAACGCAAGTAGACTTTATTTTTTCAAACAATGTTCGCAATTAACATAAACTTACGATCAATAGACGTAAAGTTTACGTTATTATTATTAAAAACAATTACATATATTATTGTTACATAGTTGTTGTTTTCTTACTTTGTCATCATTAGTTTATTATGTGGTTTAATTATGTTGAGACAGAAAAAAATAACAACAACAAAAATTATTATATACTAGTACAATCGAAACTGGTAAAGAAAATATTTTCCAGTTTAAGTTCAATGTGTTTTTAATTTAATTATTGTACGAGTAAAAAAAGCGGAATTTAAATTAAATTATTGCAGTTACGTTAAATGTTTCTTTAATTGTAACAGTAGAAATATTAAATTTTTAATTGCTCTATGCGGTACTAAAACCGGCAACTTATTCATAAGTTTATTATTCTGGCAATTCTAACGTATTGGCAACTACTCGTATCTCAAAGTGTATTAACCTAGTGTCTACAACTGCGATTAACTCTGAGATAATATCTGAGAAAACATCGGCAGAATGAGAGAACTAATTTCTTTATGTCCATTTTAATATCTAACAAGGAGTACACGTATTTTTGTTAATCTTATAAGAATTCATAACTCATTGAAAGCCGAGAAGAAAACACATCTTTGCGATGAATATGATCTTATATAAATTTTGTATATGTGCACATTTTGTATAAAATAAACCACTTATAATATATATTCAACGCATAAAAACAAATTATTTCCCATTTAAAATGGGTTTCTAAAAGATATTTTGCAAAACTAATAATCGGTAAAATTGCAATGACGTTTTTTTTTTGTGAACAAATACACAAACAATCATTTTTTTGACAGCTCTTATTATAAGATCGTTGCCATGAGAACAGAATTCTCTCTGCATTTGAATTTGGCATTCTCATTTTAGATATTATCGCAGGTGTGGACACCAAATAAGGTATACGAGTACTAGAAATTTAAAAAAAATACAACAAGAACAGGATGTGCTTGTCAAAAAGAGTTGAAACTTATTTCACAATTTGGCCGTGTGCGAAACTGTGTAAAAAGTAAAAAGTAAGTAAAATTTTGAGTGTTGTGAGGTGAGTAAATTTTTTTTATTTATTGCATCTTCAAAATGAGCTCACAATAAATATTCAAATCTTAATGCTAAATATAAAAATCTAGTGATGGATGGGTGAATTATTCAGATTCACCAACGTGGCTTGCTAGGCTCACACAGGTCGCAACTTTTTGCTGTACGTTTGTAGCCCTATAGACAAACCCCTTGCTTAAAAGGTCAGGACTTCAAATCCCTCCTGTATGCTATTTCCCAACAGTCAATGGAAGACAAGGTTCACTGAGTTGGTAGGCCGAAGCCCATTACGAGCACCAGCCCTTAGTCAATTCACCCGTGTAACCACCTCATCTGGTTCGTCAGGAATACATTGCAAGACAACAGCACTTCGCGGGGTTGTTAGCCCCTGAAACCCGGCATACACCATAATTATCAGGGAAGCTAATTCCCCTTGCTGTGGTTTTAAGTTTAAACCACAGCCAGAAGATTTCAGCCAGGGTAGGACTCTTAAACATGTTCAGCACCGAGAGATCTGCAAGGAAGAATCTCCCGCTGGGTTTGCTGATGACCGTCCTGCCAATTTTAGCCCTTGGTACGGGTGTAGGAAGTCCAACATAACATAAGTCATGCGGCTTCCTAGAGTTTTGTTTGCTACAACAAACAACGGACTTCTTTCTCTCTATGCCCCAGACAACAGAGTGCCTTTGTTTGATCTACACCAAGGAAAAACCTGTTGCCCGGGGTAGAGTAAGAGACACAGTTGTGAAAAAGATTTGGCCTTATCTGATGATGGACCAGTTCCACGGAGTGAATTATTCATGATTCACCAGCGCCACCGTGTGGCTGACTAGGCTCACACAGGTAGCAAATTTTGCTATATGTTTGTAGCCATATGAGCAACTTCTTGTTGAGGAGCTCGGGCCTTCTTATCCCTCCTGTATGCAATTTCCCATTAATCAATAAAAGACAAGGCTTAGTGAGTTGATAGGCCGAAGCTCATTAGCAGCATCAGTCTTTAAACCAACTCACCCGTCCACTATCACCCCTGGTTCCTCACAGTACAGTTATCTGTTGTAAAGGCAACAGATCCTTGAGAGGTTGTTAGTCCCCGAAAAAAGCCACACACTAAATAATTATCAAGGATACTAACACCCCGTTCCTCCATTTTAGGTTTCAACCACAGCCAGAACGTTTCAACCGAGGTAGGCACCTCAACCATGATCAGCCCGGGTTGAATTGCAAGCAGAACCACCCGGGGGCCATACTGATCCCCGTTCTGCCAATTTATACCCTTGCTTAGGGTTTCGGAAGCCAGCAAAACATAAGTCATGCGGCTTCCTAGAGTTTAATTTGCTACAACAAACGAGGGACCCCTTCCCCTCTTTACTCGAAAAACAGAGTGCCCTGTTTAGGAATACGCTAAGAAAAAATCTGTTCCCTGGGGGGTAGCGTAAGAGACACACATAGAAAGTTTACTTTACATAATCTTGAGTTTGCTGGTCGCAAAAGAAGAGAGAATGGCTCCCTTACAGTCTGCACTTTCCCTTACTACCAACGAACTCAAGACTTTGCAAAATAAACTTTCCGTGTGTGAAAGAGTAAAGTTTACTTTCTCTCAATAAAGTTAATTACAAATACTACTCATTTTGCGTGGCAATTAGTAATCTTACTTTAAGTGCTTTCATAGTAATTTAGCGACTTTATTATAATGGCTTAATGATCTTATTCAAGTTACTTACTACAGCGTTAAATTACGTTGCGCTTTACGTTCTAATTTAAACTGTGCTGTCGCTCGCAAGCAAATTTTGCTAAGAGCAAAACTACAAGTGCGGAAAATGTAAATGTGTTAGTAAAAAAGTGTGAGAGATTTCAGTTTTTCGATCTCTTACTCGCAAGTCTAGGTGCTAGGTTTGAAAAAAATTATTCGATTAAAAATTGTTCTCGTCTGTGAAAGTCCGCTCCTTGACAATAATTTAGGTTGCCAGATATTGGACTAGTCGTACTTTTGTGCCACTATTTTTAACATGTATAAATAATGCAAAATGTTAATAATTTCAATCTTCTGGAGAGAAAGAAGAAAAACTTGCTTTTATTTATTTAGCAATTAGCACTGTGAAAAACTTTCACCATTTTATTACAACAAGTAGTTAAATTTTGTTAAAGTCTATGAAAGTTTATGTTTCCTAACAACAAACCAACTCCAACGCTAATTTGTTTTGCATACAATGACAACAATCTAACATCACTGTGAATGAAAGTTTGAAATTTGAAATGATTTGTATTTCCTTGATATTTTGCTTTACCTGCTTGAAAACAAAACCGCTCTTTTTTATGTTATTCGAACTTAAAACGTAGTAGTTGAAACCGTCCAACTGCATATGCAGCCTCTTCGAGTTAAACTTCATCTTCAAATTCTTGTGTTTTGGTTATTGTACCATATTTACAATACTTTTTATCGTTTACTTTGTTATTTAATTCCTCAAAACAACTAAATCAACACAGAATTTGTTGTGCCAGTAAGTCGGCTTATACATATGTATGTCTTCAGCCAACTTAACAAGCAACGAAGCAACCAAGCTTGCAACAAACAGCTCACTGCAACAAATACTCATATGTATGAAGATTGACCCACATTTTTCCCCAATAGTCATCATATTAACGTAATATAACAAAAGTAAAGACAACAATGATAGACAAAGAGTTGGGAAAGAATAGAAAACCAGAACTCACGTTTAAATATTTACATACATATCAATGTTCGTGTATGCACATATATGTATGTATGTATAAATGTTGTTATTGTATTTTAAATAAGTAGTCGCCAGTCTTGGGTCGTCTTTATTCACATTATTAAAAATGTCATTTTAAAATGGTCTCACTCAGCGTTACAGAGTATTTGTAATTGTTGTAATATTTAAGTTGTGGAATAAATTTCAAATAAAGGGTATCCGGAGCGAAGGTATACTACTTTGTTTTGCCGCCATTTTGGTAAGCACTAGTCTAGACCTTTCATATGTGGCAGTCGTGAAGTTGACACGTGGCAAATTTGTTATGGAAAAATATTCGGTAAACCACCGTGTTTTAATCGTTAAAACATTTTATCAACATCAATAATCGATTTTCATGAAGAAACCATAATGAGTGACGAGGCACATTTTCATTTGAATGGTTATGTGAATAAGCCGAATATCGAAAACCCTCAAATTATTCATCAGCCACTTTTGCATCCATTAAAACTGACAGTCTGGTGTGCAATTTGGCCAGGAGTAGTCATTGGACCTTACTTCTTTCAAAATAAAAACGGCGTAACGGTAACTGTGAATGGGAAGCGATATCGTGATATGATCGTGAAAACTTTTTAATGCCACAACTGCATGCTGTGGGCTTGATTAACATGTGGTATCAAAAAACCGTGCCACATCGCGTAAAAAATGGAATGCAATTCTCATGTTTGGGCCGGTGCATTAAAGTCTATTTTGGGATAATCTGATGACATGTAAGAGAGCGGGAAAAACCTTATCAGTGAAAGTAGAGTAACCAACTCTATTGACTCACTGGAGCATCGCCGCAGTGTAGGGAGCATTTTTCTTTACAAGTTTTATCGACAACAAGAATTATCTAAATAAAATTCAGCCATAATATAAATTTTCTACACAAAATTCTTCAATAACCAAAATTGGCTACACAAATTTAAAAATAACAAAAATTGGCTACAGAAAACCTATCGATAACAAAATTTGTCAACAGAGAAATTATCGAAATCAAAAAACTTTTAAAGAAAATTTTACCATACCGAAAATTTTTAATAAACATTATATCGATTACAAAAATTTTACATGAAAAATTTATCAATAAAATAAATTATCTATACAAAATTTATCAATTACAAAAATTGTTTACCATAAAAAAATATATGTATATGCTGAATTCACAAGCTCAGTCATATCGTCTATCGATGTATTTGGAGAGACAATTTATAAACACAATACTTGAAAGCAAAAACAATTTTCAAATATATTTTTTGTGAGTTTAATGTTTGTGTTTGAAGTTGTCTCTCCAAATACATCGATAGACGATATGACTGAGCTTGTGAGTTCAGCAATAAATATTTTAGAAAAAAAAAAATATTCTATAACAATAAATTTCAATCAATATTAAATCGAGAACAGAAATTGTTTGTATTAAATTTATCGATAACAACAATTTTCTATAAGAAATTTATCAATAACGAAGTTATTATTTTTTCTCAATAATAAAAACTTTATCTAGAATATTTTTATAATATTTTGTAGAATTGTAGATATAGATTTTGTCAATATCAAAAGGCACTGTTTTAGAAAATTATACAACAACAAACATTTTTAATACACATACGATAACAAAAATGTTATATAAAAAATTTATCAATGAAATAAATTCTCTACACAAAATTAATCAATAACAAAAATTGTGTATAGAAATCGTATCAATAAGTCTGAGTTTAGACGAGCGAACGAACATTTGGAAGAAAAACATTTAGAATTATTTTTTTGGTTTTTCATTTCAATTCACACAGTCGAACATATTGCCGGCAATATTTCATTATTATTTGCTTTTTTGACATTTTTCTTTATGTAGGTCCTTGTTAATTTAAATTGTAGAAAAGAAATAAAATTTAAGTTTTTGATAAATAAAATTGAAAAATTAAAACTACGGAAAATGAAGAAAAACTCTGCTTAATTGAAGATATTTGGTCTTGTATTGGCGAAGCTATGGAGTTGTATTCTGATGATAGCGACCAGGAAGAAATACTTTTAGGTGCCAAAATGACTGAATATGTAAACTCAAAGTATATATGCACCTATTTTTAGACAAGGTTTGGCCAATATTTTTCTCTTCCATTTATATTCCCTATTTTTTTTTTTTGTTTTTTTTTAACAAAATTAACGAAATTTATTAAACCACACAAAACACCAGAAAATATTAATGTCAAAAAGTAAAGTATATGTTAATAAAGTATACGTCAACAAAGCTTGTTGCCGAGTACCGAACTCAAAATCGATTTTCCTTTTCCCACCGGTAATATGCTACCACACCAAATGTGTCCCTTCCAAATGTTTTCGTTTTTAAATAAAGACTAACAAATACTGGTTATAGAAAATTTTTCGATAACAAAGATTGTTTGCATCAATCTTACGTGTAAACGCTATTTTGAATTATTACTGAATTACTCGTAATTTTCATGAGATTAAACTATTCGTTAACGAATTTTGGCGCTTCGAAAATGATTTTCTGATATGTCATAGTGGAACTTTGTTTTGCTCATACCAAAAGCTATCGACAAATCGATAAAACAATATACATAGATTGCTAAGTCGTCCCACCCTAATCTACACACATATATGTATCTATATAAATACACGCACAAAAATAAATGTGGTTTTTCTATGGGTGCACTTTTTATGTTAAAAAAAAAAAAAAACAGCAAATGTATGAACTTATGTACATATGTACACATGTATGTTTGTGTATATACGAAGCGTTCATTAAGGCAAAAAATAAATATTTGCATAAAAAATTGCAATTTCACTTTATGAAGTAGCATGACAAATTGTTTAACAACTAATAAGCTAAATTACTCTTAATGTTAACAAAAAAATAGTACAATTTTTTTTTGTAACAACTTAAAATTTATTTCTCAAAACCAAACAAACCATTAGCCTGATTTCTATTATAGTTTAGTGGTAAAACCGCCTTTGCTACTTGCAATATATTTATTTATTTTTATTAGATAAACAAAATCAAACGGTTTTAAAAAAACAGGGTTATTGACTGACATTTAAGAAAAGAGAGAAAAAACACACAAAAAACGCAACTTTAACGACAAGCAAATCTCTAGCACAATTCAAAACTTGTATTAAATAAATTTTAACGATTAAAACAACAACGATGACAAAATTTAATCATTCAAGCAACAAACCAAACTTGTTTCTACTATTTTATACACATCAATGAATTGCGTTTTGTCACACTCATCTGGCAACTACATATATGTATTTATTTTCTTTTGTTTGTTTACAATAAATCCCCACACGCACTAACACATACATACAAACGAGTACACAACATCCCAACAAACACGAAATCAAACCTTTGATATTAAATGACTATCATTGGATATCAAACATAATTTTCAAACCTTTTTCAATGGTTTGATTTTAATATTTGAATTCAAATTGAAAATCATTTGAATATAAACATTTGATTGTCAATGTTTTATCAATTTATTTTTGATTATATTTCTTAAGCTTAAAACAAATGTGGCAGCACGAACTGAAAAAATAAATTCAAACAAGCTATTAACTTAAAGGCAAGATATTTAAAAAAGATTTGTGTGTGAAAAATATAGAATTAAATGTGAGTACCTATAATGAATAAAAACGCGTGTAAGAAAAAATTGAAACGTGAAAGTGAAAAAGTAACAAGTTTATTGCATGATCGTGGTGCTACGCAGAGTCAAGAGGAGTCAACTACTTCGTCCTTTCGAGAATTTGAAAAGCAAAAGAATGATTTCTCATCTTCCAGCAGCAGTGAAAGTGATGAATGCTTAAATCATAGATTAGCTAAAAACATGTGTAACTGGATGATATAACATAATATTATAAATAATGCTACTGACAACTTATGTACTGAAATGCATGGAAAGTTTGTACCTTAAGTGCAAGAACATTAAAGAAAACTCCAAAAGAAGAACAGAAATTCAAAATGGGGTCCGAGGAATACGCTCATTACGTATTAAACGATGCTTATGTGATCTCTTCAATAAGATCAAGTTACCTTTCCGGAGATATATTTCGTTATTTCCTTAGTGAAATTAACGACAAAATTATAAAATTTTGAAATGCTGATGGCAGCATTTTGTTTATATCTTTTACACATTCTCATTAGTGTTACACCGCCCTTAAACAATGGACTTCAACGAAATTTTCACAAATGTTGCGAACAGTTCCTCTGTAACAAAAACTGGTAAGTTTATTTAATGTATCTTATATTTTCAAAAGCGTTTCATTTCAATTATTTATTTTACTAAAACACAAAACTTTTTACGTATTTTTTCAGATTTAAATAATAATTATATTTACACATATCTATGGTTAATGAAAAAACATAAAATTTTTATAAATATAACATATAGATAGAAGAATTGGCTCCAATGATAGCACATTCCCCAGAAGCATTTCTTAAACTAGCTTGGCGTAAAATTTTTAGTGATGAAGTTGCTCAAAACCTTTGCTGGAAAGGAGCGACAACAAAAATGAAGGTTAGAGCTCCGAGCACTATAGCTGCTATAAAATGTATTTTAATTTATATTTTTGTAAGTATATAGAAGGACATATTAATCTTAAGTTCATTTTCATCTAAATTCTTCCCTACAGAGGTTTTTCCAACACGCTAAGGCGCACCATCAAAAGTTACACGGGAATGAATAAAAATGATGTCTTTTACATAAACATAAATTTATAGTTTAGTAAATAAGTGGTTTGTTATATTGTAAATAAAAAATTCGGGTTAAAAAATAAAAATAATAAAAAATAGTTTTCATTTGCGTTCCACATTGGATTACAGCCCACATTTGAAATCAAGTTGAGAATAAATGTATTTCTCAATTTGAAAATAATTTCCCCTTTTTGTTGAGAAACCTATATTTTTCAATTTGAATTCAAATCAGTATCAAACGTTTGACGTTTGAAAAAACGTTTCATTTCAAATCACTCTCAATTTGAAATCAAACCTTAGTGTTTGTTGGGATTCATCCAAAATCAAATCGCTTGAAAAGAATGCAAGCCAGTTTTTGTTTTGTTGTTATTTTTACCACATATATTTTTATTAACGTTATTTATTTGTTATATGAATTTTGATTTCGTTGAATAACTTTTAAATGGTACCGGTTTGTAAAAAATATATTTTTTTATTAAATATCTATCTACTCTCTGGAATTGATAGACATAAACGTAACATTTTATTATAAAATACGTAGTGGCTGGCTGGCTGGCTGACTGGCTGCCTTATATGAATATGGATGGATGGATGGTATGGCATGAGGTGGGCTTGGTTTTGTCGCATACTCGCGTTTAAGTGTACATATCTATGAACATACTACCAACGATCAAAGCAATTAATTGCAGCTAGTATGTGTGAGCATTTGATTTGGTGTAATTGCAAAATGTTTATGGGTGACACTCATGTGACCAACTCAATATACGGCAAAGAACATCAATTTAATAAATAATCACTTAAGCTATGTACACACGGTTGTCAGATGTTACAATATTGTAAGATCTGGCAACATGCTGACAATGTAGTGACAATGAAAAATTGTCCCGCAGAAGTAAATTGTGTGTTCAGACGATCGTAAGAAAATCTTACAATTTCATTGTCAGACTATGGTCTGACAAATAATTCATCTGACAACAAAAATTGTCAGTTCACACGGTTGTCAGATTGTTAGATGAAAAAAATTGCCAGACATTTTGTAAGGCATTGCCACTTATGTATATCAACAGCTATCTGCTTGGCAGTGTTGCCCATCAAACTTTTTTCTGACAATGATGCCATTGTCAGGTGCATTAATTTTATACATCTGACAATTACAACTGAGCTTACAATACCAGTCAATTATCCGACAAAGAGTGTTCTCACGATTGTCAGATGCCTGACAACATTATCGTCTTACAATTGATTGACAATGGTTTTTCTGACAACGTTGTAAGCTAAAAATTGGCAGTTCACACGATTGTAATACATTTTCAGACAATTTTACTGGCAATATTGTAAGATCTTACAACCGTGTGTACGTAGCTTGTTACTTGTTATATAAATACACATACCTATATAAGAATGAGTATATGTACGTACATATGTAACTCAGTTAAAACAATTTATTAGATGGAATCGTACTTACCTTGGCGCCAATTTAATTAATTTGTAGTCCTGAAGATAAATAGAAATAAATGGTTATTAATTGCACTGCCAAAGTTAAATAATTTAATAATAGAAGGAATGAGTTATTTCAGAACTGTAGTGCGGATTCTGTAACTTTTATAACGATAATCGAATCGTTAAAATAATTATTTTATCGAATTTGCTATTCTGTAACATGTTATTAACGATATTCCCCGTCGATCAAAATCAGCTGTTAATTAATTTTACTGCCTATTGTCGAAATCTTATCTAGCGTTTAGACATGAAAGTAATTTCATGAAAGTTGCAATACACTCAAGGCCTCATTAGTTTTTACTTTCAGTTGCCGTTCTCTGACGTTCCATTCTGTAGCAAATATTTTACAATTACTTTTTCTGTGAAAAATTTCAGCTGATTTTACAGTGAAGCACGAGAAAAATAGAGAAAGAAACATATAAAATGTTTACAAGAAAAATATAAAATGTTTACAACGTTTCTTATACAAAAAATAATGTCTTTATTTTTATAAATTATATTCTTTTGAACATCCATAGTTGTTTCATTGATTAATATATATTATATTTTAAAAATCTTTAACTAAAACAAATTATGTTAGCTTTCGACAAAAAATTTGTAGTCATATGAATAAAAAATTCATTTTTCCATACCAGAAAAAAGTAACACATTCACATATCTGGGTGTCACTTAACGTTGAATTCTATTTTCAAGAGGTTAGTCCGCAACAGAATAGAACGAACAAGTGAAAACAAACCATTCACATATAGTTTATATTGAACAGAAACAAAACAGCTGATTCAGAACGGAAAAAAACGTACAAACTAATCCTGCCTTCACACTCTTTCACTAACACACATTTTGTTTACGCTTTGTTTATTTCATGAAACAAATTTTTTGAAGTTTTCTGAAAGTAAAATCACAAATTGCTAAACACTGTTGCCACATACAAAGAATTATACAAAGTTGCAGTATTGTAGTAAAATAATAATTATGAAATTAACTTCTTTTGCATGTTAGGAAAAGAATTATAATATTTTTTTCTTTTAATGCATATAAAGAGAACAATTAAAGTGTTTTTATAAAAATAATCTCATAAAAAACTTTATAATGATAAGTTTTTTCAACTATTGCCCCATAGTTCTGTATATGTAATAAGTTTGGCAAGTCTAATTAGTAAGGAAATAAAATAATAAAGGAGAGAAGTAGAGATAAATTTTGTGAATCTTTGCTTCCGCGACATTTTTAAAATGAACTTTCCCGTGTAGACGAACAAGAAATTTTCATGAAAGTCGTCTATAGGAATTTTACACAAATTCAAGAATAAGCTAAATGTCAAAGCAAAGCTTCTGCTCATTGATTTATTCACACCTCACATATATACCAATTTATGGATGCAAAAAGAACTCATCGCTGTAAGCACTTCAGTCTGCACAAAATAAATCCTTAAAAATTGTTTTCAATCTACCTTACCCAAGCTACAGCACCTTAGATTTATATTATAATTGGGCAAAAGGAATACTTCCTATTCGAGGGCTATATAAGCAACAATTGCTTATATATGTGTTTAAGTCAATTAGGAATATTGGCTTTTATTCCATTGAATTTGAACAAAACATCTCCACAACGCATTTAGTCTTCTGAGCATCGATTCTACCACTTTTTTTTATACCAGGCTAGATTTTCTGCCATTCCTCCATTATAACGGATTTCAGCATTTCATTGTTGCTAATTGCTCTTTTTTGGATTTGGCGGTCCAAATGTTCCCACAAATGTTCAATTAAGTCTGATAATTAGGAAGCATGATCCAATGTTTTGGGAGTGTGATACAGGAGTCATTCTTTTACTATATGGGATGTATGTTTGTGGTCGTTGTTCTGTTGAAAAGTTCAAGATTATTCCGACCCCAAATTCTGCACGCTGGTTGGCACTTTGTTTTACAAAATGTTCAGGTGGTCCATCTTATATATTACACTTTCAACAAAAACCAATTTTCCAATTCTGCTTGCCGCCATACATCCCCACACCATCACCGAACTCTCTTCACGGTTAACAGCGCTTTTTAAATTTTGGTCAGCATATTCATTATTTTTTGTTCTCCATACTTTAACTGGGTTTTTCTGGCCAAACACCTCAAATTTACTTTCATCACCAAAATTCACATTATTCTAGAAAGAAACATCTTTCTTTTGATGCTTTTTGGCGTGTCGTTTTTGACTAGCAAACCATATTAGGGGTTTCTTTCGCGGGAATCGACCATGTAACCCGTTTTCGTGTAATGCTCGTCGTATTGTACTGACCATTAAGAAAGCTCCTGATGTTACCGAAACTTTCTCTGGTATTTTAACAGCAGCTTTCAACAGTTTTCGCCAGACAGGCGACAGGTATTATTAGAGCATTTTTCTTTTAAATTCTCAACAATTTATTTAGATTGTTGGGGTATAAAGTTGAATGTTTGAGAATATCTTTCCAAAGTCTACCGATGATTAGGGTAGTTCTTATGAAATGTCGACATATAGATAGGTGGGAAACATAGAAAACAAGCTATATATAATTTTTTATTGATATAAATGGTAGAAGCTAAAAATAGTGAACAAAAAACTCAATTGTTAGACTAAAGAAGTACTATATTGTAGTAAAAGTTCTTGTACACTCTATTTTGACGCTCACAGTAGTCTTATGAGCTTTGTGACATTCCTTACTTCTCCGTCAACGCAAAGTTTTAAAGTTGAGCCACTTTTAACGTACGTTGAGAACTTTGACAACTATTAGTTAATATTTTTTGTATATTTTGATATATTTTAGATAAAAGGCGTTTCTCGACAAATAACTAGCACTATCATTTTATTGAAACCTTAGTTGGTCACATTAGGTCAGCTAAGTTTTTCAAAAGAACATTTGCAAATGAATATTTCTAACGCACACGTTTAAAATTTATGTTAATCGACAAAATAAATTTTATCAATTACCAAACACTAAAAACAATTAAATAAGTTCTTTGTCGCTTAAAACAGACATATGTGCATACATACATACTGTCACTCACAGCTAAATAAAATAGATACAGTTCTAAACTATACTGTCGAAAAATCGGCAGTAAAGTTATATTCTATGAATAATTTAATAATTCTCTTATGAAACAAAAATATAATTAAAAAATTATCAATCCATCCGTATATAAATCAAGCCAAAAATCAAGTAGGTAATCAGTACTTACCTACTTGATTTTTCTTATACTAATTACGAAGCGATTGATTCAAGCATGGACTAATAAAACACTAAATACTTAGTTTTAGACATACTTAGTTCCTAATCCGTACTTAAACAAGCCGAAATGAGATTTATATGAGAAAAACTGGGATTGAACAAATCCGAAAATGTGATTGATTGATAAATTTTAAATTTGATTTATTCACGACATGGAAAACTTTGAAAAACATTTTCAAACCTTAAACTATATATCTACCACCAAAACTGTAAACTCCGAGAACCTTTTATTTTTATCTCTTAGCAATTTATTCATGTGTATGTAACATGTCTTAGCTTCGTATTTTTGGTGATTCGAAGTATTGTTCAGCGCTGGCCGCTACTTTCTCCCGTTTTTCGAGCACCCACGAATCGATACAATTTTTTACTTCTTCATAAGACCGGCAGTGCTTTTCAACCAGGCCGTGTGGCATTGATCTAAACAAGCTATAGTCCAAGGGAGCGGCGTCTAAAGGATACATGGGATAGGTTAGGACTTTCCATTTCCTCGTTACCAAATATGTCTTGCCCACTTTCGCAGCATAGCGTTGAGAATTGTCATGCTGCAAAATCACTTTATCATGTCTCTCGTTGTATTGCGGCCGTTTATCTTTCAATGCTCGGCTCAAACGCATTAATTAACTGATCACCTGAAATTGTTTCAGTCAATTAACAACTCATAATAAACTACGCCGAGCTGGTCCCAAAAAATACTGACCATGACCTTGGATCTGTGTATATTCGGATTTGTCGTCGATGTGGAATCATGGCCGGAATATTCCCCTGATTTTCTGCGCTTGGTATAACACCTTTCCGTCTTTACCTTGCAAACAAATAAACGCCATTTAATATCTCTCGGCTTCAACTCGTGCAGCACCCAATTTCCGGGTTTTGAATCATTTCCATGACTTTTAGGCGGTTTGAAATGGCTTGTTGCGTAACTTCCAACGATTCAGCCAATCCTTATTGCATTTCACATGAGTCTTAAGCAAGTAATGCTTCCACATCTGTATCTTCGAAAACCTTCTCTCTTCTACCGTCATGCTGGTCATCGACACCAAAATCACTGTTCTGGAAGCGTTGGAACCACTCTCGACGCGTCTTTTCGCTAATAGCAGCCTCGCCATAGGTATTTGCGAGCATTTGGTGAACCCCAACCGCAGATTTTTTCACATTAAAGCAGAAAGTTAAAACCTCTCGCAAATGACGAGAATTTTGCTCGTAAGCGAGACATGTTTAACCGAGAATAACTTTATTATGCAGACACAAATCGACTAATATTTCGATAGCGTTATGTTTACAAATACCTAAGCTTATTGACATCTATTATCTATTTATTTCAACTATTACTTAATGCTACAGCTATCTATTGCAAAACGGCAGAAGCAAAGTTGTATACGTAATATTTTAAGACTTTGCAGGATTGGTTTTCTTGAACCATCCCGATTTCGGCCTATTTTAAGTACACTTTTGTGTTATTCGTACTTGAATTATTGATTATGACTCGTATTAAAACCAAGTGGAAAATACTTGAATTTAGTATGAGCTTTTTCTCTCTGTGTAGACCTTCAAAAACTATGATGGTTGGAATATTACCGTCAATTGTAAATGGCATCTTTAGCATGGTATAAAAGATAATAAGATAATTCACTGAAAATTTGTGTTATTTATAATTAACATCCTGCGTTTTGGTTGGACCACCCTTTTACCACTTACCGGCATGTCTTTCCTGTCTAATTGCATTGCAGTAAGCAACAAACAGTTGCTAAAATTCCGAAATTAATAATTTATATTTATGAATGATTTATATTTATGAATTGGTTTTACCTCTCTTGCCTTAGGAAAAATTAATGTGATATGAACTTTTTTTTATGCAACTATTGGGTTGGCAACTAAGTAATTGCGGATTTCACTCGTAGATGGATGGCTTGAGTTTTAGGTTTCCAGACGTAGTACAAATGTAAAACAGATTTTGTTATCTGTTAGTTGGCAGTTCAGCTGTCAATCAGTAAAAAAAAAGAATTCATGGGTTGCGCAGTTTTCGTTTGGCGTTTGTTGAAAAATGGAAAATCAAAGGGAATATTTTCGTCATATTTTACTTTTTTACTTCCGCAAAGGGGAAAAATGCACCGCAAGCTCATAAAAAGTAATCTGGTGATTTTTCACTCAAAGATGAAAAACGCCCTGGTGGTCCATTTGAAGTTGACGACTCCCGTATCAAAGCAATAGTCGATTCGGTTCAAAAAATACTCGGCTCACAGTACAACACGTGAGATTACAAAGAAACTTCATGTATCATATACATGCATTGAAAATCATTTAAAACAACTTGGGTATGTTCAAAATCTCGATACATGGGTTCCTCCCGAACTGAAAGAAACGCATATAAGACAACGCATTTGCAAAAAAAAACGTGATCCATTTCTAAAACGACTGATAACTGTCGATGAAAAATGGGTTGTTTACAACAATATCAAACAGAACATATCGTGCAGCAGGCCAAGTGAACCAACTCAAACAACATTAAAAGCTGATATTCATCAAAAGTAGGTTTTCTTATCAATTTGGTGGGATTAAAAAGGAATTATCTACTTTGAACTCTTACCACCCAACCGAACGATCAATTCTGATGTCTACATTGAACAACTAATAAAAGTAAACGAAGTGGTTGAAGAAAAGCGGACGGATTGACAAATCGAAAAGGTGTGATATTCCATCATGACCATGCAAGCCCAAACACATCTTTGATCACTAGGCACAAATTATTGGAGCTTGATTGGGATGTTTTACCACGTCCCCCATATAGTTCTGACCCTGCACCATCTGATTCTTTTTTGTATCGATCTTTACAAAACTCCTTAAATGGTAAAAATTTCAATAATGATGATGGTGCCAAATCGTACCTGATTCAAGTTTTTGCTAATAAAAAGCAGGAGTTTTATGAACGTGGGATTATGATGCTGCCTGAAAGATGGCAAAATATCATTGATCAAAATCGACCATATATTACATAATAAAGTTATTTAGTTCCATGAAAAAACTGTCTTTGATTTTCTAAAAAAAAAACCCGCTATTACTTAGTTGCCAACCCAATATTTCTTTTTCTTTTACTTCATATTTGGTGCTTTCCACAACTACATTTTTAATAGAAAAAATATTAAGACCTAAGTTATTATTATTGTAATAAAAAATTTATCTACTATAATTTCACTTTCAAAAGTGTTAATGAAAGTTGTGCGTCATTTAATTATTTTTTAATTTGGCGTGACAAATACACGCTGCAATAATCAAATCTGATTCCAAAACAAATCAATGTTTAAATTAAAACAGCAGTTCACATTCACATGTCATAATAGTAAAATTGAATTAAAAATTTAAATTTTAATATAAAACGTGTTTGCTGGAAAATGTAAAATTTTTTTGACTGGTTGAATGACTGACTGGCTGGCTGACTGTTTAGTAGTTTGGTTTTAGTGCATTTCCAAAAAAAAAAGCCGAAAGTTTTTCTTTTAATAATTATTGTTGAAAAAATCACAGCGAACAATTGAATTTGAAAGAGTTCATTAAAATACAAGAAAAATTATGATGACAGCCAACAGAAAGAAATGGTATGAATGACTTTTAGGTTTAGTGATCCTTTCCCATTTTATTAAGCAATAAATAATATTTTTTTTATATATAATGTAATTTTTTACGGTTGTATACATTTTATATCACTCACAACTTATTTAATGTAGTCATAAATTTTTGGGAACGTAAACCTGTCCAAGTTTATTAGATTAAAGAGAAAGAATGCATCTTACACTCATAGAAACCCCGTCATAGCTGTGACTTATTGTAACACCAATACAATAACTACTGTTTTCGTTTTTGACCCCTCTCGTAGAAAAAATTATATAGTTGGGATGATAATATTCTGTTGTGGAACGTAAATCTGTTATTTTTTGATCAGCCCTCGTATAGTGAATTTTAATTTTGCTTATTGCATATCACAATTGAAAAATACTTATAATTACAAAACAGTTTTCTTTTTCCATCTCTTTTTTATACCCTTCACAAAAATGTAAAGGGTATATATAAGTTTGGGATTCCGTTTGTAATTTCTACGATTTTCATTTGCGACCCTATAAAGCATATATATTCTGACTCAGAATGAACGAAAAAGTCGATTAAGCGATGTCCGTCAGTCGGTGGTTTGAAATACTTTTTCTGAGAAAACCATTAGACATAGAAACTTTTTTCTTTCACCATTCTATTACCCCATCATACCATGTATTTGCTATTGAAATTCAGTAATATCGGTTCACATATAGCTGAGATATATTCAAAATTCCGAAAAAAGCCATTATTTTTGCAATTTTGTATGAAATTTTTGAAAAAAAACAATTGTTTGTTTTGCTTCACTCTTCACACAATTATTAAGCATGGTGACTGAAAGGCAAAAAAAAAATCCAGATATCGGTCCATATATAACCGAGATATAGCCTAAGCCGGTTTGTTCATGAAATTGTCGCGTAAGCGAACTTAAACAACTTTTTATTGCTTAAAAGTAGTTTTGGTAAAAAAGAAGGTTATATAAATATGGAAAATTAAAATTTCCGATTTCGGTTCATATATACCCGAAAAAAAATTTTTTTTTTGCTGAAAAGCAATTCTCGTTATAAAAGAAGGTTTCTAAAATACAGAAAGTAGAAAATTCCGATATCGGTTCATATATAACCGAGATATAGCTTAAACAAACTTTTCCATGAAAATGTCTAAGAAAAAGATTTTTTTTTTTTTTTTTTTTTTGAATGTTGATTACAAGGCAAACATATTTTTTGCCCGATATCGGTCCATAGATATCCGAGCATATTTAGTTCAAATTTGTAATACATACTATACATATACGTGACTATCGTGAAGGGTATTTTAGATTCGGCCCAGCCACATATACCACACTCTTACTTGTTTCTTCTACTTTTTTTAACTACGATGAGAAATTCGTAATATTTAACTCCTACAACATCTAAATACTTTGTATTATCATAAAAGCCTACTTTTAAATGATTTTTTTACGTTTATTTCAACAAGCACATTGCTTTGGCCTATTTGCAAGAAATTTCAAAATGTATGTATGTATGTAAGTGTAAAAAGTAGTGAATGGGGCACAAAACAAGTACATACATGTATTGTACATACGAGTAAGTGTTTTTTACTATACAACTTTCATAATTAAATGAAAGTTGAATTAGAACTAACCAAAACATCTTACATTGCTATCAAAATTAGTTTTAGAATCAAAATTCTATTGCAAAATTTATTTTTAATTTGTTTATGTGCTGCCTCAAAATGTTGTAGTAACCGCCCGATGAAATATTATTCAATTTATTTACTGTAAACAATATTTAAAACCCGTATTCTAATACGCATGACCTTAATAAGCATATTTTATTTTTATTTTTTATTTTACTGCAAACGAAAATTATATTTTAAAACAACTCAAACGTCACAATTTGCATGTGATTTAAGGCGTAGAATATTGAAACACAAACGAGTAATTTCATCATGACATGCCAACAACAACTCATCTAAAGGAGAACTAAATTGAAGAGAAAAACAAACTGAATACAACAACACTATGAAAACACTAATTAGCAGTTAGAAATAAAGACTTTGTAAAAGAGTAAATACATACTTGAGAAATGCTTATGTCTATGGATTGAAAAAACCGAAAAAAATAGGAGAAGAAAATGGGTGGCAAGAAGACGAATATGAATGAATATGCTTACAAGTAAAAATTTGTTGACCCATATCTTGAATACAAAAACAAAATTTATAGAAGAAGTAGAATTTAAGTGTTAATAGAATCAAAAGAAAAGGAAACGGTTTGTAAAGAAATTTAATTTCAAGTTAATTTTCATAATAAAATTACTATACAGCAAGAAGAAGCACGCACTAAATTCTAGTATTTTCTACTTGATTTTAATACGAGTCGTACTCAAACACTCAAGGAATTATAACACGCAAATGTATTTAACATAAATAATATATGTACATATGTACATAGTTCAAGAAAACCAATCCTACGATACCTTAAAATTTACATATATAAAATTCCTGAATCAAGTGCAGAATTCTGAAACCGAGTAAAAAAACAAAGCAGACACTTGCATACACATGAATAAATTGCTGAGAGATAAGAATAAGAAGTTCTCTGAGAAAAATGCTGATTTTTGCGCTTGAGAAATATTATTAGAACACTTTTCTTTTTGAGTTCTCATCAATTTATTTAAAACAGTGGAATATATAGTTAAATGTTTGAAAATATTTTTCAAAGTTGTACAAATCTACTGATGATTTGTGTAGCTCCAATGAAATGTCGACATATGTATAGATAGCGAGGAAACACAAAAAACAAGCTGTATATATTTTTTATTCGTATAAATATTAGTAGTTAATAGAGGACGATACGTGATTGTTATTAAATCTCTTGTTCAGCTTTGCATGCCAAACGCCACAAGAATTGGCAGGATCATTGGGTGTGAGGCAACAAGACATTTCAAAATGCCTGAAAGTCATAAGAATGATTCAGAGACACGGAAATCAGGTGCCGTACGGATTGAAGCAGAGATATGTTGAACAGAGTTTGTTTGCTCGTGATTAGCTGCTTGCATCGCATTGTGTTTGCGGACAATTACGATAATCCCAAATGCAGAAAATCATAGGGAATTCCCCACCATCTTTCACGTCGACGGCCAAATGGAGTATTCACGGTTCCCATGTCATACTCAGTATTTGGTGGGACCATCTCGGCGTAGTGTATTATGAGTTATTAAAACCGACTGAAACAACCACAGGCGATCTTTATTAAATGCGTTTCAGCCAGCATTGAAAGGCAAACGGCCGCAATACAACGACAGACATCATAAAGTGATTTTACAAAATAATAATGATCATGGTGCGAAAGTCGTCAATACTTACCTGGAAACGTTGAAATGGGAAGTCCTACCCCCATCCACCGTATTATTCAGTTGCTGCTCTCTTGGACTATCAGTTGTTTCGACACACGGCCTGGTTGAACAGCACTTACGGTCTTATGAAGAAGTAAAAATTGGATCGATTCGCGGATCATTTCAAAATATTACTTTTTTCATTGCGTGATTTCTATGCTGCCCAAAAGATGAAAGAAAGTAGGGGCCAGTGATGGACAGTACTTTGAGGCGATTTTTTACAATAAAGCCTCGAATTTTGGAAACAAAACAGCAGAAGCAAAATGTCAAAAAAAATGCTGCAAGTGCAATTTTAAAGAAGAAGCGACAAAAATTTTAAAATGTAAACTGGAACCTACAACCTGTTTATAAGACGCGATAAGACTTTTTTCTGTTTTTGTTTTACTAACCCCGACTATTGGCGCCTTAACGTAAAAGACGTAACATCTGTCAATTTATTTTGGTTTGCAAGACACAACTCGTCTCACCATAAGTGTTAAATGTGGCGATTGAAAAAACATACTCATTCGAATAAAACGTGTAGAAAGAGTGTTAAAAATAATAAGAAATGATAGTAAAGAGGTTGGAAATGATAGTAAATAATAATAAAACTAGGAATGAGTATTTCAACAGCACGCCTTAAGAATTTATAGGCTCAAATTGTTTTATGCATAAACAAAAATGTGTTAATAAATAAATAAAATTTTTGCTTGTTTATTTGTATTTGTTAATTAGGCAACTATAAAACTAACTTTTCCACAAAATGTATTGGTTTATTTATTTATTTATATACATACACATACATACATACGTACGTATGAATGGTATGTATACCAACTGTGCCTAGAATAGGATTGCTGTTTTTTAAGGTTGAGAAAAAATTTTTTGGTATGAAAAATGTAAACAAATCCTTTTTTTTCATATTGGCAACTAAAATATATCATAAATGTTTGACATATACACGAATTTACGTAAGTTGCATGACACGATCAAGCCGCGTTTTACAAACGCAATTCTTTACGTACTCGTCTATGAATTGACTGGTCGCGAGTGAGCTTGCTCGTGTCCTACAAACAGGCTGTTAGTTGGTATTTCATTGATTGTCGTATTTTTACATTTCTTCTTCTTACTATAGTATAAATCAAATTATTAATTCTTACTAAATTACATCAAGCTTATCATTTACTCAAAATCTCAGAGAGTTTGTAATAGACTAAATAGTATTTTATTTATTTATTTACATATTTATTATAATCAAAATTACAATAAATCTTAAAGCTACATAGTAAATGCTAAACGCTTCTCTCATCTATTACAAACTCCGGAAGATTTCGGTATCGCAATAACCCTCTTATGCTTGTATTATTGTATTGTATAAAATGTAAACACAAATTTTATTTAAAAAATATTAATTGTCAATTTAAGAGATATGTGCACTATTATTAAATGCATTTTCAATCACATTCATATCATCATTAACATCATACAGTATTATAACCTATAACCATGAGTTTGTAAACCCTATTTTTAATCATATATGGGCCTAAGGGCTCGATTGATAATAATAAATAAATAAATAATAATATTTGAGATGCACGAATTTTGCTATTGGAGTAATTAAAATTTTTAATATACATATATATATATGTATATCAGCAGAATATGGGGTTGACCACAACTCTTCGCGGGGCTTCTTTTACGATTTTCATTTAGAAGAGATTTTAATGTTTTATTCTACTGTATTTAAACATAATGTGTAGCACATTACGATCTGAACTTAATTTATCGAAGTATTTCATGTTTGAATCACGTTACCTATACATACCTATATACATACATACATAAGTGCATTGTATGTTTGTTTGAGCGGATTTTCTTCTGGTCAAACAACTGACGACTTAAAAGGCGAATCAATACAAAAAACAACAACAACAATTCATTATAAAAAAAAATCCAGTTTAACAAGCGTGTTGAAGAGCAATGACGAAATTTCCTGGAATGAATACAGGTGACGTAAAATCTACCGTTATACTCATACACGTATCGACATTCAGTTGTAGTCATATTACATATTGTACATAGACATACATACATACGTACATACAAGCAAGAATAAAAAGAATTTTGGTAGTTTTATTGCTTTTTTTTTTTGTCTTTGTTTCTTTTTTCGAATTCATTTCGTTTGAATGTATTCGGAAGTCGGCAAGTTGTGAATTAAATTTGATCAACTTGCCTTATTCAAAAGGGTGGGTGGTCTAATCAAAATGCACACGATGTTAATTGAAAATATATTAAAACAAAATGTTTTCTGAAAAATATATAGGGTGTTTTTTTAAGCCCGATAGAACTTGAAATTGTAAAAAATAACACAAAAAATTAAATTGTAATCAAAATTTTTTTTTATTCGAAAGATCAATACGTGACATTAACATTTGAAAATGATTTCGGGCATATGGGCACCGCGGCTGTTCTTGACGAAGCGCATTCTGGACGTCCAATTTTGGGCCACTTTTTCGAGCACTGCTGGCCGTATGTCACGAACAACACGAACAATGCTGGCCTCCAAGGCGTCAATTGTTGCTGGTTTATCAGCATAAACCAGTGACTTCACGTAGCCCCACAGGAAATAATCGAGAGGTGTCAAATCGCACGACCTTGGAGGCCAATTGACAGGTCCATTTCTCGAAATCAACTTATCGCCAAATTTTGATTTCAGTAAGTCGATGGTTGCGTTCGCCGTATGGCACGTAGCGCCATCCTGTTGAAACCACATCTCCTCCGGATCAATGTCATCCATATTTTCAAACAAAAAATCATTGATCATGGTGCGGTAACGATCTCCATTGACCGTAACGCGAGCTCCGGCCTCATTTTTGAAGAAATAAGGTCCGATGATGCCACCAGCATGAAAACCGCACCAAACAGTGCATTTTTCTGGATGTAATGGAGTCTGTAGGGTCTCTTGTGGATTGGTCTCACTCCATATGCGGCAATTTTGCTTATTAACAAACCCGTTAAGCCAAAAATGCGCCTCATCGCTGAACACAATTTTGCGATAAAACAACGGGACTGATTTTCAAAGTAAATTTGGATAATTTCGTAGCGTTGTTCAAGCGTGAGTCTATTCATGATGATTTGTCAGAGTATACTGAAACAAATAAAAAAAATGTTTCATCAAAATTTAATTTTTTGTGTTACTTTTTACAATTTAAAGTTCTATCTAGCTTAAAAAAACACCCTATATTTTATATTATAATATTTTTTCATGCCGCTTCAAAACCAGACATGTGATTTGTATCTGTTCTAGAAATCATAATTTTTTGTAATATTCGATGTGATTTCTACTCTTCGGAAGCACAAGAAAACAGCTGCTTATTGCTTTGATTTACTAATATTTTGACAAACATCAACATGTTAAGCGAAATAAAAAGTCTTTTATTTTTTTATATCAGAATTTTGTGAAGAAGACTTAGCGAATTTAACGTGGAGCACTACACAACAGAACAGCGATCAAAAATTATTGACTTTTATTTTGAAAATCAAACGCTAATAATTTTGACGCAACGTGCATATCGTCGATTTTTAAGGTGAATACTGGACCTTCAGCAACCACAATAAACCACCTGGTTGCAACTTATCGACAACATGGTACAGTAAGATTCCTTCCATGTACCGAGAAACTACAAACAGTTCACACGAAAGAAAATGTCCAACGTGTTAAGGATAGTGTACAGGATAGTTCAAAAACATCAACAAACAGACGTTCGGCGTACCTGGGGCTATCGCAGAGGTCCGTTTAGAGGATTTTGGCCACTTGCGAGATATAAATTTTCATGCCTAAGCCAAAAATATTTCCCACAAATGTACAGTCTAAGAACATAATAATAATTAACTCTTATATATAAAAATTATTGAACATTCAAGCCATACTTGTTATTAGTCGATTTGTGTCTGCATCATAAAGTCTGTGTCACATTGCGATTGGAGACGAAAAATTAGTTCATTACGATAATCTCAAGCGCAGAAAATCATGGGTATATATCCCGGCCATGCTTCTAGGTCGACGGCTAAACTGAATATTCACAGCTGCCATGTTCCCACTGAAACAATTACAGGCGATCGTTATCGAAAGCAATTAATGTGTGTTGAGAAGGGCATTGAAAGACAAACGGCTACAATACAACGAGAGACATGATAAAGTGATTTTATAGCAAGACAATGGTCAACTCCATATTGCACAAGTGGTCAAGACATACTTGGAAACGTTGAAATAGGAAGGCCTACCTCACCCACCTTATTCTCCAGAAGTTGCTCCCTCCGACTACAACTTGTTTAGATCGGTGGCACACGGCCTGGCTGACCATCACTTCTGGTCTTATGATAAAGTAAAAAATTGGAACGATTCGTGGATTGTTTCAAAAGATAGCCAGTTTCTTCAACGCAGGATTCGTACGCTGCCCGATAGATATGAGAAAGTAGTTGCCAATAATTTCGGGAAAAAACGGAGGAAGCAAAGTTGTACACCTATCTAAAGTAAACAATAAAAGCAGCAGCTGATTTTGCTTGACGGCGAATATCGTTAAATATGTTGCTGAATAGCAAATTCGATTAAATATTCTTAACATTATTTAACGATGTGATTATCGTTATAAAAGTTACAGAACCGCAGTACAGGAAGCAAAGTTGTATACCTATGTAAAGTAAACAATAAAAGCAGCAGCTGATTTTGACTAACGGCGAATATCGTTAAAAATGTTACTGGACAGCAAATTCGTTAAATTGTCGTAAAATTTATTTTAACGATGCGATTATCGTTATAAAACTTACATAATCGCAGTACAGGAACATTAAACGCACATAAACGAAAACGCTGTTAGTCATATCACCTAACATTATGGTTCTTGAACATAACAATTTGACCCTATGAAACAATTTATCTTAACCTTTAAATGAGATTATTTTTAACTATTACTTTAATTTTAACTTTATTTTTAACTATTACTTTACTATTACACAAACATACATAATTACATAAAGATTACAAAGCCTTTGTTATGACATAATTCATTAAATTGCATAATTGTTATAAAATTATAAACATATGCGCATTAACTTAAATACATACGTATTTAATGTAATGCATGCATGTATGTGAATGCCCGCTTTTAATAGCTTATTCACGCTTCAGGGTTAAACTGTTTCAATTGAAACTGTATTTGTTTCAAATAAATAAAACTCAGCGGAATAAATTTGCTTTTGTGTACAGAACACGCTTCTATTCATTTTGCTTCTGGGGAGGAGAGAAAAACATGAGACAGTGCATTCTTTTAACCGGAAGTAAAACAATTGTTTATACAAACAAAAGTACTCACGTGTGTGAGTGTTGGTATTTAACTTTACGTGTGCGGGGTTGAAAAGTACTTTTACTATGTTATTAAAACGGTTAATAAGGTCTGATGTATTCTTTTTTTTTTTTTCTTTTTTTGTGTAATTTATAGCAAGCACTTTACAACTGTCTAAAATCTTGAAATTTATCTCAAGACTTATTGAATATCAAAATTCTCAGGAATAAAAACAAACAAAAAAATAATTATTATATAGGCTGGGATCTTTGTATGAAAATGAAATTGCTATTTCTCACGTTAAGGAAGAAAATTATAAAAGATCTTGATTTTGCTGGAATGCACATAGGGACTGAATGCGATAAATATGTGAATAAAGAACACAATACGAGTATGCCTTAAAGTTAAATTGGATACAGTATGTACTATACGAGTTTGAGAATGTAAGAATTGTAAGTTATGAAAATTACATGACGTAATTATTAATTACGGTAAAAAACGAATGCTTCTCGGAGCAGTTCTAGGAAATAAAACTCTTCCAATATCTTTAAATAACGGTACTAAACTATTACATTTTGTTTGTAGCACGATTCGTCATTAAAAGTATAGACAGAAAGAAAATTCTGCAACTAAATTGAAGTATATTCTACTTGCTTTTAGTATGAATCGAACTCAAAAGCCAGGTTGCGCCGTGGACCTACGCAAAAAGTGCTAAAAACCGCTAAATTATACATATTCACAAAAAAAATTAGATAACATAAACAAACAGTCAAAGTTTGAAGATTTCGGCGTAATAACAGATACAAAAATTTAAATAAAATTTATAGTGAATTTTCATTCACTATATTAGCTTCTAACATTGATACCAATCAAAAAATTATAAACAGCTTGTTTTCTATGTTTCCCAGCTGTGTATATGTCGACATTTCATAGGAGCTACCCTAATCATGAGTAGACTTTGAAAATTTTTTGAAAGATATTCTCAAACATTCAACATTATATCCCAACAATCTAAATACTTTATTGAGAATTTAAAAGAAATGTTAGAAACGTGTATAAATGAAAGAGCTTGTTTTTTGTGTTTTGACAGGTATTATTAGAGCAATTTTCTTTTTAAATTCCCAACAATTTATTTAGATTGTTGGGGTATAAAATTGAATGTTTGAGAATATCTTTCAAAACTTTCCAAAGCCTACTGATGATTAGGGAAGCTCCTATTAAATTTCGACATTTAGATAGCTGGGAAACATAGAAAACAAGCTATTTATAATATTTTATTGGTATCAATGTTTGAGAATATCTTTTAAATAATTTTCATATTCATTTACACTCAAACAACACAAACATAGGTCGTAAAAACACAAACTATTCACTGTTTTCAATGACAGTAGACGGCGACTGCGTTGATTTGCTATATGAAGTTCGCAATAAAATTTTTTATTGTCCTTTCTTTGTTTGCTTCAACATACGAGTATTTCGATTTTAACTTCTGTGCAAAATTGTTATAGCCGCTATTTCTTTAGACTCAGTTTCTATATACTTTCCTTTTAGTTATTCCAAAAAGAAGGCAGACTTATTTTAATTTGTTCCATAAATAAATTTATTCCATAACTTCTAACAAGACAACTTTTTCTTGCTCTATTTTGTTTGCTTTTTCTTCTACCGATGACTGAAATGACAAAATTTAGAGTTAAACAACACAAGCGGTTTGTCAAATATCAACGTGAATGCACGAGAAACGAAATCTTTTAATTTTCGTTCAAAAATGCTTCAAATATTTGTGCAAACAGATAAACACTGCCATAAACAACGCAAAATGTTTGTAGAAACGTAAAGTTTTGGCATATGTGCCAAGCAGTTTGTGTAGTTTAGTTTGCTTTTTATATACGTTACTAATGTGTGGGAATCTTCACCCAAACCCTCTTGTGCGAAACATATTTAATTTTAGCGATCACACTCGGTTGAGAAGAAGGAATGCCCCTGCCCCCATCAGAGCATTAAATAGATGATTTTACCGACATAACTGACGCCAAATACAACTTTTTGTCCAGCATTGGCTGAACTTAGTTAATTTTTTGTATTTTGTATTAAGATTTGAATACTTATTGAATGTTCAATATATAAATAAAAGCTAAAAAAAGCTTATTTTAAGTACGAACTCGGGATCAAATCTACTTTAAAATGTTTGAATAATTTTAAGATTCGTTCGATCTCGGTTTTTCTCAAATCAATCTCATTTTCGGCTTATTTCAAGTACGGATTCGGTATTAAATATGTCTAAAATCAAGTATTTACTGCTTGAATAATCTCTACTTGAATCAAGTTCACCGTATTTTATTTAAGAATATCTCTACTTACCGTACTTTTGACACCGTTTGAATTTGATTGATTTTAGGGTTCCGTACTCAAAAGAAAAAGTAACGAGGTGTTTATGGGATACATATGAGTGATACGTCTAGCAAATTTATATGAAATATGCTCAATATTTTGAGTGATCTCATATAAATTTTCTAAGCGTATCATTCATATGTGTCCCATAAACATTACAGAAAACCTATTAACGTGAGTACGTTAGTCACGCTCCAGCTGAGACATCTGTCTGCACCTTCTTTTCCTAACCAAATATTAATATAACTTTGTGCATTTATTTTGCTTCATCGGCTCAAAGCTGAACCGTTTCTGATGACATTTGAAACATATATTGATCTACGTCTGAAAAAACTCAAAATTTTTTATGTTTTAAAACTACGAACAAGGAGGGATCAGATGCTACTGTTTGCCTTTCCGAAACTATCTAACTGATTTTGATTATATTTAAAGCATAGTTCTTACTGTTATAGTAAGGGGTGCAAGGCCGCGATTATATCTTGTATATAGCCTTGCGGAGGGCAAGGCTATGAACTCTTTTAAAAACTCCAAATTTGAAATTGAATCTGGTTTTTAGATATTTCTTTTATAGAAGTTATTATTATTAATTTGCATTACTTTTTTTTTTTAAATATAAAGTTATATGTTTGAACATATAATATTTTTGAAATGCTTTTATAGGTTAGCACCTATGAAACGCTTTCCATATACACACTTATAGAAAAATGCATCTTTATATTGATGCCGGTATGTCGTCAGAATTATGACATCAATATTATGTAAATTGTCAGCAGTAATATGTAAACTGGATCAATTTCAATCTCAAAAGCCATCACAAACTTTTGTCATGTATTGACAATCCTCAATGCTATAACTGTCGTGATCAATACAATAGTATGTTTTATTAATAAATATAATAAATTTGATGTTGATATCAATAATGAATCCATAATTGGTCTGATGTTAGTGTAACATCCAATTTATGATATTTTGTCTTTAAATTGACTTCATTTAGTAATCTAATGGAATATTATTGCAATATTCTCATGCTTGTATCAAACCTATTCCGATAAATCTTCTCTATGATGTGAGTGCTGATCTTCTTTAAATCTCCGAATGGATCGTAAAAACAGTATTGACATCAACACTTGCCTTACAAGTGTGGCATTACTCTGTTATATCGCTACTACAATGGATTTTGTTCTGACGAGATTAAGCATATTGTTGTTATCGTCCAGGACTCATCCGCAAGTGGTCGGTTGCCCAGTGAATTGCACAGCACATTAGAATTTTTTCAGCCGTACGGTTTGTCTGTGGAACAAATTGCCTACAGATGTGTTTCCTGTCACATATGACGTTGGAAGCTTCAAGTCAAATTTCGGTACAATGCACTGCATATGAGAAGATGAAAAATGAAGCGTTACATTCCAATGATGAAATAATAATCATAGTTACCGCTAATGATAATTATGGAAACTAACGTAATGGGGCACTTTACAGCGATGAAAAATGTCATGTTGTCACCAGAAATGTTTCATACAATAAGTCATGTTCTGACAAACGTAAGTCGCGGAAAATTAGCGTTTTCAATTTGAAAACGCCAAATAGGTACTCTGAGAAACGTATAACGCAAAAAGTATGGTTTTGGGCTTCGCTTAAAATTGACGACTTAAAATCGCATGAGTATATTGAAGTGAACTGAATGAATTTGCTTACACTAAACTTGCAAAAGGAAATAAAATTATTCTGAATTAAAATTGAATATGTTTTCTTTTTATTTCAATAAAACGTTAAAAGAATTTTACACATTTTCAATTAAAAATAATTAAGCGTTTTCCAAAACGCTTTGCGATTTCAGATCGTGCGTTTCTCAAAACATTGTTGAATATTAATATTAAATTAAATAAACTTGAAAAACTTAGCTTTATTTTTAAAAGTAATATACATATCAAGGCAGCTTTACCAAGGTAGTGGTATAAGCCCAGCTGCCTTTCGTTTTCTTTGCGTAAATTTATCAAAATTTTGTACACAAAATACATAATTCTGAAAAAACACATAGACTTCCTTGCGTTTTCAAACAAAAGGAAAACACATTTTTTACAAATTTTGATAATTTTTACCAACAAAATTTATGTGATGTTTGTTGGTTTTGTATTTATTGTAATGCTGCCACTACCTATTTAAGCTGCCTTGATACATATAGTTATATGTATAATATTATTAATATTCCCGCCTACTTTGGTTAAAGAATAGCAGTCTTTTGTTTAAAAACTACACTAATTTTATTTAACAAGTCTTTAGTTCCTTACAACAATGTACAGGGTGTCCACCAGAAAGGTATAAAACTTGGTGGTAGGCGTAAACATGCAACACAACGTACTGCAAGATCAGCTGAAAACATAACTGCTGCTCAAGATAGTGTTCAAAGCAATCCATTAGCCCCAATTCGACGCCGTGCTCAGAAGCTGGGTCTTCAAAGAACAAACTTGGCGACAATTTTGCACAAGACTTTGCATTTGTTTCAATTTAGGCTTCAGTTGACACAAGAGCTATTTCCATAAGACCATTTACGCCGCCGTACATATGCCAATAGGATATTACAGCTCGCCCATGACAACCCCGATATTCATGAAAAAATCATAATGAGTGACGAGGCACATTTTCATTTGAAGGGACATATAAAAAAAAGAGAATAGTCGGTTCTATGCAATGGAAAACTATCAAATTATTAATCAGCCACCTTTGCATTCATTAAAAGGGGCAGTCTGGTGTGCAATTTGGTCAAGGAGAATCATTGGTTCTTACTTCTTTGGAAATGAAAACGGCGTAAAGGTAAGTGTGAATGGGGAGCGATATTGTGATATGATTGCAACTTTAACTTGTGGTATCAACAAGAGTGTGCCACATCGCATACAGCCAGGATTAAACTAGAAACAAAGTAGTATACCTTGTCGGCGGACACCCTGTATTTTATAACCAACTGTTTTTGTATTCGTTTATTAACATAATCATATGCCCAGCACCACTTGTCTTTGTCTATTGTTCATCGCTGCTTTGAAAAGAATCTACAAGAATTTATATTGTAATTCTTTTCCTACTTACGCTAAAAAAAAACACCACTTAAGAGTTCAAAAACACTTTTTCAAGTTAAAACTTTTGGTTTTTGTTTTTTATTTGAGACGTGTTTAGTTTTAAATAAAGTTAAACAAAAAACGGAATAATTCAAACAAGATTTTTATAAAAAAAAATTAATTAAAAAAAGTCGTAGCTTTTCAGGTGCTAAAATGCTAAAACAGACATTAAAATTTCCAGATTTTTAAGTAGTCCAACAGCTTTTAAAACTTTAATCTCGTTTCATTTTATCTTATTTTGGCTTCAGGTTGTTGTATAGTTGTATGGTTCTATTTAGCATATAAGCTCATGTTCTTACTTATTCATACATACTATTACTATGTTTATGTATTTATGCCTAACATAAAGAAAATAAATTATTTAAAATATTTTTGATTAGTTTAAAATAATTTTTATCATAAAACTTATTACAAAAATATGCTTACAAATTTGTAAAAGTACAGACATTTAAAAGGCATAAAGGGTCGATATCACGAAATGATTGTGGCCCGACACATTTAATATTAAAAATATTAGAAAATTGAAATTCTGATAACAGGAATAAATAAAACAAGATGTCCTTTAACGAGGCGTGGAAATCTAAACAAAATATTCTAGATAATTTAATGAAAAAATTTGGTCGCACGGTGCAAATCGTCATTACCATGGCGTGTATCCGATCGTTTTGTATTCAAAAAACACAGATTTTCATTAATATTTCAAAATATATATTATAAATGAAGTACGTCAAGTTATTCAAGATGAATGAAACAAGTCAATTTTAATTTCATAAATACAAATTTATTTTAAAATTTATGACTTTGAGTCATTTTAGTCCGTGGCCAATTTTTTTTTGTCATTTCTCGTGGGCCAATTGATTTATTAGGAAAAAATGCTTTAAACCAGTTTTTCGCTTAGGTGTAAAAAGTCAATGTAACGACAATTCTCGTTAGTTTTAAAGTTAATTGACAGAAGTGAAAAATGTAGTCAGCTGGTTGAGAGCTGTTGAAGTGTTTAGTGTATTTTGCGCGTGTTCCTAAAATTTTGTCATGGTCTCATGGTCAGTATATTTTTCCGTTATTTGTACTATAATTTCCAAATTTTAGGTATTGATTTGTTCATTTTCTATGTCTTTATTAGATTATATTAAATTTTATATTTTATTTTGAAGATTTCCACATTTAAATCCAAGAATACTCACGTTTCCATCATTACCATGCTGCCATTACCATGGGTATTATACCCACGGTAATGATAAAAGGAACACGGGAATGACCTTTTCAGTGTAAATTTGAGGTTATTCAATCTATGATAATTATCATCATCTAGGACAACTGGACTTTATATCCCTTTGCAACAGCATTGCTTCCCCGGCAAGTAGTATCGATGATGGGTCGTTGTTTGAGCATAATACACAAAACCAGCTAAAGTATGAAGTATACAGGTCCGACTCAGATGAAGATGGTAAATTATTGCAGAATTCAGATGAAGTTTTAAAGAAAAATATAAAAACTGGTACGCACAGACTAATCATGCTACCAAGTCAAAACACCAAGAAAATTACTACCAGTCGCCATTACACATACGAGTATGCACCTATTTGCCAATCAAACCTAGAGGATAATGATGTCTAAGTTTTGTTTGTCAAAAGTTGTGCTAGCACACCAGAAAACGAATTATTTATATTAAGTGAGAGCAATGTTTAATACATCAACTTTGCCCAAATAATTTCAATACTACCTACTCCAAACATTGTTTTGCAGGGCAATAGGTTGTACTATAAATTTCCTGGGAAATTTGTTGTAAACGAAAGAGGCTGAAAGCTCAAAATGAGTATTAATTAGATTACAAGCTTTAAAAAAGCGTATTAATTTTATTAAATGTGTTTCTATAAATTACCATATGTGTTTAGTTTGCTACAAGACAATGACAAATCCCCATTACCATGCTTCTCAGTCATGGCCCTGCGGCACAAATATCATTTCCGTGGGATTATAGTCATTCCCGTGGGGTGCAAAAATCCTTAAATATACATGGCCCATTGCTTATTAATATATAAAATGGTTTTATAAAACAGTATCAGCCAACAAATAATTGTTTAACCCCATTTTCACACTTGGCCGTTTTCAACTCTCGATTGTAGTCAATTTGCGATATCGACCCATACAAATTTGTTCTAACTTAAACATTTTCATTACCACATTAGAATTTTTGTATAGAGAATTATTTGAAATGGAAAAGCTTTCTATAAAAATTGTTATGGCACAAAAATAGATTCAAATTATTCAAATTCACTTCATTTCCATAATATTACATTTTCGTATAATTAATTTACGATGTATTAATGTTAAATAGTCGAACTTATTTGAATATTTCTAATATTATATGATGGCATCATTTCTCTGGCTCAAGTATTATTTTTTTTATTGGCTAAGCTTAGGGAGGAGTTCCTGTTTAGAAATGGGTAAAGAATTCTCGTAAGTATATTTACTTTATTAACAATGTAGGATATAGGTTCGTGAGATTTTGTTTTAGGGTTTAATATAACTCCTAGATAGTTTACTTTATGTTCCCACTGAAGAGGGTAATTGTTAAATGACAGTACATTGCGGTAAGAAGCAAGTTTTCCTTTTCTTGAAAAATAAATCGCTTGTATTTTACTGGAGTTTAACTTTATTTTCCATTTATTGAAATAACGTGGGAGTTCAGTTCAGGCTCTCTTAAGATTGAGTATTATGTGAGTAGATAATGCGTCGGAGCAGATAACAGCTGTGTCATCAGCAAAAATTGAAATGGTACAATAATCCAATTGCGAAAAATTGCAAGTATATATATAAGTTTTAAAGAATGGATGACAAACAGGAGCCTTGTGGACAGGTTGTTGGAATTGAAAAAACTTCGGACGAAGATGAAATTTCATAAATATATTTTTTGTAGACACAAGATGTTATGACATAAAAATTTTCTTTACAACCTGATAAATGTACTATATAAAAATATTTGACATAAAAAAATTTCTATAAAAAAAACCTTTTATTTTTTTCATTTTCTAGTTAGTTCTAGTGGAGAAAGTTAGGATGCAGAGTAGAGCAAAACCATTGTTAGCGGTGCAAAGGGTAGCTGCTGCAGGCGCGGTTACGGTAATAGCAGGTATGACTCCAATAGATCTGCAAATTCTAGCACGAAGAAAGGCATGGATATCAAGACAGACTGGCCATTGGAAGAATGCAGCAAATACGACAAGAAATGTTACACAGCTGGCAGACTAGATGGAGTACTGACACTAAGGGCAGATGGACGGAGCGAGAAATGGTTGAACAGACAGCATGGGATTGTGAACTATTACCAGACTCAAATGCAGTCTGGCCACGGCTATTACTGCATCTACTTACACAAAATGGGCCAATGTAACACACCATTTTGTTTATACGAAGAAGTGTATTCGATGGGCCGAAACTCCTAGAGAACTGGAGATGGTAGCTGACTCAATAACAGTAGAAAATGTAGTGGACATCATGATAGTGAGGGAGGCCAACTTTTTAGCTATATCGCAACTCTGTGCAAAAATTCTGTGGACAAAAAAGCGAGAACTGCATCATCATCAGGATCCCAGACGAAGGATAATGTAAAGAGAAGAGCTGATTAAGCCATTAAGAATTCACCCCGAGCAATGCTAAGGCAGTTCCGGGGTGGAAATTTTTTCCCAGGAAGAAGAGGGGGTTTTTTAGTCGGTAAGTTTGCTGTTGTGATCAGCCCGACTCAAAGCGGAGGTTACGGAACCTCTGGTCAGTGCGCATTGTATTAATTATGATTAGTCGAATTTTCTTATTGCTAATAAATTTAAATTTTCTTATTGCTTATAAATTTATTTGCTAATAACTTTATCATTATTCCGAATTCGAGACCTAGTGGGTGCTAATGAAGCAAAGAAAATGTGTGTGTGTGTGTGTGTGTTTTTTTTGTTTTGAAAGGTATTATTAGGATATTTTGCTTTTTAAATTCTCATTGGTTTATTTAAAATAAATGGATATATAGTTAAATGTTTGAAAATAGGTTCCAAAGGTTTCTAAATCTACTGATGATTAGGGTAGCTCCTATGAAATGCCGACATATAGACAGCTAGAAAACATTTCGTTTGTATTTTTTGATTGCTATTATATTTTACTAAATTTTTTTTTTTTTTTTTTTTTTTTGTATAGAAATTGGTTTCATTTAAAGATTTCTACTTAAAATTCCTGGTACAAAAAATTTTCTAAATTTTATATAAAATAAAATTGAGCTATTTGGCATGACCTCATCACATCTTAGCTTGGCTTTTAATGCTTTTTAAATGCTACTTACTAAGCAATTATTTATATAATTAATTTAATTTTACTAATTTTTTTATTATTATTTATATTCACTTAAAAATAAAACATATTAAATAATTGTTTAAACAATCTCACAGTACGGGTATGAGATGATATAGGGCCGAGTCACGCTGTGTTAGTGCGAAATAATTGTGGGATGGGAATCGCATTTGTTTGTGTACACTTTTTATATTTTTATATTTATTAGCGAATGTAATTTAAGTTTATTTACATTTTGTTTTCGAAAAACAATGAACTTCTGAACGAGAAACCCCAACAAATCACATGAATACAAACATTTAAACATGAAAATGTCATTATGTTAACATATCTACAGACAGACATTCAAGTATAAAGTTGACAAATCAACAGAAAAGAAATACTTGTAGAAAGAATTAAAGTCAAACAAAGCGAACTAAAAACAAACGGCGCGCCGCCACCTTATGACCTCATATTCGAATTACGTATTTTATTTTATCATATTAATGTTATCTATTTTTAATGCTTTTCAAAGATATTAATAGAAAAACACAATAAAAATAAGAAAATTCACGCAAAAAATTTCGTTTCTGTTTATTGAAAGTTGAGTTTATTTTCTTATTCCTATTTCGAAAATGCGATATTTTGTTGACTTTAATAAAAATATAAAAAAATACAATTTGTTAAAATATTAAAGATACTAAAACGGCTAAAAAAAAGCAGTTTGTTTATATTGTAACCTTGACCAATCCCCAATTTTTTGTGGTAGAATGACAAAGAACGTTTCGCAGTTTTTCAACCCCACCTTCCTTCCATTTTTGGCTGTTTCCTGTTCTAGTTTTCTATTTCAAGGAACACGCCATCCATTAGTTGCCTGACAAATACATATTTGCAGGGCCTCTAATAAGTCGAATCGCCTGGATGATGAGTGTTGTTAACAAACTTGAATTTACTTATTGTAATTTCGACTAAATATCAATCGTAAAATTTTTCTCTGCGTAAGAAAACCACGATTACTGTTAGTGTTTACTAATAAGAAATTTATCGGTGTCCGAAAGCACATAAATATTTCTTCATGTGGATCAAGGCGTGGATGATAACAAGTAAATGCAAGAGCAATAAATACTACCAAATCGAATTCATACCAGTGGCTGTGTTCTGTAACTCTCGCCACGAGAAACTTTTCGACTGAAACGTGCGAAATGAAACAAAGTTGAAACAAACAGCTGCTTTTCCCACTAAACTGTAGCTATAATTTTTTTGGTGATTAATAGCTGTCACGTAAGGAAATTACTCGCCATTTTACAGAAAAACTGTGTCTGTAAAACTTTTGCGAAACAATTTCCCGCTTTCAACTGTCATTATTTCTCGCAAATAAAAAGGCTGTGAGATAGTATTTCAAATAACAATTATCATATTTATATGATTAATAATACTGAAAAAATAAGTTATTTGCTATTAAATTAAGTTTAATATATTTATTTACAGAGTTTAGAATGATTTTTTTTGTTTATTTTAACTTTTTATTTAATTTTTATACGCTTCACACAACAAGTTTTAAGGGAATACTTATACAAGTTTGTAATTTCTTCAATTTTAATTTCCGACCCAACAAAGTATATTGTAACACTTTTATAATGTTTTTTTCAGAATTCACAAATTGCAATTGTTTTTTAATGTTACAAAATTTTGTGCATAAGTATGTATGTATGTATTTGTAAATAAAATGTAAACGTTAGAGCCATACCATACATTTTCTAGAACAGCTGGCGATTATAATATGACGCCGTCGAACAAAATTTCTTAGCTCTAGTAATTTTTGGTCGGCGGCGGTACTTATTGTGGCTGGCGCTTTTATTTTTAAAATTGCATGTCGGCTTCGTTTTATATTTTCAGACATTTCTAACGTAACGACGTAATCACTTTGGATAGTTTTCGACATGAGTTACAGACGCAGTTTTTTCTCACTTTTCGAGAAACGATGGAATAATTTGTTTCACAAGTTTTCGACGCGAGAACTTCTCGCCAAAGTTACAGAACACTGCCACAGGAGCCAAATTCCGCAACGATGAATTTCGAAATGTTCACCAATTTCAGTGTTCACTTTTAATTTTTGAGCCCGCAATGGTGAAAATTAATAATTGTGACACTTAAAGTGTACACTTATTAATAATTTTTTCACCCAAAAATCTTCGGTGAATTTTAGTTTTTTGTAATATATTTTGAACTTGAAAAAAGTAAACAGAAGGATTATGTATGTATATTAAAATTATATATTAAACAACTTATGTGACACAGTTAATTTGACAAATCAGCATGAAGAACTACATTCAGCGTAATAAAATTCATTGTTTCTTACGGAATCGTTTTTTAATGAAAAGCGAACACTGTGTCTGTCAGTGAATTTTATTTTGAGTGTTCACTGGTAAAAAAAAATCATAGTTGCGGAATCTGGCCGCAGGTATATGCAAGAGCAATAAATACAACACTACAAAAAATAAATCTTTTTCAAATGTCAAGGGAAAAATATAAACACAAATAGGAATTCAAAAAAATATAACTAAAATAAATTCCAAGAAAATACACACTTTTAATTATTTCGTGAAAATTAAAGCCTCAGATCATAGAGCTTGGAAAGGCGAAAATCGCCAGTCAGATTGGGAAGGATTCTGGATGATAGCTGGCGCTCAAGATACGATACATAATTTAAAAAATTGTTAAATTTTTTTTTTCAAATTTTCCTTTAAAAAAATTAAAAGAAAAGAAAAACTTAAATATTTTGTAAAACTTTTAATCATTTCGTGAAAATTAAAGTATAAGATCATATAGCTAGGAAAGGAGAAAATCCGCAATCAGATTGGGAAGGATTCTGGATGATAGCTGGCGCTCAAGATTCAATACATAATTTAAATAATTGTTTTAAGTTTTTTTTTCAAATTTCTCTTTAAAAAAATTTACGAGAAAAGAAAAACTTAATTATTTCGTGAAACTTTTAATAATTTCGTGAAAATTAAAGTCTAAGATAATAGAGCTTGGAAAGGGGAAAATGAAAAAGTAAAGTAAAGATAGGTATTAACAAAACATTTTTCTTTTTAAATTCTCAATAAATTAATTACAGTGTTGGGATTAAAAGTTGAATTTTTGAGAATATCTTTCAAAAACTTCCAAAGTCTACTGATGATTAGGATAGCTCCTATGAAATGTCGACATATAGAAAACTGGGAAACATAGAAAACAAGCTGTTTATAACTTTTTGATTGATATCAATGTAGAAGCTAATATAGTAAATAAAACTCAATTGTTTGAATAATGATTAACCCTTAAAAATAAAAGTTATTAAACATTCAAACCATAAAGGTATTTCTGCGCCACCCCGTAGCTTGTTAAAGAATTTAAATTCAATAATTATCGTTCCACCAATTTATAATTTTATTAGTGTCTTTTCACACATTTTGACAGTTCAAACGGTATTTATAACAAACGGTGAGCAACAAGAAGCGTAAAAAGTAAACAATAGACAATAAGAAAACAAAACACTTGTGTCGTCTAACAGTTGTTACTTTTAAAATGTGTGTTCTTCTTTCACTGGTATGTGTGTAAAATTTTAATTATCTAAAAAATGCAAAACACTTGTTACAATCAATTGTAGGTAGCTCTTGGTATTTTTAATTAATACGAATAGTATTTGAAAGAATTACCAAGCAAATAAAAGAGGGGCGCTGGTGAATCGTGAATAATTCAATCTGTGGAATTGGTCCACCATCAGATAAGACCGTAAAGGCAGGTGCTGATGTAGATCTTTTTCACTCTCCCAGTTGTTTGTACTGCTTTCTGCTGTCACTAAAGCCGAGTTCAGACTATTATACTGTGTATTAATACTTGTCAAAAATTCAAACAATACGTGCAAGTCTGAATGTAATCCGTCATACATGCGAAAAATAGTACGATAAAAATTTGACATCCCATACGACTTTTTTGTTTTTTGAAACTTTTCAAAACGATAATACTTTTCATTGGATCAGGGTAGGTCTTTTAGGAAGCCAGCTGTATAAAGATTTACTAGCCGACTATTTATTAGCCGATGGCGTGCCGTCACCGATAGTATTCTTTGTCGTTATAAGAAAGCTCGAAATTTGGGATTTAGCTGTCGTATATAAATGTATTTTGCTCATGCTATATGTAGAACATAAAATATTTTGGTGCTTTTAAATTTGGATCTGTTTTACATAATTATATTAGCTGCTAAAGATTTTCAAATGCCGGCATGTCTACCGCCTACGACGAAGAGCTCACCTGCCGCCGTGTAAAGTTTTATATTGGCACATCTCTCTGCTGAATAAATAAAAAAATATGAACAGCTGTTTTCTTTTCTACTCAAATTTTTTGGTTTATATCAAGTGTGATGGTGTGAATGCAAAATCTAATTTACGTTTTTAGACAGTCGCAAGAAAAGTGTTTAGACTTTTATCTCACAAAATCGAATGAAAGTATTTATACTTGTATAATAGTCTGATCGGGCCTTAAACAATTAATTATACATATCAATCATTTATACATATATCTCTGTACCGTGAGATATATGTATATGTATGTATTTTAATGATAAATAGTTGAACTTATTGTTTATTTCTACTATAAAATTATATGTATTATAATAAATAATGTATAATAATAATGAATAACAATCAAAAAATTATAAATAGCATGTGTTTTATGTTTCCCAGCTGTCTATACGTCAACACTTCATAGGAACTACTATAATCATCAGTAGACTTTGGAAATTTTTGAAATATATTCTCAAACATTCAACTTTATATCCCAACAATCTAAATAAATTGTTGAGAATTAAAAAAAAAAATGCTCTACTAATACCTGTCAAAACACAAAGTTTTTCATTTATACACGTCTCTTACTTTTCTTTACAACTTTCAAACAAATGAACAACCATTGGTTGCTACGATTTGTTTTTTGAACGTATCGAAAAGCAGAGAAAAAAATTCAAACAATTGCGTTTTATTCACTATATTAGCTTTTACATTGATACCAATAAAAAAATTATAAACAGCTTATTTTCTATGTTTCCCAGCTGTCTATATGTCGACATTTCATAGGAGCTACCTGCTTCTAGATACTTTCAGAAAACAAATCTTAGCAACTTATTTGTTTGAAAGGTATAAAGAAAAGTAAAAGCCGTGTATAAATAAAAAAAAAGTAAAGTAAAGATAGGTATTAACAAAACATTTTTCTTTTTAAATTCTCAATAAATTATTTACATTGTTGGGATTAAAAGTTGAATTTTTGAGAATATCTTTCAAAAACTTCCAAAGTCTACTGATGATTAGGATAGCTCCTATGAAATGTCGACATATAGAAAACTGGGAAACATAGAAAACAAGCTGTTTATAACTTTTTGATTGATATCAATGTAGAAGCTAATATAGTAAATAAAACTCAATTGTTTGAATAATGATTAACCCTTAGAAATAAAAGTTATTAAACATTCAAACCATAAAGGTATTTCTGCGCCACCCCGTAGCCTTGTTAAAGAATTTAAATTCAATAATTATCGTTCCACCAATTTATAATTTTATTAGTGTCTTTTCACACATTTTGACAGTTCAAACGGTATTTATAACAAACGGTGAACAACAAGAAGCGTAAAAAGTAAACAATAGACAATAAGAAAACAAAACACTTGTGTCGTCTAACAGTTGTTACTTTTAAAATGTGTGTTCTTCTTTCACTGGTATGTGTGTAAAATTTTAATTATCTAAAAAATGCAAAACACTTGTTACAATCAATTGTAGGTAGCTCTTGGTATTTTTAATTAATACGAATAGTATTTGAAAGAATTACCAAGCAAATAAAAAAGGACTTAAGCAAAAATTATGCGGGCATACACTATCAAAATAATCGTTAAGCATTTTGGCAGTACAGTGCGATCTAGATATTCGCGACTAATTCGAAACACTACCTATCGCGAAAACGACCTGGAAATGTCTCATGTAGTAATTGTATTATATCACGGACGGTATAGTAATTCTCGTTATAAAAGAAGATTTCTAAAATACAGAAAATAGAAAATTCCGATATCGATATATCCATGAAAATGTCAATGAAAATTTCTTTTTTGGAATGGTGATAAAATGACTTTTAAAAGTCGGTTCATAATGCAGAGTTAACTTGAGCACTTCCTTATGGAAAAACAAATTGACATAATGCTTATTGCTGAAACCCACTTGACAAGCAACAGTTATTTCAAAATTAATGGCTACATACTGTACGACACAAAAGATCCCCGTGGAAGATCTTGCGGAGGATCGGCAATTCTAATAAAATCCAGAATTAAACACTTTTTAATGAACGAGACATGTGAGGAGTATCTCCAAGCAACTAATATATGCATTGAATATTTGCATGAAAAAATCGTTATTTCCTCAATCTACTCACCGCCACGCTTTTCAATAACAGAAAGCCAATACTCAAATTTTTTCAAATCACTTGGTCCTAGATTTTTAGCGGCTGGCGACTATAACGCAAAACACACTTTTTGGGGATCACGTTTAATTACCTCGAAAGGCCGTGTGCTTTTTGACACCGTTTCCAAAATGGGTTTAGATGTGGTTTCAAGCGGACATCCCACTTATTGGCCGTCAGACCGACGAAAGATCCCAGATGTTATAGATTTTGGAGTTGCGAAAAATTTTCCCTTAGAGTGGATGCAAGTGGAGCCTTCATTAGATTTGTCATCAGATCACTCTCCCACTATAATCTCTGTTTCGTTCCCCCACGAGATTGACTCACCGTTAACTGTCAATAGAGTTAATTGGTTAAAATACAAAAAATTTTTGAGTACACATTGTACTGAAAATATCGCCTTGAGAACGCCTGAGGATATTGATGTGTCAATTAACGATTTTTCTGAAAACCTCAAACTGGCCGTACAGCATGCTACCACTAGTCATATAAGATCCAGAAATGAAACCAATAGAACTTATTCGTCTGAAATTGAGCAACTTCTGTCAGAAAAAAGAAGAGTCAGAAGAGAATGGCAACTTCGCAGATCTCCCCAGCTTAAAACTAGGCTACGGGAATGCATAACTCAGTTAAGAAATCTGCTTGAAGTCCATAGAATTGCTTCCCTTAAAACATATTTGGAAAGCCTTGATGGTACTCCTCAATCTGATTATTCCTTGTGGAAAGCGACAAAAGGTTTAAAAAGACCCGTAATAGGTAAGCCACCTTTGCGAACTTCAACTGGCGACTGGGCAAGAAGCGACTCTGAAAAGGGGATGTTGTATGTCGATCATTTGAGAAACGTTTTTATTACAAATGATTCAGCGAATATTACAGCGGAATTACCACCATATGTTGTTAGACCCCCTGTGTCTTTGAGACTTAATTTTCAAGATGTCGAAAACGTTATCGCAAATACAAACCCAAGAAAAGCTCCAGGCATTGATCAAATTACTGGTAAAATGCTTGAACAGTTACCTCGTGTAGCTAGAAGGGTTCTACTTTTTATTTTTAACGCCATTTTACGCCTTGAGTATTATCCTGCAGAGTGGAAGGTCTCAATGATTACTATGATACCCAAGCCAGGGAAGGATCTGACAAAGGTAGAATCATATAGACCAATAAGTCTACTACCAACAATTTCAAAACTGTTCGAAAAATTGTTAATGGCGAAGTTGAGTCCAATATTGAACAATGTGGGGTGTATCCCTGATCATCAATTTGGTTTTCGGGCTAAACATAGCACCATAGAACAAACGCACAGACTAGTCAATGTCATAAGACAGACCTTTGAGGAGAAGAAGTATTGCTCAGCTCTATTCATCGACATATCTCAAGCTTTCGATAAAGTGTGGCACGACGGGTTGATGCACAAAATAAAGTTAAATTCTGGAAAGCTACTTATATGGGCGGAAGTTTATTATCAGAGAAGGCGATTTTATAAGCCCAACTCAGCCAATCGAAGCAGGTGTTCCGCAAGGCAGCATACTGGGGCCTACTTTATATTTGATTTACGCCTCTGACATGCCAACGACATCCGGAATCCATACTTCAACCTTTGCAGATGACACAGCGTTTTTGAGTGTTCATGAAAACCACCAATTAGCTTCACGAAATTTACAGGAATACATTTCAATATTAGAGAAATGGCTAAAACTTTGGAAAATCAAAGTTAATGAACAGAAATGTACTCATGTCACATTCACTCTGTGTAAGCAAACATGTGCGCCTATCCAAATAAACAACTCACATATTCCGCAACACAGTGAAGTCAAGTACCTTGGTATACACCTCGACCGTAGGCTAACGTGGAAGTCTCACATTGAAGCAAAAGTCACTCAGATGAAACTAAAAGCAGCGCAACTAAATTGGCTTATGGGCAGAAACTCGACATTGAAGTTGGATTGCAAACTTCTGTTATACAATGCAATTCTAAAACCTATATGGTGCTACGGAATTCAATTATGGGGCACCGCCTCAGCGTCAAATATTGAAAAAATTCAAAGGCGACAAAACCAAATTCTTCGAACGATTACTGCAGCTCCATGGTACGTAAAAAATTCACGAATTCATAACGATCTGAGTGTTCCGCTGGTAAAAGAGGAATTTTCCAAGTACGCGACAAGGTATGTCAGTAAACTGGAACTTCATCCAAACCCTCTTGCGCGCAATATACTTAATTTTGGCGGCCACATTCGGCTTAAAAGAAGGGATACCGCTGCCACCATCAGATTGCTCAATAGGTGATTTTACCGAAATAGCTCCCGCATAATAAAACTTTTTGTCTAGCATTGGCCGGACTTAAGAATCCCATTTTTTAAATTTAGTGTTAAGATTTGAATACTTATTGTTAGTTCATTTGGAAGATTCAATAAATAAAAAATGCTACAAAAAAAAAAAAAAAAAAATAATGCAGAGTTATACTGCTATAAATGTAAGAAAGCAATACATGATTAAATTAAGGTCCGTGAAGTAATAAAAATATAATAACAAAAAAATTTTAATAATTTTTGAGTACAATACATTAATAATACATTATAATATAACTTTTTATCAAAGTTATTATATATTGTAATAATATAAGATAAATTGTATGTACAATTTAAGCAAGTTTCGTACCTTTTGTATACTTATGTACTGAATACTATGAACTCTCATCACTGCTATAAACAGCTGTAATCCTTTTATTTTGTAATTTAATTGATATAATGATATGGACCAAGGCGAATTCATTTTACTGGGATTACAATAAATACAACAATGCAAAAACAACATGGGGTTTTGTTGTTGCTTGAGCAACTTGTGTGTCAAAAAATGATTATAGAAAGTATCCCAGTTGACAAAATTGTCCTAGACGACATTCTCTTTGAAGATATATGCACGATTTGTCCTCTTTTGTTTAGGAATTTATATTTGTGTTTAAATGAGCGACGCGATGGGCGACAATGTCTTCAATCTAGTCTTTAAATCGTTCAAGTAAAATATTTCATCAAAAAAGTTAACGGAACTCTAAAAAATACCACAAATTTATAATATTTGAGTCTACATTTTTACTCAGTTCAATATTAACAGCAGTACAAGACCTATCGTCTGTACATTTTTTGTGTGAAATAAAAATATGTATTATAGCTATAATTTCTAAATAAATTTAACATACTTTTTTTTTCAATTATACAAATTAATTTTTTTTAAATAATCGGTATCAAAAATATTGTTTATTCTTTCTAATTAATTTTTTTTTACTTTTTTATATTATTAATTTATTGAACTTTTGTTGAACTTTTATAATTTTTTTTAAATTAAATTTTTGGTTTGTACATTTGTACAACGGGTTATAGTCCCCCAGCTAAAGATTTGATTATTATTTTACTTGTCTTCTTCAATCAAAATTATTGCTCATAGCCGATTTGTATTGTAAAAAATCCTTCTTAAGAAAAAAAAAAAACTTTTTTATATTATTTAAAAAAAATTTAAAAGATTACATTGCATGTTGTAAAAAGTTTTAAAATTTCAGAAATAATTTAAATAAATTATATTGCATCAAATGTTTGTCTTTTGGCGTATTCATTAAGAGACCTTTAAAAAGGCTTTTCAAATGTCTTTTGTTAACGACTCTCATTCTTGTACTTTTAATTAGAATTAAAACAATATTAATATCATTATTATTAGACATATGTATGTACTTACATAAAAAAATTTATTTTAGAAAGCTTCCCCAGAATTGAAAAATTTATATGTACCTATATCACGCAGTAGCATTAATAATAAAAACTGAAATGTACGGCGCCTACTAGGTGGCAACATTGGAAATACATTTTTGCATTGTATACATGATAGCTTAAAATTCATAAACAATTAATTAAAAGTTGGCTATTTTTGTAGTCAGCTACTGATTATCCGACCGGGTAGAAACAGCTTTTGACACTTGATGTTTTGCAAATAGAAAAAAAGTAGTACATCTGTTTTTTTTTCAGTTTCACCTGGTAAAATGAATTCGCCTTGATATGGACGATGAAAAATTAATTATTTTCTTTAACACACAATAATATAAATATGAAGAACAGAACACTTTTTCTTCACATGCATTTTTGTTTATGTCAGAAACACATGACACGGTTTTAAGTGTTCTATAAGTGCTACTACATTTACATTTACGTTACATTTACTATTTCTACGGTCGGCTAAATGGTTTGTTCAATACACAAGAAGAGATATTTCACCAGGAAAAAACTAGCAAACAACTCCTAACTTCAGTTCTATTTCATAATATTTTATTAAATTAATGTATTAAAATTGCAAATAAAAAACAAAACTTGCCTGTTATTTTTCATATATGCACAAACATACATACATATGTAAAACTAATGATGATCCAATGAGAGCATATAAGGAGATTTGCCAGTTATTTTCCCTCAGGTATTTTGATAGGCACACGATATATGAGGAGTATTTATGTTTCAATGCCACCTGTTGCCTTCAAAACAAAACACTCCGTGTTTCATTCTCAACTATACACACACCAACGTCAAGCTTATTTATTACACAAATTTAAGCTCGCTCACAATTTATCTTTTATCAAGTTATTGCTCTCTTGACTTTTTCTTATTAAGGTTTGTTTACAAAAGAAAAAATTAAACCGGGTTTAGAAAAAAATAACTGAACTGAATTGAGTTTTTAAAATGTTTTGCTTGCGAGGTTTGTTGTACGGGGAAAAAAGGTGTGTGGGAATTTTGTAAATACATATTTAATCTCTGAGCAATGCACAGAACTTTAATATTTTCGTGTTTCAGCTCAATTTGGTTATTTGAGAAGCTTCTGCTGTTATTTTTATCTGCGCTGCTTCCTCTTCCTCTGGCTGTTGTTTTAGTTTTATTTAAGCCAAGTTATTTGGTTTTTTGTTTTATTTATTTATTTATTTATTTATATGTATGTACTTTAAAATATTCAACTGTATAGGTAAATTTAAAAGCCGCGTTGTGTTTACTAAACATGTATCTACTTGTAGAGTATATAGACAATTTATTTCATAAATAAAGCCAAGAAAATATATTGCAAGGGGGCCTTGTACTCTGCACATACATACATACAATAAATTTTGTAAATTTATGCACTTTTTTCTCCATTAAAATCAACAATTAAAGAAGCTACTTTTATACTTTTGCCAATGATTTTATTGTTGTTGTTGTTGTTGAATCACTCAAGCAACATTTGGCTCAAAATGAAATCATGCAAGTATTCAAAAAACCACTCAATTGCAACCAATTTCTAAACACTTGTTTATTTTCTTTATTATGTTTATTTTAATTAAAACACATATTTTACAGCTAGAACTTTCAAATTGTTTTTAATAGAATTATGTAGGTAGGTATAGACTGAATTAAATTTTTGTAAGCTTAAAAACAAGCATAATTTAAATATGGCTGCACACGCGCTGCGCTTATTTCATTTAATACTTTTCTCTTAAGACACACATTTTATTACTTTGCCGTGTTTAATTTATGCACTTCAAAGTTACCATTTTTATTATAAACTTATTTACTCACTACCTTCGGTTGAACAAGCAACAATAGTTAACAAACATTAACAACAACAGCAACAACTAAAAAAGCCTACGTAAGTTTAAGCATGTCTTATACACAACATGACAACAAAACAAAACAATTGAACAATCGAACGCGCCTTTGGCCAACCGAACACAACAACTAAACACGGCTGTTACTAAATCTCAACTAACTACCTTTCATAAACTCTTTGGCTCTTACACCGAATTTATTGCAACCGAAAATAAAGTGGGATTGAAATTAGTTGTGTACGAAAGCTTTGAACTAAAAGCTTGAAATATAAACTTTTCAACGTGGGGCTTCTTAAAATAACTGTTGCATTGAAATATAAGGAAAGCTTAAAATTTAATCCGAGGGAATTTTTTCTTATGATTTTTTATTAGCGTTTTGAAACAAATTTTACGTTTTATTAACACTTCATAGAGGGTGAACTAAAACTTTCAATAATATATGCTTTAGATTGCAAAATGGAATTTTTTTAACACGCTTTTATTAGTTTGACTTCCATATTTGTTTGTATGTCTACAACACTCGAAACCCATGCCATATGAGGTATGTATATAAAACTCTATATACAGTGTTGCTGCACTAGAGTGAAAATCGGAGTTGCCATATTGGTTCCGGAGAAGTGGAGGGATTTTGGGGATTCACGAAGCCGATTTTGGGAATTCCCAAAAAAAACTCGGAACCACTACGCTAACCGAATCGGAACCGGTTTTTCATATTCGTCCACATTTAAACCGTGGAACATGTAGCTGAACGATTCAATTTAGTGCGAAAACTGAATTTTTTATATTGTTTCTGGGAATGTGTGGGATTTTGACGATTTCTGGCTTCAGTTCGATTTTGTTCGAACAAAATATAAAATTAAACCAATTCAAGCTGAGAGTTGATCGTGAAAAATATATTCCCTCTCTCACAAGAAGAGAGACGTCAAACTATATATAAAAAATTTTTGTCCGTACATTTTGTTCGGAAACAATGAGTGAATCTAGCTTTAGAGTTCACTTCATCATTTGCTTGCAAGTTGAAATAGCAAAATTTTGTGAATGCGACCTTCAGCACATCAATTTTATGGCTACAATTCGTATGTAAATAATCATAGATATTTATTTACTTAGAAAGCAAATGAATGTATCCAAATGCCTTTTGAGCGTAATCAAGCTAGGGTGATAGGGCGGTTATTATTCTACCGAGTTTCTGGTTTTACTAAAAGCGTTTTTTTTTTAAATGTCTATTTTAGAATATTGAATAAGCCGGGGTTTTTGTTACATTTCTTTTTTCTACTTTAATTCCAAATATGCTCGTAACTAAAGTATTTTTATGAGTGTAGAGTGAGAATTTATTCCATTTGCGTGGTGAAAACTTATATTTCCGATCCACTTTTGAGCTGAAAGGCAACATAGTATAGAAAACGTAGCAAAAACTGATTCAACTCATAATAAAATATTTTATTTTTGAGCTACAAATGTGATTCTTGGCCATTTCAAATATTTGTGAACGATAACATTTGAAATCGTGAAACAGGTCCTTAATTCACAGTTATGTATACAATCGTTTGATATAGACCCTGATATACTAGCCGTCGCCGAGATATAGCCTAAGCCGATTTTTTTAATGAAAATGTCGTATAAGCGAACTTAAACAACTTGTTTTGCTTAAAAGCAGTTCTGGTAATATAAGGTGGATGTCACATACAGAAAATGAAAATTTCTGATATCGGTCCATATACATATACCCAAAATATAGTCTAAACCGATTTTTCCATGAAAAAATTTGGTTTGCTTAAAAGCAGTTCTGGGTATAAAAGGATCTTACTAATATACAGAATATGATAATTCCGATATTGGTCCATATATACCCGAGATATAGTCTAAATCAAATTTTCTATAAAAAAATGTTTTTTTGCTTAAAAATAGTTTTGCATGTAAAAGGAGGTTACTAAAATACAGAAAATTATAATTTCCCTTATTGGTCCATATATTCTCGGGTATATATAAATATAATCTAAAACGATTTTTACATAAAAATAAATTGTTTTTTGCTTAAAATCAGTTCTGTATATAAAAGGAGGTTACTAAAATACAGAAAATGATAATTTTCGTTATCGGTCCATATATACCCGAGATATATTATAGCCTAAGCCGATATTTCGATGAAAAAAAATTGTTTTTGCTTAAAAACAGTTCTGGTAATAAAAGAAGGCTATATAAATACAGAAATTTTAAATTTCCGATATCGGTCCATACTCGCATACACCCGAGATATACATACATGTTCTGGGAAACGCAAATCGCTTAAATTTAGCGTTTTCTATTTCAAAACGCCAAATAGGTGTTCTGAGAAACGTATAACGCAAGAAACATGGTTTTGCGATTTGAAATCGCCAAATAGGTGTCCTGGAAAACGCATATCGCTTAAAATTGGCGACTTCAACTCGCATGTATATATTGAAGTGAGCTGATTGAATTTGCTAAAACTGAACTTGCAAGAGGCAAGAAAATTATTCACAATTAAAATTTAATATGTTTTCTTTTTATTTCAATAAAAAGTTTAAAGAATTTTACACGTTTTCATTAACAAAACTAAATTGAAAAATGTTTCTATTTTTTGTCGAATTTTTTTTCGTTTTATATTACTACCACATACATACTTATATACGTATGTAAAACACATGTTGTATTTTTTCGGAAAAAACTCCTAAACGCCAGTAAAACGCGCGTTCCTCAGAACACCTAAAAATCAATTAGGCGTTTTTCAAAACGTAATGCGGGTTCAGAACGCGCGTTCTTGGAACATGGCTGATAGCCTAAACCGATTTCTCCATGAATATTTCCATGAAATATTACTTTTTTGCCATTACAAGCCAAAAAAATATATTTTCGCTGATATCGATCCATATACATCCGAGCATATTTAGTTCAAATTTTAAATTTTACGGCCCAGCCGAATATACTATATATATACTTGTTTTTCTTTTAATTATTGTATTGTAAAAGTCCCGGTTAACCGGTTTTTTCTTTAAATATTAAACGGCAACTGTTTTTTTTTAATTGCCAATATTCGAAAAGGGGGTTTACAAAAATGTCGAATAATCGATCACCCTAAATCAAGCAGACGTTTAATATCTAGGCTATCTAGACAATTTAGCAGAAATATTGGAATGCGATGTAGGTGGATTTGGTTCTTTTGTCCAATTCCAGTGTTGGTTGGTTTTGATCTGCACCAGTAATTTGTAGATCTGTTAAGTCACATTTCACACTCAGGCAACGCAACTAGGCCAAATTGAACCCGAGTGGGCTGACTTTAAATGGCTGCCAGCCTCTTAAACTTAACCTAATACTAAGCCAAAACTTACCTGTCAACATATTTTTCTGCACAAAACTCAAAGAACTTTTTGGTGTTTTGCGCGGTTTTTGTGTTACTTTTTGTATTTATTGAATTATTTTAGGGTGATATATTTATTTTGTTTTTTACATTTTTTGTTTTTTTACATATATATTTTTTTATTTTTTTATCAACTAAAATAAAAAAATTTAAGTTTTTTATTTAAAAAAAAACCAATTTACCCATAAATCACAAAACTATATTTTTAATATTATTTTTTTTTACATGTGTATATTTGTATGTTCGTATATGTATATTTAAAAGCCGAAACCCTATAATAATAATGGTCTCAATATGTTTCAATTAAGTGTTGTTAAGTTAATAAAAAAAATACGTATTTGAAACAAAAAAAAACTCTTAAAAAAGACCAAAAGCAACATGGTAAAAAAACTCAAAATTATTTTATTAGATTTATAGGTGTGTTCCACGAGATTTCGGACTAGTGACAGTAAAAAACAATTTACTCTTTAAATTTACAATTTTACCAAAAACTGCTGGAACGCAAAAAAATACAATTGTACTTCTTGAAATACTAATGCTGCTTACTTTTTAGATTAAATTATAGTTTAGTGATTTTAGACGCTTAAAACGCATAACATCATAAAAACAAAACATTTGCATTATTGGCAGCTTTAAAATTAATATAATTATTATATCTGCTCTTCATAAAACAAATTTCGCTGTACTGCAGCATGATACACGATACTTATTTCCATACTTATGAAAGCGGAATTTTGATTTTCGTACTTGAAAGTTCGACAGCATGATACACGTTACTAATCTGATACTTGTACGATTTGTCGTTCGATTTGTAGTATCGTCTATCATAGGCATAATACATATTTATAAAAGGGAAAGCCAAATAACCATTCCAATTACCGCTTACAATTTTACAACGTAATTTTTAGTTTAAGTAACATTCCATATTGCTTTTAATTAAGCTAGATTCACAAAAATTTTGTTCCGAAGCAATTTTAGCGGTTTCAGAGTTTGTCCTAAAACAATTTACATATCAGTTCAATTTTGCCGGAAAAAATTAAAGCAGCCAAGGTGCATTAACATCTACACTAGAGCAAAATTACAACAATACAACAAAAACAGAGATGTGGTAAGCTATGTTTGTCATAAATATTTGTAACTTTTTTCACAATTATAAACTATGAATGTACCTTTTCATAATTATAAATTATTTTTATTTGATGTTCACAAAATGTTTAATTCAGAATATAACACTAAATTCACTTCCAAAAATGTAAACAATACATTTGACGTAAATAGCTTACTATATTGCCAGTAGCAAAAAATTGTCACATGCCGTAGCGCTGCCACCTTGTAGATGTTATTGCACCTTGAAAGCAGCTATAAGAACAAATAAGATAAAAACAAATTTAACTCTCTTTCCATCTCGCTCTCAAAAAGAGAAACGTCAAATCACACACACAGGCCTGGGGGGTTACTCTCTATTGCGATGCGAAAGAAAAATGGTTCTTAATCAAAGAATTGGTACCCTGTATTGCGTTTTCGTATTTTCTTTCGCATTTAAGTTTTCCATTTCGCACATTTTATTTTATAATTTTTCGCTATTGTTTATTTTGTGATACCAGCGTTGCTTCATTTTTAAAGTATTTCGTAAAAAAGTTTGCGGCAACGGCACAGAGTACCAAATTATATTCTTATCGCATTTACCTTTCGCATCGCAATAATGAGTAGCCCCCCTGTTCTTAAAACGGCGTGCGTTCAAATCACGAATCGTTTTGAAAGTACGCACATAATTTGAAGCTGTTCTGCAAATCACGTGATTTTACGGTTTTCGACGTGCTTTTAATTTTTCGAAAGCACGAGAAAACGGCTGTTTATATACATTTTTGCTTTGTTTGTTTATAGTTTTATATTCTTAACTACAATAAAAAGTAAAAAATATGCCGGGAGCTAGTTTATTGGCAATACTCGCTTTAAGAAGACAACATTTGAAATATGAGAGAATTAAAAAACGTCATTTACGGATTTATCAAATCTTATGGACATAAGCGAAACCGTGTAAGTAAGCAAAATTTAATTGATGCAAAAGATCTAATCCAATCGCTTTTTAGCTTTATCTCCTTTTACCGGCTTAACAAAAGAGCTTTTCAAATGGTAATGGAGGATCTAGCACCAAAGTTACCCCAAAGCAGTATTTTAGCAAATATTCAACTAGCAGCTGTGCTTACATTCCAGTTAAAGGAAAACGTATGTCCAGCATGGATTTATATAGATCAGCAAATGCAAATTTCATCAAAAGTTGCCACTGTTTTCATTGCTGAAATTTAATTCGATTTTGTCTTTACTCATTTTTTAATTTTCGCACAAGTTACGACTGGCAGCCTCAGAAATATTTTCGAAAAAAATAGACCAGCTGACTGCTAAAGAGAAAATATAAATCACGACCGTTGGTAAACAAAGCAAAACAATTTCTCACACAACAAGCAGTGTCGATAATTTTATTAATACTCGTATTTATGCTTCTGTGTGAATAAAACTTAATTTTATGACCAAAATGAACAAACAACATATCATTTTATTTACATAAAAATAGTTTCATTAAATTTGTAATGAAAAAACAAAGAAAATAACCAAGTGATAACAAAAAGCCAACCATTTGGCATGTTCCGAGAACGCGCGTTCTGAAACCGCAATGCGTTTTGAAAAACGCTTAATTGATTTTTAGGCGTTCTGAAGAACGCGCGTTTTACTGGCATTTCGGAGTTTTTTCCGAAAAAATACTACATGTGTCTTACATACGTATGTGGTAGCTAAATAAATAAAAAAAGTATGTGGTAGTTAAATAAATAAAAAAAAAAAGGACAACAAATGGACAAAGTTTTTAATTTAGTTTTTTTAGTTGAAAATGTGTAAAATTCTTTAAACTTTTTATTGAAATAAAAAGAAGACATATTAAATTTTAATGGTGAATAATTTTATTTGTAAGTTCAGTTTTAGCAAATTCAATCAGTTCACTTCAATATACACATGCGAGTTGAAGTCGCCAATTTTAAGCGATATGCCTTTTCCAGAACACCTATTTGGCGATTTGAAATCGCAAAACCATATTTCTTGCGTTATACGTTTCTCAGAACACCTATTTGGCGTTTTCAAATCGAAAACGCTAAATTTAAGCGTTCTGCGTTTCTCAGAACATGCCTGAATATTTTCTGTGTGCAGAACACCTTTTGCGCGATTTGAAATCGCTTTGGCCAAAAGTGATTTGCGGAACAGCCCTGATAAAAAAAACATGCTCCAGAACAAAAATTCTGTTTCGAAACCAAGGGTGAATTCCGCCTTAGTTTTTAAACAACAACTTTTTTCCAATTAGCGAGTTTCCAGATTACTTTTTCAGTTTCATATGTATGTAAACAAAAAACAGCTGATCATTCAATTCTAGTCCGAATTTACTCGAAGAAAAAATTCGGGCTAATTTGTACAGGAAATGAAATAAAATTACTCTCAAAATTTAACAAAAATTGTTACGTGGAACGCTTTTGGACAATTTTGGACTGTTTTTTCTTCACGTGGAATTCACCTAATATTTTTAACAAAAACTTCATTTCAAACGGCAAGCGAATTAAGAAAATAATTTTCTGTTTTTAATCTTCACCCGGTTTTAATTATAATTTTTTATTTATTTTTTTACTACACATCAATATTACTTGTTATTTATATTGAATTAAGTTTTACTTTTTTCCAATAATATTTTGAATAATTTGTAAAATTTTGAATTGAGTTTTTGTGTTTTTGTAATATTTCTTGAAGAGTTTTTGCTTTTAAGTTTGGCTTATAGTTTTTGTTTTTCAATAAACCTTAAGATCACATATTGTTTAATTACATCATTTTTTTTGTTTTTCACAAAAAATATTTTTATAATTAATTATTTAAATTACTTATGTAGGTTTTTATTTTGTTAATATCACTATGTTTTACTTCATGCTCGGTTTTTATTAAAAATTAAGCAGTTCATAATTTAAACAAAAGCGGCATAAATATCTTGTTTTTAATTTAAAATTAGGCTTAAAGAGTTATTTAAAAAAAAAAAACTTTAAATCAAAAGTAGAGGTTGTCCGAAATTAAGATATCATTCTAATTTTGCTGCTATTTTTACCAGTTTCATTCTACTTAAGTTAACAGTTTTATTCAAAATGTTATTTTTTATACCCCTATTACGGGTCACCACTGTTGCAAAAGTTTGATTGGCTTTCAGCCATGCTGAGAAACGCAAAATTTTAAAATCACTTAGAGCGCTTTCACATACGGCAACTTAGTTGCGCAATTCTCTTGCCCAAGTCTTGTGGTTGTAGATGTGAGAGGTAAGAGCAGCTTGAATCAAAATATTAAGAAAATTTAAATAAAACAGAATGAAAGCTGCGCAACTAAATTGCTGTATGTGATTATACAAGAAAGTTTAAAAGGAAATAATGTAAGCAAAAAGTAGACTTGGGCAAAACTAAGTTGTCTGATGTGAAAGCATTCTTATTAGGTCAAAATCGAAAATCCCATTTTTCTGTGTGCTGAAGATCGCACGTTTTTTTTAAGTCCCAATTTTCACGAGGCAACTTTAGTTCCGCAAGTCTTCAATAAGTGAGAAAAGAGTGCGGAGTGTAAAACTGAGTACAGACTTGCTTGTACTAGAAAAGTCGTTTTGTGCTGTCATTCGTAACGTCAGAAATTTTACATCTTCTTTCATTTGTGTTTCTTTTACGTATTGATTTGTTGTCCGCAGTAAAAGCAATATTGGCGCAAACTTGTGATATTTTAATTAATTTGAGAAAAAAATATATTAAATACACCGGCTAAACCTCAAAAAACAGACAGCAGCAGTGCTTTGGAAGAAGTGAAAATTAAATAGAAACATTTGAGAATGCAGTAGATACAAGATTAAGAAAGTGTAAACAATAGAAAACGAAAGTTGCTCAAGTAAAATTGCTGTGTCTGAAGATAAAAGCAAGTTTAAAAGAAAATTTGATAAGAGTTGCGCAACTAAACTTGCTTCGTAAAAATTGGGACTAAGTAAAATATGTGTAAAATTTAGTAGCAAATTTTTAGGTTGTGCCATCTGAAGTTTTTAAAGTAAACATAGCGCTCCTTTATTGCAACATAGTCATAACTCAAAAAAGCTTGCTTCGAGAAAAACACATTTCAAATTTTAGCTTCCATACAAGTCTTAAAAAATATCTCCTAAAGGCCCTGATTCACTATCCTACACGATCGTACGATTCATTCACAGGAAACTGTTTCAAAAATCTGGCCGACTTGAAAAAATCGTTTCAAAATGGCGTTGTAGGCCACACTATTACACAAGTATGATTGAAATAATTTATATAAACAATAAAACAATTAAAAACTCTTATTAACATAATAATTTTACATTACTTAAATTTTTTTCTTGAGGCACCAACAATATTCTTATATTTTTCACAATATATATCATACTGATCGCACAGAAACCATAATGTTTTGAAAAGTTTCATAAAAATTTTCAAATCGCACGATTTGTCAAAACATCTGTTGCACGGTTGCATTTTTAGTACTTTTTCAGCACACATGCTTTATTTTGTAGATCGCACGATCGTGTATGATAGTGTAACATGGCCTTAAAGGAAACAGTTTAAAAGTAATTTGAATAAATTTTTGGCACAATATAAAAAATAGTACTATTAACAATTCTGCATTGTTAACTCGAAATGTTAATTTTTTGAGATATGATTATGTTCCAATAAAGGAGCGATATACAATACAGCAATCATATGTATAAAAAAGGTGTAATTTTTAATCAAAACTTTTTTTATTAAAATAGATGAAAATTCTAAATTCTTTTTATGTAAATGCATAAACACAAGTTAAATTTTATTTAGACGCTTCCAGTTCCACAGTTTGATATTTAATTTTCATATTATAAGCAAGTTCACTTAGAGTTCACTTCATCATTTGCTTGAGAGTTGAAATAGTAACATTTTTTGTGATTGAGACTTTCAGCACAACAATTTGGTGACTTTTTTTGCGTAGTTATAGTTTCAGCACACGGCTGATAAAATCTGCAGCAGACCGGTTTCAAACCATGAGATCACTTAAATTTTTGTGTGCAGAATATCAAATCAGTGATTTCTAATGACTTCCGTGCCATGTGATGAAAGGCTGTTTGACTGCAGAACACCTTTTTTGTGATTTCAACTCACTTTCACAGAAAGTGCCTTTTTTAAAAGAATTTTGCCATTATATAAGTGCGTTAAAAAAACATGTTTTAAAAAGTCTGTTTTTCAAAAAAGTACCTATCGAAAACCACCTTTTAAAAAGTTGCCTTCTAAAAATATATTTTAAAAAGGTATCTTTGAAAAAAGTAGCTTCCTAAAACGAGTACATTTAAAAAAACTGTGGTTTAAAAAATATTTACTTTAGATAAGTTTACATTCTGAGTGAATCAAGTATTCGTTAAAAATATTACGCTTATAACTTTTTTCGAAAGAATTACATTTAAAAAATATATTTTTAAGAAGCCTTTTAAAAAACATTTATTTTACAAATATTATTTTAGTTCCTTTTAAAAATATAAAGATAATACGTTATATTTAAAAAAAAATAATCGTATAAAATATCTTTTAAAAATTAATCACACTTTAGATTTTTAACTGTTTCAATTACATTTTTTTATCTAGCCGCTTTTGTTGCACACATTAGGAAAGTAGAGCTTGCCGAATGTGAATACGAGTACGAATATTATCAGCCATGTCACAAATTTTCATTCCAATGTGCAATAACAGACGAGAACAAAAGTGATATTTTGCCGGCATAATTTTTTCAAGCAGCACGAAACCAATACAATCAAGCCAGCAATAAAATCAGAGATCTGCAACCGGTGCCTTTTTTAATTACCTAAGTACACCCGTCTTAAATAGAGTTGTGTTGTGACTGGCCACCGCATATTGTTTGCACAACTATGTTTTCTATGCGTCTAACTGGAGTATATAACATACTCAATCAAGTTTGTATACGGTGTCTGCTTGATTTGGTTTCTCAATTATTTCTCCACATTTGGCAATCAAACTCATACTTCTTTTTAGCAATGAAAATAATATTTGTATGTAAGAATTTGCAGGCACACATATATATACCTTACCCTTGAGAGTGTGTTTGTTCACTTTTATGTAAGTGTTTACTCACTCACATTCGGTAAACGTATTCGTACCAAGCGCGGCGTATTCGTACCAAGATCATGTCTTGGCGATCGTGTTCTGAAGAAAATATATACACATATTTGATGTGAACATCATTAGTACAAAAGCAGTAAAAATAATAACTTTTACTTAAAAAAAAGATATTTTTAATGAAGCACATTTTCATCAAATTTCTTTCATTTTATGTTCCTTCATTTATAATAATTTTTATTTCTTGGTTTTAATCCATAACCGCAATAAATCCATAGTTATCCAAACATATAACCAATTGTGGAAAAAATTTTCTTTGAATTGAATTTCCGTTTCAAAGCAAAAACAATCTTAAAATCATCATACGGTATGCCACTTTCAAAATCGTCAACATGGTTGTAAATTACTAAATCTGGCAGCCGCGATTTTAGTTAATGTTAAGTAAAAGGTGACGCATATACACAACAAAAGAATTTGTCAAGAGTGTTGTTTTTACAAGTTGGTTGTGTGAATACGCCATGTAAGTATTATTAAGAAAAGGATTAAAACCGAAAATAGAAAATACTCAAAACCTTACTCTTACTGTGTGCGAGTAACAAAAAAATACACAAGAGACGAAAGTGATTGGATACATTTTTGATGTATCAAGATTTCGCAAACGAACAACAGGTATAAATACCACCGCATCTCTTTTTAAGAGTGTTTAAAATACTCGGATGTGAAAATGATTGGGTAAACAACCTTATGGTTGCGGTGCACCGGTGCAGATCTCTGCTTGCGAGTTGAAATAGCAACATTTTTTGTAATTGCGACTTACAGCACACCAATTTAGTGACTTAAAATCGTAATCACATTTTTTGCGAAATCTGAGTTTCAGCACATTGCTGAATGTACTAAGTTTTAATAATAAAGTGCCTGCAAAAACTTGAATTTAATTTTAAATTCACTGCAGGTTTGAAATCACAAAAATCAGAAATATTTTGTCTGTTTTTGTGATTTCAAATCACTTGCACAAAAATTGATTTGCAGAACATTTCTGTTAATTACCATTTTTGACATATTGATGAAATACAATAAAATAACGTCTGTTCACTAGCGCATAAACTAAAATCGTTTGTTGTTAAACGAGTGGGTTTCTGACAGAATTGAACAATTTTTTATTGCAGGAAAAGCAATTTTAGTAATTTATATGATTTCAGAGAAGTGCAGTCAGTTACTTTTCAATATCTTTTGGCGATTGCTTTTAGTTATTCGATTTAATTGGTTAATGTTTAGTACATACGAATAACCGTTTCAAATCGGTTATACTCTAGCAAATACAAATATTGAAAGCTTTTATTTCAAACTTCGATTGTGAATATTCGCTCTACTTCCCCAATATGCAATTCTTATTATTAAAAAAAAAAAAAAAATAACAGAATAGATTTTAAATCAAAAGTAATGGAAACTTAAAACAACAAATATGTTTATAAAAAATATACATGTAATATATACATACATACACATGTACATATGTATATAATAACAGATTTACAAAGGAAGCTTTTTAATTTTTTAATTACATTACAATAATATGTTAAATTTAAGAATTAATTGTTATTTAGTCCCAGTATTGAATTTTATATCTAGGATTTATTTTAGAGCATACAATTGGTTATAATTAAAATATTTTAAACATTTTAAAGGCTGTTTGTTGCTAAAGTAATAATATTTTATATAAAGAATTATTGTATTTTATATTTGGATGTATTTTATAGTTTAGTTTGTCTAATTATTGTTAAATTAAATTACTTGTACAACTAGAAAATAAACAAAAAAAAGTCTTTAGTTTGGAGAGGCAAATTATTGAATTAGTAATTAACTTTAAAGATTTATTTAGAAATATTACAAGAGTTTAAGTCCCTACAAGTTTGTTTAAGTTTTCATTTTGGGTGGTTAGTTTTATTAATTAGCCTACTTTGTATTATTATTTTATATTCTATGTTAATTACTTTTATTTATAAAATGTTAAGTTGTGTAAAGTTTATTAAGCACAGAGATAGGAAAATAGCCAGCGCAGGACTTTAGTTACGTTTCGTTTGCCACAAAATTATTATTGATCATTAAGAATGGCTGACTGCCATCCAGACACGTGGAACCAAGGCCTCTTGGTTTAAATTAATAAAAACGACGTTTGTCGCTTTACATGAAGTTCACAAAAATATCCTAAGAAAGCATATTTGCTTATCCCTGCTTAAGCATATCAGTGTAAAGGTTTTTGTAATGATAACTTTTTTCTTGTTTTGAATTTGGAGTTGTAGTTTTTGATTTGATATTTTCCTTTTTTTTTCTTTTGAAAAATGCCTTTAAATTAATTACTAATATTTCATTTAAAATTTTTGATTTTAAATACAAAATTCCAAACATAAAATTTGAAAACAACTCTTCAAAGAATTTACCTAAATTTAGCAATATTAAAAAAAAAGATTTTCATTATACAAACTTCGATTTTCTAAAGTAAAAGAATTATGGGTTGATTTGAAATTCGAATGACTCCAGCGACAGTTTTGTAATAGATGAAAACAGATGTGCCCAGATGCTATGCGCTTGATGCTCAATTGTTTTTGTAAAAGCGCTTAGCTATAGGCCTCTGCTCTTTAATACATACATACTGCGCTCAGCACTAGCAATCAAAAATACACAAACAACTTCGTCTTATATATTTCTTTGTTATTCTTCACTGCACACACACAAAAGCAAAGCAACAACTCTTTCGCATGCTTTGCGGGTAAACATTGACGACAACGATTATCAGTGTAAATTTTGTTTTTGTAAATTGTTTTGCCTTTTACAACACAAAATATTACATAAAGGTAGGTCTTCCTTAAATGTATTGGTGTTTGCTCTTCCATATAGGACTATTGGGCACCCCTGGATTAAAATAACTACTGGTGTTTTCTTTTCTGAGAAAAGTGCTGCCCTTTAAATGTTTAACATTTTTTGCCGATTGCCATCATACTTAAAAAGTTGTACGTTTGTTATTATCACAAAAGAACAAGAAATGCTAACAATATGCGTTCAATAATAATGTACGCGTTTCAAATATATCATGACAAATGATAGCATAAAATAAAGCATTACTACTTTTAACAAACCAACGTTTTAGTCACTATTTTTATCAAATAAATGAAAGCTATCATCAGCAGCATGTAGCTGCGTTGTATGCACTAGCTGGAGTCTATACGACATCCAGGTTTGCTCATGAATGCCGGATATCTCTAAACGAGATAGCGAGACATTCGAACCTGGAGCTTTTCTGGGTACGAGGGCACAGTGAAGTGCCTGAAAATCTAGCCGGTGTCCAGCTACAACAAAGAGATATAGATGGAATTGTTAGAATCTGCTTGCGAGCTGTAAGGAAAAAGTACAGCGTCAACTTTTTCAGACCGCTCAAGACAGATGGTCTGGTGAGCATACTTCACCCAGATATGATAACAGGAGGAGGAGGAGGTTGCGTTCTGCTGTGGAGGTCCTGGCGGGACATTGCCACATAGGGGCGCTAGCTAGAAGGTTAAATCTTCCATTTAATGACTTCTGTAGAAGTAGCAGAGACGAGAAGGAAAAAGAGAGCGTTGAGCACTTTCTCTGTCAGTGTGCAGCTCTTTCTTATATAAGGGCATTGTACCTAGGCAGACCGATGCTGCATGATTTGACGGAGGTATGGGAATGGGATGTAAGTGGATTGGACGCCTTTATCCGATCCCAGGGCTTGTTCTAAACCAGTTATATGTAGATCTACTGAGATACGTATCACATCCAGGCAACACAACGGGACCAGACTGGACCCAAATGAGCTGGCTTTACAATAGCTGGCAGCATGTCAAACCTAACCTAACCTAATCTAACCTTGCATCAGCAGCACCGTTCACTCATCTACAATAAGAAAAGAAACTCATATTTACATAAACACGTATGAAACAAGGATGTAAAATGGGCAGTATCTCCACCTTGCTCGAAGTACAGTGTAGGATATGCTCCATGTTTAGCCGGGGAGTGACTCTCTATTGCGATGCGAAAGAAACATGGTTCGAATTGGTACCCTTTATTGTGTTTTCGTATTTTCCTTTCACATATAATTTTTTCCTTTCGCATATTTTATTTTATCATTCTTCGCTTTTGTTGTTTATTTTGTGGTTATGTTGCTTCATTTTCAAACTATTTGCGCACTCGGCACAGAGTACCAAATTATACTCTTATCGCATTTACCTTTCGCATCGCAATAGAGAGTAACCCCCTAGTTTTATGTGCAACATGTTTTGAAAAGAACATGATACCTTTTAATAGTGTATGAATTTTTTTAGAAAAGAACGTGTTAAACCACTATATGTTGCATAGGTGTAATATTTTTGTCAGAAAAGATAACACCATAAGTTTACTTAATCATTAGTCAATTATTAGATAGTGGGTTCGGCCATTATTAGATAGTGTTATTCGCCAAACACGAAGTTTTATATATTAACTTTTCTTTTATCAAGAATGAAATTATATGGTTTCCAAAATTGGCATTTAATTATAACAAAATATTTACTTTTTTTAATAATGAATTAGCCCTAAAAAAAAATAAAACATTCTAAATGCACATGTCCGATCAAAGGCACTAGCAGGCAGCTTTAATAGGTAGTGGCAGAATTACAATAAATTCAACACCAACAAACATCAAAATGTATTTTGTTGGTAGAATTTACGAATAGTTGTCAATATTTTGTTTGAAAAAAACACATAGACTTCCTTATGTGTTTTTGACAAATTTACGCAAAGGAAACGAAAAACAGCTGCGCTTATATCACTTCCATATTAAAGCTGTCTTCGACACTAGCTTTAGTATTTACTTCCTAAAAACACAATTTTTAAAATTTATTCAAATATGTTTGTAGCCCTCTTTGAAGTTGTAGCTTTAGTATTGACTTCCTAAAAATACAAAAAGTTCATTCAAATATTTTTCTAGGATTTGATTTAACCTAAATAAATTCAATTCAAAATTATACTTCCACTTATCTTGAATTTCGTTGAAGTTGACAATGAAAATTCCGCATATACGTAATCATTGAACTCTGTTCTGTTGACGACGACTTGTTGGCGAAATTGTGGTGTCAAGCTAACGCAATTCACAATTAGTGTTAGCTTGCAGATATCGAATCTATTCGTTCGTTTACATTATTACATTTAAATCAAGAACCACATACAAGATGTCGTTCTTGTTTTATATGTAATAACGTCAGTTAACTGTCAGTGATTGGTAATATTTATGCATATTATTATTCAACCAACTTTTGAACACACAAAGCCAAACACTGTCTTAAATCTAAGACTAAAGGTCTGGTTAAGCAAACGTTGATGAAAGTGCTACGTAATATAAGCTAACATAAGGAAGTTTGTGTTAGTCCCCGTCCATACTATGAAACATTTGCTGCAAAACTTTCGAGTACGGTGATGTTACAGGAAAAGGGAAGGGAAACATGTACTTTGTTTCATGTACATGCAGTTCTTGTTGAGTTTCTCGTTTACACTTTCCGGTATAAAGTTAGCTACAATTATATTTGACATTTCTTTTATTTATTTTATTTGCGCCAATTACAAATTACATATACTAACAGGTTTCTAATTTTTTTTGGTATTAAAATTAAAGTAGTTACACAAAAAATAAACAATTAATGTGAAAAAATGTAATTAATGCATTTAATTTCAAACAAAAATATTTTCCGTTTGCCCAAAACTGTCAAAAACTAAATAGAGGAAGAAGGAAGAAAGGTACTTCAAACCACCCACTCTGCAAAGAAATGCAGTTTCAAAAGAGAATTTAGAAATGTTTTGCAGCACTTATTACAGAAAACTTAAAAAGGTGACGCATGTAAACGAAATGAGAAAGAAGAAAATCAAGCAGAAAAAATATAAGTTGAAAAACACTTTCACCCCGCTTATGAATAACAATTCCCTGCGAATTCTCTTCAATTTCAAATTCTTTTTCTAATTGTATATTCTCCCCGGGAAAAAGTAGCTATTCACCCCGATTGCGAATAACAATTCCCTGGGAATATTTTCTTAATTCCCCATTCTTCATTTTAAATAAATTCTCTTTTCCCGTAATCCGAACATATTCCGAAAATGCGAAACACTTCACCTGGAAAAAGTAGGTATTCACCCCGTTTACGAATACCAATTCCCTGGAAATTTTCCTCAATTCCCAATTCTAAATTAGTTCCCATATTCTGAACAAACTTTGAAGAAGATAAACTGTTCACTAGGAAAAAATTAGATATTTACCGCGATAATGAATAACAATTTCCTGAATATTCTTACTCATTTCCCAATTTTCCTATTCTAAGTAAATTCCCCCCAGGAGATTTCTCTCATTTTCCATTAACAAACTTTGAAAATGGGAAGCTCTTCCCTAGAAAAAAGTAAGTATTATGAATAACAATTCCCTGGAATTGTTAAAAAAAAATAATATAAAAAATAAAAATAAAATGATATAAAAAAAAATTTCCAAATCTCCTATTCTAAATAAATTCTTCACGGGAGAATTATCTTTTCTCGTAATCTAAACTATGAAAATGGGAAGTTTGCGCGGAAAAAAGGAATGTTATAAGGAAAATATGATGATAAATTTTGGGAATAGTTTCGCCAACAAATTTAAGGAGAGATTTATACCAAAAAAAGGCAAGTGTTGACAATTTGTTTATGAATAATGTGAATATTCCCAATTATGAATATTCTCACAGATTTTATTTCTCACGGAATTTATTACTCATGGAATTTATTTCCCTCATTAAGTACTTTTTTTCAATTCAAACTAAAGAAAAAAGCACAATTTTTGTTAACTTTATCGTAGGCATTAAAGATTTGACCCCCCTTTAGTGTTTTTTGTGTATGCAAAAAGTAAAAAATAAAACAACGTTAAGCTTAATTTTTGTTCATCGTTCGAGGAAAGAGAAAAAGGAAAAAACGCACCTCTCCTCGTTCTCCCACAAACTCAAGACTTGACGAGTCGAACTTGATGTGTGTAAACTGGCACTAAATTTATTTTGTTTTGGGTCATTTTCTTTTTCAACGTTTCCTTAAAGTGAACCCATACTTTTTGCATTCTTCGGGTAGACCAATACTCAGAGCTGTTCTGCAAGTCACTTTTTGTGAAAGTGATTTGAAATCACAAAAACGTGTTCTGCACACTAAATACTTTCGATTTTCGTAATTTTAAACCGGTAAGCTAGCTCGCACTCAATTTGAAATCACTCGCACTCAAATTGAAATGCTCGTACTTTATTATGAATTTCATAATTTATTACATTAATAAATAACTTAATGTGTTTTCTATTGATTATTTAAGTAAAATTATTTATTTTATACGAAATAATTCACTAAATTAAGAAAAAACTAGATATGTTTATTTTGTTGCAAGATTTGTTGTATTATTTTGTGGCTTGGTTTATTGGTTTATTTTACTTCACCTTTTATGTTTATTAAAAGGAATTAACATTATTTTGCAAATAATACCGCGAATAAAAAAATTCAAAAATTCAAAACTGATGTTTTTTGTGCTTCAGAAGAGTAGAAATCAATTCGAAAAACATATAAAAACTTTGATTTGCACATTTGTGCATTTGAAACGGCAAGTGCTTTGAAATCACGTGAGTTTCAGAACAGGCCTGACTATATAGCTTTCCTGAAATATTGGCTCAAACTTGATCTGCAATTGCTTTACTTTCTCCAAATGCCAGGACTTCTCGAACAACGTTAGGGTTAGCTTCCATCGCTGTTATATTTAAAGTAATGCAAATTATTCAACCCAATTATGAATAAAAATTTCGTGGGAATTTTATAACTTTTACCTTTCCTCCTCCAATTATGAACAAAAATTAAGTATGAGGTTTTTTTCTCTCCATTCGTTGAAAACACTAAATGGAGATCAACTTTTCATTTCTTACGGTCAAGTTAACGAAAATTGTGCTTTTCTCTTTAATTTGAAGTGAAAAAAGTACTTTATGCGAGAAATAAATTCCGTGAGAATATTCGTAATTGGGCTGATTATTAATTTGCTTTACGAATATCTTTAAAACACAAAATAAGCGGGAGGTAAATTTTTCTCCTTAACTGTATGCTGCACGCTTCAAAAAGAAACACATAAGAGTTGTATTAACAGGCTTGTTCTGAAATAACGGTGATTTTAAATCAGTGACGGTTTTAAAAGTGCTTTTCCCTGCTGTTATCACGGGCAAACTTATGAATTTAGTATCATAGATGTATTTTCATATAAATCCAAACAGAGCAAAAAGTAAATCACGAATATTGCCAAACATAATTTTTTTTTTTTTTTAGAAAAAGTGATGCCTTCAATAATCTGTGAATTTTTTAACTTTTTTCAATACAATATTATTGCGTTAAGTAAATTATACCTTATATTAAGTAATCAGTCAGTTTTTTTATTGTGTTCGTAGTAAAATATGTGAGCAAGTGATATACTCTGCAGCTAAGCGGTTTCAAACCACGACATACAGGCCTGTTCTGAAAACGGCGTGCTTTCAAATCACGAACCGTTTTGAAAGCACGCAGACAATTTGAAGCTGTTCTGCAAATCACGTGATTTTACGGGTTTCGACGTGCTTTTAATTTGTCGAAAGCACGAAAAAAACAGCTATTTTTACATTTTTGTTTTGTTTATTTATAGTTTTATATTCTTAACCACAATAAAAAGTGAATATTAATTAAAAAAATAAACCAGCTGACTGCTAAAGAAAAAATGTAAATCACTACTATTGGTAAACACAGCAAAACAATTTCTAAAAAAACAAGCAGTGTCAATAATTTTATTAATATTTATGTTTCTGTGTGAATAAAACTTAATTTTATTACAAAAATCAACAAACAACACATCATTTTAAATACATAAAAATAGTTTTATTAAATTTGTATTGAAAAACACAGAGAAAATAACCAAGTGATATCAAAAAGCCAACCATTTGGCTAACCGGTTTAAAATCACGTGATTTGAATATTTTCTGTGTGCAGAACACCTTTTGCGTGATTTGAAATCACTTTGACAAAAAGTGATTTGCAGAACAGCCCTGATAACTTACATTTTTGTGTGCAGAACATGGTATCAGTGATTTCGAATCACTTTCGTGTAAAGTGATTTTCCTGTAAGTTTTAGAAGAAAACCAAATAAATATTCCTCCATATTCCAAGAGGTGTCGTCGTCTTCACATCAAGACGACATAAAAAACACTCGGTTATACATCCGCTGCAATTATATATTATACGATAAGTCTTCGATATACCCCAGAACTAAGCAATAAATAGATGCTGTCAACATTATTCAACTGTTATTGGCAAAAAGTAAATAAATGCCAACATTTTTGTGTCGACTTCATGTGACGACAATAACGCCTCTTGGAATATGGAGGACATTAAGAAACAGGCTTTTTTACGTTGCTGGAAATCTTCGAGTTTTTCAATAAGTAGATTAGAGGAAATTCGAGAATTTTGGTTTTTAATCTATTACAAATTTTCGGAGATTATGAGAACACCAATAACCATGATAGAAGCGTAAAGAAGCGTTTTTTTGCAGCGAAAATTCTACCAGTAAACGGTGAAAAAAGAGCTTTTATCAGACAGCAAAACTAAGTCCGCAAACAAATATGATCCAGGCCACACACGATTGTATGGGGGATAAAACAAGATTTTTGGGACCTTTTTTTTATTTTTTACTTAGAATATTAGTTGTTTTTAGGTAAACCTCTTTTTTCTTTTGCTATCGCATTTAGTAATCAAAAAATTTTTTTCTCCTTGTTTTTTTTTTTTTTTGTTTTTTTTTTTTTTTTTTTTGTTTATAATTATAATAAATTTTTATAAAGATAAACCTCTAAGCACATTTTAAAAATATTTCTTTTTTAGTTAATAATTTGTATATTGTTTTTGTATTTTGTTTTTGTTGTTTTCTTTTTAATATTTTAATATATTTGATTATTATTAAAAAATAAAAATTATAAAAATTAATAATTAAGATTACTAAATTTATGTGTAAGTATTGATTTTCTTTTCGGTTTTAAATATATTAAAGTAAATTTAACAAATTTATATTTTAAATAAATTGTTTTAGTACACATTTAGGTTCATTATTTTGTTTTAATTGGAGGTATTTTGAAATGTTAGCATTTAGTTTGTTGATTGGTATGTTTTTCTTTTTATCATATGTAAGTATATATATATTTTTTTATAAAATTTAAAGTAATATTAACGGTTTCTTTTTACATTAAATATTTGTGATACTAGAGATAATATGTATACAATTAGTTGTTTTGTTTTTCCTTAGTTATACGAGTAAATAACAAAAGCAAGATAAAAAAAGGAATAGAATAAAAAAACTAGTAAAAAAAATTCTCTTTTTTTTTTGAAAACTGAAAAAATATATAATTAACTAATAAAATATTATTGCGGTTCACTCTGAATTTCCTTATTAATACTTCAATATATATTTTTTTTATTAGTTTCAAAATGTTAAGTTTGATTAGAATATCAACATTTTCAATATATTTTGTATCGAAAATCGCGCGGGTAAACGGTTCAAAATTCAGTGTAAACTGCACCATTATGCAAAATGGCGAAAACTAATAAGATTTAAGCTCGAATTTTATATGCATACTAAAGCAAATAACAAAATTTTATTATTATATTTATTTGAGAAGACACCATAAAAATGGCTACAACCAAAATTTTGCAGCATAAACAAATATACGAAATTCATAACCAGTTTTTCAGTTTCCAGGGTCAACGATAATTTTTGATTTCGGAACCAAACATTTTTATAGGGATTTTTGGGCACAGTTTTACTTTTTAGGTTTTTAAGATACATGTATGTATATGAACAATTTTTCAAGTTTACATCATTTTTAATGAAGCCTTGTTTTTATTATAATTATTGGTTTCTACTTAAAAAAAATATTTTTAACAAATAAAACATATTAAGAACTCATTAGGAAGAGTTGAACAACATTTTCAATAATAATTAGGAAGAAATCAGTGGACAGAAAGTTAAATTCAAACAACTTTTACATTTAAAAACTTGCGTTCGGCTTAAGAGTTTGAGCTCAAACGAAAATAAATTTCAAATATTGTACACTAATAGCTGCATTTAAAGTAATTTTTTCTTGTGCCTGTTAAGCATTAAACATTAAATTGCCTGTCTAAAGATATCTATTGTTAAAGTTCGCCAGCATTTGCAAGGCAAATAACTGATTTGTAAACTATTTATAAACTTTTCTGGCGCGTATTAGAGAACTTCGGCATGTTCAATTTTATTTAGATTTTTTTTTTTTTTTGCATTAAATGTTTGTAAAAATTAAGGTTCAATATCGTAGTACAAGTCTTAAGTTTCAAGTAAAAAAGTTACTTTATTTAGAGATTTCGTTCGAAATTTAGTTTCAACAAATTTAGTTGAAAAAAATTATCATAGCACAAGCCAAATTTATTCGAAAAATTGTTCAATCGAATATTACCAGCAAAACTGCTGTTCGCTGGTTTGAAGATTATTATCCACTGCGTCTAAGAACTCAGGGACCAATTGAGTATTTTTGCCACATAATGCATAAAGAATTTAATCCATTCAAGCTTATGTTTATTCAATACTTCCAATTTGGTTGTTTGGTTTTCCTAACAAAATGTCTAGTTACAGTGGTTTTTTAATTAAGTTGAAGCTAATCACAATATTTTTATTTTTTCAAAATAAGTTGAAGCTTCAAACTGAAATTAAAAAGCTATAAAAAAAGTACATGTTTAAAGCACAATAATAATAAAATTCATGACGAAAACCAAAATTTTTTTTATCGAAATATTTTAATACCATATTTTTATGTTTATTTAAATATAATTTAAAACTTAAGCTTTTTAAACAAAACAATAAACTGCAAAAGTGTTTTAATTAAACTTTCTGATTACAAAGAGGTTACAAACTTAAAACAAAGAAACAAAACCTTAGTATAAAATAAAAGTAATAATGTAATTATGTTTCATGATTTCTAGACAAAATTGATCTATATCCCATTAACTGGCAGAAAAGGTATTTAAGTTACTAGAGAAGTACAATTAAATTAATTAAATCACATGGAAAAAGTAAGCAGATGCTTTTATATTCAAATGAAAACAAACGAATCAAAAATGTTGCTATTACTAATTATTTTGTTTTAGTTCGTTGCATTAAGTGGGTTTTACAAAGGACTTAAAAATGTATTTTTTCTAGTGTAAAAAATGAGTGAAAGTTGGATTTCAGGATCAGAAGAGTTCACAGATAACTTTATTTTGCTCAGCTATTTTTTGTTTTTTTTTTTTTTCTTAGTGTTTCTTCTATTAGTTAATCAGTATTTTCACAAAGCTAAGGATTTAAATTTTACACTTTTTTTGTTTTTAAATATAAATGAGTTACTTGTTTTGTAAATTTTATATTCTTTAGCTGGTATTTTTTGGTTATTTTTGTTTACTTTGAATACTTTTCTGAATATATTTAGGTAATTAAGAATTTTTTTTTTATTAAATTTTAATGTGTAATTATATTTTCATAAAAACCTTTTCTTCTTTATTATTATTATTGAGTATGATTTATTCATCATCTTCATCATCAATATCTTCATAATCATCATCACTTTCATCACTTGTGCCTGCAATATAATCTAAGAAATTAAGTTCACGATGATCGAGAAATTCATATAGATAGATCTACAATGAGAAAAAGAAAGATGAAAGAGTGAATAAAATAAATAAACAATAATTTGATAAAATAGAACAAACGAAAACAAAGTTTCAACATAAAAATAAACTAAAAACTACTTAAAAACACTAATTGTTGGTAGTTTTTTCTATTCAAAAAAAAAAAAAAAAAATAGAAGTTTCGTTTAATTCTGCTATAAAAAGATAAATTGACTGGCATGAGTTTAGACTGATTTTCGTTTTAATCGAACATACATACATATGTATGCACGAGGTATTCTAGTTCGTAAAACTAAGTTGTATAATATATTTTTAAGCCAAAATTGTTGTACTTAACAATAATAACAAGTATTCTTTTCTTACATTTTTAAGTTAAAACCAATAATTTTGCTTAATTGTTAATAGGTGGCAATGGTATTTGCTAAAGTTCTACACATAAGAGTAAGTTTTGAAACCCGTTTTTGTTTTCTCTCTCCCTCTCTCCCTCTCTTTCTCACTTCCTATTCCTCTTTTAGAGTGTGTATTTTGTAATTGAAGCTTAAGAATTGGGTTTCATTAAAATTAATAGATACTTAGAAGAATATCACACCTGTGTCAATATAAAGTAGAAATTAAAAACCAAAATAAACATAAATTCATTATTATCTTCAAACAGACATGAGAAGAAATTGAAAAAAGTCTATCAGTCAAATAAAACTTTTAACGTTATTGAACTCGAATAACAGATTCAGCATGTTTATTTTTACTGCTGGATTAAGTGATATATTACAATTAATTGTGTTATTTCGAAATAGTTTTTATATTTATTAAAGTATATAGTACAGCTTGATTTTTACGTTTCCTAGCTGCCTAGACATCGACATTTCATAGGAGCTACCCTAATCATCAGCAGACTTGGAAACCTTTGAAACATATTTTCAGGATGAGATGAGAAAATATAAAAGTTCTCGAATCATATTCTAATAGCAATTTTTTTTTTGTCTTACATTAAAACAAATAAAAAATTATAAAACAAAAAGTTATACCTTGAGCCCGCTATGGAACTCCTAAAAATTAGGCATTTCAAAAACCATTTTAATTTCAATTATTTTATTTACAATTACATAATAATAAATTAACAATATTTTACTTGGATCCAATGCAGACAGCAATACAACATATTTACGCTATTAGAAGTCGATATGAGGAAACAAATTTTTGACCCACTGTAATGTACTAGGGCTGATCAAAAATAACCGTTATTTTATTTTTTTTTTTTTTCAAAAAGCATTTACTTATTTATCCATAACTATCTTGTCCACTTAGAAGGGGGCCAGCATTTTTTCCAATCCTCGAAACACATCTGAAACGCGCTTTTTGGTATCGCCAACAGCTCCTATTTCGATTTTTTTTAATCTCCTCAATCGTAGCAAAATGCTTTCCTTTCATCGGTGTCTTCAGTTCTGGGTAGAAAAAAAGTCACCGCGGGTCAAATCCAGTGAATACCGTTTTGTTTTTGGACAAAAAATAACGCACAACCATCGATGTGTGAGCTGGTGAGTTAGCATGGTGCAAACGACGCACAACACCATTGCCGTCGAAGAAAACAGTGAACAAAACCTTGACATTTGGCCCAACTTGACGTGCTTTGTCGGTCTTGGCTCTTCTGGACGCTTCTTATGGAATGATTGGGCTTTGGTTTCAACGTCATAGCCATACACCCATGATTCGTCACCAGTTATGATCTTTTTGAGCAAATCTGGATCGTCGTTGACGATGTTCAACAGCTCCTAAGCGATGTCCATGCGACGTTGTGTTTGCTCATAATTTACAACTTTTGGAACTATCTTCGCTGCCGAACGTTTAAAACATCTGTAAAAGCTGCTTGGCATGAGCCAAACGATATTCCAACATCATCAGCAACCTTTCTGTTAGTGATTCGACGATTTTCCAAAATCATTTTCTTCACTGCTTGAAGGTTTTCATCGGTTCTTAACGTGCGCGGGCGAACATTGTCATTGACATTTTCTCGGCCTTCCTTTAACCGGTTATACTACAATTGAACTTGTGTTCTGCTCGCAGTAGACTCGCCAAACGCCACTGTCAACATTTCAAATGTCCTTGCGCATTTATTTTCATTTGTTTACACAAAACGAAATACAATTTCTTTGATCCATTTTTTCGATTAGTAAAAAATTGAAGAGCACACCAAAACACGACTAACCTCTGTATCTGTCAAAAACAAACTGACTATTCAAAATGGTTGATATTACCAACATATACTCGTATAACAGACATGTTTACCAACATAACAGAAAAAAAATGCGAAAATCGAACATACGTAACTCACGAAATTTGAAAAGAACGGTTATTTATTAGTGAAGAATCAGTTTTGGTAGTTTACTCCAAAAATCCAACATTTTCGATCTGTATCGTAAAGCAAACATTTTCCGAGTTTAATAGCCTTCCTTGCTTTCATTCGGATTAAATTGCTAGTCTTTCGAATTTGACGACGATATAAGAAAACTCTTGCATGCATGTTCTGAGAAACGCAAATCGCTTAAATTTAGCGTTTTCGATTTGAAAACGCCAAATAGGTGTTCTGAGAAACGTATAACGCAAGAAATATGGGTTTGCGATCTGAAATCGCCAAATAGGTGTCCTGGAAAACGCATATCGCTTAAAATTGGCGACTTCAGCTCGCATGTATATATTGAAGTGAATTTGCTAAAACTGAACTTGCAAAAGGCAATAAAATTACTCACAATTAAAATTTAATATGTTTTCTTTTTATTTCAATAAAAAGTTTAACGAATTTTACACATTTTCATTAAGAAAACTAAATTGAAATATTTTTCTATTTGTTATCAATTTTTTTTTTTTTTATATTACTACCACATACATATACATACATATATGTACGTAAAACACATGTTGTATTTTTTCGGAAAAATCTCCTAAACGCCAGTAAAACGCAAGTTCCACAGAACACCTAAAAATCAATTAAGCGTTTTTCAAAACGCATTGCGGTTTCAGAAAGCGCGATCTCGGAACATGGCTGTTGGATTACATCAGAAAAAAAAACCTTACGTCCTTTAAAGTTTTGAATTTATCTTCAAATTTACGTCTCCTTAAAATATAAGCATACGCTTTTACATAAAAATTTGTGCAATTTTTAGCCTATAATTTTTTTAAGTGCTATTCAGATATGATGTTTTGAATACATCTCTAACATATACAATATATGTATATTCCCAAATAAATATCACATAACATTTATTTTACTATACCATAAATATTACTTTTAATTCTTACTATTTTGGTTTTTATTCGACCTCTATTTCTTAATTAAGTAGTATTTCGTTGAGTTTAAGGTCCTTTTTGCTTATTTATTTTAATATTTCTGCCAATATTTCGCTTTCCTTCGGATAGCTTCTTCAGGGCAATAATATTTGTTAGTTTTTTTTTTTTTTTTTTTTTGCAAAAAAAACAATAACAAATATTATTGCCCTGAAGAAGCTATCCGAAGGAAAGCGAAATATTGGCAGAAATATTAAAATAAATAAGCAAAAAGGACCTTAAACTCAACGAAATACTACTTAATTTTAATTCTTACATAAATTAACTAAAAAAAAGGAAGTATGTATGTAGTCGTTGTTTAAGTCAGATTTAATTTTTTACTTTTTTGTTAAGCTCTTTAGAATTTGCAAAACTCATTTTTTATACATCTTTGGGTGGGAGTTTCTACACAAATCCTAACGAGTTAACCGTTAGCGTTAATATTTAATAGTGATTGTAAGCTACAAGGTTTGGCATATTAAGAAAAAAAAGTTATTGGTTGTTCGTTCGCCGCCATTACAGCAACATTTTTGTTCAATTCTGCAAGCAAAGGTAAATATCAATAAAGTTGAGTTTAACTCTTTATTTTAAAATATAAAACCAATTGATTTTCTTTATTCCACGCAAACAGTCGTAAAACCGAAATTGCTTGAAAGATAGTCAAAATGCGATTTACAAAAATCGTCTAAAGCCGTCAAAGTGCTATTTTCATCAGCAAAATGACGATAAATCGTTAAATATGGCAACAGTGGTTAGGGTAAATACAAGTAAATGCTCAATACTTTCCCTTCCATATCAAGTACTTTTGGTATCGATGCTTTACTACCGAGTACCAAGTAGGTATTGCTGAAAACCCCTCGTTTCGGCCAGAAATACTCTTTTTCTTATTGACATCCAAATGGGACCACCAAAATCGCATGTTTGGTTGTATTATAATGGGTAATTTTATAAGAACTATCGGAAATTAAAAAAAAAAAAAAAAAAACAAAATTCAGAAAAATGCATGAAATATTTATTTGGATCGATAGTTGGGTCGATATAATTTAATGTTTGAAGATTATTTCATGCAAATGTTGGCCGCGGCTGCGCCTCAAATGGTCCATCCGCTTAGTCCAATTTTGGCATACTCTTTCCAACATTTCGGCCGGTATCTCACGAATAATGTTGGCAATGTTGGCTTCCGGTGCGTCAATCGAAGCGGGCTTGTCGCTATAGACATTAGCCTTAACATAGCCCTACAAAAAATAGTATAGAGGCATTAAATCGCACGATCTGGGCGGCCAATTGACTGGTCCCAAGCGTGAAATAAACTGTTCACCGAACTCGCCTCTCAATTGGTCCATTGTTTCGCGTGCTGTGTGGCATGTGGCACCGTCTTGTTGAAACCACATGTCATGCAAGTCAAGCTCTCCATTTTGGGCAAAAAAAAGTTTGTTATCATCGCACGGTAGCGCTCACCATTCACAGTAACGTTGTGATTCGCATCATCTTTGAAGAAATACGGCCCAATGATGCCGCCAGCCCATAATCCGCACCAAACGGTTGTTTTTTGTGGATGCATTGGTAGCTCTTGCAATGCTTCTGGCTGCTCTTCACTCCAAATACGGCAGTTTTGCTTGTTCACGTATCCATTCAACCAGAAATAAGCCTCGTCGCTGAACACAATTCTTCGATAAAAAAGTGGATCTTCATCTAACTTTTCAAGAGCCCATCCACCAAAAATTTGGCGTTGCGGTAGGTCGTTTGGCTTCAATTCTTGCACCAGCTGTATCTTATAAGGCTTCACACCCAAATCCTTCCGCAAAATTTTCCACCTAGTGAAGTAACAGAGGCCCAATTGCTGCGAACGGCGCCGAATCGATAATTCACCGTCATCACCAACACTGGCCGATACGGCTGCGATATTTTCTTCAGTTCGCACTCTACGTAAGCGTGTTGGTGGTTTAATGTCCAACAATGTAAATTTGGTGCGAAATTTTTTTACAATAGCCCGAATAGAAGCCTCAGTAGGTCGATTAAACTGACCATAAAATGGAAGAAGCGCGCGATGAACTTTCTTAACAGAGCACGCATTTTGGTAATAAAATTCAATAATTTGCAAGCGTTGTTCGTTTGTAAGACGATTCATGATTAAATTATAGACCAAACTGAAGATGCTTGACAGTGACACAAGATACAAAACGTGCGTGAGCTGTCAAAACTAGTGTTGCCAAAAAGGTAATAGCAAAAAAATCACTCTTATAAAGAAAAGACGTAACGTAACCGCAATCACGATCAAGATACTGAAACAAATAGATACCTTATCAAGTATAAGTATCGATACCTTAGTGGTATCGTTTCATTCCTAACCGTGGTTGCACACAAACTTAAGGATAGAAAGGGAGTATACCTAAAATAGAAGAAAAAACAAGTAAGAGCGTGGTATATTCGGCTGGGCCGAATCTAAAATACTCTTCACGATAGTCACGTATATGTATAGTATATATTACAAATTTGAACTAAATATGCTCGAATATATATGGACTAAATATGCTCGAATATATATGATATCGGGAAAAAAATATTTTTGCCTTGTAATCACTATTCCAAAAAAGAAATCTTTCATGGATATTTTCATGGAAAAGTTTGTTTAACCTATATCTCGGTTATATATGAACCGATATCGGAATTTTCTATTTTCTGTATTTTAGTAACCTTCTTTTATAACGAGAATTGATTTTCAACAAAAAAAAAACGTTATTGGAAAAATCGGTTCAGGCTATATCTTGGGTATATATGGACCGATATCGGAAATTTTCATTTTCCATATTTATTACCTTATTTTAATACCATAACTGCTTTTAAGCAAAAAAAAATTTTGTTTAAGTTCGCTTACGCGATATTTTCATGAAAACCCCGATATATATGGACCGATATCTGAAAAGTGTGTGAAGTTTGAAGCAAAACAAACAATTTGTTTTCAAAAATTTTCATACAAAATTGCAAAAAAAAAATTGGCTTTTTTCGGAATTTTGAATATATCTCAGCTATAAGTTAACCGATTTTACTGAATTCCAATAGCAAACCCATGAATCGATGGGGTAAAAGAAAAAAGTTTCTAAGTCTAATGGTTTTCTCAGAAACGGTATTTCAACAGCGGACAGACGGACATCGCTTAATCGACTTTTCTATTAATTCTGATTCAGAATATATATACTTTATAGGGTCGCAAATAAAAATTGTAGAAATTATAAACGGAATCACAAACTTATATATACCCTTTACATTTTCGTGAAGGGGTTTAAAACGATCCCTCAACTACATTTTGTTTTTGTTTGGAGCGCCTTTACATCAGCCATACTCTAGTCCGATTATACGTTGGTGTTACTGTATGTGCGAAGTTTGCTTTTTTAAACTATGAAATGTCGAAATATCGACATATATTATTTTATTTATTTAACTATACTGTTGGAAATAAATTTGCAATGTATAAGACGCACAGCATGGGCGGAGTAACGCACACATTATGCCCCCGATGGTATTAACAGTGATCTGCAGCGGCGCTGTAACTAACTATGATGTCTTAATGGCTTGACATAAGAGGTTGCCGTGTAGTTAACAAAGAAATACGTAAAAAATGTAAACTAAAACAGTTAGCCAGTAAGAGCAAGACACAAAAATCTTGAAGGCCACACAGCAACAACAAGCCTGACCGCACTTAAGAAATAATAATAATGCTTTACGACCCACAAAAAAGTTATATTTCTTAATTTATATATATATATAGTTTTTATATATTTTACTGTAAAATAGCGATGCCCACATAGTTGCCATATTTGACGATTTATCGTCATTTTGACGATTTTAGGTGTTCAAAATAGTACTTTGACGATTTGACGATTTAAGGCCTGTTTTTGACGATTTTTTTTAGATCACATTTACAACTACGTACATACTTAATTTTTAGTTTATTTATGTAGGAAATGAAAATAATATTGAGAGTTAGAAAAAAATATAGTAAAATAAATCTGTACGTATTTATTTTGGAGTATACATTCATTTTATAGGTTAGAGATGTATTTATAAGACCATATGTGAGTAGTACTTGAAAAAATTATAAGCTAAAAAGTGTACAAATTTTCATGTTTTACAGCGATGCTTACGTATTAAGGAGACTTAAATATGAAAATAAATACAAACTTTAACTTTTATAAATCCTTACAGTATTGTAACAGAAGAAAGTATCTTTTTTTCTGATATAACCAAAAAGGGTTAATATTTCATAGTAGATTTCGAAAGACGAGAACTTTAATGCGAATTAAAGCAACATAGCCTATTAATCTTTGAAAATTTGTTTTACGATACACATATGACAATGCTAAGACATTCTTCTTTCTATGGGTAAGTTTATAGGTAAAATATTAGTTAGCAAATGTGAGAGTTTGCATCTCGGTAAATGAAGCTTAAAAAACCAAAGTGAGAAATTATTTGAAGAAACTATTTTCAGAAGAAATGCTATATTCCTACTGGACCACTTGAGATTTTGCAACTATGGTTGTTTTGACTTAGACATATCGTATTTAATGGAAGTGTTTATTAAATATAGTATTTATATGAAAGGAAATTTCAAAATTCCTTTTATTAATTGAAATCTATTTAAATAAATGCGTTATACACAAAAATTTGTGAATGTGTTCCTATGATATTAACTTCACTTTGTTCAAGTGTATATTTTTATATAAAAGCAGTAGTTTTTTTTTTCGTAGTTTTTTTTCATTACAGGCAACCATGCATTGTTTTGCTATATTTTAACCTATTGACATATATATTTTATGCAAAAGCCTATTATTTTACTAGCTGACGATTTTTTGACGATTTGCGATAATCATATTGACGATTTTTTCCGCCAAACTTGACGATTTTAAACCAGATCTATCTGACGTCTATGGATGCCCACCCATGGTATTAAAGTGGTAAACAAAAGCTCATTAGTTTAGTCGTCAATGATACAGCGACGAATGAACATGCGCCGGGGTGTATGAATTTATTGCTTTTTTCTCTGTATTTTACGTATTTTTTACTTTTTCCCATATAAAATTTATTAAAAATACTAAAAACTTAAATTCATTTATTTATTCTTTACTTTTACTTAAATTTTAAGTAAATTTTAAATAAAACAATTTTTGAAATTGCACACTTCTTCTTGCAGTGAAAATTTATTTATTTACGCTCAGAACGTAACTATGGATTTCTCTATGGGCATCATTACTGTAAAAAATCTGCAATCGGACCTATTTTTTTCTCATTTTTATTACCAAATAAGAGGCTTTAACAAATTCAATACCAACTCGTATATTATTTAGTTTTGTATAATTATTATAGATTAACTACAATTGTTGTTTACTTGAGGTTGAGGTCACTTGTTTCAAAATTATTTGTTTCATTAATGTTTCTATATTTCGACACTCCCTTGTGTGTCTTCTTCAGGAAAATTTCTAAATTTTTGTTTACAAATTTTTTATAAAATTGAAAACAAATTGATGTAACAAAAAACAAATTATACATAGAAAAAAAAATATTTTTTTTTAAATTAAGAATCCTATTTTGCAGTTCTTGAATATATCTCCCAATAGGTTTCACAATTGATGGTATTGAATTCTCATAAAAAGATTGAAAATATTTTTAGTGCAGTTCTTTATAAATTTTGGAATTATACCTGCATTTCTGCAACGGATAAGGAGGTGTCGAAATATCGAAACATTAATAAAACGAATAATTTTGAAACTAGTGGCCTCAAGCTCAAGTAAACAACAATTATATTTAAAAAAAAGGTCGAACAACTAGGATCAAGATACGAATTATAGATTAACAATATCAACGACATTTCGCAAAATTAGCTATTATAATACCTGGCTACTGAATTTGAAAATTATTGTTGTTGCTATCATTCGTGCTTTCTGAGAAAACTACGACTTAAACAACCAATTGCATGTGTCTGCTCGTGAGAAGGAAACATCTAATTGGTAATTAAAAATCTTTTGCAAATTACTCATTTTTTATTGGAACTTTTCATATTCAGATAATATAAAGAAAGTTTTGTCATACTTACATCAAGTAGATTAATAATTTCATTATTACTGCGATGCATTTTACGAGTCTTTTTGGGGCAGCCAACATCAACCAAATCTCCGTTGGGTAAGGCATGTTTATAGAAACATTTATTGCCAAATGGGCATTTACCAGCTCCCTAGTAACGAAAAAAATATACAAAAAAAAATTATTAAATATGCATATGTCGTATGTTCATAAGAGAAGCTTTTAACAATAATTATTACTTTGTAAGTAAATATAATTGTTGAAGTAGAAAATATATCTATGACATATTGCTAAGAACAAAAGATTTACTAAAAAGCTGTAGATTCACAAAACATATAATTACTGACCTTTTTAAAGTACTTGCAGTCTTTAATACCAAGAGCTTTGCGGTAGTCACCTAATAGCTTGTCTTTTTCTTCCTTTGTCTCCACCCAAAAGGCACTGGGACAAACAAAATCTGATGCTACGCGGCATTCAGGGCATGACCTGTTCAAAGACAAAAAAAAAAGAAAAGATTTTAATATCCTTACTTTACGTCGCCATTGTAGCCAAAAGTTACCTGGTAATTTTGTGTTCAAATTGCTTCGCTTGCCGCCATTTTCGTATGCACTCCAAACAAAAGATATGATTACAATTAGGCATTATACCAAAGCGTTTTTCTCGACCAGCCTTTTCCATGATTGTGTCAAAGCAAATGCCACAAGTTTTGTCTTTTGATCGTGCAATGGCAAATGATAGCTCCATAGCTTGTTCATGCTGATGTAGACATTCTTTTTTATGCTTTTTACGTTGTGTTTCGTCTGAAGGATGGAGGCAAAATTGATCACACATTTCGCAAAGCTCCATGTGTAGAGCATAAACACAGTATATACCGTAAGGACAAGCACCTTCGTAAGGACAAAGTTCATTAATAGAACCAGATTGACTCAGATTTAAAACAGGTGCTCCGTAATTGCCTACAGACGCACGTGAAGCAGCGGCACCAACAACATCAGCCCACGATCGGCCCATATCCGCTTCTAGCACCTCACCTCCAGTTTGCTCTGATTTAGGTACAAATATGGGAGCATTTACCCAATTTCGGCGACTAGTACTAGGGCGCTCTTGAGTCATAATTGGAGCAATCGATGTTGAGTTCTTGTTTTCATCTCCAATACTTAAGTCATGAGAAAAATGGCACATCGACCCAAAACGGCACATACCTTTTGAAAAGTAGCGGCAAATGGCGGGATTTGAAGGCAGGTGTGAAGTAGAAGATGAAGAAGAGGAATTGATATTTACTTCTTCTTTCTCTGCTGCAGAGTTAATGATTGGAGAAGAAGAAGCTGCTTCACTTGAACTTGACGGTTCTAGAGACAGAGCGGTTTTATTAGTTGTTGTAAACGTTGCAGTACTCATTTTAGCGTTTGGTGGTGGTTGTTGATTTCAATATTTTTTCTTTTCTCCAAGAAAAAAAAACAAATATGTCCTTGGGTTTCTTTGTTCACACAAAAGAATTTCAATCGCGCAGCCAAAAATGTGTTCACATAAGAAGCTGATACAAGTTGGTGGATTTGCTTTGAAGAAGACAGTCTCGACTCCTTCTTAATTCCTACGACCTTGCTTCTTTTCAATCTCGATGCGCGACTGCATCCACAACGTGAGGAAACTAGTTTTTTTTAATAACAAGAAAAAATATATTAAAACTTATGCTAATTGCAATGCACTTTTCGCTACGGCCTTTCACAAAAATCTTTCAACAAACTTTAGTTTTCAACACTTTTTTCTACATGCATTTATTCTTGTTTAATCTTTGACGGAATTATTGAACAAGCAAACACACGACAGCTTAATAAATTACCTTTACACTAATAATTATTTGCTGTGTTAAAACACAAAGTTACTATTCTGCAGTTAAAGAACCCAAGTTAGCCAAAAGTGGTTTTCTTACCTTAATAAAATGAGATTTTCGCAAATTATTTAATTTTCGAAAAAGAGTCTTATTCCTTTTGTTAACTACGTTTTCATGAAAAATTGCGTCTGACGAAATTGCACACGTGAACGAAACAAACTGTATTGTATTACTTTCCGATGGTGAATTTCCAATTTTGTAAACAGAATTAAGGCGAGTTCATGATACAAAAAAACAAGGTAGCCGCTTCGCTACAACAATACAACTATAAAAAAAACAACAGGTATTTTGTTTGTGTAAAAAGGCGAATTCACACTTACGCTGTCAAAAGTAGTTGATAAAGACATGTATAGGGTGTTTTTTTAAGCTAGATAGAACTTTAAATTGTAAAAAGTAACACAAAAAATTAAATTTTGATGAAACATTTTTTTTATTTGTTTCAGTATACTCTGACAAATCATCATGAATAGACTCACGCTTGAACAACGCTACGAAATTATCCAAATTTACTTTGAAAATCAGTCGTCGATTCGCGACGTTGTTTTATCGCAAAATTGTGTTCAGCGATGAGGCGCATTTTTGGCTTAACGGGTTTGTTAATGAGCAAAATTGCCGCATATGGAGTGAGACCAATCCACAAGAGACCCTACAGACTCCATTACATCCAGAAAAATGCACTGTTTGGTGCGGTTTTCATGCTGGTGGCATCATCGGACCTTATTTCTTCAAAAATGAGGCCGGAGCTCGCGTTACGGTCAATGGAGATCGTTACCGCACCATGATCAATGATTTTTTGTTTGAAAATATGGATGACATTGATCCGGAGGAGATGTGGTTTCAACAGGATGTCGCTACGTGCCATACGGCGAACGCAACCATCGACTTACTGAAATCAAAATTTGGCGATAAGTTGATTTCGAGAAATGGACCTGTCAATTGGCCTCCAAGGTCGTGCGATTTGACACCTCTCGATTATTTCCTGTGGGGCTACGTGAAGTCACTGGTTTATGCTGATAAACCAGCAACAATTGACGCCTTGGAGGCCAGCATTGTTCGTGTTGTTCGTGACATACGGCCAGCAGTGCTCGAAAAAGTGGCCCAAAATTGGACGTCCAGAATGCGCTTCGTCAAGAACAGCCGCGGTGCCCATATGCCCGAAATCATTTTCAAATGTTAATGTCACGTATTGATCTTTCGAATAGAAAAAAATTTTGATTACAATTTAATTTTTTGTGTTATTTTTTACAATTTCAAGTTCTATCGGGCTTAAAAAAACACCCTATACAAAAATTTGAATGGCGCCGAAAAAGGTAAACAGAAGTTGACTGCGAAGGTGCCGATCAAGGCGACTTTATACAGGTGAGTGCAAGCGGAAAGGCGAATTCAGTACAATGTATTTTGTTATTGTAAAACTCATCGTGAATGTCATAATCTAAATTCGCCTAAGATTGCTCAGCAGAGAAAATATTTTATATAAACGTTAAATATAAGCTTTTATAATTGTTTGTAATTAAAATCACATATTATATTAGTTTTTCACTTTTAAATTCACACAAATTTCTTGAAATTGCACTAAATCATGCAAAAAAACCTTCAGATTAAAATGGCGCGAAAAAGTTTGTAAACAAAAGAAACAAAATTTGACAGTCTCATTGGAAAAAACGCGAGAAGCAAAAAATAATCACCTGTGCTGTTAAGTTCACCTGGTAATGAATTCGCCTTGGTGCCGATATATTAACCGAATTCGCCGATGCATCCACCTAATAATGGATTCGCCTTGGGCGAGTTGTCTCTTCAGGTCAAGGCGAATTCATTACCAGGTGAACTTAACAGCACAGGTGATTATTTTTTGCTTCTCGCGTTTTTTCCAATGAGACTGTCAATTATGTTTACAAACTTTTTCGCGCCATTTTAATCTGAAGGTTTTTTTGCATGATTTAGTGCAATTTCAAGAAATTTGTGTGAATTTAAAAGTGAAAAACTAATATAATCTGTGATTTTAATTACAAACAATTATAAAAGCTTATATTTAACGTTTATATAAAATTTTTTCTCTGCTGAGCAATCTTAGGCGAATTTAGATTATGACATTCACGATATGTTTTACAATAACAAAATACATAGTACTGAATTCGCCTTTCCGCTTGCATTCACCTGTATAAAGTCGCCTTGCTTCAGGTGGAACCAAGGCGAATTCATTACTAGGTGAACTTGAGCACGCAGGTGATAATATTTTGCTTCCCTCCGTTTTTTGTCTGAGACTGTAAAACTTTTTTTCTTTTGTTTACTTTTTCGTGCCATTTTAATTTGAATATTTTTATGTATGATTTAGTGTAATTTCAAGAAACTTTTGTAATGTTAGCAGTGAAAAACCGGTACAATCTGTAATTTAACTTATGGACAAACGGCCAGATCGGCGCTTTTATGGCTCTTATCAAGGCGAATTTATACAGGTGAATGCAAGCGGAAAGGCGAATTCAGTACTATGTATTTTGTTATTGTAAAACATATCGTAAATGTCAAAATCTAAATTCGCCTAAGATTATTCAGCAGGGAAAAAATTTTATATACACGTTAAATATAAACTTTTATAGTTGTTTGTAATTAAAATCACAGATTATATTAGTTTTTCACTTTTAAATTCTCATAAATATCTTGAAATTGCACTAAATCATACAAACATATCTTCAGATTAAAATGGCGCGAAAAAATTTGTAAACAAAAGAAAAACAATTTGACAGTCTCATTGGAAAAAACGTGAGAAGCAAAAAATAATCACCTGTGCTGTTAAGTTCACCTAGTAATGAATTCGCCTTGGCTCTTATGCAGGCATTACACCATTTTCCTTCAACACTCCTTAAAAAAAAAAAAGATTATTTTGCGATGTTGTGGATGTCGGCTTAATTATTGTTGATTGTATAGTTTCGAATTATACTGTGTGCTATATAGTCGAATAAGCAATAAGTTAACTCCGGCCTCACCAACACAGCAAAATTAGCACAGCAAAATTGACTTTTGCAATATAAATACGTGGGCTGAGAAAGAACTTCTTCTCCGTTTATGTTCACACGTGACTCCATTGGAAGGTTTTTTGCACCCTAGGTTAGGTTAGGTAAGCAGGCCGCTGGATTTCCAGCAAGTACCCGGAAACTCCAGCTCACTTGGATCCTGTAGGTCGTTCCCTTTGTGATTGCCTGAAAAAGTTAATAAAGGAAAAAGAAAATAAAGGGTTGTTGTGAAAACGATTAACGTGGGTACCTGCCATTGTGGCCTTACCCCACGGTGATCTTAACACCGGGTGAATACAATGCGTCTACCAGCGCCCCCATACATGACAAACTGCCATGCATGAGTACCAATTCGATCTCATGTTGTTTGGACATGATCTCCCCCTTGGTTAGGAGCGGAGCCTTTCTAAAACTCCTTCCGATCTTTGGGTCACGGCACCCGGTCGCAATGCAACTCCACATCGAGCTCAAATGAACTCTCCCCGCGATTTGGGTTTAAACCACAACCACCACGATACTCCCCGAAGGGCCGCACCATAACCGGGCAGGAACAAGTTCCTGGGGCTCCCGGTTCCCGTGGTACCAGATTTAAGTCTCCGGTCAGACTTCGTAGCCCAAGGACTACTACCAGTAGAGCCCCAAACGGCTCGGGGACTGGTGACCCCCTGCAACCATACTCACAGTAAACAGCACACAGGAACACAGCAATAACAGCAAACAGCAACATAAAACAGGAACAACAGGAACGTCAGCGACAACAGCAAAACAGCAGCCACTCAACGTACAAACTGCATCACCTGCAACACAAAACACACACGGGCACAAGGCACAATAAACAAAAACAACAAAAACATTCAACATTCATCCTCACGGATGAGTACATTGGCCACCCCCCTGTGGCCCAGCCCTTTACAACACGAACAAAACAAAAAACAACAATTAGACATGACCCCCCTCACGGAAGGACTTACAAACAAAACAACGTTGCCAGCAACCCTGCGACATCAAAACAAACAGCAGACAGCAACCAGCAACACAGCAAACAGCAACCAGCAAACAAAACACAGCCAAGTACATGACACCAGGAACAGCACAGGGCACAGGAACTGTGCTCTATGCTCCTCATGGTTGCCTACACTAAGACTTCAACCACAACTGCAACCAACTCCGCCGACGAGAGACGCACACAGTCACGCGCGAACCTGCGGTTCAACAAACGACGGTTCCGGAAATGGCAACAACAGGGAGGCTACCCTCCCTACCTTGGTCTCCGCCTAAAGACCTCACGGGCATACGCGCCCAACGCGTCAAAAGACGCGCCGACCGCCAAAACCCTACTGAAATCCCAATGGTCGCCCGCCCCTACTACGCCCATTCCCTCTAGATCCCTAATGTCATCATAAAGATGGCATTCGACCAGAACGTGTCTCCAGTCCTCAGGGCTCTCACCACATCTGCACAGCGCAGTCTCGGACAGGCCCCTCTTATGCAAAAATGCATTGAGGGAACCATGCCCCGTAAGCAAGAAGCCCGTACTGAGACTGAAGCCAAATTCCGGCCGTCCCACAACAAAATCAGCCTCGCGAATGAATTCGTGCGTTGCTCGCCCCTTTGTACTATTCGCCCATCGCGCCCGCCAGGCAGACACAAGACGTTCCCAAAGGAGCGCCTTGATCTGACTGGGTTCCCTATTAACCACAAGATCAAGAGCAGAAAGCCAATCATGTGGACAAAGCGGTAGCCCCTTCTTAACCTTGAAGGCGATCGCACGGCGAATCACCTCCAGATCAAGGGGAGCCACCCCCAGCAAGAAAATGCCGACATATAGATAGCTGGGAAACATAGAAAACAAGCTATTTATAATTTTTTACTGGTATAAATGTTAGAAGCTTAAATAGCGAATAAAAAACTTAATTGTTTGAATTTTTGTTCTCTGCTTTTCGATACTTTTAAAAAGCAAATCGTAGCAACCAACGGTTGTTCATTTGTTTGAAAGGTGTAAAGAAATATTAGAGACGTTTATAAATAGAAAAGTTTTGTTTTTGTGTTTTGACGGATATTATTAGAGCATTTTTCTTTTTAAATTCTCAGCAATTTATTTGGATTGTTGGGGTATAAAGTTGAATGTTTGAGAATATCTTTCAAAAATTTCCAAAGTCTACTGATGATTAGGGTAGTTCCTATGAAATGTCGACATATAGATAGCTGGGAAACATAGAAAACAAGCTATTTATAATTTTTTATTGGTATAAATATTAAAAATAAATTTAATAAACAAATAATTGTTGTGCATTATATGTTTCATATATGGACCGAGACAAAATCTTCAATATTAAGGTAACTTTTTCTGGCAACACTGCTTGGGTAATGCAAAATTTTAAAGTTGAAAACTGTGCTACCAAGTTTGCTGTCATATGTAAACTTCTGAGCGAACTTAGCATCACTTGACTGTGTCTGTTGAAATTATCGTGTTTTCTCGGTGTTCCCAAAACTTTTTCGTTCGACAAGCAACTCTAAAAAGAAATTTCTGTTAAAATGATTCAGAATTCCGTTGCGCAATTACTGGTTCCTGCTGTTCGCAATGCCATTCAACGTCGTTGCCAGTCGGTGATTTCTTCACCTCCAACCGAAAAGGTATCTAAAGCTGTAAGTATATACAATATTACGTTCGGAAAAGTTACGTAAACTACAAATAAGTACGTTTTTTATTGAAGGAAAAAATTATTCTTGGTGGTGGCATGTGCCTTGCAACTTTAGTAATTCCCGCTTGGGTTTTGTTTCACATGAAGGAATATCGTGGAGGCAAGTAAACTTTCATCGAAAAATGTAATGTAAATTTATCATATTTATAATCGACAAATACATAATTGTTGAAAGTGTAAGATGCTTGGAATATAAAATAAACCAACTTTACCGGAGTATAAAATTGTTAATTTTTTGAGGTCAATTTGATTTAAATAAAACTTTCAAATTCAATTCCAAAACTAACACGTTTTGCTAGGAATAACATTTCAGAACTCATCTTTTATTAACTCAGGAAAGCTATAAACAAAAATGTATTTGGCTTCCTTCTAGTTGAATATCCTCATCTTTTCAATTGTTTTTAGTATTGGGTATGTTCTTGATTCTACTTTGAAGAAAATAGTTTGAAAACACTTTTTAATTTCATTGTGAAAATGAAAACTTACAGAAAAACAGTATAATTACAATCCCATTGAAATAAGGTTATTATTTATTTTTATTTATTTATTCCATTCTAATAGAAGTAGCCTATTGGCCAGTACAAAATTTGTATTAAATATACTATAAAATAGAGCGAAATTCATTGGCATATACTTATATAGATACATATAAAACGAAGAAAAACTCGATAAAAAGAGATCCTAAAAAAACATTTCCGTACCATCCTAGCACCACTCAATTACCACTCGGTACCAATATTGAAAGAGGAAAAAAAGAAGAGAAAACAGCAAAACTTAGGAGATCCTTATATAATTAGTGATCATTGTTGGTCAGATACTGTAAAAGATGACGCCTAAAAGTAGTCAATGACATTGAAAAAGATCTCAAATTTCTGGGCAAAAAATTCCACAGGCGCGCTGACCGAACCACAAATGAATGTTCGAAAGTACTGTTTATAAAAATCTGCAGGTTTCTACTGGACCTGCTAAACGAAATCATTTGTGCGACTGCCACCGGCCTTTGAAACTTTACAATTTTGTAAAGATATATGAGTAAACGAAATTTGAGATAATCATCAAACGACAACTTCAAAAAATTTATCAATTGACTAGAAACATGCGATCTTATTCTAAGTCCATATACAAATTTGACAACTTTATGAACAATAGATTTGATCCTCCTACTATTACCAGAATTGCAGCCCGAGAAAATTTCAATGCAATAATTAAGTTGTGACATTAGTAGAGTGTGACCAATAGATTTCTTTATGTGCAATGGTAAGTACAAATTGCTATGATACAGTCGTCTCAAAATAAAACTGATTTTCGAGCAAACGCTATTGATGTGATTTTCAAAAGATAATTTGTCATCAATTAAAACACCCAGGCATTTCAAATGGTAGAATTACATATTTTTAAATCAAAATTAATTATATCATTTTTATTGGATCTAAATACGAAAGCTTTAGTTTTACTGGGATTTACAAGTAGACTATTCACATTCATGCAACTATTTAGGGTTAGATGACGAAATATTTATTTCAGATACAATTGTGCATATATTTATATGCAAAATAAAGAAAATATACAAAAACTTCATAATTGTTACGGAATCACTAAATCATTTGAATCATCATTATTACTTTCATATCTTGGGTCACCCCCACCGGATATTCCAAATTTGTTTTCTTAAAATGGCACTTAAAAATTACGGTCATCGTTGTTGACGGAGAATTTGATAAACCTAACTAAATTTTGCTCTTATAAAATAACAAGCATTAGATTAAAAATTTTGCACGTCGTTTTTTGGGCAAAAGGCATATTGCAAAAAATAAAATTGAAAATATGGTTCATTTCAGTACTAGTTTATATAAAAAAAAACAAATAAAACTGAAAACGTGGTTCGTGTCAGTACTAGTTATTTGAACATTTATCCAAGTTTTATTTTCGAAGTTCAGTTCGAACGAAAGAATGAAACACCCAAACTACTACTTTTTCAGAACAACAAAAATGAAAAGTTAATTATTCAAATCATTTTTTATTTCCATTCTACTACTTTTCTAGAATATGCCGGTATACCTAGCATGATTTGGTGCTTTACGATAAAAGTACTTAAAAATTTTTATAAAAATTATCATCATAGATCATACCATCCTTGAAATATTAATAACCTTTGGGAACTTTTTTTTCTCAAAACTAGTTTTTTGACTTAATATATTTCAAAATAGAGTCATCGGTTTGAGAGCTTTTTATAAGATTTTTCCGGAAATATAAATTGTATTAAAAAAATGTAAACTTTTCTGGAGTTGCGAGCATAACCTATATTTATTCCGAAGATGACAATAAAATACAGTTTTATGAATATTTTATTGATAACTGTAGCTTATAAAGGTGTTGCCAAATAAACAGTTTTCTAAAGATAGTTATATATAAAAATGTGGGAATAAATGATTTTTTAATGTTAAGTGAAATAGATCAGTTCCAAAAAACGTTAGTTTATTGTTTATCGGATTTGTCGCTTTCATTTTTCTTCTCTTTATCCTTGCTAAGAGAACCAACAGCATCACGTACTGCTTCGGATTGAGGATCCACGCCTGGAAGATTTTCTAAAACACTTTGAAGAAAAGCTGGGTCGCCAATTACTTCTGAATAGTCTTCATCAACATCCATGGGGGCATTCTCTTCGGTTTTGGGACGTTTAGCTTGTTGTGTAACGTTTTCATCTTGTACACATAAAAAAGTAGTTTTATTTCTTATATAGGATGTGTTTATGTACATACATATGCACATATGTTAAACAAAATGTGCATTAATATATGCTTAACATTTTTTTGAGCAATGTGCATGTTTTCAAAATTTTCACAAACTTACCAGCATCCTGCATTGACATTTGCATAGCGAAAGCGATTTGTTCTTCCTCAGTCATATTAGCAAAATCGGGCATATTATCGTCACTCTGTAGGAAGGGATGGAATATACAAATACATGTTTTCCATATAGTTTATACAATAATACCTGTTCTGTAGACATAGCCAAAGCCCTCTGTAACATTGCCTCTTCAGAATTGGGTTCATCTGCTGTTGCTGCGACAGATGAGGTTGCACCAGTAGTAGTTTTTTCACTATTAGCGGTATCTGATTCACCTGTACCACCTGCAGCGCGTCGCTGCTCCTCCTCTTGACGCTGTCTTTGTTCTTCCATCGAAACACGCAAAGCTAAAGCTAATTCAGGGTCTTCATTGGGATCAACACCAAACTCATAACCAGCGCCCCCTAATCCAGCTCCGCCCATACCATCTTCACCCTGTATAATGGGGGAGGACAATAAAGCGTCTGATAATCCAGAACCGCGAGGAACACAGACCAAATGGGACCCAGTGCCATCTTTACCGTTCAATGTGTTGATGAACGCTTGCAGTATTTCGTTATTACTTTCATGGTCGCCGAAGCTTACAATATCAACATTCACTTTTTCTTTCTTCAAGCGCTTGGCTAATTTAACTAACTCTCCTTCTTCATTCTTTATGGGCGAGCCAACAAAAACTACAATACGCATTTTATGGTTTTTACCTTGACGGTGTTTTAAGACCAACTGATAAAAAAAAATGTATAAATTATGATTTTATAAGCAAGAGAACATACATACATGGGCTATGCGTACACCAGTCAAGAGATTGATTTCTCCCCTGGGCTGTACCAGATGCATTTTTGAGAATATTCGACCAACATCACTTGTTAACGTAGCCAGAACCTCAACAGTACTAGGAAAATTATGTTCATCACATATTATTTTTTCACTGAGTTCCTATCAAACTTACTTGGAAATAGTCATTAGGCCAACGTTATTCTCAGGGTTGGAACGGACTTTAGTTAGGCAAACCAAATTAATACCATCTTTTTGTACATTCAATCGAGTTGGAAAGTAATCACCATTGCGCTGGTAATCACTGTTATCAAAACTAAAAGAATATACTCATTAACAAATTTTCTTTGTCAAAATTCTAAGAGCTCGTGGTCCTTAATTTATTATATTTGATTGTATTCGAGAGAGTTGGTCTTCTGCTCTACGTAATTAACTATTTTCAGGAAATTTACGTAGAGTTTTTATTTATTTTCTTGATTAATTTCTTACCATATCATAGTACTTTCCAAAACCATTTTTAATAATTTTGCTTGTCACTTCACCACTGAACAGTAATTGCAAAATCATACCAAATGACATTTTGTATTGAACTGTGTTTAGTATTTACAAAAAATAAATACACTTTGCAAAGTTGCATCTGAGATTCTATTTAAAAATTGGCATCTCTTGCTTGGTGCTGTCATATGTCCGTTGTCATGTGATAGCTGAGTAAATTTTTCATTTCAGCAAAGTGGTGCTTAAATTTTGATTCAATTTTCTGTAGTTAAAAATTATTGCTTTATTTTTTTACATCATAAAATGGTTGAAGCTTATGTTGCACCCTTAATAATCACTTGCATTTGGGCGTTTGTTGGTATTATTTGCCCCTTTTTTGCAAGAGGACCAAACAAAGGGTAATATATCGCTATACACGATTTGTTAATATATCTATGAAACAAGTTAATTTTATTTGTTTATAGAATCACTCAATGTTGTTTGATGTTGACAGCAGCAACTTGTTGGCTATTGTAAGTGTCTATATGCAAATTGTTTTGCGAACTTTTCAAGGCTAAAATTTGTTTTGCATTTTCAGCTGGCTTTGTTGCTACATGACGCAACTGAATCCCTTGATTGGCCCTAAACTAACAAAAAATGAAATAATGATAATCGCCCACGAATGGGGTAACGAAATCAAGGATACAATTGACATAACATATTACTAAGATTTTTGAATTATATTGTAGCCCCTAAAGAGAAACGCAAATCATTCAGGCAAGTTCCAGAAAAGTAAATGAAGTTTATTTTTTAACACTTAGATTTTCTGCAAAAGTACTTATCACTACTACAATTTTCGTTTAATATGCATACAATAAGTGTGCATTTCTGTTAAACAAATTAAACGCAAATTAATGCTTTTGCACAAGAAGAGAATACCTAGTTTAAAAAGTAATCTTCATTTTCACCGCCCTGGAACTTGTTTACAAAGTTTGAGTTTTTAAAAAGTTTTGCAATTGTATTATTTGTTACCGTTTTTAAATTCCATGAAGTGCCTTAAGCTTAGAACTAAAGTTAACTTTATTATGAAACGCACATATATATTAGACGACCATTTTTTATGAAAGTATGTATATACGGCATTGTAACGTTTCACAAAAAACTAATTATATTTGAATAAAAATGTATTTTTATTAAAAAATGTTTGCATTCATTTAATGGAAATACTAGTAATGATGTTTTCATTGCAGAACGAATGAGTCCTGAGCTTAGATTTTTTTTTGTGGCGTCAAAAGATCACGCAGTTATATTACATCATGTCTAGAATTGAAAAAAATAGCCACTAGTTCTAATTTTGCAGAAACAAAAAATAGTTATAAAAATACTTTCTTGCTTCTAACTTTTGCATATAAATAAAAATTGGTCTACACCATGAAAATAAGTTAATCTAACGAATCATAATCAATCTTGAATTTTTGTGACATGTACTTTTAGATTTTTCAGAACAATATTTTGTATCGTCTTGTCTATCCATATAAGGAAATTTATCAGCAGCATTGAGACTAAAGGACTCCGATTACTTTAAAAGATTTTTAGTGTACTGATGAACAGTATGGCATCTATGTGATGTTCACTTTAGGCAGGAAAATGTTGCTTTAGTATAAACTTAAGCAGGTTTAATATGGACTAATTTTAAATAAAACAAGAGTGTGGTATATTCGGCTGGGCAGAATCTAAAATACCCTTCACGATGGTCACATACATATATGTATAGTATATATTACAAATTTGAACTAAATATGCTCGGATATATATGGACCGATATCGGGGAAAAAATATGTTTGCCTTGTAATCACGATTCCAAAAAAGAAATCTTTCATGAACATTTTCATGGAATAGTTTAAGCTATATCTCGGTTATATGTGAAGATATCGGAATTTTCTATTTTCTGTATTTTAGTAACCTTCTTTTATAAGGAGATTTGCTTTTCAGCAAAAAAAATTTATGGAAAAATCGGTTCAGGTTATATCTCGGATGGACCGATAACTGAAATTTTCATTTTCCATATTTATATAACCTTATTTTATTACCAGAACTGTTTTTAAGCAAAAAAAAAAATTTTATTAAAAACCCGGTTCACGCTATATCTCGGGTATATATGGACCTATATCGGAAATATTTATTATGCATATTTATATAACCTCATTTTATTACAAAAACTGCTTTTAAGCAAAAAAAGTTGTTTAAGTTCGCTTACGCGACATTTTCATGAAAACCCCGGCTTAGGCTATATCTCGGGTGTATGTGGACCGATATCGGAAATTTTCATATTACCTTCTGTTATTACCAGAACTGCTTTTAAGCAAAAAAAAGTTGTTTAAGTTCGCTTAGATGACATTTTCATGAAAAACCCGGTTTAGGCTATATCTCGGGTATATATGGACCGATATCGGAAATTTTCTTTTTCCATATTTATACATTTTTCTTTTATCACCGATATCTGAAAAAAAAAAATTTTCCCCTTTTAGCCACCATGCCTAATAGCTGTATAAAAGTTTGAAAAACTTTTGTTTTCAAAAATTTTCATACAAAATTGAAAAAAGTAATGGCTTTTTCGGAATTTTGACTATATCTCAGCTATACGTGAGCCGATATTACTGAATTTCAACAGCAAACACATGGCGCGATGGATAGAATGGTGAAAGAAATAAGTTTCTATGTCTAATGGTTTTCTCAGAAACGGTATTTCAACGACCGATAGACGGACATATACTTTATAGGGTCGCAAATAAAAACTGTAGAAATTACAAACGGAATCAGAAAATTATATATACCATTTACATTTTTGTGAAGGGTATAAAAAACTTGAAGAATTATAAACAGCTTGTTTTCAATGTTTCCCAGCTGTCTATATGTCAAAAATTCATTTTCAGCTACCCCAATAATCAATGGACTTTGGAAGATATTATCAAACATTCAACTTTTTATTCCAACAATGTAAATTAATTATTGAGAATTTAAAAACAATGCTTTTCGATACTTTAAAAAAAATCGTAGCAACCAACGGTGGTTCACTTGTTTGAAAGGTGCAAAGAAAAAAAAAAAAGATAAAATGAAAAAGCCCGTTTTTTTTTGTTTCGACAGGTATTAATAAAACATTTTTCTCTTCAAATTCTCAATAATTTATTTACATTGCTTGTATATAAAGTTGAATGTTTCCGAATATCTATCAAAAATATCAACTGATGATTAGGGTAACTCCTATGAAATGTCGACATGTAGACAGCTGGGAAACATTGAAAACTAGCTGTTAACTTTTTGAGTGGTATAATGTAGAAGCTAATATAGTGCATAAAATTGTTTAAACTTGAAGAGTTTAATCTTCCCGAATTGCAGTGGGAGGATCGAGTGTAAATTAACTTGAACGTTTTTAAATTAATATGAAATCCGTGGATTACCTCTGGATAAAACCTATTCCCATTTAGTAGGCATATTGCAGGTAACAAAAGAAAAACTCGAAAGTTTATATTTAATCAAGAATTACGACCTTTATTTTTGAGTAATTTCTAAACAAAACAACAAATGTAACAACTCGTCATTGGGTTTGTCAAACCACGACAATAATTTGTTATATCTGTTGGCGTATAAAAATCACAGCTTGAAATAAATTTTGTGAAATTTTCTATAAACACCAACTTTAAAGCAAATCGTAATCTCATAAAAATACCAAATCCATGTGGTAAACTTAGTGTATGAAATATGGGACATTTAATCGAAGAGACCAAAGCCCATATCGTCGTCTTCCTCTTCTTCGGATTCTTCCTTTTTGGCTTCCTCTTTCTTTTCGACAGCAGCAGCGCCTGCAGTGGGAGCAGTAGCAGCGGCTGCAGCAGCAAATTTGCTAGGATCTTTGATATACTCCTTGATAGTAGCGGCTTCCTTGAACTCGACTTCGGTGGTTGCAGCGATGGCCAACAGATTTTTGAAACCATTGGCAATGCTGTGGGGAGCAGAAGCAATGGTTGGATAACCAATTTCCAAACAAACAGAAGCCAAGTTGGCGACACCAGCCTGGAACTTTGCACGCAAGTCTTCGGGCTTGATGTCCAAAATCTCGGGCGAGAAAATGGAACCAGAATCATATACTTGGTTGACAATTAGACCATATGAGAAGGGCGAGATGTTCAACATGTTAAGTAAAGTGGCTTCTGAAGCACCAACTTTATCACCAGGCTTTAAAATGGGAACATCATTAATAATTTCAATTGTACCCTTGGAAATCTTAGTCGGAATAGACAAAGCTTGGAAGAAAGAAGTCTTCTCGGGGCCCAAACCAGTGTTTTGAGCAGGTATGATGACAGGCAAAGGAGCGATGGCGCCAGCACGAGCTGGAGCACGCACTTTGGATTCTAACAGCTTATCCCGAATTTCGGCCAAATCACCCTTGGTGAAAACGAAACCAACATTGCCCTTAATGTGAGGCAACAATTTTTCCAATTGGGCGTTTTGCTCCAAATGACCACGAATGGCTTTACGCATCATGGTGTTTTTACCCATAAGAACAACACCCATGCCACGAAGGCTGGTACGAATGGTTTGCATCTGGCGGGAACCAACATTGTCAGCACCTACAATGAAGCACTTAGGATACTCGTTGAAGAGATCCTTAAGAAAAAAGAAGCATTAGATTATTCGAAAACTTGTGAAGTACGCAAATACATTTAAATGCTTGATCAGACAGCTTACTAAGAGCGGATTTTCAACTTCTAGTTTACCAGAATACTTGGGTTCAGCTTTTTCAAGCAAGGCATTCAGACGATAAACATTCAGTCGGTGATTTTTCACATCACTTAAAAAATTAAGTCTACATAAATAAAAATCTGATACTTACGACCACTTTTAGGAAATATTGAGCTTTCCAGGCAGCTTTGTTCTCCCTAACCATCTTGAACCAAAATGTGCAATTAGGGACTCGTAAAGTGAATTTAAGAACTGCAAAATCAAAAAACCGAATGAAAATATTGATATAAATAGACTAAGTTTGCAAATACGCCGAAATCTTCTTGAGAAAAATCTTGAAAACTTTACAGATTACAAAAATATTTTCAGATTTTTGTTTCTCATACGTACCAAAGCTAGAACGATGTTATTAGTTGACGTCTGTGACGAAAATGGCCGAGCCAAGCACAAATTTTCTGACATTTGACTTTTTAGAAATGTCAAAATATTATTTGTAAACTGAAGCCAACTTCGCTCTATTTGTTACTGCCCGTCTACATTAGACATGAAACGGCGTTAAGACATACTGTTAAGGCCTAACTATAATGTGCATAGATTGGCTTAAGCTTTTGCCAAAATTAAACGAAAAGTCTGTCAAATGCATATGTGAATGAAAAACGACTTTTAGTTGGCCATAATGTACTTATATGAACTTAATGATTTTGAACCCATTGTTGCACAACTGCGTAGTACTTGTGTAATTACTAAGTAGATTATATAAAAAAGTACTAAAAATGACAACAAAGTATTTGTATGCAATAATTTCCAAACAAAAAGTAAAAACAATTTTGTGGTAATTTGTGTAATTAAAAATTGAAAAAACCTAAAATACATTTGTATTAAATTATATACAATATTATTTGTTTAAATTTTTCTTTATTTTAATAATTTTTGTAAACACACACACACAAACTCCTGAAAAAAATGATTCCGCACAGAAAGTGCGTTCAGTTTCGTACTTTGCTTAAGCAACTGACATTAGACGAAACTTACTGAATGTTTACACACGCAAGTGCAAGTGCAAAAAACCCAATACATTAACATATTTTTACTAATACATTCACACACCTGCAAGTAGTAGCCTCACTTGCAACTGATTTTGGTTGGCAGTGATTTTTTCACTTGCATGCAAGCAGAAACAAACAGTGTTGCCCATAGATATTTCATTTTAACTTTAATAGGTATTTTTCAAGGAAAAATTTTGAAAATATTAATATTTTTAGTTATATGCCAAAAACATAATATAAAAACACAAAAATAAATAAACATCTATAACTTAATTTTTACTTGGATTACAAATTTATTATTTTAATTGTGAAAAATGTATGTACTTAATATACTTCCCCTGTAATATTGCTATGCTAAAACTTTGGCAGCACAGACATTAAAAGCGCATGTAGTACAAAGGCGTACAATGTTTGTCTTCGACGACATTTTGAAAATGAACTTGCACTTGCGTGTGTAAACAATCGTGCAAATTGCAAGTGTTTTTATTATTTTTTTCGATGTATTGGTTGTTAATATGTACACACAACTTGTAACAAGTTACTTGTATGTCTAAACGCAGTGTAAGCTGGCTTAAAATAGTTTATGCACATTATAGTTAGGCCTTTAAAACAGACCTTTGACGGCCCGATTGTTACATGGTGGAGTACCCGTATGTCTTGATTTTTAATTAATTTCGTCAATATTAGTACACCATCACTTTTTATGTCCTTTTTTATGGTTGTAGAAAAAAAATATATTTTTATTGCAAAATTTGCAATCTAAAATAAGAATTGAATTTTTATACCCTTCACAAAAATGTAAAGGGTATATATAAGTTTGTGATTCCTATAAAGTATATATATTCTGAATCAGAATTAATGGAAAAGTCGATTAAGCAATGTCCGTCTGTCCGCTGTTGAAATACCGTTTCTGAGAAAACCATTAGACTTAGAAACTTTTTTCTTTCACCATTCTTTTACCCCATCGATTCATGGGTTTGCTATTGAAATTCAGTAATATCGGTCCACGTATAGCTGAGATATATTCAAAATTCCGAAAAAAGCCATTTTTTTTTTTGCAGTTTTGTATGAAAATTTTTGAAAACAAAAGTTGTTCGTTTTGCTTCAAACTTCACACACTTATTAAGCATGGTGACTAAAAGGCATCAGATATCGGTCCATATATACCCGAGATATAGCCCAAACCGGGTTTTTCATGAAAATGTCGCGTAAGCGAACTTAAACAACTTTTTTCACCTTAAAGCAGTTCTGGTAATGAAATAAGGTTATATAGGTATGAAAAATGAAAATTTCCGATATCGGTCCATATATACCCGAGATATAGCGCAAACCGGGTTTTTCATGAAAATGTCGCGTAAGCGAACTTAAACAACTTTTTTTTGCTTAAAACAGTTCTGGTAATAAGATGAGGTTATATAAATATGGAAAATGAAAATTTCCGATATCGGTCCATACATATATACCAGAGATATAGCCTAAACCGTGGTTTTCATGAAAATGCCGCGTAAGCGAACTTAAACAACTTTTTTCACCTTAAAGCAGTTCTGGTAATAAAATAAGGTTATATAAATATGGAAAATTAAAATTTCCGATATCGGTTCATATATACCCGATATATATGTAGCTTAACAGGTTTTTTGATGAAAATGCCGAGTAAACAACTTTTTTGTGCTCAAAAGCAGTTCTGGTAATGAAATAAGGTTATATAAATATGGAAAAAGAAAAAATCCGATATCGGTCCATATATACTCGAGATATAGCCTGAACCGATTTTTCCAATAACATTTTTTTTTTACTGAAAAGCAGTTCTTGTTATAAAAGAAGGTTACGAAAATAGAGGAAATTAAAATTTCTGATATCGGTCCATATATACCCAAGATATAGCCTAAATCGGGTTTTTCATGAAAATATCGCTTAAGCGAACTTAAACAATTTGTTGTGCTCAAAAGCAGTTCTGGTAATGATATAAGGTTATATAAATATGGAAAATTAAAATTTTCGATATCGGTCCATATATACCCGAGATATAGCCTGAACCGATTTTTCCATTAAATTTTTTTTTTTTTTTTGCTGAAAAGCAATTCTCGTTATAAAAGAAGGTTACTAAAATACAGAAAATAGAAAATTCCGCTATCGGTTCATATATAACCGAGCATATTTAGGTCACATTTTTAATATACTATACATATTCGTGACTATCGTGAAGGGTATTTTAGATTCGGCCCAGCCGAATATACTACACTCTTACTTGTTTTTTTGTCAATTTGTTTTAATTTTAAACTATTTTTACTTGTCTCATATTAAAATGTCATTTTCTGTTAAGACAGAGCTTTTAAAACAGACGTCTTAACAGCCGTGTCAAGAAGGCAAGAAAACAGTAACATTTGCAGTCTACATCAGAGAGTAAAGTATTTTGCTGTTCTCATGTCAGGTGTGGACAGCACTTTAATGTTTGAAACGAATTTCGATTGAACATGCTTCTTTGATAATTTGAGAATTGTGTATTGGGCAGCCGGCAAATCTTTTATTTGCAGTTTTCCAAATACAATCAATACTGTTTGAGAAAGCTTTTCAAAATGACAGCATTTGAAGGTTTGCATTTTTGTATTTAAAATAAATAAATTAATCCGTATAAAAATAATTTTCAGAATTTGGAGTGCTTCCTGAAATTGGCAAAGCCATTGATGAGATGGAATGGACGTAAGTTTTAGGTTTAAGCTATATGAAACATATACATACATATTTGTCTATTTCGAAAGATTGCCTACTGATGTACAGGCCGAGGCAATACCATTGATTTTAGGTGGTGGAGATGTTTTAATGGCGGCTGAAACGGGTTCTGGTAAAACCGGAGCATTTTGCTTGCCCATTTTGCAGATCGTATGGGAAACGTTAAGAGACTTAGAAGAAGGCAAAGCTTCAAAAGGAATTAGCGGTGGAACAGCAGGTAGTGTACCTGCTTGGACTATGTCTTTCTTCGATCGTGGATCAGCTTTGGCTGTAACACCAGAGGGTTTACGCTGCCAGTCTCGCGAATTCAAAGAATGGCACGGATGTCGTTGCACTACTGGCGTTAAGGGCAAGGGAAAATTTTATTTTGAAGCAACTGTTACCGATGAAGGATTGTGTAGAGTTGGCTGGTCTACACAACAAGCTAATTTAGATTTAGGTACTTGCCGTAATGGTTATGGCTTTGGGGGAACTGGCAAAAAGTCTCATAATCGGCAGTTTGATGATTACGGCGAGGCTTTTGGCAAAAGTGACGTCATAGGTTGTTTTCTTGACTTGGAAAAAATGGAAGTATCGTTCAGCAAAAATGGACAACATTTAGGTGTGGCTTTCCGTATTGCAGACAATTTGCGTAATGAAACCTTTTACCCAGCCGTCGTTTTGAAAAATGCTGAAATGGCTTTCAATTTTGGTAAAACAGAACTGAAATACCCACCGAAAAATGGCTTTATAGCGGTATCACAAGCAGGATCAGAGCATGCCAAATCCAATCCTTTGGCATGCCCATCTACTAATGCTGCAGCAAACAAACCAGCTCCTAATGCGCCACAGGCTATTATCATAGAGCCAAGCCGAGAGTTGGCTGAGCAAACTTACAATCAAATTGAAAAGTTCAAAATACACTTATCGAATCCAAATGTTCAGACGCTACTTTTGATTGGCGGTATTAAATTGGAACAGCAAAAGAACGTGTTGCAACAAGGTGTTCATATTGTAGTGGGCACCCCCGGGCGGTTGGAAGAAATGATAAGTGGTGGTTTTGTTCAATTGACGCATTGCAGGTTGGCTTGTTGATCGTTTATAACTTTATTATATTAGTATTTTAATGATTTATTTGTGTTCTAAGATTCTTTGTTTTAGATGAAGCTGATGCTCTCTTGAAACAGGGCTATACAGACCTTATCGATCGTTTACATAAGCAAATTCCAAAAATTACTTCAGATGGGCGACGTCTGCAAATGGTAGTGTGTTCAGCAACTCTTCATGCTTTTGAAGTGAAAAAGATGGCAGATCGTTTAATGCATTTTCCAACATGGGTGGATCTTAAAGGTGAAGATGCTGTGCCAGAAACTGTTCACCACGTTGTATGCATGGTTGATCCTCAAAAAGACACAGTTTGGCATAACTTACGTCAACATATACGTACTGATGGTGTCCATGCACGTGATAATGTTCATCCAAATAACTTAACTCCGGAAACCTATTCAGAAGCAGTGAAACTGCTAAAGGGTGACTATTGTATTAAAGCCATTGAGGAACACAAAATGGATCGTTGCATAATATTTTGCCGTACGAAATTGGATTGCGATAATTTGGAACAATATTTAAAATCAAGGGGTGGTCAACGTTATTCATGTGTCTGTTTGCATGGTGATCGTAAACCACAAGAACGTAAACAAAATTTGGAACGGTTTAAAAGAGCAGAAGTAAAATTTTTAATCTGTACTGATGTAGCAGCAAGAGGTTTAGATATAACCGGTTTGCCCTATAGTAAGATTTTGAGTAAAATAAAATATTCTTAATAATCAATTTTTTTCTTTTTTTAGTGATAAATGTTACATTGCCCGATGAAAAATCCAACTATGTTCATCGTATTGGCCGCGTAGGCCGAGCTGAACGCATGGGATTAGCCATTAGTTTGGTGGCGACAGTACCAGAAAAGGTACGTATTGCTTCATATCCTCTGTTTTAAATTTAACGTCGTTTTTTAAAGGTGTGGTATCATGGAGAATGGTGTAAAACTCGAGGTCGTAATTGCAACAATACCAATTTGACTGACGTTAAGGGATGTTGCATTTGGTACAATGAAAAAAATGTAAGTTTGATTTTTTCACACATAAATACGTTTGTGATGTTTGAATAATACATTTTACAAAAATTTAATTTAGCTATTGGCGGAAATTGAAGACCATTTAAATATCACTATTCAACAAGTTGATAAAGGAATGTCCGTGCCTTTAAATGATTTTGATGGCAAAGTTGTGTACGGCGAGAAGAATCTTAATACTGGCACTGGATACAAAGACCACGTCGAACAATTAGTACCGGTTGTGAGAAAATTAACTGATTTGGAACTACAATCACAATCTTTATTTTTAAAACGCTTAAAATTCTAAATTCAGGAAATAAACTGAATTAAATTAACAGCTGGTACATGAAAAATGCCAACACATCTTTGTTGTTGCATTATTTATAAATTTAAAAAATAACATCAATACATACTTATTATGTAAAATTAATATACAATTAAACTCAAAATTTTAATTGAAAACACACACTAGTATACCTGCTTATTACAAACAAAAGTTTTATAGAAATGACCCTCATTAATGGAATATATGTATGTACATATGTGTACATATGAATATATTTTAGAATTAAAGCAAGGTCATCATTTGTTAAAATGTTGACTTCAACATTTTTTAATTTGTTCATAGTAAAGAATTTAGAATGCAGAAGGAATTTTTCCCCCACGCTTATATCTAAAATGTTACACTAAAGTTTTGGTGTTTTCATGTTTTAAATCTTCTTCCTCCAAGCCCTCTTCATCTTCTTCATTGAATTCAGTCCTCATTTGTTGCAAATGCAATAACTGTTTACACAACTGATTACCGAACGATTCCACATAACGCGGACTAATTTTATCTAGTAAAGCATACGGCGTGTCAAATACTTCTTCCTGGTCAGTAATTTCTTCCTTATCAGCATCTATGGTATCATAGAACTGCGAAACAATTCGAAATCCCATACTTGAAACATGCACACAATATGCGGCACCTTCAAACGTTCGTATGTTAAGGTAAATGTGTGAAGCGGTACTAGGCAATTTTTTCGATATATCTATTTCCGCAACATGCGTTCGTACATCTTTAATAATTGCTGTTGCCTCCTCTATCCAATTTATAATTTCCTCGCCGATATCATTTCCTATTGATGTGGCCGTCTCGGATGTTGGTGCTGGAGAACTTGTTTCGCTACTCATATTCTTAAGGAACTTATTATTTGAATTGATTTATCTTTCTATGCTGTATTTTATGTGCATATGCTCTTAAAACTCAGTAACAACAAACTTTCCACGGACTTTGCAAAAAAACACACACACATGTATGTACAATATTGATAACTGCTGTTAAAACCTGTTAAAGCAGATGTAGGGAAACTTTTAAAAGGTATTTGCAACAAGCACTAAGTTTCGTGGTTATAAATTGTACTACAATAACCTTCAGTTTACCATTTTTTAACAAAAACTTGACAGCATCAAATTAGATATGTGCTACCAGATGTTTGATGAAACACTAAATCACACCAGATTTTTTGAAGTCTGTGTTTACAGGTGAAAATTTCTGTATACGTATTATCAAGGCGATTGTAGCTTTTACTAAATTAAGTATTACTATTATTATTGTTAATTCTCAATGAAATTATTTTTGTAAAAAGACTTCCTTACTTATATTTGAAAACACAATTGTATAGTTCTCTTTATATACAAAAAAAGTTGAGATTATGATTATTATTTTACTAATGGTGTTTTCCTTTTTTGATAAAAAGGATGCCTTTTATATGTTTATCATTTTTCCCCCGATAATCACCACCCTTAAATAGTACATTTGTTAATAACAAAAGAGCAAAAAATGCTAGCAATATATTGTTTAAGGCACTACGCTATCCCACACGATCGTGCGATCTAGCAAATATTATAGCATATGTGCTGAAGGTGTACTAAAAATACAACTGTGTGGCAGTTTTTGACAAATCATGTGTTTTGCAACATTTTATGAGAATTATGTGTAAAATATGAGGACATTTTTGGCGCATCGAGATATAAATTGAAATAATGTAAAATTCTGAAAATTTTATTTGATCACAAACTTAACGATCACAATTACGATAATTGATATAAGTACAGTAAAAGGTGGTAAAATTTTCATTGGTTACTATAAGCATGATTAATAGCGGGGAGATGACTAAAATGTGTTTAACAAACTTAATTTATGGTTAGTTAGATCTGTTACCCCTGTGTGCGCTGCTGCATATGGTTGCAGTTTTATCAGCTGTTTATTGAAGTTTACGAATTTTTACTATTTTTCTGTTCGAGAACTTTTTTGAACTAAAGTTTTCAGAGAGTAATTTTTACAATTTGCGCAAAATTTACTCATTTACAGCATTTTACTGTAAAGCAAACGAATAAAACTATAATTGAATTTTTAGTGTTCACTACTATACTTTCTTTTTAGGGCACACATGCCATTCTTGGCAGATAGCCCGATTGTTAAGTATAGTACATTATTGCCTTTAAAGTAGCTTTACTGCTAGTAAATCTACCTTGGCCGAGTGTAGGTATGTTAGTAAAAATGTGTAAGTTAATTGCGCCTCTCAACCATTTGCTTTCATACCTAAGCACTAATTAAAGAACATGTTTAATTAAGAATTAATTAATTAACAGTTGATTTAAGCAAACCGAATTTGTTTATTCTTCATCAATTCCAATTAAACCAATTTTTCTACCTTGCTCTGTAGTCTTGTCAATATTTTAACTGTAAAATTCCGTTTTTATTAAAAATTGTGTTTTCAGCAACATGCACTGTCGTAAATTAGTAGCTTATTTCCGTTATTTCAAATTTATTGTAGTGGGCATCACCCATTGTGAATTGTTTGGTTTGTCTATTTGACATGTTTGATCTTTACTTACTCAGCTTTTACATTTAGACAGACGATGGGCAGACATTTTTTCATTTCTCTTTTGGTCTTGCCTAAACCTTTTACATTTAAGAAATTAATAGACAGACAGAAATTTTCGTTTCTCTTTTCTTTCTTTTTTGTTGTTGTTGTTTTTTTAAGCACAGCTAGTGTGTTTATATGAAGTTGATGTTGATATGAGAATAATGATATGAAGCAACAACATAAAAAATGCGAAAAGTTAAAAAGAGAAAGAAAAAATGTCCACAAATGTCTAGTACAGAGAGTCGTGTACTACACACTCTCCCCCACCGAAAATTTTCGTTACAGCACCATCAAATTTCGTCTGTCTGCCCATCGTCTGTCCAAATGTAAAAGCGCTCTTACTTTGACATTATATTGTAAATTTGCCGCCTTTGTAGTTTAACGACATTGTACTCTTTGTTGGCAAAGTGTTGAGCTGCAACCGCGGTAAATATATTTTTTGAATTGTTTAATTTATATTAACATTAATTATTTTATTAGAAATAAAACTCACTGAATTACTGTTTTATTGTATTTGGACGAACCAAGGAGTTATTATTTTCAAGCTCAACAACAGCTTTGCGACATGCACTATTTATGTGAACCTATACTTAAAAAATAAAATTTTAATTTTTTGGCTTAAATCTAGTTTACCAACGCAGCTCCAAATAAAATAAAAAGTACATAGGGTAATAGAAAATTGAAAAATAATAAGAAAATGTGAAATGACAATATTGGCGGAAACGCTAAGTTTCCGAGTTATGGACGGAAGAAGTTTTCATATATGCATTCTATTTTCTACCACATTTTTTAATTTATATGGTCAATATTGGTATCATTTGAAAGCTTGTTAATAGATCTCTTATACCATACAGGAGAGAATCTCTCCATGCAAAAAAAAAAAAATTTGTTAGCGAAGCTGGTGTTTGTTATACCATACAGGAGAAAATCCCTGCATCCGGCCGAAGGCCTGTTATGCAAGAAAACTTTGGTACCGAAGCCGGTCTTTATTATTAAATAACGTTTTTGTTGAATTTTAATTTATACATATGTATGTACATGCATGTATGTAGGTAGTACTTTGATACAAAAATTACTGAGCTAAATTTTTTTCCGGGAGATTTAGTATGTTTGAAGAGATATATTCATAAAACTTCAAATGATGTCAATAATGACGATATAGGTTGAAAAACTTAGAAAATTTCATATATATGTATATGAAAACTTCTTCGGTCCATAACTCGGAAACTAAGCGTTTCAGCCAAAATTGTTATTTAACATTTTCTTATTAGTTTTCAATTTTCTATCACCCTATTTACTTTTTATTTTATTTGGAGCTGCGTTGGTAAACTAGATTTGTTCCAATTTTTTTTACTATATAACTGTATTTGATATTTAATTATTTGATCTTGTTTAGGTAAATATTTCTTATTTTTGCAGCTAAAGATCGTCTTATGGTATATAAAAAATTTTGCAGTATTTATTTTCGATAACAATTTGTTATCATATTAATTTTCCTAACGATAACAAATTGTTATCAAAATATTGAAAATACTGTTAAATTTTTTATAGAACATAAAACCATCTTTAGCTGCAAAAATAAGAAATATTTATACAACTGTATTTTTATAAAACTGTTAAGAGAATAACTGGTTGATTCACTTATTTTGTATATCCTATTTTCAGAATATACTTTTTTTCGAAACCCGTTAACGGGAACGGAAATTTTCTTCGCGAATATTCATAATTAACCTGTGGTAAAAAATCTATCAACAAAAAGTCCGGCAACTTTAAAGAACTAAAAATATATTGCAGGCTATAAACAAATTTTCATTGCCAAATAATATGGAAAATGTGGTTGTTAAATCTGCCCTGGACTTATTATTTGACGAAGCTAGTGATCTGTGTATTGGCACACAAATATCCGAACTATATACTATTCCCGAAGCCATAGATTTCGCTCGTGACTATTACGCCAAACAGCAGCCGCTTGTTATAAGAAATGCTGTTGCCGGGTGGCCAGCTGTTAAGAAATGGAATGCAGATTACTTTCGAAAAACACTTGGGGACAAAATTGTAGATGTAGCTGTTACACCAAACGGATATGCTGATGGTGTGGCAATGAGGTATGAAGATAAAGAGGAGTATTTGGTTTTACCTTTGGAGGAGCAATGCACAATGGAAACTTTTCTGCAAAACCTTGATGATCCTATGGGAGCGGTTTATTATATTCAAAAGCAAAACTCAAATTTTGTCACCGATTTTCCTGAACTAAGAAACGATATTGATTGTTCAGTTTTAGAATTTGCAGAAAAATGTTTTAATAAATCTCCTGATGCTACTAACTTCTGGATGGGAGATGAAAGAGCTATAACATCTATGCATAAAGATCCATATGATAATTTATACTGTGTCATAAGTGGTTATAAAGACTTTATATTATTGCCACCACACTGTTTACCATGGATACCAACGAAATTGTATCCTACAGGTGTGTATAAGCGTAATTTGGAAACAAATAAATATCACATAGAGCCTGATCTTAATCGCATGCTTACTGAGTGGGTAAGCATAGATCCACTAGCTCCGGACCTTATCAAATACCCTCAGTATGCAAAACTTAAGCCAATAAGAGTGCGTGTTAATGCTGGTGATATGCTCTACTTGCCAAACTACTGGTATCACCATGTAAGACAGAGCCATAAGTGCATTGCTGTAAATTTTTGGTATGATATAGAGTATGATAGTCGCTACTGTTATTACAGAATGCTGGAAGAATTAGTTAGTAAAAGGAAAAATAATAATAACTTAAAATAAAAAAATACAGCATTTTTTTCTCTTATATTTTAAGTAAAGTGAAAGAATCGAAGAGTATTGTGCTAAATAATGTAAGCATTCAATACATCGTCGGCTTGAGTTTCAATCTCCTATGCTTGTGAATATAGGCCACAAAATTCAACTGATGCGACGCCCTCACATGTGCTCAATAAACACGTTCATTAGTGTAGCAAAGTATTACAAAAACAGTTCAACTATGATACTGTGCATTACCTTTTGCAGTATATAAGACCACAAAAAAAGAGTAAAGTGAAAGTTTTTTTGCTGAGTACTTAAATTTTTACTGCAAAATTTCTCGCAGGAAACTTTAGTAAGATGAAAAACATAAGTATGACAAACAAACGCAAAAAACCAAAAATAGAAGTCTTTAGAAAAGTTAAGAAAAACATAAAATCAAATGATTATTGCTTCTAAAAATTCATTTGCAAATTATTTAAAATGTAGTAAAACAATTGTGTGTTTATAGTAATCAGTCAGAACCAGTGGTGGACAAAATTGTTTTGCACTTGTGTTAGTGAGATAATTTGAGAGTAATTTAAAGTACATTGACAAGCAAAACTAGCATAAACATTTTCGTATGAAAAATTAACAGCCAGTTTACCAATTTCGAAAGAAAATGAATGCGAAAGAAAGCCAGTCACTCACATTCGAATCAATTTGGGTTTGTCTATCTCACTACTATTCGTTCGCATATTCTTATGTATTTTCATCGAGTTTTGACACATCGTTCGCATAGAAAAAAGTTAGACGAACCCAAATCAATTTTCTTTCGCTTAGATTGCGAACGCAAGCAGGCTGTCGAGATTGGTAAACTGGCTGTAAATCGCGTACGTTAATGCTGTTATGACAGTTTCGTAAGAGCTATAAATGTTTCGAAGACGTAGTACCAATTTATTACGTTGTTTATTACATATGAGTTTTAAGTCTGAAAAATTTTTTTCACATAAGTTTGTTATTATATTTAATCATATTAGAATGGAAGAAATCATAATACCTTCCAATAACATTTTCTGTACACATTTTAAATTTTTTTATTATAAAAAAATTTTGCATTGCCATTTATGTTATCTACTGTAAGTGGAAAAAATCTACCGCAAGTGGAAAAAAAGCCCTAAGCTTCTAGCTGACATGTGCATTCGCCAACGTCTGTTAAACGACTAAACTAACGAGCATAAGAAAAAGAAGGCGTTGCTTACAAACAATTGTTTGACTAAATGTCCATCGCTGGTCAGAACCCAGTAACTATTTAAAAAAAAGTGGTTAAAGATTGTGACACAGCACATTGGGATATACCGCAAATCCGGATGCCTAAAATTTATCTGTTATTAGGTGTGTTCCACGAGATCTCGGACTAGTTCGGACTAATGAGAGTAAAAAGCAAATTACTCTAAATTTGCAAATTTTACCCAAAATTACTGGAACGGAAAAAACCACAATTGTACATCTCGCAATCCTCGCAATATAAGTGTTGTTCACTTTTTAGATTAAAGTATATTTTTTGGCGATTTTAGACGCTTAAAACGCGTATCATCATACATATAAACGAATGATTTGCATTATTGGCAATAGCTGTAAAATTAAAAGCATTGTAAAAATTTCAATAGGCTTTTATTGTACATATTTATAAAATCAAAAGCCAAATAACAATTGCATTTTTTGTTTACAACTTCTCAACGTTATTTCTAGTTTGGCAAACTTCCATTTTGGAAAAAACTTTTTTCCAATTTGCAAATTTTCTGATTACATTTCAGTTTCAAATGTATGTAAATATAAAAAAGCTGATTATTCAATTCTAGTCCGAACTTAACCAAAGAAAAAATTCGGGCAAATTTGTACAGGAAATGAAAAAATTTACTCTCTCATTTTCTCTCAAAATTGCACAAAAATGGTTACGTGGAACGCTTTTGGACTAGTTCGGACTATTTCGTTATTCACGTGGAACACACCTAATAGGTGGTGAAAATTTAGAGAGTAATTTGTTTTATACTACTAGTTATGACTATGTTGCAATAAAGGAGCGATATAAGTATTTAAATGGGGTATCTATCTGTAAAGTAACAAAAATACGAATCTCCTGGAGAACTGAACATAAAATTCACGAAACGTAAGAAATAAATTCTGTAACCATGTCCATAATTGTGGTGATTATCCTACAACGAGGAATCAGTCGTGTAATCCTTGTGTGATTCATTCAGGAAACAGTACAATGCTCATTCGATATTTTCATACTATATAAGGTTTATTTGTTTACTTCACAGTAAAATGCAGTAAATGATTAATTTTTCAGCAAATTATAAAAGTTACTCTCTGCAAACTCTCGTGAGCAAAAAAGTACTCGAACAGAAAAAATAGTAAAAATTCGTAAACTTTAGTAAATAGCTGATAAAACTGCACCCATATGTAACGCATATGTGCGCAGACAGGGGTAATTGCAGATCTGATTAGCCAAAGGCTATGTTAAACACATTTTAGTCACTTCCCCATAATCAACAATGCTTATAGTAACCAGTCAAAACTGTGTATACGTCGATTATCGTAATTGTGATGGTTAAGTTTGTGATAAAATAAAATATTTCAAAAAACTCTCTTGTCTATAAGTACGGAAAATAATAAAAATTCGTAAACACAAATTAATTTTTGGAATATTTCAACAATACAAATTAGTCTTCGACAATACAGATTAGTCTTTAATATTTTAATAGTTTAGAATTCACACAAAATTTGAGTGCTTTTCACATCACATTTCTTGACAAGTCACTTGCTTGTGATGTAAGTAAACAAAATATTCGATAGTTTTGCTTTTAATACTTTTAAACTAACAATAAATTGCTTATATTAATAAAAATCAAAACACAATTTAAATAACACAAAACTTACATAAATTTTGGACAGCCGGATTTGCGATAGCCTATGTGCTACGTCATAATCTTTAACTACTTTTTTTAAGTGATTACCGGGTTCTGACTGTTTACTATAAGCGCACAATTGTTTTACTACCTTCTAAATAGTTTGCTAATTAATTTTTAAAAATAATAATGTATGTATATATATATGTGTATATATCTATGTATATACATATATGTATGTGTATGGAGAAACATATTTAGAATAATATTTAAGTTTTGCTGATGTATGTATATATCTTGTATATCTTTAAGGTACATTCTCAGGTTATGATGCTTTGTAATATTGTTATTTTGGCCATGGAGGCTTTATATTACTGTACAAATGAAATAAATAAATAAATAATCATTTAATTCTTAACTTTTCTAAAAAATTTTCTGTTTGATAACTTTCTTGTTTACATTTGTTTTTTGTCTTACTAAATTTTGCTGCAAGAAATTTTTGCAGTAAAAATTTTCAAGTACTCAGTACAAGAACTGTCACTGCTCTTTTTTTGTGTTCTCATTTACTGCAATTTGGGTAAACGAACAGCTTTCTGTAAAATGCAGTAAAAATTTGTAAAATTTTTTGGATAAATGAACATGCATATAATTCGCACTGATTTAGCACCATAGTCACCACCCGCACTTTATTATATTCAAAGGGTTGTTGAAAAATAAAGAAAAACGATTGTACGCTGTTTGTTAATGTTTATCTATAAAGCACCCCATACACGTTTTAACTCAGTTGGCAGCTGAGTCGATTGTTGTCCTAATCAAAGCGTGTACGGTATTGCTCAACTCTATTCATTGACATTTCTCAAGCTTTCGATAAAGTGTGGCACGACGGGTTGATGCACAAAATAAAGTTAAACTTACCTGTAAATACTCACAAGCTTCTGGAAAGCTACTTATATGGGCGGAAATTTGTTATCAGACAGGCCTGTTCTAAAAATCACGTGATTTCAAAGCACATGCCGTTTCAAAATCACAAATGTGATTTGTGCCTGTTCTGCACATCACAATTTTTTGTGATTTTCGATGTGATTTACACTCTTCTAAAGCACAAAAAACTGCTGTTTTTTGGTTCAATTTACTGATATTTTTATTTTCAGGTTGAATGTTTTTATTCGCGGTATTGTTTGCAAAATAAGGTTAGTTCTTTCTAATAAATATAAAAGGTAAAATAAAATAAATCAATAAAACAAATCACAAAATAATACAACACATTTTGCAACAAAACGAGCGTATCTAGTTTTTTCTTAATTTAATGAAATATTTCATATAAAATAAATAATTTTACTTAAATAATCAATAGAAAACATATTAAGTTATTTATTAATGTAATAAATTATGAAATATACAATAAAGTACGTGCAAAAATTATGCTGTGATTTTAAATTGATTGCAAGTTAGCTTACCGGTTTAAAATCACAAAAATCAAAAATATTTTGTGTGCAGAACACCTTTTTTGTGATTTCAAAGTGATTTGCAGAACAGCCCTGAGAGAAGGCGATTTTATAAGCCCAACTCAGCCAATCGAGGCAGGAGATCTCCAAGGCAGCATACTGGGTTCTACTTTATATTTGATTTACGCCTCTGACATGCCAACGACATCCGGAATCCACACTTCAACCTTTGCAGACGACACAGCGTTTTTGAACGTTCATGAAAACCACCAATTAGCTTCACGAAATTTACAGGAATATATTTCAACATTGGAAAAATGGCTGAAGGTTTGGAAAATCAAAGTTAATGAACAAAAATGTACTCATATCACATTCACATTGTGCAAGCAAGCATGTGCACCTATTCAAATAAACAACTCACCTATTCCGCAGCACAATGAAGTCAAGTACCTTGGTATACACCTAGACCGTAGGCTAACGTGGGAGTCCTACATTGAAGCAGAAGTTACTCAGTTGAAACTAAAAGCAGCGCAACTAAATTGGCTTATGGGCAGAAATTCGACATTGAAGTTGGATTGCAAACTTCTGCTATACAATGCAATTCTAAAACCTTTGTCAGTCGATTAGTTTGGCAGTTGTCGAATTAGTTGAAGAAAAATTAAAATGTTTTGATTTTTTCAAGTTGGATATCAAGTCTTTCAATTCGATTGTGTTGTGTGTGTTCGAGTCTTTTGATCAGGTCTAAAAATTTATATTTGTAGTGTTTTTGCAAAGAGAACGTTAGATATTTTTTAAATTGTCTATAATTTCATTAAATTTAATAGTTGAATAAAAATCTTTCAATTCAGTTTATGAAGTATGTGGGCAATAATCAATTCAGTTGAAAGACTCAATTCACAATTGAATTGAAACGTGTATGGGCCGCTTAATACAAAAACTCGCGAATTAAATTTTATTTAATAAAAAAATAAAATTCGCGAAAAGAATTTAATTTTAAATTCGCGAATTTTTTCATTGTTTTCGCGAACAAAAAAAATATATAGAAACTGATTAAATTCGTTTGCGAACAAAATGAAAAAGTTCCTGAATTTAAAATAAAATTGTGCTCGCGAATTGAAAACGAATTTAAAAATAAAATTCGTCAGCACAACTTTACAAACAAGAAGAACAAAGAAAGAAAAATCCTTTAAAGCATTTAACTGAGCATGATGAGAGTTGTTTTTATTTTGAAGGTTGCCAAAATGATAATTTTAACACATTTTTGATGGTTTTTGAACAAAAATGTGATTTGATAATTTTTTCGCCACCGAAATTTAAAATAAATAAATTAAATAGAATTTTTCGCACAATACATTAAGTTTTAAAAAATTTTAAATAAAATATAAGCAGCTTGTTTTCTATGTTTCCTAGCGACATTTCTTAAGAGCTACCCTAATCATCAGTAGACTTGGTAACCTTTGTAAGATATTCTGAAACTTTTCAACTTTAAGTCACAATATTCTAAATAAATTATTCAGAATTTAAAAAGAAAAACGTTTTAAAAATACATGTCAAAACACAAGTAGCATTAGAACAAGGTATATTAACGTTAACAAGGTAGTAGCGCTAGAGAAAGTTCTTAACAAAAAATTTGAAACTCTTCATAACTGTCTATATATTGTAAAAGTGCTTTCGCACAGCTATAAATTGTTTCTATTTAAATTATATTTATTTACATACAATTATTTTTGAATATTTAAGTTAGAATAAACCACTAAATTTACAAACATTTTACGTTAAGCGCTCACGATTTTTAAAGACGCAAAAACTGTCATATGCCGCAGCGTTGGCACCTTGTAGACGTTTGAAATATGAGGATATCAATTTCGGAAAAAATTTACTCTCAGGGAATTCATATTCCAGAGAAAATTTAGCATTGGGATAGAAAATGAGCATAATTGCTCATTTTCAAAAATAATAATAATAATAAAAATAAAAAAATTTGCCAAATTTGTAAAAGCTAAAACATAAATATAACTGTACGAGAGATCTGAGAAAAAACACTAAAGATTTTTAATAAGTACTCGTATTTGTCACATTTTGTTTTCCCGCATATCATTGAGTTTCCTTAAGAACATATTTTACTTTGATTATACCTTTTAAACTTGCTTTTATTATAAATATTTATTGAAGAGAGCAATAGTTTTATATATGTATGTATATGTATGTATATGTATGTAGCAGTAAATAATACATTAAAATGTCAAGTAAACGTAAAAAAAAATTGGGAATGTTTGGTACAATGCAATGAATTTAAAAAAGTACTAATCAAACATTTTATATTCCATTTCTATTAATAAATAAATGTGTAGTAATATTGTAAGTGGTTAAATACTATAAAAAACATCTATATGTGTATGTATAGCAAAATTGATTATAGACGAATATTACTCTTTTTCTGCGAATTCTGGTTTTTCACATTTTAAATCTGATTTTTCTTTACTGGTTGTCTTTAAGGTTTCGTTTGCCTTTAAGTTCATAACTGTTTGTAAAAGAAGTTCTGAATTAGTTTTATCATTAGTTATTTCCGAACTATTTGAAAGAGATGATTCCCGGTTGTCTCCATCATTGAGAGAAAAAGCTTCATCGGGATTTTCATTATTTTCACATTCAATATTGCCGTTAGAGATTTCATTTGTTATTGACATCAAAACAGTGGGTTTAGCATCTTTATTCTCAGCAAATTTTTGTTGATATGGTGCGTTAACAGTTGTATTATTTGTTGTTATATTACAACTACCACCACTGCTATTTAAAGAACAATTTTGATCGGCTTCTGCCAAATCGCCATCATCGGTTGTTTGCGGTTGTATATCATTTTGTCGATGTTCTTGCTCCTGTTGATTATTTGCAGTTTTTGTTGATGACTTACCTTTATCAGTAGAATGCTGCTGGTGATTACCGAACAGAGTATTTTCCAAATATTTTTGATACCACCTTAAAAATTCATCTCTTTCCTTAGGTAAAGATAATTTTTTGATTTTTGCATAAATTTTCTTGGGCGAAATATTACTAGCATTATTTCCTAAGTTAATATTATGTGTTAAGGGCTGGGCATTTTGGGCAACAGTAGCTGTAAGTTTAGCAACATCCACTAATAAAGCATCATTAATTAAAGTATTAGTATGCGTTTGGTTTCGTATGCGATTAATTATATATTTAATCAAATCACTTTCAGTGGAGTGGTGTTGTTTTGTGGCTGACATGGAACTAGGGGCTGGTTTAGGAGAATTGGTTGACGATGTAATATTTGTCTCGGTATTGTTGTCATTTGGCTATAAATTACAAAAAAATAAAATCTGGTTAGACAAAGAATATATAGTTCTTCTTGTTAAGAGAGATTGATCCCCCGTCTAGTAAAGTAAATCTGCAAAATTTTAGATATAATTTTAACAGTTTTTTTCAGTAAATTAAACACGAATTATATATACATTTATTTTTTTAGTAGCGAAAAGTCAACTTACTTTCTCTTGTGTTTCCTGTTGTAGTTTTTGATGTTGTTGGGCAGCTAAACTGCAGGCGCCTTTCAGATTATCGCCACCATCTTCCTCATTAGTTTCGTTAGATTTTGAAGCATTGCCACCAATTTGATTTGTGCATTGTTTTCGTAGATTTTTACGCTTTTTAGTGATATTTTTGGTCAAAGAAGTGGCATTAACTGTTGAAGAGGTTGTTGGGGTTTTGCTACTTTGTGTTGTCTGATTTGGTTTATTACAATTATTAATAACACTTTTCCGCCAATTGGCATCTTCTTCAGGCTTTTCATTTTCATTTTCGTTGTCGTTATCATTATTTGAAGAGGAAAGAGGTTGTTCAGATTCGTTATGCATATTGCCGAAAACAGAAATGTGAGATTCTTCATAGGAATTTTGAGCTGTAGTTTCAACCAAATGACTTTGTAATTGTTGATTATGTTGTTGTTGTTGCAAAAGCTGATCCCTTTGTTCATTTAAATTTAACTTACGTAACGATATGTTGGAAATATTATTAAAATGTACATTTTGTTGGCCCGTATTAGAAACTGTTGTCTCGTTATTTACATTTTCTTTGTCCAACAACATACTTTCCAAACGTCGGAACACATCTTCCTTAATAGATTCATAGAATTTCGTAGTAAATTTATCATTTTTTAATGCATTTACCAAGAGATTTCTCTTAATTTCCTCAGAAGTTGTGTCATCTTCTTCTTCTTCATCATCATCATCTTCGTTGTTGTTTTCGTTGCCATTCAAAAGCATATTATCGTTATTATGTTGTTGAGGATTGGAAAAATCCAATGGCAATTGCTGTTGAGTATTAAGAAAATTATAGTTTGCTTCTCCTACGTCTATTTCCACAGCCGTACGCAATAAAAAATCTTGATTGCTGCCTTGAGTGGGAGTTCTGGTTTGCTGGTGTTGTTGTGGAAGATTAAGAAAATGCTGTAATGTTTGATGCTGTTGCTGCTGCTGTTGAAATGTTAGGGTATTTTGATATCTTTGCAAAGGCTGTGCTGTGTGTCGGCTATTCGGCTGTATGGTTGGAGTATTGTACTCCTCATTTAAATTGCGAAAGCGCCAATTTGTTTTGGGCCCTACTTTATTACTCTGTTGTATGTTGTAGTTATGAAACATTAAATCAGCCGTATTGGAACCAGTGTTTGAGGTGTTTGCATTATTGGAAGCATTTTCGTGCTCTTCCAGCCAATTAAGTTGTTGTAGAAAGTCCCTTTGCTGTTGATATATATTTTGTTGATATTGTTGTTGTTGGTGTTGTTGATTTATACGAGATCTCTGTATAATGCGCAAATATTTATTTTGAGCCGTATTTGATGATTCATTATTGGCAGCATAGTTTAAGTTGTTGCTGCATTCATCTAGATTTTGATGATGGTAATTATAACTCGGGAGTTGCTGCTGCTGATGTGGCATTGATGTTGGTCTTTCGAATTGTGTTTCTTGTTGCTGTTGTTGTTGCTGCATATGTTGTTCCTCATTGCTTTTAGCAGAATTAGTTGAAAGCAAATTTTGCCGCGAATAGCTTTTTATTTCATAAACAACAGTGAGAAAATGTAGAAAACATTTTTAATAATAAAAAATAAGCAAACAAAGCAATAAAAAATAGTTAGTTTAATGTTAGGCAGAACTTCAAACATGCTTTTAACATTATTGTTACAAAATTGTGCAGAAAATAAATAAATTCATGTAATTTTGTTCATGTAATCTAGTTTTGAACATAAGTGGTTTTCTTTTTGTAAACCCATAGGTTGTTGTATTAAATAAAAAAAAAAAAAACAAGTGTGTTCTGTCCACTTAAATTTTTCTTATTGGTGTTAATCAAATAATAAATTTTTTGTCACTATGTGAAATCTCAAGATAGTATAATATTGCTTAAAAGTATAAACAATTTAATAATTTTGGTATTAGTTAAAAATGAAAGTTATTAATTTGCATAATTTTAAATAAAATCCAAACAACAAAAATGTAACATAACCTCAAAACTTACTTATATATTTTTAAAATAAAAAAAATGGTATGAATATAAACTGACCAAACAAAAACACTTTATTTAATAATACAAAATTAAAAATAACCTTTAAGAATTTTAAAAAAATATCGCGGTTTTAAAGAAGTCAAATATTGTACATTTCACTCAGTAGAAAACAATTGTTCATGTTGCCAATTAAACTGTATGTTGGAAAGGAATTTGTTTTTACAACAAACTACATAATATGTATTTACCTTCTAAAATTGTCCCAATAATTGTTGGCTCTATTGCCGGGGGGTACTTGATTGTTAAGTGTATGCGATATATTACTGTGATGGTGGTGTTGCTGTTGCTGTTGGTTTTGTGTGCGCAAATTTGCATTATTTTGATGAATAGCATTATTGTGATGATGCATAAAGATTGGTGCCGGTCCCGAGCCGACCACCGGTGACTGTGGTGTTGGTATTTCATTGTTGAAATGTGTAGACGCCGCTTGAGGCGGTTGGGTTGGTACAGCATTGTTAAGTGTACCATATATGCTGGAGGTGGCTGCAGCTGAACTGTTATGCTGTGTTTCTGTGGTGAAATTATAACCACCTTGAGGCTGTGACAGACGTTGATGACGATAGACATGCTGATGCTGCTGTTGTTGATAGTTGCTAAATGCACTATTACGATTTTGTCCTGGTATAAAAGGTATTGGTTGTTCAGATTGTGCTCTATTAATGCCAACATACAAGTTATTAGGCAAAGCCTGATTACTTTGCATGCCACCCAAACTATGTGGAGGAACCGATTCAGAACGTAAACCATACGTTATATCGTTAGCATTGTTTGTGGTACTTATATTGCCAGCGGTTAATGAAAGTAGCCTTTCCTGCAATATGTGTATAGTTTGATTCAGACTGTCAATTTCCCTTTGCTGATGCCACAACATTTGATTGCATTGGCATACGGAACTTATTAGCATTTGCTGAGTTTGAATAAATTGCTGCAACATGGGCTCGTTGTTGGCAATGGGTGCATTGGTAGCAGCACTAGTAGCTGTAGATGACGAAGTAGCTGCTCCCAAATTATTCGCATTACAAATACAGTCATTTGTGCTTAAAGTTGCAGTATTGTTTGATGGTTGATTTAAGCCGAAAGATGCTTGGGGTGGTGGAGGTGGTGGTGGTACTCCAGTTGCATAGTAGTACTGATGAGGGTTCCAAGCAGTGGGCAAGGGTGGTGGTATGGGACCAGCTAGAAGTCAATTTACAAAGGTTACAATTAAATATAAATGAAAAATTAATAAGAACTTACGAAAATTTATTCCCATAGCTGTCATGGGAGGTGGTATAGAAAATGATCTGGAACTACCTGATTGCATACTCGCTGCCTCAAGTGAGGCACCATCATGAGTGCTGCTAGCTGCCTGGGCTATGTGAGTAGCTGCATTTGATGAGGCACCTGTCGAGTTCAAAGAATCTTTCACATTTCTACTTGCCTGCTCATTAGCTCTTTTGGCTGCTGGTATGGAAGCGGGCACGAATTTAGTGCTGGCTGCATAGTCCGAATCATTATTGTCCTCTTCCGCCTCATCATCCGCCTCTGATACGATGTCTTGTCTTCTGGTGGGTGTTGGCTGCTGATCTTCTTGTTCTAAACGTTTGCAAAGCAATTCAAACTCTTTTTTCTTGAGCTCATACTCCTCTTTCAATTGATCTCTTTCATGTTGTGTTTTAGCATGCTCCTCCCAGCGACTATCGTGGTTTCTGGGTATTGGGGTGGGTGTCAAGCTGTTTCGTTTTAAAGCATCTTCACCCATTTGAGCTGCAGCAGCTGCTTGCTGTTTACGCCTCTCAATTTCATTTTTTAAAGCTTGTATGCGATCTTTTTCCGTTTGCAAGGATTGCGCTTGTGCTCTTAAATCGGACGTGACTTCGTTTAGCATTCGCACTTTACGGGATATCAATTCATCTGTGCTACTATCATCTTGATAACGGCTGGATGCAGTAGCTACAGGTGTTCGCTCACGATCGAATTCAATAGGTACTTCTTGCGGAGGTGTTCGTCCTATCAGTTTGGGATCTTTAGCCGTATGAGCCTCTATAATATTGACAGTTTCCATCATATCCTTCAAACGTTTGAGTTGAGCTTTCATTGCATCAATATCAGCTACTTTCTGTTGTATTAAGGCTGCTGCTATTTTACGCTGTTCCTCATCATCTTCAACGTCAACCTCAGATTCTGACTGTATGTGCCCATTGGTGTTCAAAGCTTGTTGTCTCTGAGTCTGGTGCAGTAATTCTATGGGCACATTGCGACTGAATTCAACAGGATTTTCTTTTTCACGTTCAACGTTAGAAGTTTTATTGGACGAGTTAGTAATTTTTGGTGAAGTTTGCTGCTCATTTTCTTCTACGTCTTTTTCCTGCTCAAATTGCCTTTGCCGGGCTTCTTTAGCAGTCTCTTCAGCTGATCGATTAACACTTTGGAGTTCGCAAACTAAATTACGCATTTCATCTCTTTGGGCTCTTAATGCTTCTAGTTTCCTTTGCAGAAGTTCCTGCTCAGCCATAATTTCAGGACCATCATCACCCATTAGAGAGGACAGTTCATTTTGATTATGAATGAAACTAGTTAGGTTTTTCATACGTCCCACCAGAGCAGACATATCGGAGTGAACTTGATCTATAGATTGATATTCCGGAGCACCATCGCCATTGTCAGCAGCGCGTTGTGAGCCAGCAGGAAAACTCAAAGTTTGTGCTTGTTGCCGTAGCTTTTCCATGTCACTTAAATGCTGTTTTGCAGCATTTTGCAATTTCAGCAATTGTTGTTGTTGCTCTTGCATATTTTGTATGTTACGATTGGAAGCTTCCAAACGTTGCTGAAGCTCTTCGTAGGAGGGAGTATTATCAGGGGTCGGTGTTTCCATGTTACTATGTAAAGATTGTATAGACTGGGCACGATCACTTGTCTGGAAAAAACTCAAAATAAATTTTCTTTTGTTATACACAATATTAAATCTAGCCATACTTCACTTAGAGCCACATCCTCCAAACTAGCTGAATTAACAACAACTTCACGTGCAGTAGAGTTGGAATTTGTTTCATGAACCATGGTCTTTAAATAAAATTTAAAAATAACTACTATTCTATTCCATAAACAACAACTTAAATTTATTACCTTTTGCTGATTTTGAAAAGAGTTTTCCAAATTTATTTTTTGATTATTGTTATTAGAATTTAGTGTTTGCTGAAATCGCAGAGCTAATTGGTTAAATTCGTTGGTATTTTGGCTCATAACTGCATTCGCCAAATTAGAGGATGTTGATGCTTGTACGCTAGGTAATAAACTAGCAGTTAAATTTAAAAACGGTTGGCTTTGGGAGCTTTCAAATAATTGCTTTAATCTTTGCACCACCAATAACTGTAAATGCTGTTCAAACTGTGGTCCCAACAATGAATTATCATTAATAGTTGTGTTTATGTTTGAAGTAACCGGCTGTACTGTTGTTAATGATTGTGTTGTTGTTGTATTTGATGCAGTTGACAGACCAGGTGTTGTTGGTATAACTACACCAATAGCGGTATTTAAGTTAGTGTTTTGAGCAGAATTCAAAAAATCACTTTGAGTTTGTTGATTATTGTGCTGTTGAGCTTGCTGCTGATTTCGTCTTGGTATTGGCCTAACAGGATAACAAAAGCGTTGTTGATTCTCCTGTGAACTCTCTAAAGATTAAAAAAAGATTTATTATATTATAAAAAAAATAATAATAACCCAAATTTTCCAAATAAATTAAAATAAAAACTATTGTCAAACAGAAACACATAAGCAAACTTGTATACATATGTTTTTCTTGCTTTAATATGAATTATGCGGAAGTTATTATAAATGTAGTTACATATAAAAATTTCTAAAATATTTTTTCTCATGACTAATTTTGGTTTTATACACAAATTTTGGTTTTATACAACACACATTGATCATGTTGTTTGCAATAAAATAGACAAATTTCTATTTTTAGATCATTCTAAAAATTTTAAATACTAAAGGTACAAATAACATGGATACACACTTAAATACATGTGATCTAGTCAATGAAACTGAATAAACTTTAAGAGAAGGAAATAATCAAATATTTTTTCTTATATAAATATTATACTTAATGTTGTAACTTACCGAAATCGCTATTATTAGCTGTTGTATTGGTATTACTTTGGTTTTGCTGTTGCACTACCGTAGCTTGTAACTGTTGCAATTGTGGATTATTTAGATTATTATTACTGTTTGTTGTTGTTGATGCCACAGTAGTTAACAAATAATCCTTCAAATAATAAAATGTAATAACAAAAATTATTGTAAAAAGTATTACTAATCCGTCTATTATATTGATAAGTTTTTTCTTGATATTTTTTGTGTTTATTAGAATAAATTTTCGTATCGGTCGTATTTAGTCGACATAAGAAGTACGACTGACAGATGAATAGAAAAATAATTTTCTTTGGTTTTCGGATTTTTTTTTGTCAATTATTATTTGAAAAGAGAGCACTCCATTTGCAAAAGAGAATGTCTAAATTTTAATTTTCCTTTAGATAGAAATCTACTACGGCATTTGCACCAACTACATTTTTCTACTGCATTTTATTTTAAGTAGTTGTTACGTTGTAATATGTAATTTTGAAATCTGTGTGGCGTTTGTTTATAAATTAAATAAAGAAATAACTTAAATATTTTCGGAAAATAATTTCTGACAAATTTTATAGTTAATTGCAAAATTTGGAATATCTTTAAGTTTCAACTGTCGCAAAACAATATATTAAACAAAAGCTTTGCATATTATGTATAGATATATATGTATGTAAATAAAAGATATGAATTTTTCTGGACTGGTTGGCCTCTCAATGAATTAATTATCGTTCATTAATTATGGTTCACTAATTATTGGCGTTTATATACTTCTTTTTCTTAAGTAATTTTGTAAATTGTCTTGAAGTAGTACGGATGTTTTGAAGATGTTTATAAGAATTCATGTTATTTAGTGGGTATTAACATTTTATTTTTAATGCTACTTTACTTCATTGAATTTCTTGTAACTTACTATTTCCATAGTGATAAGTTCTGAATTGTTTTGTAATATAATTTTATTGGCCTAAAGGCTGTGCATATTCATAAAAATTTAAAATGTAATGAACAATGTTCTGAACTGTTCAAATTAGTAACCAGCTCAGTTTTTGCTTAAATTCCAAACCACTAAAGTTAAAGAACGGTTTGTAGGCAACTTACTATGATATGAAAACATGCCTTTTGACATTGATTGCTTTTTTCTCCGTGTAAGTAGAATGATTCTATTACTAAATTTTTAGTGTGATAAGTACGAAATAATTTTATAATTTAAAATCGACTAACTTACATTCAAATCTTTCAGTTCTCTTCGTATAGGTGCAACAATTTCCGTATTTTTATGTTGTTGTGTGCGAGTGTGGTGTTGTTGTACTGAAGCAACTATATTTAGAGGACTGCAGCGATTGGCCATTTGACCCACCCCTGATGGCTGCAACAAAATCTTTTGACCACCTGCGGTTGCATTTGCGCTAGTGATTGATTTGGTTGATGTTTTGGGCACCGTTCCCGTATGTTTCCTCTGCGATGTCGAAGAACTTGTTAAATGAGAATTTTCTGCACTACTAGCCACAGCACCAGATAAAGGAATATTATTATGATTTGGAGCGTTACCATTTCCAGATATTTTATTTGCTGTAGTGGGGTTTTTAGTTGGGGCCATTATTCTTAAATTTTATTACTAAATATTTGATTCACTCTTTGTTTAAAAATTTTCATTGATTTTTTTCAAACCTCTGTCTGAAATATATTTACTGCTTGTTTTTATTGAAAATTCAAATATATTAGTTCGTTTTACAAATATTCTTGAAACTCTTAATAGTGAACTCTATTCTTAAGAATTCTTTTACCATGGAAGATATTTCAATAAGATTTAATTAAAATATTCTACAGCAAACTCAAGTGAAAAATTTTATATTCCGGCTGACAAACTCGTCGAGAAAATAATGATGCCAGAAGAACAATAACGTAAGTGTAACCAGATTGACATTTTTAATTGTATAAACAGTTAATTGTAAATCAGTTAAAATTCAATTTGAGAACAATTTATGAAGAATTAGAAAAATTAATAAATTTAGTTATTTCCGACTATGCTGCAAAGAATTGTAATGATTTTAGTACTAATAACAGAACCAACTGATATTCTCCATTTAAGTTGTTATTCCATTGTAAGCACCATATACATAGGTAGCATATCAAATGATTTTTTATTTATTTTTAATACATATGTACATATATCGAAATTGAGTTATGTAATTAAAAAATAATATAAGAAAACTTTTTAAAAATTTACTTGTAAAAATTTTAATGTTATTGTCGAATATTGCTGAATAAAACTTGAAAGCATTATTTGCTTTTAAAACTTACAGTAATTTATTTTTAACATAGATATATGTATACAATCAATTATTTCGAACATTTTTAAATATACGCGAGGCCACTTGATTTGCCAGCTTTAATTTTTTTTTTTGAAATTATTTTTTTTTTAAATTATTGTTTTTTAAATTTTTAAACGACCAAACTTGTATGCATGACATGGATTCATATGGAACAAATTCAATATAGTCATTCATAAGACAAGGCTTTGAGTAAAGTATAGCAATTTCTTATAATACAAAATTTATATTATTTGCGTTGCTCCTTTCTTGAACGTATGATACTTTCCTTCAGTTCTCTTATACGTTCCCTTTCTGCTCTTAAATTATCAGCTTGAGATTTTAAATCTGAAGAGAAATCCTGAAACATATTCAGCATCGTTAAAATGAGCTGTTCCTTTTCATCTGACGTTGTGGCGGCACTTAAATCAGCCATGGTAGGCATTTGTGGCATTGAAACAAGTTCTGGATCTATAACAACAGTAGAAGGCAAAGAAACTGCTGTAGTTGGTTTCGGATTTTCTTCATTTTCTGTTTTTGCTGCGGAGTTGGCCGACTCTCTTTTATTTGAAAGATTGTCACCGGTTTGATTTTTACTTATATGATTTTCAATTAATTCGGTTGTATTAATCATGTGTTGGACACGTTTAAATTGTGCTTTTAGGCGCGCTATTTCGGCCAATTTTTCTTTGATATAATCAGCTTCCTCAGGATTACCCTCATCGTTGATTTCTTCTTTTTGCTCTTCGCTAGATTTGTAAACATTTTTAGCCACCTCTTCAGAATGTGGTGTTTCTTCTTTAGCCACCAAGTTTTGTTGATATTCTAAATTATTTTTTTCTTCTTCAAGCTCCTGTTGTTCTCTTATGCGCTGCAAAGTTTCGGCACGTTTTCTTAATTGTTCCATTTCTTCCAGCAGTTGGCGATGTTCAGCTTGCATGGTTGCCAAAGCTTGATTAGAGGCTGCCAAACGTTGACCCAATTGTTCATTATCCAGGCTTTCCTGTGGTTTGTTGGTTTCGTTCACCATTTCTAAAATTATATATTTATATTTATTAAATATTTAAAAAATGAATAACAAGATTTAAAAAGGAATAACAAAATATACTCGTACGCATACTTAAGGGTTTATTATTAAAAAGCTTTTAAATTTATTGAAAACTTATTAAATTATTTTGTAACGGAATTTGGTTTATGAAACTGTAAACAGAAAAAATTTTTTTTTGCGCATGAGACCTTTATTATACTATTTATTTTATATATAAAATTGTGTAGCACTTTCGTTGTTAGTTTTTTTAAATTATTCTCAATTAAATTTCTCTCGTATATTAAGAGAGTTTTAATATTTTTTTTTACTTTTTTCTTATAACCGCAATACGCAGTATCATAAAAAAATTCTAAAAATAGTATTTTTATAGAAAATTTTGAATATTTTTAACTTTTTTCTTCATGAATTATAAACGTTAAGTTTTTATTAAATAAAAATTTACCTTCTACTTCTTTCACCTAAAAGTTTTCAATTTAATTTTTTACGCCTTTTTTAAAATTAGTTTTGAAAACTTTGTATTGTTTTTACTTTAGTATTTGAATTTCGTTGAAATACTGAAAACGTATGAAATTATTTTTCGTAAAGTTATGCTCGCACAATTTGTTTCAGTGGTGCAAAGCTAGAGATTTTTGCTTAAAATTTAATGTAAAATATTGCGACACAATCGCTACTTTCAAATATCATTGTGCATTTAGCTAGTATTTTCCATGAGATAAAAAATACAAGGTAGTTTTATTCTCTCAATTTTCCTTAACAATCACCATCTGACAAGTATAAGGATTGTGACGTTTTCCATAAAATTTATACATTCCCCTGCTTTCAGTTTTTTTTGAAGTTGTGTCTGAAAATAATAATAATTTGTGACTTCTAACAAAAATAAATAAAAAATTTTAAAATAAAATATATAAAATTAGCCTGGAAAACATCTCTAGACTGAAATGCTGCAGACACCACGTTTCAATGTGCCTTTAGTATAACGTGGATTAAGACGTTGGCTTTTCGGTCACCTAACCAGTCTTAATCTATCAGAACCTTTTAAATTAAATTTGGACTTATTGGAAAATAGTATGTAATTCCTTTGTGTGGTGGTCAAATTAATGTGTTCCTTGCAAATTCCAACCTGGCCAGTCTCTTTTTCCGTTATAAAGATCTTTTTTACAATTTTTTATGGTATGCTTTTAGTCCGTCTTCTGATGACAATTGTGTGGCGATGCTTCTTTGTCTTTTTTTATCAAAAATATTACTGCTTGGCCATCTCATTTACTGGTTTTTCGACAACGTCCACCTTTATGTTCTGTAACCAAAGTACTCGAACAATGAAAACGGCTTACAATTCTTAGTGAATGTAAAATTCTTTTGTGGTCACTGATTGGCCGTTATTAAAATCAGCTATTATTTTTTCTTTCAAATGCACTGAATAATTATATCGCGCCATTTGTTAGAAAAGTTACAAGTCACGTCCAGAACAAGTTTGAAGGCACGGGAACGACGGAAAACTATATGCGAATTTTCGCTATACATGCTTACTTTGATATTTAAACAAATAACGACATCTTATATATATATTTGAATATATAAGTGAAGAATATTCAAGGTTACGTGCATTAGTTTTGTCGCTGCCATTCTAGTAGAAATAATTATTTATAATTATATTTTTAAACCACAAGCAACAAACTTTTCCCCCTGTTTTTAATATCTAAAGAGTATTTTCTTTTAAATGTAATAATATTTTCTTTAAAATAGGCATTCGTTTGAATGCTTTCGTAAAGTTTACTAACAAGCATAAGTCCGTGCTTTTAGTTTTTGGGACCAAATTGGACCTAAGTGGGCTGGCTTTACAATAGCTGGCAGCCTGTTAAACCTAACCTAACACGGGTTCCAAAACGACCACAGATACTTACTTACAATCGGCTTATTATTTATAGCTTTTTCTACACATTTCAGGAAAAATCCATTCTAGGAGTAAATTCCCTTTTTCAACTGTGTGGCAACGTCTTTTTATAGTTTTCTCTAAAAATAAACTTCAAAAATCCTTATTACAAATAATAAAAAGAGAATGAAACTACTTTGTATTTTTTATATCATGGTATTTTCTATTTGAGTTTTAAAATTGCGTTTTTAAGACTTGAGAGTTAAGAGTTTTGAAAAATCCAAGGTTAGGTATCTATGAGAGTAAAATTACGCACAAATTGTCATGGTCGCAACACAACTGTGTAGTTCCTTTGTTAAATTTAGTGCTTTTGGCCGAAAAGCACAGAATTTGGATAATGTTTGTACAATATGCATCGTTCTGCTTGATTTTTACAGGCCACGATTTGGATTTCTAACTATGGATTTCATAGGTTTAATTTTTATTGCAGTTGTTTTTTTAAACCATATATGTACATATTTACTTGATATGCGTTTATTAAGCTGTTGCTGTACTTTAATAAACTATTTTATTTTATATCGCGATCAATCAATAAGAGGGCATTACCAATTCTTTTTAACCGATTAATTCGATTAATCAATCAAACACCACGAAACTCTTGTTCGAGTAATTTATGGTTTTCGAATAATTAGGCTTGTTCTAAAAATCACGTGATTTCAAAGCACATGCCGCTACAAAAGCACAAATGTGGTTCGTGCCTGTTCTGCAAATCAAGATTTTTTGTGAATTTCGATGTGATTTATACACTTCCGAAGCACAAAAAACTGCTGCTTTTCTCTTCAATTTACTGATATTTTTGCTTTCAGGCAAAATTTTTTTTATTGGTGGAATTATTTGAAAAATAGGGTTAATTTCTTCTAATAAATATAAAAAGTAAAGTCAAATAAAGCAATAAACTAAATCACAAAATATTACAGCAAATCTTGCAACAAAATAACCGTATCTAGTTTTCGTTTAATTTAGTGAATTATTTCATATAAAATAAATAATTTTACGTAAATAATCAATAGAAAACACATTAAGTTATTTATTAATGTAATAAATTATGAAATATACAATAAATTACGTGCAAAAATTATGATGTGATTTTAAATTGATTGCAAGTTAGCTTACCAGTTTAAAATCACAAAAATCAAAAATATTTTGTGTGCAGAACACCATTTTTGTGATTTCAAATCACAAAAAGTTAAGCCCTGAATAAATAAATGGATTAATTAATGGTAATTAATTAAACAATTCTTTTAATTAAAAAATGAATTAAATAGAAGCTTAGAGTTAGATTTATTCGCATTCCTGTTTTACTGTTTAATATAAAATGTAAGAGAGCTAAAAAATATTTTATCTCGATGTTTAGTAAACAAAACCCGTGTTAAGTACTCGCAGCTCTAAAAAAAAAAAAAAAAAAAAAAAAAAAAAAAAAAAAAAAAAAACTTATAAACAACTGTTTACTGTTTACTTTGCAAAGTAAACTTTCTGCGTGTGGAAGCCGTGATATTGTTGAGTTACTTAACTGTCAATTATATTAATAATGTATTTGTATGTGTTTTATTATGTATAATGTATTTGTATGTGTTTTATTATGTATATGTATTTTGCTGCATAAATGTTTAATATGTAGGTATATAAGTATGTTGGTATATAAAAGAAAATGTAAGAGGCGTAGAACGAAGCCACCTTTTTCTAGAAAATCACTTTGCGCCATCTCTACCGATTAATATGTCACTGACTAAATTAAACCAACCGAAATATAGTTTTATGTTTATATTTGTAAAGAACAATCCTTTTTTTTTTTATCGATTGAGTGTTTATTCTCTCTACGGGGCCAATCACAGCCGTCAAGGTCGCGGCCGCCATTTGGCCGATATTTTTTTCCATTCATAATTGAACTATACCGTAATAAAAATAAATGACAATAATTCCTAAATAATTTCTGTTTTATTCAAAATCAACATTTGCCCTTAAAATTTAACCACCCATTATTTATTCTAAATAAAATGTTTTAAAGATAGCTAATTTTTTGATTCTATAAAACAAAAGTTTTAATGCATAAGCTTATTTTGTATTTCATAACTTAAAAGTTTTTTTTATTTAGTTCAAAAATAATGTTTTTCTTCTCACGACAAGTTTCCATTTTGGGGTCATAAGCCAAACCGGGTGTACAGTCCATTACAACACCGCGTCCTTTCATGCAAAAATAATATTTGTCTTCATTGCTGTGAGCATAAAAATGAATTCCTTCTGGGGGGCATTTAATGTCGGCAGTTTTCGGAGGAGCCCTTGAAAATGGTGTTATATTACGCTTCAAAGCGGGTATCTATAATTCAAATTGGTACACACAGATATACAACCATATTTTGAAATTTTGTTAATAAATAAAAAAAAAAAATCCTTTCACTTACTGTACAATTGACTTTTGAGGTGAAATCACAACAGTTACATTCCGGGTTAAATTGCAATCCTTTTGAACAGTTTCTTGCAATTGCATTGCCATTCATGCATATAAAGTATTTGTCACAAGCAGCTTTGCTACTGAGGTATTTTACATCTAAAGGATCATTGAATATTGTGCACATATCATCTACACAATCGACAAAATGGGGAAAATCACAACGATCTGTTTCAGCATTATATTGAAGACCATCCCTACATTCGCGCACAACAGGCGTTCCAGCATAGCACAACACATATTTAGTACAGGTGCGATCATAGCAAAAAGATGACAAAGCGGAGGTACAATTTTTAATGCACCGCGCTTCACCCGGTTTACGACAAGATTGTGATTTGGCATCGAATAAGTAATCTCTCTTGCAAGCCCTCTCAATAGGTGTTTCGTCCATACACACATAATAAGCGGAGCAATTGTTAAGCTTTGGCAAGAAGACATTATCGGCAACTTTTTGACATATGTTTATATCGACGTGATTTGCAGCGAAACAACATACGAAAGTTATAGCAATAAAAATAAAAATTTTCACTGGAAAAAATAATTTTTTAAGTCAATTCTTTATAAAAACGTTAATTTTTTACTTACTTATGTAGTGCTATAAGTCAGAAGATTTTCAGCAGTATGAACTAATTTGCCAAATTTTTTCTCTTATATTTGAGCGGGCGATTGCAAAAGATGTAAAATATATTTTGGCAATTAACGTTATAAAATTTTTATCAATGTATTTAAAACAAACAGAAATTAAAAAAAAACAAGAATAATATATGTATGTGTGTTTTTCCCAGTGAAGTAATGATAAGAAATCATTTCTTTAACATGAATTTGTTAATGAACGCAGTTTCGAAAACAAGCTGCTTTTATTTCTGTAACATTTTCCTGGGAATGGGTTAGAACCAAGGCGAATTCATTACTAGGTGAACTTAACAGCACAGGTGATTATTTTTTGCTTCTCGCGTTTTTTCCGATGAGACTGTCAAATTTGTTTTTGTTTTGTTTACAAATTTTTTCGCGCCATTTTAGTCTGAAGATTTTTTTGTATGATTTGGTGTAATTTTAAGAACTTTGCGTGAGTTTCAAAGTGAAAAACTAATATAAAGTGTGATTTTAATTACAAAGAATTATAAAAGTTTTACATAAAATATTAACTTTTACATAAAATATTTTCATAGCTGAACAATCTTAGGCGAATTTAGATTTTGACATTCACGATATGTTTTACAATAACAAAATACATAGTACTGAATTCGCCTTTCCGCTTGCATTCACCTGTTTAAATTCGCTTTGGTTAGAACACACGGAAACGATTATTAGTCATCACAAATGCGACTAATTCGTCTGCCATAACATAAGTATGTATATGTTTACACAGCATTGTGTAAGTATTAGTATTTATTTGATTGCTTGCTGTGTGTTTGTATTTGGTTTTGTGCGGGTATGAAGCTGGCTGAAAATTTAAGCCGGCAAAATATCGCTCCCTTCATTCACTTATCTAACACATTGGAAGAACAATTTTTCTCGTGTGTGATATACCAATGAAAAATAAACATAAATAAGTAAGAAAATTGAAAAATCCGCTTACGGAAAATGCTCTTACAACGCGTTTTATGTAAATTGCAATTTATTTATTAGGCTACGAGAATGCATTACAGAACTAAGAAATCTGCTTTAAGTCCATAGAATGGCTTCCGCTAAAACATATTTAGAAAGCCTTGATGGTACTCCTCAACCTGACTATTACTTGTGAAAAGTGCAAAAGGTTTGAGGTATGTTTAGAGGTAAGCCAACTTTGCGAACTTTAACTGGGGACTGAGTAGGAATCGATTCCGAAATGTGGATGGTGTATGTTAATCATTTGAGAAACGTTTTTGCTACAAATGATGCAGCTAAGTTACCCCCCTATGCTGTTAGACCGACTGTGTCATTGAGAATTGCACAAACCCCGAGAAAGCTCCAGGTATTGATCACATTACTGGTAAAATGTTAGAACAGCACCTGGTGTAGCTAGAGGAATTATCCTTTTAATTTTTAGCGCTATTTTACGTTTTGAGCATTATCCTGTAGAGTAGAAAGTGTCTATGATTACTATGATACCCCAGCCAGAAAAGGATCCCATTAAAGTAGAATCATATAACAATACGTCTACTACCAATAATATCCAAACTGTTCCAAAAATTATTAATGGCGAAGCTGACTCCAATATTGAATCATGTGGGATGTATTCCGAATCATCAATTCGGCTTGTGGGCTAAACACAGCACCATAGAACACACAGGCTAGTCAACGTCATAAGACAGACTTTTAAAGACAAAAAGTATTGTTCAGCTCTATTCATTGACGTTTCCCAAGCATTTGATAAAGCATAGCATGCACAAAATCAAGTTGAACTTGCCTGCAAACACTCACAAGCTTTAAGAAAGCTGCTTATGTGGGCGGAAATTTATTATCAGAAAAGGCAGTTTTATAAGCCCAACTTAGCCAAAAGAGGCAAGAGCTCTCAAGGCAGCATATTGGGACTTATTTTTTATATTTGATTGTCGCCTCTGACATGCCAACGAGATCCGGAATCCATACTTCAACTTTTGCAGATGACACAGCATTCTACAGTGTACATGAAAACCATCAGTTAGCTTCCCGAAATTTGCGGGAATATATTTCAATAATAGAGCAATAGCTAAAGCTTTGGAAAATCAAAGTTAATAAACAAAAATGTACTTAAATCCCAGTGGGTGCTGATGAGTAGTGTAGCGACTACGAAACAGCTAGTTGTCCCCCAGCTAAAGATTTGCTTATTATTTTTCTTGTCTTCTTCAATCAAAAATTATTGATCACAGCAAATTTGTATTGTAAAAAATCCTTCTTAAGAAAAAACTTAAGAAAGGAAAAAACTTCAACTATAACCCGTTGTACAAATGTGCAAATCAAAAATTTTATTTAAAAATTGTAAAAAATTCAATAAATTAAAAAATGTACTCATGTTACATTTACACTGCGTGAACAAACGTGTTTGCTTATCCAAGTTAATAACTCATCTATTCTGCAGCACAATGCAGTCAAGTATTTTGGTATTTACCTAGACCGTAAGCTAACGTAGAAGTCTCATATTGATGCACTCAGTTAAAATTGAAAGCAGCGCAACTAAATTGGCTTATGGGAAGAAATTTGACATTGAAGCTAGATTGCAAACCTTTGTTATACAATGCAAGCCTATATAGTGCTACTGAATTCAATTATGGGGCACTGTCTCAACATCAAACACTGAAAAAAATTCAAAGACGACAAAACCAAATTCTTCGAGCGATTACTGCAGCTCAATGGTACGTAAAAAACTCACGAATTTACAAGGATCTGTGTGTACTGCTGGTAAAAGACGAATCAGTAAGCTGAAACTACACCCACGTGAAAAAATTATATACATATTTTGCTTCCCTTGTAATGTTCCTATACTAAAGCTTTGGCAGCCCGGACAATAAAAGCGCTTGTAATACAGAGGACATTTATAAATGAACTTGTAAGTAAATTGCAGGTGACGTACACACAACTTTTGATAAGTTACATGCTTGTGTTAACTTAGTGTGAAGATGGTTGAACAGAATTGTCACTTTTTAAATCGACATGCAAAAAGCAAAAAACAAAAAAAATTAACATAAAAAACTTTTATTTTATGAGAGAAACGTTTGTAAATGGGAATTAGAGACAACAAATTTTTCTTTTTAAATTCTCAATAATTTATTTAGAATATTCGAATATAAAGTTGAATGTTTGCAAATATCTTTCAAAGTTTTGCAAGTCTACTGATGATTAGGGTAGCTCCTATGAAATGTCGATATATAGGCAGCTAAGAAACAGAGAAAACATGCTGTTTATAATTTTTTGCTTGGTATCTATATTAGAAGCTAATAAAGTGAATAAACTCAATTGTTTCAATGTAGTTTTACAACAGAAAAAGAACCTTGAAATTTTCATAGTTTTATTTTATAATTTGCCAATAATCTAGATAATTTATATTGAAAAATAGTGAGGGAAAAATGCACTTAATTTTGAGAATTTCATTTCTGCCGATCACTCGTTTTCGTTTGCAATACCAGCATCATTAGCGTCGAAGTCAACAATATTTGTTGTAGCTTGAACATTTTCATCTTTATTTTGAAATATGGAAGTTTGATCAACAAAATTTTCCCTTTGTTTAGCAGCACTGCAGATCTTCTTATTGTTATCAAAGACTAACCCTTCCGGACAACTCAAAACGATTTGGTTTCCATCGAGACAAACATGATAGAGATTTTCATCTGTATGTCCATATATAAAAATTCCAATTATTGGGCACTCAATAGACGATTCTTGATCAATTAAAGATATTCCAGTTGCATTTTGTTCAGACCATGTACTCATTATGTCGAAAGTCCTGCGGCAGACTCCCGCCTGTGGTTCAAAAAAACTACCTTCAGCACAGGCCAATACAGTGCCTATACCATTCACACATAAATAAAATTTGTGTTTTTGTTTATGAGCATATTTCATGGCTCCAAATGGAGGGCACAAGATATCTACCGGTTCGTCTAATACCTGCGGTTTTTGATTGTCACTATTTTCTGTTTGATATTTCTCATTTTTACAAGTACTGCTTGTGATATCAAAAACATGTCCTTGAGCACAAGTAAAAACAATAGCCTTTCCATCCATGCAAATGTAGTAGCGATTTTTTTCCCTATGAGGGAATATAAATGAACCCAATTCTGGGCATACCAAAAGGCTATCGTTCGTGTTTGTATGAGAACTATATATATCGCTATTGGATTCTGTAACATTGTGTGTAGTACAAGATTTTATGCTATCATCATAAAATAGGCCAGCAGCACAAGCAACAACTGCAATTTCTCCCTCAATACACAAGTAATATAGATTTCGCTGGACATGCGGCATTGTGGTTTTCCCATTCATTGGACAGTTTACAACAGATTGTACTGCAGGGAACTCTTCACCATTGTTAGGAGGTTTTGACAATATTTCGGAATCTGGATTAACATCATTGTTGTCCAAAGTTAGTTTTACACTCATCGGTTGTACCTTGTGCATACATCGTTTTAGTCTGTCATCAAATTGAAATTCGGCTGGACAGGCATAAAGAGTGGCTTTGCCTTCAATGCAAGTGTAGTATTTAATAGGATCTTCAATGTATTGGTATAAAAAATGTCCTTTGGATGGGCATTTCACTTTATCCGTTTCACCTACCAGGGTTGGTTTGTATTTTAATTTTGAAATATCAATAGCGAGTCTTTTCTTTTTTAAATTTTCTGCGGGTGCTTTGAAATCTTTGATCTGAAAATGATCAAGGGTTATATATTTATTGGTTTGATAGTAAAGCTAAAGTAATAAAATGGCTCATAAGCAATAAACTAATAGGTCTGTTCTAGATGAATATCGAAACAGTCCGAACTTGCACAAAGTTACCCAAAACCGTTCCACATAACAATTTTTGTGCAATTTTGAAAGAAATTTAGAGTGTAAATTTTTCAGTTTCTATACAAAATGTATATTCGTTTATTTTACTGTAAAATGCAATAAATGAGTAATTTGTCACCAACTAGTAAAAATTGCTCTCAGAATACTCTCTTGTCTCAACAAGGTACTCCAACGGAAAAGTAATAAAAATTCTTAAACTTTAGTAAAAACAGCTGATAAAATTACATCCATTTGAACAGTGCACAGATAGTGCAATTGATTTACATCAGCACCTGTCTTGTCGTCCTAATCTGATTATGGACCAACTGCATGGGGTGAATGATTCACAGGTCGTAACTTTTTGCCACAAGTTTGTGGATATATGGACAAAACCGCTTGCTTGCGGCTGCCTAGAGTTTCATTTGCTACAACAAATGACAGACTCCTTCCCCTCTATGTCCCAGAAAGCAGAGTGCCCTGCTTTGGTGTACGCCAAGGTAAACCTACTTTCCCGGGTGGAATGTAACAGTGCACGTGCGAATAATTGCAGTGTTACTTGCCAAAAAAATTAGTAATTTCACTTCCCAACTCCCCGTTATTAGCCATGCTTGTAACCAGTACAAACTTGACCACCTTTTACAGCGCATATCAGAGATCTGCATCGGTGTACCACAACCATAAGTACACTAGTTGTTTACTCAATCATTTTCACATACGAGTATTGTAAAAGCTCTTAAAAATTTATGCGGTGGTATTTATGCATGTCGCTCGTTTGCGAAACCTTGATACATCAAAAATGTATGCAATGAGTTTCGTATCTTGTGTATTTTTAAGAGTAAAAGAAACGACCTTAAAAAAGATTGTTGTTGTTACTTGCACTCAGTAAGAGTAAGATTTTGAGTATTTTCTATACGAGGCAGTTCGGAAATGAAATGCGAATAGTTAGTTTTTCAAAAATATTTTTATTTTTTAATATAATCTCCTGAAAATTCAATACACTTAGTCCAATGCTTTTCTAGCAATTCTATCCCTTGATTAAAATAGTTTTCCTCAAGGTCTTCAAAATAGTGGTTTACAACTGTAGTTGCATCAATTTTTTTAGATTTGGGAACAGGTAAAAGTCACTGAGAACTAAATCAGGAGAATAAGGGTTGTCAAGCAGCTCGTACTTTAATTCGTTGATTTTAGCCATTGTTAAAACACTCTTGTGCGGTGGTGCGTTGTCTTGATGAAAAATTATTTTTTTGTGTTGTAAGCCAGGACGTTTTTCTCGAATTTGTACATTTAATTGATCCAAAAGGTTGCAATAGTACTCTGAATGTACTGTTTTACCCTTTTGCAGACAGCCAATTAATCAAATAACTTTGAAGTCCCAAAAAAAACCGTTGCCATAACCTTACCAGCCGATTGAATTGTTTTTGCCTTCTTTGGGGCACTTCCTCCAGTTTCAGTCCATTGTGGATTGTTCTTTTGCCTCTGGAGTATAGTGGTGGATCCATGTCTCATCAAAAGTTATGAAACGACGCTAAAAATCCATTTTATTTCACTTAAAACGATCCAAACAAGCTTGAGAAATGTTCATTCTTATGCGTTTTTGGTCGACTGTTAAGAAATGTAGTTCTTCATGCAAAATTAAATGGACTCGATCATATGAGTTTCCCATGATATTAGCTATTTCACGCACTTTTATTCGTCGATCATTTAATACCATATCATGCACTTTGGCTATAATTTCTGTTGTTGTTGCTGTTTTTGGACGTCCACTACGTGGTTCATCTTCAATGCTTGTACGACCACGTTTAAGTTCAGCAACCCAATTTTTTACTGTTGCATATGAAGGAGCAATTTCATGTAACATATTCACCATATCATTATGAATTTCTTCTCCCGATAAACCTTTTTTAAATATATAATGACACCACCCATTTCTAATTTTTCCATTGTAAAAAAATCGAGGATGCGTCTTTTGTGAACACCTGTTTCTATATGAAGGAGTTACCAGATCGAAACAAAATTTAACATGTGTTCATAGCAGAGATGGAAGTTTCCAAAACACTTAACTTTTTTTTTGTTTATACCGCGTTTTTTGTGCTAGGCTAAGAAGTTTTCGAACCGCCCTCGTACGCCACCTTTTATATAACATTAACTGAAATCGCTGCTGCTAAATTTAATAATTTACAATCATTTTGAAGATTTTGAAAGTAGCTGAAAATTTTGAACGATTTTAAAAATTAATATTTTGGCAAACACATTTAAATTATAAAATAATTTTTGTTGTTTTGGTTTTTGCGTTTGTTTTATTTTTTGAACATTTAGCTCTTCGTCATTATTATATGCATGAAAAAATCGTTTAGTTGAGAACAAAATCTCTACATTTAGGCTTAAACTAATAAGTTAAGAGCACAGTGGTTTTTTAAGCTGCAAACGTCATTTTTAAGCAAATATTTTTATCGATAGCGTGTTGAAAAATTTTGACGTTTCACATTTTTTTTTAATATACATACATATGTAGCTGAACTCTGCTCTTAATAATAATTTCAATTATGATATATCTATACTCTTCTCCAAAATCTTAAAAAAGCAGAAAAAATTAAGTATTATTAGGGCTTTATGAATATACAAAATTGTCGAATTTTTGTCTCAGAATATACCTATGCAAGCCATAATAAATAAATGCACCAACAAGAAACAATAGCCTAGTACTGTTTTTGGGTAGACGGAGTAATTGTGCTTCTCTCTTTCGTAGTTGTAGTTGAAATTTCAATGACTGTGAATGGCGTTCGTTAAAGAAACATGGTAACAGAGTTCTTGGGGTATAAACTATATGGCATGTGATTTTAACAACATGGTGTTAGAGCACGTATAAAACAATGGATTTATTACAGCTATGATTTTCAGAATAAACTATCACAAGACATTTTAATGCCAACTGGCCCGCAAGACCATACGATTTAACGCCATGTGATTTTTTTCCTTGGAGTTTTGTGAAGTTTCGTAAATAAGCCAAAAACTGTTACCGAGCTTGCGTCACCGGCGAGATATAGCCACATCTCTGTGAAAACGTGCCAGAAAAGAGTAATGGCCTATCATCAGAGCCAAGGAAGCTTCTTGACGGATATTTTTATCTAAACATAATGTCTTCTTTACAACCGAATAAAGTAACTATGAACATATTGTATTTATATGTAAGAGTTGTTCTTAAAGTCACCTTTACATGGTAATACAAATATTTAGATCTATCAAAAAGTTGTATAGAATAAAGGACATCTTACCGTGTAAAAACAAAATGTATTCAGTAAGAGAGAAATCTTAATGCAAAAATTGACAAGCGTTCGGTAAATCTTCATTTTCTAAACCATTTCAGAAAACACTATATTTTCGTCACATCAGAGGTGTATTTTTTAAATTTGCATTGGCAGCACTACGAGAATTTATTGACGCCGTGTCTTCACGTGCCATCGACTTGAACATGGCATGAACATAACGTCGGCAGAGCGAGTGTAAAAAAAAAGTTCATGTTCTGTATGTGGCGAATACGTATGTTCGGATTTACCTTATCAAAGTGTTCAATTCGGCGCCATTTTGTGTATTTTTGTACGTGATGGCCAACTTCATGGCGAACATTGATGCTCAGCCATATGCTCGAGCATCGATGTCAGAGCATGAACGAAACATGGCCATGAGCGGTCCACATTAGTCATTTGCGATGTTCGCCATGATGCTCGTACCATGTTCATGGCTAATGGAGACCCCCAGTGAAGGTGGTACAACATTTAGAATCCCAAACAACTGCAGCTCAGGAATATTGCATGTTGTTTCTGTAAATGATGTAGAATTGTAACCATCAGGAATTTTTTTTAGACTTTTATAATAATACTTTGATTATACTTATGCCACAAGTGTTAATGTAAAAATACTTGCAACACATTTTTGTTCAGTTTTTTAAGTACGGAGAAAATTTCGTAATATTTTGCTTCCTCAAAATCTAAATATCTTGTATTGCCTTAAATAAAATTTGCCTTAAGAGGTAAAAATTTATCGAAGATTCGAGTTATTAAATAAGTAAAAATTCATTGGGTATTTGGAAAAACTTCACACATTTATTAGAACACGAAACTTTAAAAATCTTAATTTTGAGAAAAATATCTTCAAATCTTATTTTGCTTGAAAAATCTTCAAAATTAAGCTGAAGGTCCATACCACGTGTTACATGTGCGTTTCACGCGTTTCAAACTTATTATTAAACAAGGTTTGTGAACAATATTATTCATGTCACAAAGTTAACGCTACTAATTAAGTAATTTACTAGAACGTAAAATCAAAGCGTTAAAATACGTTGCGCTTTTGTCTCTCATTTAGGTAACACTGTTTTTTGCGTTCCAGCAATTTTGGCAATATCTAAATTTGCAAAAAAAGGTAAATTTAGATAGTAATTTGTATTTTGCTCTCATTAGTCCGAACTGTCCCATGATTTTGTAGAGCACATCTATTCATATTCAGATTAGTTTGCATTGTATAACTTTGAAATTTACTTTCATTTTATCGCGACATTATTATCGAAACATTTTTTTTATCTTGGACCAGTACTCAGGGGATGACCTTTATATATGCGGCGCTTTGTACAGGAACTGGGAAAATAGGTTATGATGAGGAGGAAAGAGGGAGTAGTGTTCGTGGAGAGTTAACTTAAACAATAACAACACGAAAGACTAAAACAATTTCTACTGCAGCATTTAAAATGTTGGAATTAAATTAGATAAAACTGATCAGTGCCCAGTGTATATACCTTCGACACTGCTCAGACTAAAAAAATATAGTCCAACACCTTCCACACTACAAAGTAATGAAATGCATTGAAAAGAACATATTGAACATAAAAGAAAACACGGACAACGGTGAAAAAAAAAGACGTATACACATCTTGCTACCTATTCCGGTACGCTTTGGTTTCATACGAAATTAATATTGAACATATAGGTATATATAGAAATTACGGACAACGGTAAAAAAAAGAAAAAGAAGTGAACACGTGTACACAGCTTGCTACCTATTCGATGCAATTTGGTTTCATATGAATTTAATTAATGAAAAATAATAGAAAATACGGACAGCAGACAGGTGTGAGCAAGATGAGAGACAAAACATTATTTTAATAATGAAAAGAACAAATTCTTACCAAACATTGAACATTTTCCGACTTATCACAGCAATTACACTCCTTATTGAAATAGGAACCTTCATTACAGGTTTGAAATTTCACTTGACCGGCCTGACAAATGTAGTAGTTCGCACAGCTGGCAGCACTGGGCAAATATAAAGAGTTTTCAGCTGTGGCGTAAATTGAACAGCGATTTTCTACACAATCCACATTTTTCGCAAAATCACATTTTCCAGTTTTAGCATTGAATTGTTGTTTCCTGTCGCATTTTTTTAACAAACGTTGGCCGTAATAACAAGAAACGTACTTATCGCACGTTTTAAGCAGTGGTGTGTTGATTATGCGCCTTGGGGGACATTGTAAACAATTCTGCTTTGATGCTGTGCAGGCTTGACTACGAGCGTCAAAATATAGACCAGGCTGACACTGTTGCGATTTAGGTTCACCATCTATACAAACAATATATTTGGCACAATCTTCGATATCTTCTAAAAATATATGATCGTCAACATTTTCGCAAATATTAATTTCGGCACCAGTAATGCCATGAGTGGCTGTTATGAAATAAAATTTCCATAGAAGAATACCAAATGGAAGACACAATTTTACTAGCACTGACATTTTGGGAGAAGAAGAGAAACTTTTTTTTATTAAAAATATCTTGGAAAAAGGCAAAAAAAACTTACTTGTGTAAAAAACTAAACAAAACTATTTTAAAATATTCTTTAAATGTTACTTTTATACGTTCGGTAAGTTTATCACTTCTATGAAAACATTGTGTTGATTAATTTGTGATATTTGTATGATCTTATCATCAATTGATACACATTTTTGGCAGAAAACAAAATACATATTTGGTTATTTTACTTATTTTTTTATCAAAGAAACAGCCAAAAGTTTCACATTCTAGAATGTGGGTTATTTCGTTTTCTAATAAATGATAAGTGAACAATATTTTCATTATAAAGTTCTCTTAACGTTTTAAGACCTTTGAAAGCAAGTGGTATTGCCAAAAGTATATACTATTAAATAGAAGACAAGCTAGATTCGACATTTTTATGAGTTCCTTTATGTTTAATGAATTTTTGAAAAAAAAACTTAGAAAAATTGGTGAATAATGTGCTGTTCATAGAAGACAGACGAGGGACTTATTTAAAAAAATTTTATGGAAATCATTTAAAAAATTGAGTAACTTTCATACAAATTTTTTTGACGAGTTTTTAATGAAAATGTCGCACAAGCGAACTTAAAAAACTTCTTTTGCTTAAAAGCAGTTTTGGTTATAAAAGGAGATTACTAAAATATCGACCCATATATACATACATATTTTTTTAAATCTTGGACCAGTACTCAGGGTATGATTTCTACATAGCACCAGAACTAGAACCAGAACTAGAAAAATAGGTTGTGAGGAGAAGGAAAGAGGAAGTAGTGTTTGGGAACATTTGACTTGAACTTTCCAACGTTATAACAGACAGACGAAGCGCACGGCTGAAAAACCAACTCTCTGTGTAGTGCGTAGTACGATTCCTTGGGCAATCGACCACAAATGGATGAGCTCTGGACAATGAACGTGTGCTATGCAAAAATGTGCGAGTTTCTAGATCCCTAATCTCGTCAGAGCAAATTCCATTGTAGTAACGATAGAACAGAGTAACGCACCCCACACTGCGTCGATGCTCCAGTGAGTCAATAGAGTTGGATACCCTACTGTCACCGATGAGCTTTTTCGCCTTCTCCTGCACACGGTCGAGTAACCCCAAAATAGACTTTGAGGCACCGGCCCAAACATGAGAGTTGTATTCCATTTATATCCAAGATATAGCCTAAGCCGATTTTTCCATGAAAATTTTTTTGTTTAAAAGCAGTTCTAGTTATAAAAGGAGGTCACTAAAATACAGAGAATGAATACTTCCGACATCCGTCCATATAATATTCCCGAGATATAGCCTAAATCGATTTTTTCATGAAAAAAAAATTTTTGCTTAAAATTAGTTTTAGTTATAAAAGGAGATTACTAAAATACAGAAAATTTAAATTTCTGATATCGGTTCACATATACCCTAAATATAGTCCAAACCGATTTTGTTAAGCAGCTGTCACGTTAGCGAACTTAAACAACTTTGTTTTGCTTAAAAGCAGTTCTGGTAATATGAGGCGGTAACCAAATAGAGAAAATAGGCTGATTTATACGGTGATTTAAAGCCATGCCTTTATTATAATATTCTTTTAAAGCTCCTACCAAAATCATGTTACATCTTTACGATGATTTTTAAGTCATGTCGTTTTTTATTGTTGTCGTTAAAAGTAATCGGTTGTCTCTTTGTACCCTTTTGATAGTATTGATGTGGTTACCTTGCCAGCCTTTTCATTCAATTTAAAAAAATAACAAACGAGTCAAAAAAAAAAAAAAAAAAAAAATTGGAGAAAAAAAGTTGAAAAACAGAAAACATGGCTTAAGATTAAAAAATTTTCAGTACAAAAGAAATGACATGCCTTTTACACATGGCTTTAAATCATCGTAAAAATTTGCTCAATGACCGATTCTTTCATGAAAAAAAAATTTTTTGCTTAAGCCCAGTTCAGACTATTATACTTTGTATTAATATTTGTTAAAAAATTCAAATAATACGTGCAAGTCTGATAGTCTGAATGTGATCCGTCATACATACGAAAAATAATACGATAAAAATTTGACATCCCATACGATTTTGTTGTTTCTTGAAACTTTTCAAAATGATAATACTATACATTGGATCAGGGTTGTGTTTTTTAGCAAACCAGCTAATTAAAAATTGAGTAGTCGGCTATTTCGTAGCCGATGGGATGCCGTCACTGATAGTATTTTTTGTCGTTATAAAAAAGTTAGAAATTTGGAATTTAGCTGTTATTTATAAATATATTTTGCTCATGCTATATTTAGAACATAAAATATGTTTGTGCTATTGAATTTGGATGTGTTATACATAATTATTATTTTAACTATAGAAGAATTTCACGCGCCATGAAAAGTTTTATGATGGCACATCTATGTTGGTTTATATCAAGTGTGACGGTGTGAATGCAAAATCTAATTTACGTTAGACTTTTTGACAGTCGCAAGAAATGTGTTTAGACTTTTATCTCTCAAAATCTAATGAAAGTATTTATACTTGTATAATAGTCTGATTGGGCCTTTAAAAGCAGTTGTGGTAATAAAAAGAGGTTGCTAAAATATAGAAAATTAAAATTTCCGATATCGGTCCATATACTCGTATAACCGACATATAGTTTAAACCCCGTTTTGGCATCGCGATTACAAGACAAAAAAATGTTTCCCCGATATTGGTCCATATATATACAAGCATATTTAGTTCAAATTTGTAATATATGTATGCTTTATATTTACGTGACTATCGCGAAGGGTATTTTAGATTCGGCCCAGCCGAATACTCGTATACTACACTTTTACTTGTTTTCCTTCAAGTTTGTTTAAACAAACAAAAGTTTTAGGAATTTATGTTTTTTACAGCTTTTCTTTTTTTGTTTGTTTGTACCTATATGTATTCATATGCATACTTATTTGTATTTTAGTTATTTGTACGCATGCGCTTGCCGAAAATAGGGCTCAATAAGAAAGTAGTGGTTACGTTTGTTGGGGAAAATATTTAAACAATGTGAGCGTATCTCATGAAGGAAGCTGCGGTGTATTTCGTGGAAATTTAAAGACGGCCCTCCTCCAGTTGTATGAGGATTTCTTTTGTTTTGGGCTATTTCCTTTTTGAACTTTGCCTTAAAATGAACGCATATTCTCTGACATTGTTCGGGTGTACGAATTGTTGGACCAATAATATTTATTTTTGTCAAATATTGTCCCAAGCCTGATCTGTAGTTGCCTTATCTAGCAACTAAGAATTTGTGGTTGGAAAAATTACTTTAAAATAGATATAGCTGCTATCTCTAATACAGTTTTAGCAACTGGCAACACAATTAAAGTTCGGTTGCTATAAATAAGCGAGCTATTAGTTTTAAGAAGATACAATAACTAATTGATACAATAACTAATTGAATTGAAATAAGTAAATAAAAAGATCTTTATTTTACTTCAGAATTAAAATTCTCCCCTCGTTATTTGCTAACAAGCAATTTATGCTGCCAGATTTATGCAAAACAAAAATGGCCACTTTGATATCAAGAGTATTCATTTGACAGCTTTCAAAACGCATGCGCCAAATGAAAATAAACAAATTTTATTCTCTGTCTCGTTGTATGTATGTGTATATATGTGATTTTACTTGGGCTTGCAACTTTTCCAAAGGACTTTAAAGCGAAACCATTTCGTGTTTATATCATTTAACACATACCGAAACAAAAACAATAAATTTTAGTAGAGTGTTTTTCATTACTTCGATATATACACACACAGTTGTAATGTTAACAAATCAAAACATAATATTATTAAAATATACATTTTCATATTTATGGAAATAAAGCAAATGAAATGAAAAAATATGTTAAAAGAGCTGAAAGCAATGCATAAAGGCATCAATTTAAAGGCTCCATAATGCAAAGAAAACTTTTTTATAAGTATGCCCTTGGTTCCCATTTTAAATGCCAGGACAACATGTGATGAAATATTATAACTCAAATTAAAAGTGAAATTATAAATAAGCAAAGATAGAACTAACGAAAAATAATATGGGAATAATAGTGATTTTACAAAAAGCTGCCAGTAAATAGAAAAAATGTATGTAATAATATAAAAATATAACAAAAAAAAAAAAAAAAAACTATTAATATTTCTGAGAAATAAGTTAAGATGCAAAAAAATACAATGAAGTCATTGCACTAGAAATATTTATCAAGGACATATTTAACAAAAACTTCCATACAATATAACAACAAAATGTTGTACTCGTATTTAAATTATGGCCAACATTTTGTTCTAACCATAATTTCAACGCTTAAATAAGAGATCTGAAATATTTAAAAGAAAAGGTAAGACATCATTTTTTTTATTATTATTTTAAATAAAAGCAATATGAAAGTATATCCTTGTGCAAAGTAGCAACACTTAGAAATGCTTATATGCATGTGTGCATACTATGCACACATATTTACGTATACTTTATATATTGCACATACATGTAAATATATTAAGTATACGTTTGTATACACAAGAACATGAATTAAATAGAAAAATACACAGTTTCATTCATTTGCACTTGCATGTGTAGGCACTTTGAAAGGATATAAAAAAAAACAATTTGCTTTTATATGGCATACTTTTGTCCTCCCACATTACTGTCAACTGGCCCCGATCAGTAATTGTGTACTGGATTCATTCTCTTTTACAAAGTATGTGGTTACGCGACTGGCTAATTTAACATGTCCTCGTACTAGAAGAAAGTTGATTGACCTCTTAAAATGAACAACATAAAACATAGTTTTTTCCGCCACCTTTCATTTTCTTTAATTAAAAACGAAAATAAACTTTTCTCAAACACAGGATCAAATTAATAATAAAAACAAAACTTGTTTATTTGTTGTTTACACCTAGCAGAAACGCCAAGATGGCATTCTAAAAATAGGCAGTACTAATAAACTTGAAAGGTATTAAATATTTATTACATGATTTATTTATGCTTAAATTTCTTAGTAGTTTCTTCTGTTTGTTTCTTTTCTTTGTAGTTTTATCTATATGATTAAAAGACAGTAAAAGGTCATTGCGTTGACAGAACAACATTAAATGCTGTGAATGGGCACTGAAAAATAATCTTCTTTTACATAGCATGTCAAGATAATTTTCTGATGTTTAATTGAAAGTTTTGTAAATAAATATAAGAAATTTTTTTCTGCTGGCTTTTTACAGATCTTTAAAAATGAGTAAATATCCATTGTTATTTTACAAAATTCTGGTTTGTTGTACAGTACTATTTAACTACAAACTTTAACAACGTCAATTATTTTGCAATAAAAAATGTAAACTTTATACAAAACTGCTTGAAATTTCAGAAGGAAAAAATCCTATATACAGTTTACAGACACAAATGAGTAATAGTGCCACCTTAATCAGCGCGAAACGTAAGTTGACGCTTAGATTTTACGCTGTAATAAGTAATTTAAATAACAGCAGTAACGTTCATCAATAATATTAATTTGCAATAAAAATCACTAAACAAATATAAGGATAAAATCACTAAATTACCCAGAAAGCACTTAAAGTGTGATTACTAATTATCACAAAATTGAGTAGCTAGGGTCTAATCACCGCATACGATATCGAATTAACTATCGTGTCGAATAACATTACGATACGTGTAGATTATGGTAAAGGGTACATAACGGATCGTAATTTAAACAAAATGTAATAGATATGTTTCCTAGAAGTATGAATAAAAAAAAAAAAAAAAAAAGAATGTCTAACGCTTTTATATTATTACGATACAATTCATTCGATATCATGTGCCAAGACAAATTTCGATTAAACTTCCTCGAAACTGAATGCGGTGATTTTGCCTCAGATTCTTTTGAACTATTTTTGATATCAGATTTATTTTTTTGTAGGGATTTAAAGATGCCAAAAATATTTTTTTTTATGAAAAAAGTTTTTTGGAAATTGTTGCAGCTTATCTTTTTATATTTTTCGAATTAACCAAAACGCAAACTAAATTGCTCGGCAATTTGCTCATCATATGAAGTCCGAAAATAAAAATTGATTTTTGTTTGCTCTCATTTTTCTGCAAAAATTGTATAGTCTCTATTTTTTGAACTTCTCTTGCTACAATATTTGCTTTTAATTTTCCACAGAAATATTTTTACGTAATTCTACAAATTCTAACCAGAAAACTTTTTCTTGTGGCATTTTCTGTGCTTCTTCTTCTTCTACCAGTCTACTCCACAAAATTTTCATTGAAATAGCAAAATTTGCTACTAAACAAAACAAGTGGTTTAACAAACTTCAACAGTGAAAGTAAAAATTTTTTTATTTCCGTGCAAACAAGCTTCAAATATTTGTGCAAACAAGCAAATACCTCAACAAACAAAGCAAAATGTTTATACAAACGTAAATGTAACAGTCCATGTTTGTCAGAATTGTTACTTTTACAGAATGTTTATAAGACGTATACAAGTACATTTATGTCTGACGCTCTCTATTTGAAATTTTCTCAGATGACATTGCTCATGTTTTTTTTACAGAAGAAAGGTTTTTGATATAACAAACGACATGTAGGCAATTTGCAGTGGGAAAAATGACATCTACATTGCGAAACACAAATAATGAGTTATCTACTTTAGAGAGTTTAAAAGCTGGTCGAATAGGAAAATTTTAGCTGTCTTTGTAATTTTGAAAAGAAAGGTTAAATACGAAATAAGAAAGGTTAAATACGAAAGCAATTATAAAATTTTATCAATATTATTTCAACTTTTTTAAACACTTGATTGAACTTTAAACAGCATGACATGTTATTGATAAGATAAATTTTATTTTATTTCACTAAGATAATATGTATGTATGTATAGTGTTCAATGACTTTTTCATGTTTCCACTTTTGTCATTTAATTATATTTTTTTGCTGAATTATGTTTTTTATAATGCACATTGCGCCAAAAATTATACTAAGATCAAACAATTTTAAAAATATTTTTGAGAAAAGGTTAAAAGTATGTGTATATGTATATATACGAGTACATAATAGCCGTATGTACCATCTTATGTAAATGGTCTTGTATTGTAGTATTTGAAGAAGCATATTTTCGCCTCACACAGGGAAAACAAAATTTTTTTTTTAACAATACCGAAACTAATAATTTTTATCAATAGCCGCACACAATCACCTGCAAACAGCTGGCAGTCAGAAAGCGAAACAGATCAATCAAAACAGAAGATCACAATAGTTGCAATCTCATAGGACTGTGAATAAGGCTTGAGTGTATTTTCCAGGCGTTTAAGTGACACGTTATTTAATACGAGTAGTAGACTTGATAACCAACACAAAATAATAAATAATTGCTACATGAGTATGGGCTATATGAACGTGTAGGCTTAAAATCAGTGTTATGGCAGATTTATAATAATTTTTATGAGAGCGTTCTTATGGCAACGATTCATAATAATAATAAGAGCTGTCAAAAAAACGACTGTGTGTGTTTGTCTACAAAAGGACGCCATTGCAATTTTACCGATTATTAGTTTTATAAAATAGTTGTTAAAAACCTATTTTAATTGAAAATAATTTGTTGTTATGTATTAAAACAGTTGAGTTTTATTCTCTATATTAGCTTCTAACCAATCAAAAAATTATAAACAGCTTGTTTTTTATGTGTCTCAGCTATGTCTATATGTCGACATTTCATAGGAGTTACCCTAATCATCAGTAGGCTTTGGAAATTTTTAAAAGATATTCTCAAACACTCAACATTATAGCCCAACAATCTAATAAATTATTGAGAATTTAAAATGAAAAATGCTCTAATAATATCTGTTGAAACACAAAGTACAAGCTTTTTTTATTTATACACGTCTCCAACATTTCTTTACACCCTTCAAACATAGAAAACAAGCTGTTTATAATTTTTTTTATTGGTATCAATGGTATAAGCTAAAATATAGTGAATAAAAAAAACTCAATTGTTTGAATGGTTTGTTATCTGCTTTTCGATACTTTCAAAAAACAGATCGTAGCAACCAACGGTTGTTCATTTGTTTGAAAGGTGTAAAGAAATGTTAGAGACGTGTATAATTGAAAAAGTTTGTTTTTTGTGTTTTGACAGGTATTATTAGAGCAATTTTCTTGTAGATTCTTAACAATTTAATTAGATTTGTTGGGTTATAATATTGAATGTTTGAGAATATCTTTCCTATGAAATGTCGACATATAGACAGCTGGGAAACATAGAAAATAAGCTGTTTATAATGTTATTATTAAATATATATAATAAGTGATTACTTTTGTACAAAATGTGCACATAGACAAAATTCATATAAGATTATATTGATCGCAAAGAAGTGTTTTCTTCTCGGCTTTCAGTGATTTATGAATTCTTATAAAATTAATAAAAATACGTGTACACCCGTTCTCTCATTCTGCTGACGTTTTGTTAGATATTGTCTCAGAGTTAATCGTAGTCAAGGAGCATTAACGTATACACGGTGGCAGCACTAGAGCAAAATTACAACAATACAACAAAAATAGGCATCTGGTAAGCTATGTTTATCAAAAATATTTGTAACTATTTTCACAATTATAAACTATGAATGTACCTTTTCATAATTATAAATTATATTTATTTGAATTATTTTTATGTTCACAAAATAATTTGTATATGTTTAATTCAGAATAAAACACTAAATTCACTTACAAAAATGTAAACCAGTGCCAGTGCCAGTAGCAAAAAATTATCACATGCCGTAGTGCTGCCACCGTGTATACATTAATGCACCTTGATCGTAGTTGTAGACACTAGGTAACACTAAGTTTACACGTTCAAGTAACTTGTTACAAGTAGCGTATACATATTAACAACCAATACATCGAAAAAAATAATAAAAACACTTGCAATTTGCACGATTGTTTACACACGCAAGTGCAAGTTCATTTTCAAAATGTCGTCGAAGACAAGCGTTGTACGCCTTTGTACTACATGCGCTTTTGATGTCTGTGCTGCCAAAGTTTTAGCCTAGCAATATTACAGGGGAATTATATTAAGTACATAAATTTTTCACAACATAAATAAGAAATTTGTAATCCAAAGAAAAAATAAGTTATAGATGTTTATTTATTTTTGTGTTTTTATATTATGTTTTCGGCATATAACTAAAAATATTAAAATTTTAAAAATTTTTCCTTGAAAAATGCCTATTAAAGTCAAAATGAAATATCTATGGGCAACACTGTTTGTTTCTGCTTGCATGCAAGTGAAAAAATCACTGCCAACCAAAATCAGTTGCAAGTGAGGCTACTACTTGCAGGTGTGTATATGTATTAGTAAAAAAATGGTAATGTATTGGGTTTTTTGCACTTGCACTTGCGTGTGTAAACATTAAGTAAGAGCGTTAACGTTGTGCCATGAATAGTGTTGCCCACTAATCTTGTTTAATATAAATCACTAAATAGAAATAATAAAAAGTGATAAAGTCGCTAAATTAGTATGAAAGCACATTAAATGTGATTACTAATGGCCGCGAAAAATGAGTAACATTTGTTTTAAAGCGAAGTTTACTGAGAGACTGTAAAGCTTTCTCTATTACGCTCTGTCAAAATTGGATTTGCCAATTGCAACGCGTTGACGCCACGCTATTTGGATTGGTCTCATACATTTTGCATGTACATGAGGATTTTTTATAGATAAATTATGCTTGACGCGCTAAACAGCCCTCGTATTTATTTGAAGCATATATAGTTTTTTTATATTAGTTTTTCCTTTTTTCTGAGAACTTTGACCTCAGAACAGTAAATTATTAATACATATGTTCATATGTATTCACGTTGTGCCCTCTGCTAAACAGTTTAATGACAGTTTCTTAAAGCATTAGGGAAATAGTAATCTTCGGGGTACTGTTTGTTAAATTTAGTGAAAGATAGCAGTTTTAGTTGAAGTTAAATTACATATTTAAATTATACAATTCACAACAGTTTAATTCACATGAAACCTATGCTACAATAATAACTAATTTATTGAGTTAACTATAATAATCACGGCTGAAAAAACTCCAATTTTGTCTATTTCAGGATAAGTATTTGTAAAGCACAACAAACTACATACATACGTGTATGTGTATGTACATATGTATGTTTTATTACTACCTACATATGTATAACTGTATTTCAAACAATATACTTAAGTAAGCAATTTGTTGGGGATTGAATATTTCATTTATGTATCATATTTTATTTTGTATTTTTCTAAAACTTATTTATTTTATTTTTAGTTGAGTGAATTTTTAGTTGTGACAATTAAAATTTGTATTTTTTCCATTCTGTTACAAAGTGCATATTTTTTTCTGTGCATGTATATATATGTATGTAAGGATGTATGTATGTTTGATTAAAAAAGAATGTGGTTGGCTTGTTAGTGCCCATTGACCTTGCAGGGAATATAAAAAAATCATCTGAGCATAAATTTCCATTTGACTCGTAACGGGGTTTTTGCTGTTCTTATTCTTTCTGTCTAGTTTAAAACGGTATGATGATTTTTTATATAAATTCTTATGGGTTGGTGTGTATGTTGTGTATATACGTACATGTTTATGTGCATATGCGTGATTCTATGTATGTATGTAGTTTGCGTGTTGCAGTTTGAGTAAATTGGAAAACTTAAACAAAATTGCAAGCACATACATATGTGTGTATATGTATGTAGAGATAAAGTTTTAGCGGTGAAAAGGAATGACTAAAAATCTCTTATAAATAAACTTTCAAGTGCATATTTCTTAAACCATAACAGAATGTACAAACATACGTACAAGTATGCATGTTAATGCATACAAACTTATGAAATCCCGTTGCTATTCCTTAGGAATTAAGCAAATAAATTAAATAAATAATACCAGCTAGTCTCATTATGTGTAGATACACATAATTACATGTGTGTGAACATAAGTACATTAGTTAATTGTGATTGTTTTGAATTGTCATTACTACTACACTATACATGTAAAGAAACAGTTGAACAAAACTTTTCAGCTGCATAAATTTAAATCATGAACTTTGGAAACATTAGGTGTGCTTCTTTACTCCACTTTGGGATACAACGAGATCCCAGTTTGCACGATGCGTTGTCGCACTTAAAATTGGGCAAATGAGAGTGATTTTGGGAGAGCAGTATGTTTTTTTCCTCTTCTAGCATGTAACAGCTCGTACTTTTTCTTCGGACTGATTTGGCCAAGTAGTTAAGCACCCAGCTGTTTGAGAAATAAACAATAAAAAGAAAATAAACAAAAAAAAAAAAAAAAAAGAAATAAACAATAAAAAGGAAAAAGGGGTTATTTGAAGGAATGAGTGTATGTGAACAAGCCAGGGACAATCATTAAACTCAAGGAAAACATTGTTGCAGAAATTCGAACGCCATGTTAACTGCTGGCTCACCCTATACTTAAGTCAAACGCATGTACATGTTTTGTTTGTGAGTGTTAGTAATAATTCAATAGTCATATTACTCCTAAAATACTGAATCAACCGATTAATTTTCAGATTTTGCTGTTTGTCCAAAAAAAGCATTTTAACCATATATGTATATCTTTCCAAAATCAATACTCCAGTAAGGACAAAAATCTGATATAAATAAACATGTTTGCTCATTTATGTATAGAAGATAAATACTATGAGCAAAGGACCTTTAAAACTCAAAACTGTGAAAAAAAACTTGCTATTTTTTCGTGAACTTAAATGCCAATTTTTGTTACATCATCAAAATACTGAATATATGTAAAGTGTGGTTAAATTTTAAGGGCCGATATTAATTTTGATTAAAACACAAATTATTTGGGAATTATTATCATTTCTTTTTATTATGATAATAATGGTATGATACAATTATGTATGTAATAAAATACCGACCTCGGTAGCATACCTCCATCCGATGGTCCAAACTTTAGATGACACTGAGGCATAAGTCCAACGATGTCAAAATACATGATCTTGGCGGAAAATTGGTATCGCCACTACGTGAGATAACACGGCCATTGAATTTGTTGCGTAAAAGAGTTTCACTAGTTATGTGGCAAGTCCTGTTGAAACCATATAACGTCCACATCTTTCAATTCGGGCCATAAAAAGTTCGTTATCATCTCACGCTAGCAAACACCATTTACAGTAACTGCCTGATCAGCCACATTCTGAAAAAAATACTGCCCGATGATGCCACCTGCCCATAATCCACACCAAACAGTCACTTTTTGTGGGTGCATTGCTTTTTCGATAATCTCTCTTGTATTATCATTCGCCCAAGTGCGGCAATTCTGTATATTGACGAATCCACTGAGTTGAAAATGTGCCTCACCAATGAAAATAATTTTATGCGAAAATTGATCATACACTGTTGCCATCATTCTGAGTGAGCATGCTCGATATTTCCATGGTTCAAATTGAGATAGCCTGAAATTGAGGAATATGTAGAAAACACATCTGCCCTTAAAATTTAACCACTCGATATATTTTTTACTTGGGACAATATTTAAAATTCTTGCTAATCTATAAGAACTTTTTTGTTTTTTAATGAGTTTATGCATAAAAAAACTGTTTATTTGTTAAAGGATAAGGCAGTCAAAAAATTTATTAAAAAAAAAAGGAATGGAAGACGCACTATTTCGGGTTAAACGTTTTTTAAATTATTTTATTATTTCTAATATTTTATGATAGTATTTGTCTGGCTTTCGCCAAGAATTACTTTTATTTGTAACTATAACAATGATTATTTTATTATTATATTATTAATTATAATTCAAACAATTAAGTTTTTTATTCGCTATTTAAGCTTCTAACATTTATACCAGTAAAAAATTATAAATAGCTTGTTTTCTATGTTTCCCAGCTATCTATTTGTCGACATTTCATAGGAAGTACCCTAATCATCAGTAGACTTTGGAAATTTTTGAAAGATATTCTCAAACATTCAACTTTATATCCCAACAATCCAAATAAACTGCTGAGAATGCTCTAATAATATCCGTCAAAACACAAAAAACAAGCTTTTTCTATTTATAAACGTCTCTAACATTTCTTTACATCTTTCAAATTCTTTTAAATTCTCAGCAATTTATTTGGATTGTTGGGATATAAAGTTGAATGTTAGAAAATATCTTTCAAAAATTTCCAAAGTCTACTGATGATTAGGGTAGTTCCTATGAAATGTCGACATGTAGATAGCTGAGAAACATAGAAAACAAGCTATTTATAATTTTGTAAACTTTCACATGGACAATATGGGTTTATATTATACTTGTATACTATATTATTATGGGTTTATTATATCTATATAATTAATAGACAAACACGTTTTTTAAAATCCCTTTTATAGCCGTACTACTGCACCGATTTAGAAAAAATATATAATATATGTATATAATATAATTATATATTGTTTTAAAGTTATTTCTGCAAGGAAGTGAACGAGTTCAATTTTGATTTTTAAGACTAAGTCAAGAACATGTTTGTGGGTTTTCACAGTTTTATTGGTTCCACCATTGGATTTTATTTGAGAGTCTATATTTAAGAGTGGTAAACAAAGTATGCGGTCGAATGCGTCGACCAGTGATTCCCACTAGTATTTATTATTATACGTTTATTATATATTATATTGTTATATTATATCTTATTCATAAAAAATATTGTGCTTGTTAAACTCTTATATGACAAATTTCTATTCAAAATTTATTAAGTAGAGGCGGCTTCTAGTGCTAGCGACAGGGTTTAGGAAATATTAAATATGTTGTACCATTCCTCATTACAATAAACTTGAAACTCGAAACACTTCGTAATACGAAGAGGTCTTGACAGAGTTGCACAACAAACGTAATATGAGCAGGCTTAGGTGCTAAACATTTTAAAAAACGTGATTACATTAGCAATATTGATTAGAAATGATCAACATCGGTAGCACTGCCAAAACACTCCTATAGTCAAATCAAAATTTTAGGTTAGAGCGTTAGTCAATAGCTAAAAGCTGACGGTATATTTTGGATGCCATAATTAGAAGTCAAAGAAAAACAATTGTTTCTCTTATGCTAAACTTAAAAATATCAAATTTTTATTTGATGTGACGAAAGAGATTCAATTTTTATCACTTTCACAGATAACCTATAAAGTGGGAGCTTTCGATTAACTATGAAGTTTTTGCAAAAACAGTTCATTGTTACTACCTAAACTGACGGTTTTGTATACAGCATTGTTTAATAGTCAGTTGGAAACAAAGAAAAACTAAACTCTTTGTTCTAAAAAGTGTTTGATGCTTCGGGCTTTTTCTTTTTTAACATTTCCTGGCTAAACAATAACAATCTGTTTTGTTTTTTTAATCACCTTAAGTTGTTTGAAATTTGAAGTGATAATTAAAACTTTCTTTTAAGGCAACTCGTTAAGTATAAAGGAATAACAATACAAAAGTAACATGCATTTTTGGATTGATAAACGTTCACCACAATGTGGTTTTGGTAGATCTCGTGTAGCTGTTTCTTTGCATACGGTTGGCTCGGGCTTAAGTTTTGGTCATCCACCGAGGCGCAGTGGAGGTCATAAGTCATCTTCATCGTCCACAGCAAATTCTTCATTATCGACTTCGGGCAACACCGGTATACAAGTCCACCGACAGCAACACCATCACCACTCTCAACAGCAGCAACAAACGCCAGCAGCACAATATCATGGCCACGCAGCTACCACCAGTAATAGTACTTATAGTCGTGCAATAAATTATCCCAGCGGCAGCAGTAATACAACCACTGCCAGTAACAACAACAATAGTAATAATACCGGTAACCACGCAACAAATCGTAATTTTGTTAGACCAAATGTCGCAGCGTCGCATCACTATCACAACAACAATCGTCAACATGGCGCTGGGAGTCATCATCATCATCAGCAGCAACAGCAATCAGCTCATTTTGGCTTACCTAATTCTAGCAACAATAATCACTCAACTTTAACCGGAACTTCACAAAATCTTGTTTCACCTACTGGTAATAATTTAAACACTTCCCTTAATAGTGCCACACCTACTGTAGGAGCACATCAACACTCTCAACGTTATCGTCATCCTCAATTTGGCAACATGTCGGTAAGAACTTATCAGCCCACTGTACAACAACAGCAACAAACACCACTTACTACTACTTCAACACTAACGCAACTACAACAACAACAACATTCGACACAAACACAGTTACAGCAACCCACAGCCACTGTCACCACTACTACCACCAACGACACCACTGTTCAACTCAATTCTATAGCAACAGCAGCATCATCAGCAGCAAGTCCAACCACAAATCAATTACAGCAATCTTTAGATACATCTTTAAATACATTAAACGAAAACGGAATACAACAAAGGTATGTGTGAAAATATAATTCTAGTTAGTTTACGAGGGGGGTTCAGCCATAATGATTAAATTATGAAATATAGTTCCATCATGTTTTTTTTTTCGATTTATTACTTAATTAAAATTAAAAGCTTAGTTGTCTTATTCATAAAAATATTTTATGGTTATGAGCAAGGTGAATTCATAATAGGTGAAATTGCCAGCGCAGCTGGTAACTTTTTTTTTAATTTTAATCTGTTTCAAATGTCAATGGAATAATTAAAAGAAATTAAAAAAAAAAAATTAAAACTATTTTTTAAAATATATGTATATTGTAGCTGGAGCGCCAGATATGATCCAGAATTCTTCCTAAACCGGCTGGCCATTTTCACCTTTCCAAGCTCTATGATCCCAGACTTTAATTTTCACGAAGTAATTAAAAGTTTTACAAAATAATTAAAAGTTTTTATTTTCTTGTAAATATTTTGTTATTATATTTTTTTGAATTCTTATTTGTGTTTATATTTTTCCCTTGACATTTGAAAAATATTTTTTTTCGTAGTGCCTGGTTTGAATTAACCTTGCTTTTGACAAATTTCATAAAATATTTTTGATCTAGGCGAATTTATTTTACCAGACGAAACTGAAAAGAAAGAAATACTACTTTTTTTCTATTTGTAAAACATCGAGTGTCAAAAGCTGTTTCCGATTTGCTCGCATACATGCATATCTGCAAGTAAAGTGTGTGTGTATGAATATACATACGTTCTATACAAATTTTTGACACACAAATCGCTTAGACAATAATAAGGCGAATTCAAGGTGACTTTATACAGGTGAATGCAAGCGGAAAGGCGAATTCAGTATTATGTATTTTGTTATTGTAAAACATATCGTGAATGTCATAATCTAAATTCGCCTAAGATTGCTCAGCAGAGAAAAAATTTTATATAAACGTTAAATATAAGCTTTTATAATTGTTTGTAATTAAAATCATAGATTATATTAGATTTTCAATTTTAAATTCACACAAATTTCTTGAAATTGCACTAAATCATGCAAAAAAACCTTCAGATAAAAATGGCGCGAAAAAGTTTGTAAACAAAAGAAACAAAATTTGACAGTCTCATTGGAAAAAACGCGAGAAGCAAAAAATATTCACCTGTGCTGTTAAGTTCACCTGGTAATGAATTCGCCTTGGGCGAATTCATTATCACATGATGTTTCCACATCACAAGCAAGCGACTTGTCAAGAAATTTTACACGAAAAGCACTCAAGTTTTTGAGTGATTCTTATACAAATATTTCAGGCAAATACTTCAACAAGTTTTGTTGGCAATCGATTGCTTGTGATATAGAAACAAACATCACATAAATTTTTATTTTATAAAATAAAATGTATTTCATCTTGACTAATAAATAATTATAATTTATTCTTATTAGCCCCAATCAAACTGCCAATTTCAGGGTTGATTTATACCAACAGCAAATGTCACCTAGAATAATCAACACATTTAGTAGAAATTTGACGGCTGCCAATATGTCGTCCGGAATTTGCGACTATAACAATGTGTCACCCAATTTACGCACAACTTATACCAACTCAACACTGACTTCTACATCCTCAGTCAACCATCAGCAGTATCATCATCATCACCAGCAGCAATCGCATACTCGTCAACGTCGTAATACTCGTTCGATTGAAAGCACTGACTTGCAGTTTCTTCCTTTACATCTCAAATGTGGTATATTTGCTTCCCTAGTTTTAGCTATTGCCTTTATTGTGGGCATTAAAGTATATTTTGATAATCATGGCACAAAATTTGAAGTTGGCCTATTTTGGCTTTTAACGGCAACTTTTGTGTTTGCATTTTGTTTTGTTTCAATTTGTAAAGTGCCCAGGGTAATTTTTGCCTCAACAACTTCATCACGTTCAAATTCACGTGATCAGACCAGAGATCGTTGTAGTATGGATGAGGCAGAAGGGCGTGGTTCGATGGTTAATTCTATAGACGATGCTGTTATAACAGGACTCCACGAGTTTCAACAGGAACAAATACAAAGTATAAATATAAATGCTCAGGCTGGACCGCCACCATATCATATAGCTATTCTGCTGCCAGAGACAAAAGCTAAAGAAGATATAAGCACACTAGAAGAATCACCACCGCCGTCCTATGACAAAATATTGATATAAACCAATAAAAATTAAAATAACGCAAATGTCATCATAATAACACAAATAAGACGGTAATGTTAAAATATTCGTATATATTTTTTTTTGAAAACGTTAAACATGAATAATAATAAAGTAATCACATATTATTAATAATGCAATTGTAATGATAAGACAGTTCTGGTGACAGTTATCAAACAAGATTTTAGATTTTTTAAATCATTCTATAACTCTTGTAAATTCGAAAAACAAGTCTACAAAACAATAATACATTCTGAAAGAAACTTGTTTTTGAATAACTCCCTGTGTTTTCTTAAGATAGGCAAACTTTTATTTATTTATTTTATTATATTTGTATGCAAAATCAAAATTAAGCACCAATTCAATATGCCAAATTATATAAAAACATACTAAAAACCATTTGTTTTAATTTCCAGCTACAATGTCTAAAATAAAATATATTTGACTTCGAATTTTATTTTCAATACGTAATCGAGTTTTGAAGTTTCGAACAAGTTTCCACAGAATTAGGAGAAACACTTGTTTAGCAATATTTCATAAAATAAAGTCATTATAAATATGTATATGTATGTGTTTGGTTTCTCTTCCGTTTTTGTTTTAAAAAACAAATAAAAAAATAATACTAAACCAACCTAAGATTGAAATGCTCAAATTAAAATTACATAATAGTTAAGATACAAAATGATAATTACTGTATAAGATTGTAAAAATCCCAAGTTATGATAACAAATATGTATATCTTTTAACTTTTTAAAAGAGAAAACAAAGAATAAAAAATAGGAAAATGCACATGAACTTTTTCTTAAATTTAGTAAGCATATCTCTTTATAATGCTCTATTTTTTTAAATCTATAAAAAACTATACTTAAAACTAGTAATTTTTTACAACTTGCTTTTTTATAGAAATATTCGAAGTTCGTATATACATACTTACATATACATAAATATTAATTAGATATAAAATAAATTTGCCAAAAATTTAATAAAAAAGTCTAGTCTATTCTTTCAAGAAACAATCTTTTTCGGTTAAGTGTAAAAAACTATCATTTATGTTCTGTGATATATCATGTGAACAATGAAATTCTTTAATATTTCAGTTTCGTAATTCAAAATAAATGGTCATAAAAATGTTTGTAATTATAAAAGGTATATGTAAAAGAAATAAGTGTATAACTTTAAACAAAACGGAATCTACATATATATAGGTTTTTAGTATTAATATAGGGAAATATATTAATTAAACTACAAGAAATTATCATAACAAAAAAATATAAATAAACATAAATAAATGTTTAAATAGAAAAATTTGGGTTTTATTTATTTGAAAGTGTTTTAAATGGTAACGGTTCTTATGTAAATAATAACGAAACTTGGCGGCACTATTTATCTGCAGTTTACAAACAGATGTTTTAAGTAATCGCTTCGAAGTGAATGACAGAATAGATACAAATTAAGATCAAAATAATAATTGCACTAAAAACAAAGTACTCAAATTTAAACAACTTTAATAAAAGAATAGTATGACTCGCCATGCTAGAAATTGCACAGCTGGAGCTGTTTATACCTATAATGAAAAGAAAAAGGATGCAGCGGAGTCTGGTTACGGGACAAATGCACAGCGATTGGGCAAGGATTCAGTAAAGTCTTTCGATTGTTGTTCTCTTACACTGCAACCTTGTCGTAATCCTGTTGTAACAAAAGATGGCTATTTATTTGACAAGGAAGCTATACTGCAGTACATAATTACCAAGAAAAATGAATACAGCCGCAAGTTGAAGGAATATGAACGTTTGAAAAAATTGGAAGAGCAGGGTGCCAATCAAGAGCTGAGCCGCAAGCAGCAACAATGTGTTGAGCAATTTGTAAAGTCCGGCAAACCAGTGAATGGAACTATTGAAAAACCCTCAACTTCAAGAGATGCTAAGGAAGAAAGTTCTATATCAAATATGGCTAATGGTAATGAAAGAAAGCTGCCAAGTTTTTGGATACCTTCTGAGTGTCCCAATGCTGGTTTGGCCAAAGCACAAAAACCAGACCCAACAATTTATTGCCCCGTTTCACAGAAATCTTTAAAGGCTAAAGATTTGATAGATGTAAAGTTTACTTTGGTTAAAGATGGTGACAAGAAATCTTTAATAGCTAAAGAAGCCAGATATATGTGTCCGGTAACGCATGATATTTTAAGCAATGCAGTACCTTGTGCAGTCTTAAAACCAACGTAAGAGAACAAATTTTTAACTATTATTCACTTTCCAAAGTTACAAAACTATAATATTACAAAATGTTATTTTTCAGCTTCAGGTCCTAATCTGGCTTCAGCCTAGAAAATTTTTTTGGTTTTTATTTTGTGTAATTATAACAATTGCCGTGATCAATAACTCTGAATAATAGCAGACAAAAAATAATAACATACGTACTATAGGCTGGGGGAAACTAGCTGATTCGTAGTCGCTACATTACTCATCTGCACCCACTACGATATGCTCTTGGTATTATGTAAACATGGTGTATTTAAATACGGCCACTCAACTAACTCGGCCACCCAGCTCTTTAATTATTTTGCGGCTATATTTGTCGCATATTGGCCACAAAACTATGGAAAAAGAGGAGACACTTCTCAAGACTTTTCTTACGATTTTGTTTTAGGTAGTTAAAAAAATCTAAATACAAAAATATTCTAAATTGCAAAATTTTAAAAACGCAATTTTTTGCGTTAATATGGGTAAACAGTGGTTTCTCTTTTTTATTTGAAAATAGTAACGATAATTACGAGAAAATTAAAAAGGCAGACGTTTTTTCGAGATTTACTCATGATTAGTAATTTGGTCCAAGTATATTATAACCCATTTCTTGTTTGTACCAGCCTTCTTATCATAGATTTTTACCTTTTTTATTATTTAATTTTGAAATCTCTTTCAACAGTTATAAAAAGTGTTAACAGATTCTAATCGATTCTGCATCTATTTTGTTTTTGTTACAGTTTTACACAGTTATTTAATATTTCGTTACCATTTAAATTATTTATAATGCAATACAAACTTTTTTAAATAATTTTCCAGCGGCGATGTTGTCACCATGGAATGTGTGGAAAAATTAATTAAAAAGGACATGATTCATCCCCTAACTAGCCAAAAATTGAAGGAAAAAGATATAATACCATTGCAGAGAGTAAATCATTTTAATTTTAACTTAATTTATAAAGTATTCTTTATGGATATTTTCAGGGTGGCACCGGCTATGCGTTGACCAATGAAAATTTGGAAGGCAAGGAAAAACGTCCAATGTTGCAAGCTTAAACAATTCGATAAAAAAATTTATTTGTAAGTTGACCTACTTTAATAACAAAAAACAAATATAATAATACACAATTTAACATTTTGTTTTTTATTTAACTTAATATGACAACAATTTGCACTTTTCTCAAGATAACAAAACGACCTAGTTATTACTTAGCTATCATAACAAACTATCTTTTGCGAGAAATAGGTTCTTATAAATGGCCAGCCTCATTTAAAAATTAATTGCTGTTTCTTTTGAGCAAGTAAAGTAAGATTGCTTTTTATAAATTGTTGTCTTTTCAAACAGTACAAATAAAACCATGTTTAGTTTGAAAATTAGCACTTTATTAGTATTACTAGCTACATTAGCGTTTGCAGTACGTTTTAAAGAATGCTTAAGGGCTCCCTTGGATTCTTTTGTACCAATAGCAGACGATTGCCGTTCTTTTATACACTGCACTGATGAAGACAGTTCTTTGAAATATACTTGTTCATACGATACTTATTTCAATGCGGAATCTGGAAAGTGTGAGATTGATATTCATCAAGTTTGTGTAAATGACAACAGTGAAATTGAAAAAGTCGTTCTTCAGGATAACACTACGCCTATTACTACTGCTCAGCCATATTCAAGTACCGTTTACGAACATTTTAACAATACGACGTCGAAACCTAACTGTTCTCCTAACGATAATAGTTTTTATCCCCATTTTACACGCTGTGAGTACTACTACAAATGTATGGGCGGGTATTTAACAATTTCAAGATGCAGTTTTAATTACGCTTGGGATTATAAAAAGGAAATGTGTGTGTCTTATGATACCGTTGAATGCGTCGAAGGATCTAAATTAAGCTTACGCAAGCCAAAACTGTAAACTACTTAATTTATAAATATCACTGCTTTTTATTTTTAATTGGTTAATAAAGATTTAAGATATTTTTCTTAAATAAGTTAGATGTTTAGAGCAATGTAAAAGAAGCGTCTCTTAATTGTCTTTTTTATGGTGACTTAAAAATTATACAGGGTGCGCCAGAAGTTACCTATGGGGTTAAAGAGTTTAATAACTTTTTCGTTGAATAATTTTTTATATAAATAAAAATGTCAGGAATTTTTCGAGCTTAAGGTCAAGTTTTGAATTTTTATTTTAAAAGTTCCTATATTTCCACTACCACTGGGTAGCATCATCAGGGATTTAGATATTGTTTTTTCAAAGAACTCTAGAAACACAAAATAGGGATCCTTTTTAATCGTATTTTATTACTGTACTAACATACGATAACATACGATTAAAAAAGATCCCTATTTTGTGTTTTTAGAGTTATTTGAAAACAAAAAAAACAATATCTAAATCCCTGATGATGCTACCCAGAGGTGTAGCGAAAAATTGGAAATTCGAAAAATTCCTGACATTTTTATTTAACAATTATAATGGTCGAAAAATCTATCATTAATATTATAACTTTTTATATATTATTTTCTCAGATTATATAATATACAAAATGGAAATTTTTTTACACTAAATATGAAAAATAATGTCTCTTAAATGACCACTGTTTTCGGCTTCGTACTGATGGGCTCGTTTTAAAGCATTTTCCATAACATCTTCAAAATTTGTGGCTGTAACGTTCTACAATATTTGCCTAGAGTTCAAGGATTGTCTCCTTTGTCCACATACACTCACTCCTTCAAATAACCCCAAAGAAAATAGACGGGTGCTGTCAAATCTGGCAATCACGCTGACCAAATAATTTACGTAATTTGCTTTTAAGAAGTGTTCGGGATAAGGCCTGAAAATTTTAAATTGAAGTTGGTAAAAGAACTTTGATGGTATGTTATTGTACATACGTACATGCATAAGTGTAAATGCATATATATTTATGTATGTAAATATAGATACATACGTAATAAAATAACTTTAAATACATACGTTGTTTTTTTCTTTTTCTATCCAAATATTTAAAACAATTATATTAAAAATTATATAACAGTAAAAAAATTATAAACAGCTTGTTTTCTATCTTTCCCAGCTATCTATGTATATGTCGACATTTCATAGGAACTACCCTAATCATCAGTAGACTTTGGCAATTTTTGAAAGATATTCTCAAACATTCAACTTTATATCCCAACAATCCAAATAAATTGCTGAGAATTTAAAAAGAAAAATGCTCTAATAATATCCGTCAAAACACAAAAAACAAGCTTTTCTATTTATAAACGTCTCTAACATTTCTTTACACCTTTCAAACAAATGAACAACCGTTGGTTGCTACGATTTGCTTTTTGAAAGTATCGAAAAGCAGAGAACAAAAATTCAAACAATAAAGTTTTTTATTCGCTATTTAAGCTTCTGACATTTATACCAGTAAAAAAATTATAAACAGCTTGTTTTCTATCTTTCCCAGCTATCTATATGTCGACATTTAATTTGTTATTGTAAAACATATCGTGAATGTCAAAATCTAAATTCGCCTAAGATTGTTCAGCTGGGAAAAAATGTTATATAAACGTCAAGGCGAATTCATTATTAGGTGGATGCATCGGCGAATTCAGGCGAATTCGTTTAATATGGCGGCACTTTCTCTGTCAAGTTTTGTTTACCTTTTCGGCGCCATTTAAATTGTTGTACATGTTCATTATCAACTACTTTTGACAGCTTAAGTGTGAATTCGCCTTTTTACACAAACAAAATACCTGTTGTTTTTTTTATTGTTGTATTGTTGTAGCGAAGCGGCTACCTTGTTTTTTGTATCATGTATAAACGTTAAATATAAACTTTTATAATTGTTTGTAATTAAAATCACTGATTATATTAGTCTTTCACTTTTAAATTCACACAAATTTCTTGAATTTGCTCCAAATCATACAAAAAAATCCTCAGATTAAAATGGCGCAAAAAAGTTTGTAAACAAAAGAAAAAAAATTTGACAGTCTCATTGGAAAAAACGCGAGAGGCAAAAAATAATCACCTGTGCTGTTAACTTCACCTAGTAATGAATTCGCCTTGCTCTAGCTGTTCTCATTCAAAACAATGAAACTATTTTTTTCGTTCCTTTAAATATGGCCTTATCTAAAAAATAATAATACGATATCAAAACTTTCGCAGCTTACATTCTATCTGTTATAAACATTTTGTTTAAATATATATGTACCTATGTTTTACAGGCCTGTTCTGAAAACGACGTGCTTTCAAATCACGAACCGTTTTGAAAGCACGCAGACAATTTGAAGCTGTTCTGCAAATCACGTGATTTTATGGTTTTCGACGTGCTTTTAATTTGTCTAAAGCACGAAAAAACAGCTATTTTTACATTTTTGTTTTGTTTATTTATAGTTTTATATTCTTAACTACAATATTGAATATTAAGTAAAAAAAAAAAAAACAGGCGAACTGCTAAAGAGAAAATGTAAATCACTACTATTGGTAAACAAAGCAAAACAATTTCTCAAAAAACATGCACACTTAATTAATTTTAAATTAATTAATAAAAATAATATATTAATTTTATTAATAATTATGTTTCTGTGTGAATAAAACTTAATTTTATTACAAAAATCAACAAACAACACATCATTTTATATACATAAAAGTAGTTTTATTAAATTTGTATTGAAAAACACAGAGAAAATAACCAAGTGATATCAAAAAGCCAACCATTTGGCTAACCGGTTTAAAATCACGTGATTTGAATATTTTCTGTATGCAGAACACCTTTTGCGTGATTTGAAATCACTTTGATAAAAAGTGATTTGCTGAACAGCCCTGTTTGACAAATATTTAAAGCACGCAAGTCTCGGATTTTTATAAACTGGAGATTTCAAATACGAGTATACCTATTAAATCTTCTTTTACAACATAGGTATTCTATATAGAACATTAAACGATCTTCTGGAAAACGCTAAATAATATACCTACATATATACTTCGTGTGCTCTTTGTTTCAAAACAATGCAACACGTTTTTTTTCATAAAATTTTATTTACATATATTTGCATGTACATATGTATGTATGTATGTATGAGTATTTCGTGCTGAGCAGAAAATCTTGTTTTTTTTTATTTAAAGTATATTTTTTCCTTTTCCGTTGTGGCTGCTTGACCAGACGAACCATGCAGATACTTACATACTTATGTACGTATGTGCATACACACATGTTATGACTAATGACAAAATATACCTTCACATATTTCTTTACGTTATTTAAATCTGTAACGCACCCTAAGTATTTAAAGAATATTTAGCCAAAATATCCACAAAATATAAATAATCAAATACATGCATATTTGCACATGTACATGTGTTTTTATGAGATAGAGAATCAAAGCCTTAAAATGCTATAATCTTAAATGCTTAAAACGAATGACAACAATAAATTGTATACTTTCCACAGAATAATACAATAAATAAATTCAGAATGTATGAAATAAAGCACACCAACTACAGCAACAAAATTCAATTAAATTTTTACATACGATTACAAAATTCTAAATAAAAAAGCATGAACAAAAAAATTTAAATAAATAAGTGACAATACTTTAAGGCATAATGTAACAAGCAACGACAAACGCATTGTATAAGAGCCAGAAAGTATGAATAACCAGGCGAATACTGAACAAACCCAAAATCTGATATAACCACTTACCTCCCTCCATGTAAAAATCCATTCACCAAATTACAAATTTATTTTATTTTAGTTTGTACACCCTATAAATCTGTTTTAAAATGAAAACAAGTTGTGAGTTTCATGTAATGCAGTGGTGGCCAGACACAAAGACGCTCGATTAATGAATGTGCACTTTAAAAAAAATACATAACCACATCATGGCTTGAGTAAAGTCTAAAGGTAGGATCACACAATTGCTGTAAATAGATCAATCTGACCCAATTTTTATTGGTTGCGAATTGGTACCCAATAACAAAATTGTCCCAATCAAATACTCTGCAGTCACATGATTGTACATTTTTCTCAAATTTTATTGCCGCAAGATTTTGAAAAACGATTTGTGGCAAGTCATACGATGGTTCTAAATTGCGGTTATATTACAAACCAGCTGTTGCATTGGTTTTTAAAATATTAAGTAGTGGTTAAAAACGATTTCTTTTAAAAAGAAAATTAGCGTCAACCTAACGTGTATTAACGTCTACAAGGTGGCAGCGATATGCATATGACAGTTTTTTGCTACTGGTAATATAGTGAGCCATTTACGTCAAATGTATTGTTTACATTTTTGAAAGAGAATTTAATGCCCCGATTCATTATTATTTTTTTTTCATTCATTTATTTATTGAATCTTCAAAATATGAACTAACAATAAGTATTCAAATCTTAATACTAAATATAAAAGTTATTTAAGTCCAACCACTGCTAGACAAAAAAGTTTCATTTTGCGCGAATAATATCGGTAGAATCACCTATTTAACGTTCTGATGGTGGCAAGGGTATCCCTTCTTCTCAACCGAGAGTGGCCGCCAAAATTAAGAATGTTGCGTGCAAGAGGATTTGGTTGGAGTTCCAGCTTACTGATATCTTATGGCATACTTAGAGAACTCGTTTGTTACCAGCGGAACACACAGATCCTTGTGAATTCGTGAGTTTCTTACGTACCATGGAGCTGCAGTAATCGTACGAAGAATTTGGTTTTGTCGTCTTTGAATTTTTTCAATGTTAGATGTTGAGGCGGTTCCCCATAATTGAACTCCGTAGCACCATATAGGCTTTAAAATTGCGTTATATAACAAAAGTTTGCAATCAAACTTCAATGTCGAATTTCTGCCCATAAGCCAATTTAGTTGCGCTGCTTTTAATTTCAACTGAGGGACTTTCCGATTCACCGATTCATTATTGTGGTGATAAACGCAAAATTTTTCAATCACTTGTGACGTCGAAATCGCAAATCTTATTTTTTAATGTGCTGAAGGTCGCGCGCTTTGTTTGAACAAAAATGTGTGTAATATTTGGTAGCACTTGTTTTTTATGGTGTAATATAAAATCGCCATTTTTGAGGTAAACAAATGAAATACAGCAATCAAATAATAACAGTATATTTTTCAATTAAAAATATTTTGTTAAAATTGTTCAAAATGATGAGTATAAATAAAATACATTAAGTTCAATGTCCACAGTTTGACACTCAGTTTTTATAGTATATGCCAGTCCATCTAGTGCCGTTCCCTCCATTTTTTGCTCGCGAGTTGAAATAACAAAATATTTTGTTATTGCGTTTTTCAAAACGTAATCACATTTTTCTTGCGAAATATGAGTTCATATTTCACATTGGTGATTAGTAATTTAAGCCACAGAAAATTTTCAGGTTTTGATGATATTACTACAAAAATGTTTGTGTTGCTCCTAACGCTATTTTATGCCTAGATATTATTCTACAGAGTGGATGGTGCAGATACAGCGTTCTTCAGCGTCCATGAAAGCCATAAATAAGCTTCACGAAATTTGCAGGCACATATTTCCATAAGTAAGTCTTATAGGCTGCACTCCTCCCTCAGGCAACATAACGGGACCAAAATAGGACCCAAGTGGGCTGGTTTCATGAAACTGGCGGCCTCTACAACCTAGCCCATCCTATTTTCATAATACCGGGGAATTATTTTTAGAGTTACATAAGTTGAAGTCAATAATAAAATAAAAAATTATATTTTTTAAAATTAAAAACAGTTCTAGGTCGAAGAGAAGTCTTCGCGTCATTGCAATTAATCGCGGTAAGGCTTCTTGTTTGGCCTTCGTCCTTGCGTTTTGCACGTACTGAGTTGCCTCAACTAAGTGTATTGTTTTTCTTAGGTATTTCGTTGTTAGCTAAGTTGTAACTTCTTATATCCGGTTATTGGATCACAACTTTTTTTTTAAGTTAAAACGCAAACCATTTCAGATATTTCCAAAACTTTATGATCGACTTGAAATACAATCAAGACATTTATGAATAGAAGGCAAGCACGTCGGTAGCATCTTGGAGCATCTTCTCCAGAGCCCAATCGAAGACTGTACGTCGGGTGAAATGTCGGTTGATCATGTCTGAATGTAAACCAAGATCTTTACGCAAAGCTCGCTATAAAGTGTCTTCTTGAGAACGTCGGGAAATTGCCTAATTTGGATAGTCTGCTATGAACACTTAAACGTCAACGATACTTTCATCTCTTAGACCAACCCGTTGTCTCACTGGCACGGCAGCATCACACAATTAATATGTATACTAAAATTTTTGCACTATAATTGTTATTGCTTGTTTATTAGAGTGAGAATAACGACCGAAAATTGGAGTTAATGCTCTTAAAGTTGGGGTCACCGACTGAAACTTTCGCTAGTACATGTTTATAATTTGCATACGTTGTTCGTTCACCCGCACATGCTGTGCATCCAGTACTTTGCAGATTTATTTTGCTTTAGTAGAAAGAAAAAAATAATATCAACGAAACGGGTTTTACCGGATAGAAAATTTTGTGACAATAATGCTCATTTTCCAAAAGACTTCACCGCCGCCACATCAAGGCAACAGAAAAGTCTTGGTTGTACACTTGTCTTCGAAAGCAATTGTGATAAAATTGTTTGCGCCTTGAGAAATTAATTGAAAAAATTTTAAATTATGGTAATAATAAATTTTTAACTTATCTTCTTTTTGTTGCCTCCTTTTCGATTCAATTTTAATAAAACTTCATTTATTTTTTATCTATATATTTCGAACCTTTGCGGTTCATCTTCAGGATCTAAATATATTATAGAAATGTTTATTAATATAACACTAATTAACAATTACAATATTTTTCTCACCTGGTTTTATATTATTCGTATTTTTTGAAATGTAAAAAGGCAATTTTTTATTATGAATGAAAAATTTATTTTTTGAAAAATCATTAAGTTTTACAAAGCATACTATCTATTATAAAATACACTCTTTTTGTTAATTATAAGGTTTTATTAAATTACAATATGAATTAATATAATCTTTCCTATCACTTTTATAATTACAAGCCATTTGTTCATATTTTGCTATTTAGTTCACTTCATGTATTTGTAATTTTAATTTTTAAGAATTGTTGTATTTTGAAAATCAAACTCATGCTTATTTGTTCCCGCATGTTTTGCTAATGTCGCCGTATTCAGCTGTTGCTTGATAGTTCTACAATCATATTAATGTTGCTTTATTCTTTTCCTAAGCTTTTGTGTAGCTTCTCTGATATATACTATATTACAATTTCAATCGCGACTTTGTTTTGTGAAGTCGGTTAAACTTTTTTATAACATTTCCTATACATGAATCGTACGATCGTGTAGGGTACTGAATCAGGGCCTTAAGGTGTAAGTTTATCCATAATGAAAAATCAAACTAAACAAAAAGATACCATCAGCTGCTAAATGGATTTTCAAATAAAGCAGTGCTGCCAACCCAAAGCCACCTAAAATTATCAATCCCAATTTTTTTAATTTCATTTCTCTAGCAATTGAGTTTTTTATTCGCTATTTTTAGCTTCTACCATTTATACCAATAAAAAATTATAAATAGCTTGTTTTCTACGTTTCCCAGCTATCTATATGTCGACATTTCATTGGAACTGCCCTAATCAAAAATATCCAAAGTCTACTGATGATTAGGGTAGTTCCTATGAAATGTCGACATATAGATAGCTGGGAAACATAGAAAACAAGCTATTTATAATTTTTTATTGGTATTCATTTCTCTAGTTTAATGAAAATAATTCTATCCGCAATCTCTAAGATTGCGTAAACACTTCACAACAAATTCTAAACTATCTAAAATTTTTAGTTGTAATCACTGCGGCGATAGCTGTCAGAGCCGTTCACTCATGTGTCATTTTGTTGTGAAATGTTACTGAGGAATTGGGGTTTCTTTTACGTCCCTTTTAAATATCGTTCATCAGGTACTTAATAAATTTAAAAAAATAAAAATTTGGGCTAATTGCAAAAACAAATATATACATGTTCATTTTTTATGTAATAAATTAAAATAACTTACCTTAATATATAAATAGTTCATTTGAGTAAATATTAATTAACTAACATAACGCCTATACCGCGAAGGGGTGCTCGGAGATTGTATAATTTGATATTGGGGGGTGCCCAATACGCATAAATTGCTATACGTTTCATTTCTATTTCTACACACTATCAACAAAATGCCTAATTTCAAATTTTATTAAATATGTACACATGTACGTATGTATGTACATATGTATCTGGTTTTTAACGAATATTTTAAGCAATAATTATAATTAAACAAGAACATTTTTGAAAAAAAGTCTTAAGATGTGTAAGAAATATACAAATTTGCTTAATGTATAATATTTTTCCCATACGCCAAATTTAATTGTGGAATTTAAGTACATTAATTTTGTAAATAAAAGAAAAAGCATTTATTTACTAGACACACTTGCAGTCTTGAATGCACCAGTCGTGGACTTTATGTAGTCAACGAAAATATAAATTCTTCTCTGGTTGTTTATTTTAATTTGACAAAATATTGTAACGACATTAAATAAAACACAAACCTCAAAAATTTATTGTTTTGACATTTTATTAAAGGGTTTCGTAAATGCAAAATTCTTTGCTGGTGTTTTTATTTAAATAATTAAATTTTGCTAGATCTTGTAAGAATTTGCTTGATGCAACAAATTCGCTTAAAAAGTCAGTTTCTTAAAATAGTTCGAAGGCTTAATACAAGGCAGTTTTACCAGGTAGTGACAGAACTATGTACTTTATGTACGAGTACGGCGCCAAAAAACATAACATGCATTTTGTTGGTAAAAATTACGAAATATTGTCAAAATTTTTAAAAAAGATATATATATATATATATATATATATATATATATATATATATATATATATATATATATATATATATATATATATATATATATATATATATATATATATATATATATATATATATATATATATATATATATATATATATATATATATATATATATATATATATATATATATATATGTATATATATATATATATACATACATACATACATACAACCATCAGCAATTACCTACCGAAACATATATGAGTGAAACAACGATACAACGAGATTCCTTATAGTGAAAAAATATAACGAATGTTTCACTGAGTTCCTTCAAAGAACGAATTTTAAATGTGTGTGCAAGTTCATTGTACGTGGTGATTGAAATTACCGAACGGGTGTTGTTTAAAAACTTACACAGCCGGTTTACCAATCATCAAAGACAATACATTCGAATCAATTTGTGTTGACCTATGTCAATATTATTCGTTTGTATGCATTTATATATTTTAATTGAGTCTCGACGCAGCGTTCGCATAGAATAGAATTAGAGAAACCCAAATCAATTTTTCTCCCTGAGATTACGAAATAAATAAATTCCATGCGATGTTTAAAGTACGGTAAGTATGGATTTTCTTAAACCAATTACGGTGCTCTCGATTCAATTACGGCTAGTTTAAGTACTAAATACTTAATTTAAGACATATGAAATCACGAATCCGTGCTTGAAATAATCCAAAACTGAGGTTGATTTACGGAAAAGGGAGTTTGAACCAATTTTAAAATGCAACTGATACAAGATTTAATTACGAGTCCGTACTTGAAATAAACTGAACAAGGGATTTAATAACAATCACGTTTTATTTTCAAAGAAAAATTGAGTCTATTACACAGGCCTGCGAAATTTTACCTTTATTTTGCCCTTCCAATAATTACGTTATTTTTTTTTTAACTATCCAGGTATGATTAATTTAATTGCAACTTTGTTTTTTCTAGCACATTGAATTTTTTTTTATTGATGACATGCGTGTTTCAGAATTTTTTTATTTTGACCACACCACTCGGGTCGCTCGCATGTGTCAGTGATAGATGTATCTCCACTGGCGAGTTTTATTCGCTTGTTATTTGTGGTTTAAGTATGTTTGTAATATGAATTTATTTTAGTCTCAGTATAATTTACTGTGTTAGTTTTTTTTCCGTTACAATACAAATTTTTATGATTGCGCTAGTTTTTAATGATATCTGATTTGTTAGAGTACTCGACCAACAATCTCTCCTGCCGTTTCGTAAATGTTCGTCATAATTTTAAAGGCCGAGACACCGATTCCGATGCGTTTATAAGCTTTATTTTTCCTGGTCCTGAATCATTTGCCTTGTCTCCTCCTCCTCCTGTGTGTCCAGTAGTTGAATAATAGTTGACTATATGTCACTTATTTTTAATATAAAACATTAGCGAACGTTAACGAAACGACATCGTGAGCTAGGCAGTTCGTCTATTTTTTCTTTGTTTTAAACTATCACCAAATATTGAATAACTAAACTTGATTCTTGTGAAAATAATATTTGTTTTCAACTTATCTTTCTCCTGTAAAGTAAGATAACCTGTCCTGTTCTTCATGTCTTTATCCTGCGTAGAGTATCTCCGCTGGTCACTTAAAATAACGGCAAAAGTAGATGAATTGACTGGACATTATTAAACATGCGTTCAAACTATCTGGTTAAATACGATTATATTAAAAAATATTTTTACCCTGTCGCCATTCCTAATCTTAGATAACCCCTTAACGTAGAGTGGCCCATATGGGAGTTACCATGCCCACTTATCCGATTCCGTCTCATTTTTGACCCATGATTTAATTTGTCTGTTAAGCAATCTGGACCAAATCAGAAAATATTGCTGGTACCGTGTTGAAGATAAAAATATGTCAATATTTATTTTCAATGTATGGTATTTATATAATATTTATGTATATCAATATATGGTATTTTTATATTTTTTTTACAAACCAAATTATGAAACTTTAAAATACTCGTATTATAAAAAAAATTTGTCAAATCTCTCCAGTCGTTCTCAAGTCATACATGTGATAATTCATCTTTATATATGTGTATAGTTGAGTAGGATTTCATAAAAAACAACAATTTCTACACAAAAAATATTTTATTAACTATTCAAAAAGAATGGCCGCGTAACTGTGTTACCAGCATCAAAATGCCAGCAGGAATTTGAACCTTTTCTACGCAAAAAATATTTATTAACTATTCAAAAAGAATGGCCGCGTAACTGTGTTACCAGCATCAAAATGCCAGCAGGAATTTGAACCTTTTCTCTTTTCGTAAACAAATATGAAATAAAATGTATTTTAAAAACTATTAAAATTTGTTTTTCGTTTTATTACAAAAACAAACACAAAATGTCTATAATTTTTTTCTATTTAATTTTTGTCTCATTTTAAATCATTAAGCATTAGATTAGAACAAGAGATATGTAAATATTGAAAAGAAAGTGTGACCGACTAAACGACAAAATGTCTGTCGCTTTGTAAATAGAAAGCACTAACAAAGTACTCTACACAATTAACAAAAAAAAAAAAAACTGATCGGATTTTGTTGTTGCCATTTCTTTTATTTCAGTTTTCTTTTTTTCAGAACTAACAGCACAAAAAAAGGGGCACGAATATATTGGACATTTGGGGAAAAATCTCCAACCTCAGACAAAATAGAAATTTTGGCAAATTAGAAGTGAGCAAACACGATACAAAGGTGGTGGACACGCAGAAAATTCGTATTAAGCAGCGCAAAACAACAAAAAAATAAAAATAAAAGAAAATTTATATTAATGGACTAGAACCGTAACGGAACATAAAAGAAAAATATTATTGGAATTTAACGTAACGCTTCTGTTATGATAACGGTTAAAATTATATAAAACAATAAAAAATTGTCAAAGTAATAAGAGAAAGTGGTGAAAATAGAACGAGTATAAATAAATACATTTAAGTTTATAATATAATAAATAAAATATACATATTTGTAATTTTTTTTTAGAAATTCGAAGTAAAATTATTGTAGATGTCTATCTACAAACAACAAAAAAAATAATAAAATAAAAAATATATAACAAATATAAAAAGCAAAAAATCACAACTACATACATATGTGTAAAAGCAGTTTAAATAATTTAAAATATGGCATATTTTTAATTGATAAAATATAATGCTTTGATAACTTTTTGTGCCTTTCAAAGTAATAATAAATAACACCTGAACCACATAATACCACCGAAAAAAGTTAGCTTTAATAAAGAATTAAAAATGTTGTTTGAGTTTGAAATTTTAAATTTATAAATTAAAAAAATCAAATATTGTTTGGAGTGCTTAGTAATATTATTCGTATCGTTTGTGGTTAAGAAAAAGGTTTTCGTTTGGCTCTTGTTGACGGATAAACATTTTATGTTGGTTTCGTTATTTATAGCAAAATGTCCCAAAAAAAAATATCAATTAAATGTATTTTGTCTTTATGGTATTTTTTTTTGTCTTGGACCAGTACCCAGGGGATGCCCCTACGTATGCAGTGCATTGTACCGGAACTAGGAAAATAGGTTATGAGGAGGGGATAAGAGGCAGTAGTGTTTGTGAACATTTGACTTGAACTTTCCAGTATTATAACATTATAGCAGACAGGAAACACGTTTGCATGCAACATATTCCACAGGTGAAGCTTACGGCTGAAAAACGAATTCTCTCTGTATTGCTTAGTACGATTCCCTGGGAAATCGACCACAAATGGATGAGCTCTGGACGATGCACGTGTGCTAGGTATAAATGTGCGAGTTTCGGAACAAGATTCGTAATCTCGTCGGAGCAAAATCCATTGTAGTAAGGATAAAAGAGTAACGCACCCCACACTGCGTCGATACTCCAGTGAACCAATAGAGTTGGATACCCTACTGTCACCAATGAGCTTCTTCGCCCTCTCCTGCATACGGTCGAGTAACCCCAAAATATACTTTGAGGCACCAGCCCAAACATGATAGCTGTATTCCATTTTCGGTCGGATGTAGGTAGTATAAATAGTAAGGAGGTCGGATGGAGTGAAGTACCTCTCACGCCGTTTCAAAAACCATAGGCACTCGAATGCTTCTTTAGAGATATGAAAAATGTGTTCAGTCCAGCGAACATCATACTGTATCTTCATTCCAAAAACTTCAAGAGCATCCGATTCCTCAATATTTATACCATCCATGAGTGCAGGTGAAGCAGCCTTTGCGGTCGTTTGTTTGTGTTTTAATAAGTAACATTGGGTATTACGAGCGTTAAAGGCGACACTGTTTTTACGACCCCATTCGGAGATTAATAGAAGATCAGAAGATCAGTGAGCCATTCATATTTTACCTCTTGTCAACGATCTCGGGTAGGCTGGGCTTACAACTGAAAGTGTACGAATGTCAAATGCTGCTGTCATCCGCGAAAGAGTGGATAGGCTTGGGAGTTTGATATAGAAGGTCGCTGAGGAAAATAAGATATAGGGTAGGAGAAAGAACGGAGTCTTGCGGTACCCCTGAATTAATCTTAAACTCATTTGATGAGACCCCATCTATAACAACTCGTATGGTGCGATCTCTGAGAAAGCTCGATATAAACCGAGAGAAGTCATCACCGACACCAAAAGCAATAAGTTTGGCCAGTAGTGCAGCATGCCAAACTCTGTCAAACGCTTTGGAAATATCCAGAGTCACCATTTGACTTTCATCGAAATGATGGATTGAGTGGTACCATTTCTATGAGAGATATTCCAGAAGATCGCCAGTAGAAGGACCCTTTCGAAATCCATATTGACGATCACAAAGTAATTTGATATTGTGCTTCGTACAACGAATTAATACAACGAATATATGCCGGCAAATTCGTTGCGATGGACGAATTTCGCCATTTGTCGCAGTTGTGTTCCTAGCATAATGGAACAACAAATTATGTCAATAGCATGATTTCCCGTTAGGTGGCATGGTTTAATCCATGTAAGGGTTGCCTATTCTATATATTTCCAAATCATCTAGGGCTGTGTTTGTATTGTTTCGTGACGTCATTTGACCAAAGAAAGAAAGTTTATTTTCTGTATTCTGTATTATATCTGTCACTTCAAAGCATTGCTTTGATCCCAGAAATTGAGCTCTGGAAGGTATATACTCATTTTTAAAAAGTGTATGTGTATTGATTATTTTAAAAAATATTCGTTTTTAAAACGGCTGTATGACCTTGACTTTATACGGCTAAAATTATACCAATCTATGCAGTTCAACTATGTAATACACATACATATATTACATACATACATACATACATATATGTGTAGGTATGTACTTACCATAATACTCGTAATTTTTTAAACATAATTTTTTTTTTAATTTGTTCTTAAATCTTAGTTGATTTGCCAATAGTTTTCTTTTTCTTGCTGCCTGAATGAAAAGTGTTTTATTTCGAAAAACGTCAAATCTAAAAATCATGATAAATAAAACTGCCGTTGTCCAAAAAATATGAAATCAACAATTTCTATTTTTACGGCTGATTTGTCACATAAATAAAATCTGAAATAAGACAAAAAACATTAAAAATAAGGAAAAACCTGGAGAACATGAGGCAATTTTCAAACAAAATACTTATAAAATATTTTAGAAATAATGATGTTGACAATAATTTCACACACATTTCTAACAAAGATGTAGAGAAAATAAACATTTGAAAAGAAAATTAAGTGGTTTCTATTATAAAACTGGAAATAATCTAGTAAAAATCTTTGACAAATGCTAAAATATTTAAAGCAATTTTGTATTTCAAATGTGTGCAGTTAATGTCGCTTTATATTACCTTTGATGGGGGACTTATCTCGTTTTATTTTTCGGTTCATTCTTGTCAATGTGATTTTGGCTAATGTGATTATGTATATTTACGAAATAGCACAAATTTTTAAAAATAAATAAAATTTACAATAACACTACAATACTAAATAGAAAAAAAATAGAAAAAACCTAGCTAAGCAAAAACCAGCAAAAAGCATCCATCTAATGTCACCCATTCAGCCAGCTAAACAACAATTCAAAATGATTAAAAAAAATAAAAAAAAAAAAATGCAATAAGTGTAGTAGTTGTACCTTTTAGCTGAATCTAGTAGTTTTCAAATAAAATATATTGGAATGAAAAAAATTCCTTTATTCATTAGATGATGATACATTTGTTAAGAAGATACACATGCAGTTTGGGCCATATACACACACTTACTTGACGTACTACATTTAATTGAACATGCATCTGTGTAAATAAGCATATGTGCAGAGTATTTGCAGAGACGTAGCAACAAACAGGAGTAAATGCAAAAAATATTTTTTTTTTTTACAAATGAACACATGTGTCTGTTCTGATTATTGTTTTTCTAACATAAACATATTAAAAGTGAAAACAATATTTTGGACCGCTTACGCTCTATTTTCCCCATATCTAGCATTCTGATTAGTCTTTATCTTAAGCCTGGAGCATTGCTGCTGCAATGGCAAAAAGTTTAGTTAAACGGAACTTATCAATAAAGGCACCTTTACATGGTAATACAATTATTTAGGTCTGTCAAAAATCTTAACGTTTAAAAACGAAATGTATTCAGTAGGAGAGAACTCAAAATGCAAAAATTGACAAGCGCTTGGCAAATCTTCATTTTCTAAGCCATTTCAGAAAACTTGGTATTCTCATCACATCAGCATTGCATTTTTAAATTTTCATTGGCAGCAGTTTGAGAATTTATTTAAGGTAGTGCAGCATTTACAAACTCAAACAATTGCAGTTCAAGCATATTGCATATTGTGTTTGCAAGTGTTATATCATTGTAAACATCAGTACTAAAATATTATAAATTTTAATTGATTGATTCGATTCGATTATAGAAAATAAAGTATCATGCGGTTCCAATATTCATTCATGTTTAAACTAATAAATTTATTGCATTTTTTATATTTGTGTGTAAATAATATTATATAGTCCACTAATGTATTTAACTATTGTAATAAAAACTATAAAATCTTTGTTTTGTATTGTTTTGCAAATTTCTGCATTGCGGCAACTCTGCTGCTTACTATTGCTTGTATTTATTTATTTATTTAGTAACTATACAGTCTCAAAGTAAATTTGCAAAGTATAGGATGCACAGCATGGGCGGGGTGACAAAGACCATAATGCCCAAGATGGTATTAACAGTAGTTTTGTAGCGTCGCTGTGGCTAACTATAACGACCTATGCCTTCACATAAGAAGTTTCCACGTGGTTAACAATGAATAACCTCTAAAAAAAAACTGTATACCAATACAGTTAGTTGAGGCAAACCGTTAACCAGTGCGAGTGAGACGCAAAACTCTCGAAGACCGAACAACAAAAACAACAAGCCTGACCGCACTTAAGAAATAAGTACAATGACGCGAGAGCTGTTCTTTAGCCCAGAGCTGCTTTGCGACTGTGTTTGCATTTATATTCTTATATAAAAACATATATAAGCTGTTCATGATTTTTTGTTGTAATTATGCTCTAGTGCTGCCACCTTGCAGACGTTAATGCTTATACTTATACTTATTACTTATTGCTTGTTTTTGTCCTTTTGAGGCTTTGAAGAAGAGTATACACTGAAAAAAGTTTGTTCAGAAATTCTCTGAATTTTGACATTACTTTTATGAATTTGTTCATTATTTTTCAACCATTGTAACTTTTCATAGAAATAATGAAACAAATTTCATTAGATTATTTTAATGAAAACCTGAATGAAACATTTTAATAACAAACATGACTTATTTTCATTAAAAGTATGAAAGACAAGTCATATGATTAATGAAATAATTTCTTTAGATCAAAGAATCAATTTCATAAAGCACATGAAAACTTTACATTAAATTAACGAAAAAGTAACATATATTTAATGAAATAACTTCTTTGTACTAATGTAATATATTCATTAAAAATATGAAACTCCTTCATAAGGTCAATGAAGTCATTTCATTTATCTAATTTTATTATTCATTGAGCACCTGAAAAATTTACATTAAATCAATGAAATAGTTACATTTGTTTAATGAAATAATATCATAACACACATTAATAAAATATGTTCACAAATGTACGTAATAAGATCAATGGAATTATTTCATTTATTCATTGATACTTTATTTCATTACACAAACAATACTATTCTTTGCTTATGTGAAATAGTACCTAATTATGATAAAAGAAAATGTTGAACAAGTATTCACCAAATAAAACAGATATTAGTATTAGGTATTTAAATTTTTTAAACTATTATTATGCTGATTTGAGTACATATGTACATACATATCCAAGTTCGGTAGCCAGAAATTTATGTGTCATTGATCTAATGAATTGGAATTATGAAACTCATAAAACTTACATTTTAATAAAAAAAAACTTGACCTTTTTTAAACTGTAGCTTAAGATTAATAAATTCCCATTAATATATCTTACCAAAATTCAAAGAATTTAAAAAATTTAATTTTGTTGTAGTCATAAATCCAATGATTTTTTTTAATGAAACTATGAAACTTAATGAAACCATTCTGATGGAACTATTTCATAATATATATGAAGTTTCATGCATATTGTGAAAAGTTTTCATTGGATTAATGAAAAATATTTAATGAAACAGTTTCATTAAATATATGACGCATAATTCTTTCAGTGTAGATATTTCACAATTGAATTTATCATTTAGAGCAAAGAGTTCATAATATTAATGATAGTACCGAATTACAATTCTTATATTACCTTCAGTATAACTCTTATGCGATGAGAATACGGCGTTCTCTAAAATAAATTCAAAAATAAAGATTAACCGATCGTCTGTTCATATTTCGCATTCAGATTTTACTCCTGCAGAACACATTTAGCTTTTATACGATACAATTTCTTTCATTCTACATAAATTTTTAACCAATTCTCAAACACTTGTATTGCCGTGTAAACACATAGGGCGGGGTATACGTAATATAATAACCTTTTGAATGCTACGCCTTTACTTTATAAATTTCACAAAAACAATATTGAGGTGTCTCCAAGTATTTTACGACTTATTGTGTAGCCATTAGAAAAGATTTTTTGAAGGAAAAACAAAAATGCATTCGCTAAATTAAAATTGGCTAATATATGTAATTGTTGTTGCTGTTGGCTAAACCGGTAAAAATAGCAGCCCTCGGACAAAATAAAAAACTTGAAACACATGCATTACAAAATCTTTGCATGTATTTTAGCACAAAATAATATGAATCCAACATATAAAAAGATTTTGGTGGACAAAGAAATTAAACGACAAATTGACAAAAATTAAATACATACATGTAAATGTCTACATACTTATTACATATGTAAATATGTTTAGAACATAGAGAGACTATTGAAATGAATGGCAAACCTTTAGGCAGAACTTGTTAGAATAAAGAAAAAATGAATTGTTAAACAATATGAAATTATAAATAAAGAAATATGCATACAAATGTATGTATAAAAGTAAGTACATATGTATAAATCCTTGATAAAACAATTTTACAGTAATTAGCAACATACGAGTACATATATGTAATATTTTTCAACACCTGTAATTCAAATCAATCAAGTTCTAATAATTTTTTTCATTTTTTAATGAAGTGCAGGTTGTTTATAGGTTTGCATTTATGATTCCCTCAACCACTCAATACAGAATCAAATTTTCCTTTTGGTATAAAAAAATTATTGAGAGTATTTCTTTTCTCCCTAGAGCAGCAAAATATTATAAAAATTTTATTAAATCAAATCAACTAATAAAAATATGTGTACATGTATGTAGATACATACATATCGTTGGTCTCATATAGAAAGCCCCTAACTAACATAAGTTGTGTCCATTTACTAAAATTTTTTTAAAAATTTGTAACAATTGTTACTGGAAAGCATTCATAAACCCAAAAAATTTCCAACGAGAGATCGTCAAAAGAGCGGAAAAAATTGAGAGACAGAAAAAATCTTGCAAGTTTTACTTGCAATAATTATTCAAACAGCTGTTTTGTGTTTGTGTTTACAAAACAATATTTCTAAACTAAGTTACCTAGCGCCTCCACATAGCAATTTTTATTGCTAAGCTCAAGCAAAAACGTCGGCAGAATAACAGTATAGCGATTGCTAATTGCTCTAGGTGGCGTAAACGCATTACTGCTTCATCACAAATACTAACAAAATTCAACAACACTGTGTTTGTTGTATGCACATCACTGTGTTTGTTATATTTATATACAACTGACAGCTAATTGCTTGGCAATAATTGCTCAAGCAATCAGTACAGCAATCATTGCGCAATAGATTGCTACCTATAGCAATTTGCGGTCTACACATCGCAAATTTTATGGACGCAATCAATTTTGACAATTGCCGCAATAAATATTGCTATGTGGAGACGCTAGGTTAAAAATGAAAATATTTTGGAAATTTTAAGAAATACAAAAATGTATATAAACTTTTAAAACGATAAAAAGTATTAAAAATATTACAAATTTATTCTTGTACAACTTATTAAACACATAAGTAAAATAAGATGTCTAATGGAACTGAACTAACCAACACAGTATCTGGCAGCATCGGCGGCAAAAGATGTTTCGGCAAATTTACTTGCTCGGCTGAGTTTAAAACTTTTAGGGGAGCAATTAAATTGACACTTTTAACCTCTGAAATGTTTTTGCCTTCTATTTCTTTAATTTTTACAGATCAGTTGTTTTTAGCATTGTAAATACTACTACCTAGCTACTCGGTACATTACTTTTTGAAATTAATCTGAAATAAAAATGCAATGTGCAGGCACGCTGTTCTAACATATAAACTAATTGAAAATAGATATTTTACTCAAAACTAGCTAATCACCTTTATATTGTTTAGTGTATTTTGTCTATGCCTAGTACTAGTAAAATAATATTGTAAAACTTTTTATTATTCTATAACAAGACGTACTCGAAAAACGCGAGCCATGACAATGCTGAATATAAATGACCATAATCACATTATTATATAATAATATTTGTATAATTTGTCCAAAAAATATAAGGGTAGATATTAACTACTCATTACAACACTACTCTAACTTGCAAGTTTTATCTAGTAAAGTGCTCATTTACTTTTTCACAGTTTTTAGAGTAATTTTGAAAAATTTCTTGTTACTCTCTCGTTGCTAATTTACACTTATAATTGCAACTTTACAGGAGAAGAAAAAACCACAAAATCGAAAAAATTCGTCTTAGGGCTTTTCTACTTAACACTAACGATATGTATGTAAATATTAAAAAACTGCATTGTCTCATTATGGCTCTTTGCCGTAGAGTCAAAAATGATTTTTTACAAGCTTTTATTTACTTTTACCCATAGTGCAATTAACTAAGTGGCATCACTAGCGCATGTGATAATTTTTTGTTTCATATAGGTACTTGAGGGTGTCGAAAGTTGTTTATGTTTACACAAAGTGAAGTGAAAAAAAATAATATGATAAAAATTATAAATAATATGATTTTAAACAGTTTGAAAAAGTACAAAAGAAAGACTATAAAAAAGTTTTCAAAAATATTTTAAATGCTTAAAATTCGTTGAATACAATTATATTCATTTTCTTTGTTAATTTTCTTTCTTCATTTCCGTTTTGTAAACATATTTTTGACGGCCTCCAGGATTTGTATACTAATGCTGCTATCTAATAATTGCACAATGGTTTTACCTGTCCCTTTGTTTGTAATCAATTCTTGCAAATTAAATTTGATTAGATTCTCGGCTTCCGATCGACCTGAAATTTTGTCATCATTGGATGACAAAGTAACATCATTATTACATAGAGCTGATCTGATGAAGGAGCTGGAAGGTGGCTGTAGGTAGTGTTGTCAGATATGGCGATTTCTAGCCAAACGTATGGAATTTTTATCTACTATGGTAATTAAATTTTTAGTTTGGGGAGTGTCGATTTAAAAATCATATGGCGAATTAGTTGGGGATTTTTACATACTTTGTACTTTAAATATTCCTGTTATATCCAATGTTTTGTGTCATACTGAATGATAAAATAATTTATAATAAACAATGCATCAGAGAACTTTACTTGCTGATTAGAAAATCGGTCAACAATAACAAAGGCACAAAAATCTTGTGTTTTATTAGCAAATTATCATATTTGCTCACTAGAAACCTAACATATTAAAAATATTTAAATTGAATGCTTCAAAAGAAAAAATAAATCACAAAGAAAATTATTGTGCTGTTCACAGAACATAGACGACCGACTTGTCTAAAAAATTTCTATGGAAATCGCTCAAAACATTTAGTAACTTTCATACAAATTTTCTAGACGAGTCGCTCGTCTGTTTTCTATGAACAGCTTATATATGTCAATGGGATAAATGGAAACATCAACAGTAGGTTTATTCTACGATTCCAACATACTTGTGTTTAAAATAATCAGTTTGTTACTGTATGTTGCAAAACATATCGTTTTTTTTATTATTGAAAACATCATTATTGCAACCAACACTGTTTTAAAATGATAGAATTATAACAATTAAAATATGGAAACTTGAACACTAATATATTTGTAATTAATTAAAATCGAATATACGCTGTTTGCGTTAGCAATACAAATTATTACAGTATACATATTAATGTTGACACAATAATATTCCAAATTGGTGTTTCTTTACGTATATTTTATGAAAAAAGTATTTGCATCTTTACTTTGAAGAAAAATATTGCCAATTTTAGTTGGAAATAACCAGAAATGGCAGCCCTGTTTACATTGTAAAGCTTGCAAAACAAATAAAAACAAAGCAAAAAACAATCAAACACAAGAGTGAGCAAATATTTTTTCTTTGCTCATTAAATTAACATTTTTTTTTCAACAGGCAAACACAAACACACATTTAGCACCTAATAACAAAACAAATAAACAAAAAAAGTTTATGATGTCATTGATGACTTATCTTTTAAATCGTGTAGTTTGTTTTCCTTTTTTCTTCTTCTTTTCGGCTTATGTGCGTTTGCAAATGTGTTTGCGCGCCAAATATAAAACACATACAAATATGCATATGTATGTATGCACATGAATAGAAATGAGCATGTGCATGCATCGACATTTAATAAAAATAAAAGTTTTATTTTAATGCACTTTTTATGACTTAGAACAAATTTTAATGAAATAAATTTATGGACATAATCACTTTTAAAAATAATAATGGAACACAATACAACGGCCACTTTAACGAATTTACGCCAACAGACACGTGATCAACCATTACCACAAAAATTACAAGATCCACAGCAACAACAGGCCAATAATAATAACAATAATAATGATAATCAACAACAATTTTGCTTGAGATGGCATAATCACCAGGTAAGATGAAATAATGTTTGTTTATTGGTAATGAAAAATAAAATGCATTTCATATAACAAAATTTTTTAGTTGCCATTTGTTTAAGAAAGAAAAATAAAAAATAAAAGAAAAGAACTACATCTAAAACACTTATTAACTATTAAAATTAATTTCTCAGAACTAGTTGTTAATTAGTAATCAATTAATACTATGTACAGCGAGTGAAAAATATTTACATCAGCAGCTGCCTTTACGGCCGTATCTGATGATGGACCAAATTCCACGGCCTGAATTATTCACGATTCACTAGCGCCCCCGTGTGGCTTACCAGACACACACAGCAATTATTGCCATATGTTTGTAGCCATATGGGCAACCCCTTGTTCAGGAGTTCGGGCCTTCTAATCAATCCTGTATGCAATTTCGCAGCAATCAATGGAATACAAGGCTTAATGAGCCTTGTATGGTATGCCGAAGCCCACTAAGAGCATCAGTTCTTAAATCAACTCACCCGACGAACCATCACCACTGGTTTCTTACAGTACAGATGTCTGTTGCAAGACAACAATACCTCGGCGGGTTGTTAGCCCCTAAAAAGCCATGCACCAACAATTGTCAGGGACACTAACTCCCCCTTGCAGCGTCTATGGGTCTAAATCACAGCCAGAACAGCCGTTCGTCGTTTTCATTTTCAAAGATGTGAGATAATGATTCCTCCTGACCAAATTGCACACTAGACTGTCACTTTTAATGGATGCAAAGGCGGCTGATGAATAATTTGAAGATTTTCCATTATCCATAACTGACTTTTCTGTTTATTAACATTATTATGATTTTTTCATGAAAATCGATTATTGATTTTGCTAAAATCTTTTACCGGTTAAAACACGTTGGTTTATTAAATATTTTCTCATAATTAATTTGTCACCAAAATCCTGGTATTACCTTTCCAAGGTGAAGTTTATCTTGGAGTTATTATTCATCAAAAATAATATTTTTGATGAAATTTAATTATATATAATTATTAACAAAACTTTTAATTGTTTGGGCACCTGGAAAGATTTTTTTGATATGGCGTAGTGGAACTTTTTTTTCTTATGCCAGAAGCTGTTAAAGAATCGATATACATATTATTTAAGGTAATTTGAATTTTTCTGAGATTTTTATTATTTATGCATTAAAAAAAAAAAAAAAAAAAAAATCTACAAGATTTGTAAATAGTTCGCTCGATATCGCCAGATAAGCATTAAAGCTTTAAAAACCTAAAACTATTTTGAAAGGTATAATTATTTAAAAAACAGAACACCGAAAAATTTATTTTATAGCTTAAAATTTTCAAATCTTTACAATATAGAAATGAATTTGCTGAATCAGTTCGATATAATAAAAATGTGGTACAAAGCGGCATCCGCTTTTTTTCCAAAGTATTTTTTCTCCACTGTTGTTTCAAGCTTGTTTGTAAAATAGTTTTCTACTTTTTAGTTTGATGTCGAAGCATGTTTTTTAATTCTTTTAAGGCCCAAATTTACAAAATTAGTTATAAACTAAAACGGTTACTATTGTTTAACTAAGACTTTGAATTCACAGTGTAAGGTCTAACTAACAAGTTTAAGGTGGGCAAAGAATGGCAACTCTATTAGTTTATAACATATCTAGGTTGGTAGCTCTGCGACAGCATATGCTTATTGTTTACATTTTTTATTCACATTTATAGAAATGGATAAATTAAACGCGCGTTCCACAAATTTTCAGAAGAACCGGCTCGTTTGTGGGTTAATAAAACGTGTTTTATAACATTGAACCAAAATATTTTTCGATGAGTTTTTTTCTTGTTATATTGGAAGATTCTCCTCTGATCCTTCTATTGTGAGGTACATTTAACACTTCATTTACAGCTTCGCCCAGGTGCGGTGGAAGTACAGGAGCTTCTACTTCTTTGTAAAGGCAACAAATATTATGTAATACTCCTGTTGCAACTTTAATACTTTGCACTTTTTTTCAAATTCATGCGTATTCCAAGGAAAAGAACAGGAAACCTTTGCTTTCACACTCCATAAACATATTCAACGCAGTTTCTAGTTCTTATAAGGGATTCATTGAAAAGATTTTCTGATTGTGTGTTTGGTCTCAATAATGGTGTATTATTAGTGGATGGGATATGGCCTCATCGGCCATTTGCACTGCGACCAATATTGATCTATTGTGCATAATAAGGGTGTAATTACAAAGTTTGTGTTTCCGTAGCCACTGTCTGCAATGACAATACTTTTCCCAAATTTTCTAGACTCTAAGCGATAGCAAATGCGTGAGTTACGGAAAATTGTGGAATCGTGGGTAGAACCTGGCCAACGTGCCACAATATCTAGCATTCTTAGTTCGCTGTCATATAACGTTTGAACATTAATTCATTCGCTGCATACAACCCATGGCATAATATCGTTGTAAAGTCCGCAAAAACATTTCTTCGAATAACACGGCATTATTCCTATTAATGTAAAACTGCATTAAAATTTTTATAAGTATGTGTACCTACATCTCTTTACCAATTTGTTCTGCATTCAACCACTTGCCATGCCACTTCCTTGATTAGATAAAATCTATCTCTAAAATCGTTAGAAGTGAACATTTGAAAAAATTTGGACGAGTTCTTAAATTATGTTGCCGGTGAAGAGTACTCCATATGTTCTCAATATTGGTATCACTCTCAATATCGGAATTATTATTTCCAATTTCAATATCCATGTCTATAATTTTTCACAAAACATAAATGAAAATAATTTCAAAGACAAGCAAAGACTTTTGGGGGTTTAAAAAATGGTTACCAAATAGCTGTGAATCAAATATCATTAGTAAAACAATTGTTAATAGTTAACTAATGACTGTAAATTTAGCCCTAACTAAATTTATTTTATACTCTTTAGTTTGATATGCTATGAAAGCGTGTACGAGTATGCGTATGAGTAGCAATGTTTTTATCTCTACTTATACATAATCACTCATACGATAAGGTTTGCCAGAGTTACATACGTACGAACATATCTTTAAATGCAAATGAAATAATGACACTAACGCTTTTTCGTTACACAGTACTAAAATAATTCACAACTTTATTTCCACTTAATACCACTGTGTATTAACACACTAGACTTGTTTACTTTTGTGACTTAAGTACTGTCTTGCACAACAAATTTAATTTGTCTCTACTGAACATCTGCCTGATATTTATACTTCTTTATTACCTTTTACAATCATCATGAACATTCTAGTTATTGATAATTCCAGTCTAAAATGTGCAAATATAATTCTTACGCATATACACACTAACACATGCTTGCGAGACAATTAGACGCAACAACAACAATAGACCCATTGGTGGTTGATATGCTTAGAATTTTGAGTTCTTTAAGTCATGTATGTATGTTAGTTTATGCACTCTGTTTTTTTGCTTTATGTTGTTCGTGTGGATCTGCGTACATATTTATAACCAGCAGATCAAATCCTGCATAATGGGTAAGAAGTAATACAAATTCGTAACAATATAGACATACAAACTTACAAATATACAAGTGAAATGAATTAATAACCACTGCTGTCGTGCAAATACCAGCAATTCAGTCACTAAAAACCGGCAAGAAACGTTGAAAAGTGTTACAACGTTGCAAAAACCACACCCACTCGGATAAAAGTATTAAAAACAGGCCCGACAATCGGTAAAAGTAGACAAAAAGGGGAAAAAATCAATAAAAAACGGTAAAAACAATACAAAACAAAACTTGCTGATAATTAGCAGCATAATCGGATGCAAAATGTCTATTAAAAGTTTAGTTGTACATTAGACGGCAAAAGCGCGCATCGACTATGAAAAGTAATTTCCGAACTGGTTAGCAAACCGGTTCCAGTTATTTTGGGATTCCCAAAACCAAAATCCCCTTATCGCCAAAATCCCCTTATTTCCTTAAAACAATCCCAACTTCAATTTTTGCATTAAAACGGCAAAACTCTTCTCAACATCTCACACTGTATATAATCGGGTTTGCGAGAGTTACAAACATACAAGTGAAGCTTTCACACACATTAGGTATACCTTGTAATGTCTTAAGATTGGTGGTGGCAATGGAAAAAAGAGCATAAGAGAGCCACTATATATGGGTAGAGCGGTAAAATATAAGAGTGTTAAGAATTTTTTTGAATAAAAACATATTTTCTGGAATGAAATTCATATTTTCTAATACGAGTATAATAGATTTAATTTCGAAATTTTTTTCGCTTTCACTTTCTGCAGAACGAAAAACCCATTTGAATCCCTTTTTTGAACCGAAATGACATACTGACATTTGTGACACAAATGGCTCAAAACCTAGATTTAAACAAAAAATAAAAACTTCATTTACGTATATATGACAGTATGAGTCGCGATTAACCAATTTGTATTTTTTTAATAATTTAGAATCGGTTTAGTATTAAAATAGTATATGATAAATAAAAATAATAAATTTATTTTATAAATTTAAAGTTGGCTGCATTAAGCATATATGTATGTATGTATATAAAATACACATACACACACAAATCCGTATGTTTGTATATGTATGCAAGAATAAAAACTCATACGACTGGACATTTGTGTTTGAAAAAAAACATCAAACTTAAAAATGCCATTTGCTATAAAATAAAAACAAATAAATAAATATCCAAAAATACTATTATTACACGCATACAAATTAATTCGTTTCTATTTTCGCCGTATCCATAAGCAATGTATTTTAACTAGGAAATTTCGCTTATGGGACATTTTATTTTTAAAATAAAACCATCGAATCGGATGAGCTTCAATGTACAAATACATAATGCAAAAGGGTGATGCCATCATGAGCTGTTAGTGAAGTTTATATGAACAAGTATTCTTAAAAAGGAATTTCTATGCCATCAAAACTTTCTGTTAGATATTTAAGTACAAATATAGTTTTTATTTGCGTAATCAAGGGACTAAAAATTATGTTTCATAGAACTTTCTTCGAGAAAATTATGCGAGTTGCACAGTGAAATTAGATTAGAATTTATTGAAAAATATTTCGTCTATATAATTAATAAGCAAACACTTTTTTGCAAGGGGGTTTACGTTTGTATATATATACAAATTTTCGAAAGTTTATCTACTTTCCTTGTGAGTTTTTCAATGTTTTTTGTACGGATAATTGTTGTGCTATTTTTTACATGTAGTGAATGTCTAAATGAAAGTTCTTATCAGAGATCTTCAACAAATGATTTAAATCGAGTTGCGGTGTCATTGGCCACCGCACATTGTTTGTATAAGTATGTATTTTACTCATTAGAAGTTTCGTTTGCAACATTTGAATATATACTCGTAAGATATCCAATCACGTTTGTATGCGATGGCTGCTTGATTTGGTTTCTCAACTATTGTTTCCAGCGTTGTCAACTTTGAAATTTCAAAACGAACCGAAATGGCAAAAAAATCGCGTTATTTAAAAAAAAAAAAAAAACGCACCGAATTTTGAATTTTTTTCTTTCATTTGTAAAACCTTATTTTGTATTTTAGGAAATACGATATTTTTATACGAGTAAAAACCCGATAATTTTATTTTTTATTTTTTTTTTAGCTTTTATTTATTTATTGCATATTCATAATGTGAACTAACAATAAGTATTCAAATCTTAATACTATATACAAAAAATTAACTAAGTCCAGCCAATGCTAGATAAAAAGTTTTATTTTGCCCATATTATATCGGTAAAATCGCCTATTTAACGCTCTGATGGTGGCAACGGTATCCTTTATTCTCAACCGAGTGTGATCGCTAAAATTAAATATATTTCGTGCAAGAGGGTTTCTGTGAAGTTCCAATTTGTTGATATACCTTGTCGCATAATTTGAAAATTCATATTTTACCAGTGAAACACACAAATCCTTGTAAAGCCACTATTTAGTAGGCTTTAGTATTGCGTTGTATAACAAAAGTTTGCAATCTAATTTCAATGCAGAATTTCCGCCCATAAGCCAATTTAATTGCGCTGCTTTTAATTTCAACTGAGTGACTTTCGTATCAATGTGAGACTTCCACGTCAGCCTACGGAACCCGATAATGAAACAGCCTTTTAAGCGACTATTATACAATCAAACTGGGTCTGATAGCACCGCCTGATAGCATGCCATCAAATTCCTTCAATAGATAGAATTTGGGCTTGTCAAACTTGCCCTCTAGTATGCTTATGTTAGTTTCATTAAGACAATATTACTTTTACAATAATTATAACGATATTTGATCAAATTTATTATTAAGCAATATCAGTTAATTATATTTGCTGTCCACCATATTAATATTTAATGCAAACGTTTTGGAAAAACTTTTTAGTTTGTTTAATAATTTAGTAATTTCTCCAAAACCGTAGCGTATTCATGAGCCATCATAAATACGAACTTCACTGTTCAGAGACTGCATTTATTGCAATATTTGACAAAGTGGGCTTGATCGTCTAATAGCAAAACACTCTCTAAAAGCACCAAATTTTATTAAATGAAATGTTTATTTATTGAATTTTTGTTGAACTTTATCATTTTTAAATTAAATTTTTTGTTTGTACATTTGCACAACAATGTTTCTTTTTCTTTCGATAGCGTGTAAAATATACAACAGTAAGATTGTGTTACTTTGTGCATATACTCGTAGAATGGCACGTTTTCCACGCAAAATGAAACGTAAAAATTGTGGACACTTGATTTAATTTTTTCTTACATAAAAACAAAATGTTGAATTGAATTTGATTTTGTGCCACCAAAATTTAAAAAACGCACCGAATATTTAAAAAAAGCGCACCCCGCACCGAATAAAAAATTTTTCGCGCAAATAATTTTAAAAAGCACCAAAAACGGTGCGAAGCGCACCGAGTTGACAACGCTGATTGCTTCTACATTTGGCAATCGTACAATAGACGCTAGATAATTCCGATTTAAAATCGCTAAAGATCTTCAAAATCATCAATATGATTACCACATATCATCAGCTAATAAAATTAATTGTTTTTGAATAAAAGCTATATTTTAAGGCGAATTCATAACAGGTGAAATTGACAGCGCAGCTGATAACTTAATTTAATCTGTTTCAGATGTCAATGGCATAATTAAAACAAAATTGGGGGAAAAATGTTTAACAATTTTTTAAATTATTTATTCTATTTTGAGCGCCAGTTATCATCCAGAATCTTCCGCAGTCTGGCTGGCCATTTTCACTTTTGCAAGCTTTAAGTTTCACGAAATAATTTAAAGTTGCACAATATAATTAAGTTTTTCTTTTATTGTAAATTTTTTTTAAATAGAAATTTGAAAAAAAATTTCAAAACAATTTTTTAAATTATGCATTGCATCTTGAGCACCAGCTATCACCCAGAATCCTCCCTAATCTTGCTGATCATTTTCCTCTTTCCAAGTTCTATGATCTCAGACTTATTTTCACGAAATAATTAAAAATTTAACGAAATAATTAAAAGTTTGTCTTTTATTGTAAATTTTTTTTATTATATTTTTTTTAATTCCTTTTTGTGTTTATATTTTTCGCTTGACATTTGAAAAAGATTTATTTTTTGCAGTGTTGTATTTATTGCTCTTGCATTTACCTGGTATGAATTCGCCTTGCTATATTTCAATGAGGCAAAATCTAACAAAAAAAAGTAATGGTTGCTTAAAACAAAACTTCAGCATATGAAGCTATAACAAATATATACCCGTACAATCATGAAGTTAATTTCATCAGTATACCATTAATTAACTTTTGTAATATATATTTTTATACCCTTCACAAAAATGTAAAGGGTATTTATAATTTCTACAATTTTCATTTCCGACCCTATAAAGTATACATATTCAGTATCAGCATTGATAGAAAATTCGATTGAGCGATGTCCGTCTGTCCGCCGCTGAAATACCGTTTCTGATCAGACGTAGAAACTTTTTTTCTTTCAGCATTCTATTACTCCATCGATTCATGGGTTTGCTATTGAAAAAGTTAAAATATTAGCTACCAGAATTGCTTTTAAGCAAAACAAGTTGTTTCAGTTCGCTTCAGCGACAATTTCATGAAAAAATCGATTTAGGCTATATCTCGGGTACTAGTATATATGGACCGATATCGGAAATTTTAATTTTCTGTATATAGTAACCGAAGACCGAATTACCGCATACGTGATCGAGTAAAACTGTTCGTAATTTTTTTTTAGTGGGATTACTGCAGTCGTTAACGAGCAGTTACTATCGTAATTTGAGATTAGAGCATACGATAACGATAATTGAAAATACGATAATTGAGTATCAACTGTTTAAATTGCACTCGTTAGCTCTACAACGATCGAAAAGAAGTTTTTTGTTGTTAAAGTGCACAAAAGTAAAAAAAGTGCATATTTGAAATTAAAAGCATACAATTAGTGTAAAGAAAATCTTTGTTGAATCAAAATTAACACAAAGCAAAAGGATGCAATGGCACGATATATGGTTAAGCTTCCTAACTTGGCCAAAATATATAGCGCTTTGTTATATATGCTTGCTTTTCAAGCGTCTGATGAATACTTCTAGAAACGGTACAATTACTGCCAGTTGCAGCTAAGCAGCTAATGATGTACGCAAAACAGTTCACAAGGATGAATATAAAAAGCGTTCATTGAAAGCATAAACCGCTTAGTGATTCTTAAATACATATGTATATTAATTATTAATTACTGGTACTAATGGAATCGGATAGTGGAATTTACTTATGCAGCAGTCGGCAAAGACAATGGATCAGTTTTGTAACACACTTGCATACACTATTATAATCATCTTCGGGCGACAAGTGACGATAATATTAATGTTGCCATTATATTTTTAGAAGTGATCTTGAACTAAATATCGTTTTTTATGTTTTTACAAATAAGCGCCGAAGTTTTTTTCATCTAGTGCTTACAAACATATGAATGGTTTTACTAAAACATATTTTCGCTCTATTACAAAGTAAACAAAAATCTTTTACATTATTTTAGCAATTTCAATACGTGAGCTTTCGAATGAAGAAATCTGTGTATTCGATACGTCACGAAATTGTATTCGATACGAAAGCATACTCGATCACGTATACGGTAATTCGACCCCAGAACTGCTTTTAAGCAAAATAAGTTGTTTAATGGAAAAATAGGTTTTGGCTATGTCTCGGAAATTTTTATTTTTTGTTTTATTAACACAGCTGCTTTTAAGCAAAAAATGTTTCAGGGAAAAATCGGTTTATGCTATATCTCGGGTATATGTGGACCGCTATTGGAATTTTTCATTTTCTGTATTTTAGTAATATCTCCTTTTATAGTATTACCAAAACTGCTTTTAAGCAACAAAATTATTTAAGTTTGTTTACGCGACATTCGGTTTATGCTATATCTCGAGTATATATAAACCGATATTGGAAATTTCCATTTTCTGTATTTTAGTAACCTCCTTTTATTACCAGAACTACTTTTAAGCAAAAATAGCTATTTGACTTCGCTTATGCGATATTTTCATTAAAAAATCGGTTTAGACTATGTCTCGGATATATATGGGCCGATATCGGGCCTTTTAATTGCCATGCTTAATAAGTGTGTGAAGTTTGAAGCAAACAACTTTTGAATTGAAAAAAGTTGTTTGAATACAAACAACTTTTTTTTTCAAAAATTTTCATACAAAATTGCCCAAAAAAAGCTTTTTCGGAATTTTGGATATATCTCATATCTATATGTGAACCGATTTTACTGAATCTCAATATCAAACCCATGAATTGATGGAGTAATAGAATGGGGAAAGAAAAAAGTTTTTAAATCGAATGGATTTCTCACAATCGGTATTTCAACGGCCAACAAACGGACACCGCTTAATCGACTTTTCTATCAATTCTGATTCAGAATATGCTTTACAGGGTCGCAAATTAAAATTGTAGAAATTGCCAACAGAATCACAAACATATATATAACCTCAAAATTTTTGTGAAAGGTATAAAAATAAAACTTAGAATTTGTGCGCGCAATAATAACACGTTGCAGAAAAATCGGAATTAACAATATTTTATTCAATACCATCTAACTATGTAGAACCCATTAACAAATCTTCTATGTTTAGTCGACAATCCAAAATTTTGCCTGCAAAAAAAAAAAAAAAATATGAGAACTGTTGAAGCAGAAAAAGTCACTTTTTTCTAGCAAAAATACAAATGAAAATTTTGTGCAAGCAATTTGCCAACAAAAAGCAAAAAAAAAAAAATGTCCAAGAAAATCGAAAACGAAACAAAGTTTTTTTTGCGAATGCTAAAAATTGATGCAATATGAAAACTACTTGCAAAAATATTTTGAAATGTGTGTAAAAAAATATTTGGACAGTTTTAATGAAATGAGATTTATTAATATTTGGAAATAAGTGCCTAAAAACAAACAATCACACAAAACCAACAGTTTCGTTTTTAATTGCATTTAGAATTTTGTTAAAAATTTGCAATAATTGACAGAAAAAGGGACCCCAGACAATTTCATTTTAAATTTAGTTTATTAAAAAACGAAATAATAAATATAAGTTTTAAGCAAATCACTTGTGCATGAGATTAGAGATGTTGATAGAAATTTGAATAAAAGTCTAAAAAATATAAAATATTTTTTTTTTTTTTACAGACAAGTCTACTCAGTACACTGCCAATTTTACTTGATCAAAGCCATTTAACAGATGTCACCATCTCTGCAGAAGGCCGTACTTTAAGAGCCCATCGTGTAGTTTTAAGTGCTTGCAGTTCTTTCTTTTTGGAAATTTTTCGCACTTTAGAAAGCACCCATCATCCAGTAATAATAATTCCAGGAGCATCTTTTACAGCCATTGTATCGCTATTGACGTTTATGTATTCGGGTGAAGTTAACGTTTATGAGGAACAAATACCCATGCTTTTGAGTCTAGCCGAAACATTGGGCATAAAAGGTTTGGCAGATGTGCACAACAATGTAAGTGTCGCATTTAAGAAATTATATTTTTCCAATTCCAAAATAAATTGTTGTTTATTAAGAATATAACCAGCGTTTCATATGTGGAGAGTTTAAAACCATGTTTTAATTTTTGTATACTATTTTAAATCTGTTTAAAAAGGCTTGATGCCAAAAACGAGCTTATAGCCAGTTTACCAATCTCGAAATCTAAGTGAAAGTGAAAATTGATTTGGATTTGTCTAATTTCATTCAATGTGAACGATGTAATAAAACTGGGATTACAACAAGTACATGAATGCAAAAGCAACATGGTGTTTTGGTATTGCCTCAGCGATTCCTATGTCAAAAAATTGTATAGAAATTGTATACTCTTACATAAACACTTTAAGCGGCCCATACACGATTCAATTCAATTGTGAATTGAGTCTTTCAACTGAATTGGTTATTGCCCACAAACTTCAAAAACTGAATTGAAAGATTTTTATTCAACTATTAAATTCGATGAAATTAAAGACAATCTTAAAAATATATAACGGTGTCTTTGCAAAAATCCTACAAATATAAATTTTGAGACCGGATCAAGAGACTCGAACACACACAACACAATCGAATTGAAAGACTTGCTAATCAACTTGAAAAAATCAAAACATTTTAATTTTTCTTCAACCAACTCGACAACTGCCAAACTAATCAACTGACAAAGCCATACGCGGTTTGATTTGAACAACAACCGACTCAGTTGCCAACTGAGTTGAAACGTGTATGGGGTGCTTAACTTGCTGATATGCATGATGTGAGCCAAGGCGAATTCATTACTAGGTGAACTTAACAACACAGGTGATTATTTTTTGCTTCTCGCGTTTTTTCCAATGAGACTGTCAAATTTTTTTTCTTCTGTTTACAAACTTTTTTGCGCCATTTTAATCTGAAGATTTTTTTTTTATGATTTAGTGCAATTTTATGAAATTTGTGTGAATTTAAAAATGAAAAACTAATATAATCTGTGATTTTAATTACAAACAATTATAAAAGTTTATATTTAACGTTTATATAAAATTTTTTCCCATTATGCGAATTTAGATTTTGATATTCACGATATGTTTTACAATAACAAAATACATAGTACCGAATTCGCCTTTCCGCTTGCATTCACCTGTATAAATTCGCCTTGATGTGAGCAAACAGGTAACACCTCATGTTCAAGGCGAATTCATTTTACCAGATGAAACTGGGACTACAATAAATACTACAACGCAAAAACTACAAGGGGGTTTGTTGTTGCTTCAGCGATTCGTGTGTCAAAAAATACACACACTTACACACTTTACTTGCAGATATGCATGTATAGAAGCAAACCGGAAACAGCTTTTGACACTTGATGTTTTACAAAAGTAGTACATCTGTTCAAGACAGTTTTATACAGGTAGTGGCAGAATTACAATAAATACAACACCAACAAACATCAATATGTATTTTGTTGGTAGAATTTACGAATAGTTGTCAAAATTTTGTTGGAAAAAGCAAGGAAGTCTATGTGTTTGTGACAAATTTACGCAAAGGAAACGAAAAATAGCTGCGCTTATACCACTATCATATTAAAGCTGCCTTGCATCTATTTTCCAGTTTCACCTGGTAAAATGAATTCGCCTTGCTCATGTTTTACAAATAGAAAAAAATACAGAACATCTGTTTTTACAGTTTCACCTGTTAAAATGAACAGTGTTGTTAACTTTGAAATACAGAATTTTTATTTCTAATCCCCATTTAAAAAATATATATATATATATATATATATATATATATATATATATATATATATATATATATATATATATATATATATATATATATATATATATATATTTTTGTATTAAAAGCATAACAATGAAATACACGTTTAAGCGGTTAGTAGACGATCAAATTAGGTTTGAGAGTACCACCTCTTGGTATATAATCAAACTCCTTCAATAGCCAAACTTCGTGTTTACCAGACTTGACCTAGTAATCCTATCGATAAAATATTTGTAATGATACAAACAATTTACTTTTATTCACTATAATAGCTTCTAACATTGATACCAATAAAAAAAAAAAATTGTAAACAGCTTGTTTTCTATTGTAGATTAACCTAACCTAACTCTAAATTAGGTTAGGTAGGCAGGCAGCTAGATACCCCAGAATAGTCTAGGTTGTCCAGCTCACTTGGGTCCTGGAGTCGTTCCCTTTGTGATTGCCTGAAAAGTGGGATAATGAAGTGAAGAAAAAAAGTTATAGGAATATAGTGTGGTTGGAATGGTTGGGCGGGGATGGAAAGGAAAGGCGGAAACCTCTTAGTGTAGCGTTACATGATACTATACTAGTCATCCGCTGTTTCTTATGAAAGAGGCTAGCGCGGTCGGTTTGACCGAGGCCAAATAAGATAGGCTGTTGAAGCTCCACTCGCCTAAGTATCTTAGACAACGATGCTCCAATGTCGGGCATGTGCCGAGGAGATGAAGTATAATCTCTTCCTCCTCCTCGTCTTGGCAACTTCTACAGAAGTCGTTATGGAGTAGGCCTAGTCTTCTGGCATGGTTCCCAAACGGGCAATGTCCAGAGATGACTGCTTAGGTGAGATCTGGGCAGATTTAATAGCTTCCACGTTCTCTAAGAGTTAATATGCGGCCACAGGTTCCTTGATATCAAGGAACCTGTGGCTTATATCAAGGAAACTATGGAATTTGGAAATTTTGAAAAATATTCTCAACCATTCAGCTTTATATCGCAACAATCTAAATAAATTATTGAGAATTTCAAAGAAATTTTTGATATAAATGACTATCATTTGATAGCACATATAATATTCAAGAAAAATATGATATAATAAGAAATAGTGAGTTTATTGCATGAATGAGGCGGACTTAGAGGCAAGAAGTACCAATTACTTCATACTGTTGTGAATTTCAAGACTAAGTAAAATAATATAATAACAGAAATTTACATTAAAAACAACAAATGAAAAAAAAGCAAAAACATGAATTTTACAAAGAAAAAATTGTTTTCATTTGTGTTCAATACCACAATCCACATCTGAAAACCCCTTGAGAATTACATTTAAAATTATATACATTTTTCAATTTGAAAATAATTTCCCGTTTTTCAGTATCAAACGTTTGTCGTTGGAGAAAATGTTTGATTTCAAAACACTATCAATTTGAAATGAAACCTTATGGCGTTTTCTTTTCTAGAAAAAGTGTAACATTTTCAATATTGTTTTGCCAAAAAACTACAGAAGTACTACAGTTTTCTCAACTTTTTTTTTACAGATATTTATAGTTATTGCGATATCTTCTTTTCATCTCAATAAAACTTAAATTTTTTAAACTTGAATTTTAAGAAAAAAAAGTGCAGCATAAATGCAAAACTTTTTCGGAAAAGAATTTTTTTTCGTAGTTTTGTGTGTTGCCGACAAGCAGCTTTACCGGGTAATGGTACAAGTACAGTTGTCTTTAGTTTCCGTTTCGTAAATTTCTCAAATAATTAAAAAATTAACAAAATTTACTTGTCTTACTTAAAAACAAGAGTTTCCCTTAGAGTTTTTAATTTTCTTTACCATTGAAAACCCTTTTTTACAAACTGTAAGTCCATATGAACGAATAATAGTGAGATAGTTAAACCCAAATTGATTCGAATGTAAGTGACTATCTTTTTCTTGCATACAGTTTCTTTCGTGATTGGTAAACTAGCTGTTAGCGCATGTTTATCTGCCTCTACTGGCAGATAAACGTTTTATTTATACTTGTACGTATAGATGTATGTACAAGGTGTCAGTTCTGTTTTGACATCTGTGTAGTAAACACATGCGAAATACACGTTAATAAACAATGTTACGCTACACTGCTCCAGAACGCGGAATATTGGTGGCTATTTATTTGACCCCAAGAGGAAGATGATTTGTCATCAAAAATAATCATGAGTGATGAGGTCCATTTCCATCTTAGCGGGTACAAAAATAAGAAAAATTTAGGCTTCTGGGGCACTGAAAACCCGCGCGTAGCCCACGAAGAGCCATTACACCCGCTCAAAGTCACTGTATGGTGTGCTGTTTTCACTGGAGGAGCTATCGGACCTTTTTTCTTCGAAGACGTCGCGGTCCAAATGGTTACTGTGAATGGTGAGCGCTACAGAGCAATGATCAACGAGTTCTTTTTGCCGCAACTTGATGAATTGGGATTGGAAAACATGTGGTTCCAACAGAACGGTGCTACGGCACACACTGCACGTGCCACAACCGATATGCTGACGGATGGATTTCCCGGGCGCCTGATTTGCAGTCCTTTTTTTGTGGGACTTTTTGAAGTCGCGGGTTTATGTCAACAAGCCTCAGAGTCTTGCAGCTCTTAAAGACAATATCCGTCAAGAATGTGAGGACCTCTCGCCGGAAGTTTTGGCCTATGTGATGGAAAACGCTATAAAAAGGGCTCAATTGGCAATCAACTGTGGCGGCGGTCATTTACATGACATCATATTCTCGGCTTGATGTAAAAAAATTAAAAGACCAAATAAAAATAATCCACAAGAAAAAAGTTTTTCATTTTTTTTTAAATTACAGCCAAAAAACATGGGAAGGTTATTTTTACGCCACCTTGTAGTTCCTTGTTTAAATTAACCTAAATCATTTCTTCGAATTATATATCATGCAGTATATGCATCTGGATAATCTGAATAACGTCGAGGTATACCAGCTAGTCCTAAAACATGTTGAGGAAAAAAAGCTAAATTTACTCCAATAAATATAATAGAAAATTGATTTTCTAATATGTTATTATTGAAAGTTAATCCTATAAATAAAGGATATCAATGAACAAATCGTTTAGTTCAGTGACGTGTACGATTGATTTGCTTTAGATCATTTTTAATTGTTTGTTATGCTTTTCTTATAGTCCTTTTACGCGAATTAGTTAAACTATTAATTTATTCTTTCTAGTTACAGAAATCAACAAAATCTCCAGCCGAAAATGAATCGTTGGATTGCAAAAAAGAGCATGAAAAATCCCAAACACCACCTTCTTCTTCTCCAACGCCAACATCATGTGCTAATTTCACTTTACCTCAAATACCGGTTTCAACGAATTCCAATAGAAATACATCCACAACTTCCTTTAATCCTTTATTGAGTCCCGGCTTTAATGCCAAATTTTCCTCCCCTCTAGAGAACTTCTTTTTGAAATCTCTCCAGTTTTATCCAAATTTAATGCATCAGCCTTTAAATTTTTCCCAAACTGCCTTAAATAAGACAACAGAACTTTTGGCTAAATATCAACAGCAATGCAGTTTGTATCAAACCAGTTTGGGTATGTCACCTAAAGACCTTATGCCCCCGTTAATTGACTCTGAAGAGGAGGCTCAATTGGCTAAAAGATTCTGTACAGGCTTAGAGAAGAAATCGCTCATAGGCCAACAGCAATTGCAACAAAATCAAATGATAATACAACAGCAAAAAGACATTAAACGTATAGACAAAATAGTAGAAAACCTGAGGATCGGAGGGGGGAACAACTCTAGTGGTTCGACTAATAAGCATGACAAAAATCAAGACAACTTAACCAGCTCAGTTTCACCATCACACTTACATAATCCACTCACGCCTCACGGCATAAAAACCTCGCTGGAAAATTATACCACAAATACCTCACCCATTTTAACAACGAAATCTTCACTGTTTTCTACCCCTTCGAATACAGAAACTTCAGCAACTTTGCATTCTCAGTTAGCGTACAATATATCCCCCGAAGACCAACTGAAACTACAGCAGCACTTGGATAAATATGCACAGTCCTGCGCTCGTAGCATGGAAGTAGCCAACGAAAACATTAAAATCGAAGCTGCCAGAATGATGTCAAATGAGAAACTTGCGGCAAGTGGCCAAGCTAAAGCACCCTCAAATTCAAAATTGTATGCCACTTGTTTTATATGTCACAAACAATTGAGCAACCAATACAATTTAAGAGTTCATTTAGAAACACATCAGAATGTGCGGTAAGTTCGCTTGGGCCCAGAAAATGCCAAACACTTTAATTGTGTATTTTTTATATAATTTTTAGGTACGCTTGTAACGTTTGCTCCCATGTTTCGCGCAGCAAAGACGCCTTGCGCAAGCATGTTTCCTACAGACATCCCGGGGCACCTTCACCCTGCGAAACGGAAGCTAGAAGAAAGCGCGCTAACAAGGTCTTGGCCACTCAATTAAATGTGGCGAATTCAGGTTCCCCTGGAGAGGTAACACCAACTTCTCCCAATGTTCCAGCACATTTTCAGACATCGGCCGCGTCAACAACAACAACCTCTAGTAATGATTTAAATAATAATGAAAATCCTTCGCTCACAGCTGCCCAAATAACATCAGCGTATCAAATGTTTATGCCACAACAATTTCGTTTGGCAGCTGCAGCAGTTAATGCAGCACAACAACAACAGCAGCAACAACCACAATCCTGTTCAAACAAAGATTTTAATAACTCTACAATTTCAACACCAACATCATCCGCTCATATGCATAACGCACCCAACAGCTCTTCGACAGAGGACACAACATTTAAGTTAAATAGCTCTCCCATACCAACAGCTAGCACCAACACAACGCCCCCAAATAATCCCAACGAGTTACAAAGCCCCGCAAACACTAATAATAATAATAATGCGGAAAACAGAATAAGTCCTAACTTACAGTCCTAGAATATAAGCCAAACGATTAACGAAAAATAGCTAAAGACCATTTTGAAATCATCCCATTGTTTCTAGTCCCAACTGTGATATATTTGAAAAAAACTTACCCTTGAAAAAGACTTTCCTAGAAAACAATTGTATTAGAAAACTAGTTAAATCTTTTAAATTCTCTATATTTTCCTGAAATGTTCTTAAATGTTTCGTTTTCAACGTTTTGTTTTTCATTTTTTGAGGCTTTTCTTTAAAAATAATTTTAAAAATCTAGTTCATTTTTAACATGCTTATGTTTATTGATTTCGTGTCTTAAAAATTTATATATAGTTTCTAGTCGCTACACCGAGCCACAAAATTTTGCGATATACAGCTACTCGTATTGACAACTAATTAGAAACGTTTTAAAAATGAAAAACGCAAATCGCTTTTGCGTTATACGTTCTGATAAACGTATAACGTACAAAGTTAAGCTTAGCATCTAACAGTACTCCCAAGTCCATCATTGTTTCAACCAATTGTAGCTTGCAACCATCAACAGCATACGAGTAGGTGCAATGTTTTACTCTTGAAAACTGCATGTTTGCATTTATTTAAATTAAGTTCCATCAAATTTAATTTACACCATTTGAAAAAATTATGCAGATCCTGTTGCAAATTAAGTTGATCCAAAGGGTGCTTGACATTCACGAATAACTTTACATCATCAACATACAACAGTATGTTACAATAGCTCTATTCACAGTATTGTGCAAATGGTATTGCATCATTGAATTTGCAACAAGATTTAGCATATTTTTACTCTATACACAGCAATACACTTGCTCGTCTTATGTGTATATGCAATACTTAAAACCTATAGTTTTTATTTGCTGTGCTTACGCACAAGTTAATTGCAAATCGACAGCTGACTATCTGCGATCCAAGCCAATTAGTTCGTAATCGCCGCTTAGTTGCCGTCTCTCATCCCGCATTCAAATAACACCAATCGATGCCCACTAACTGCTCCTTAAAGCTTTTTTTCGGCATATTTGTTTTTGACTAAAATTTTAGTAAATTATTTTTCACTCTAATTATCAATCAGCTGTGAATTTCGTGCTTTGCAAAAAGTAGTGTAAACTTAACCAACAGAGGTGGTTCACAATTGATAGCTTATAATTGCAATTGCATAAATTTGCGACCACAAATGCACAAGATTGTCAATAGAGCTAATATTTAATTGCTTCTAGCAAACCATTAATAAAAAGTATAAATAAAAAGTGACTTCCTTGCGGAATTTTTTTTTAAATTTTCTTCGCAGTTGTGGCATTCAATTTTACAGATTGAGTCCTACATAACAGATATGATTTAATCCAGCTTAAGAATTTGCTATCAAAACCAATTGCATCTAATTTTTTCAATGGTAGCGCATGGTGAACTTTGTCAAATGCCTTGCTGAAATCGGTGTAAATAACGTCAGTATGTTTACCGTTCGAAAAAGCTCTAAAAGCACCAAATTTTTTAAAACGTAGTGTTTCTTCTTTTTTTATAACATAAAAATGGTGGACACTTGAATAAACTCTTTTCTTATATTAGAACAAAAGGTTGTGTTGAATATGATTTGGTGCCACCGAAATTTAAAAAGCGCGCCACCCACCGACCAAATAATTTTTCGCAAAAAATATTGAAAAAAGCACCAAACCATGCACAGTAGCATTATAAGCTTTAAACGGCCCTTTTAAGGAAACATTTTTTGGATTTTTTTTATTGACACTTCCCACTTTTTTTCGATAACATGTTGAATATTTTTGACGTTTTTAGATTTTTTTCAATGTAGCCGTACTGTTTACTCTTAATAATAATTTCTATAATTTTCTACAAAATGTACATATCATTTTTCGCAATGTAAAATGCCTACATGTCGTCTGTTACCTCAAAAACATTGTGTCTGTAAAAAACGTGAGCAAAGTTGTCTAACAAAATTTCAAATAGAGCGTGTTCTATTTTGTAATGTTTAAACATCTGACATTAGAACTCTATGCCTTGCGAACAATTCAGCGGCCGTTTTTGGGCGGTATAAGTAGTCGGCTTGAGGAAATTTTAATGCAATAATATTTTAATATATTTTAAATAATTATTTTTTATAATAATAAAAAAAGCATAGACAATGTCAGACGTAAATGTACATGTATGTACGTTTGTGAGCAAATTTTAAAAACCGTCTGTAAAAATGAAAAATTTTGACAGACATGATAAAATACATGAGGAATTACATTTTAGAAAACAGACGTAAAAGCATATCGTCTGTGGGTGCCTTAAGTGTCATTACGGCTTTATGCTGTCATATTTTTGAATAGTTGGTCCCAATTTTCACGAGGCAATTTTAGTTGCGCAATTCTTATCAAATTTTCTTTTAAAATTGCTTTTATGTTCAGACACAGCAATTTTATTTGAGCAACTTTCGTTTTCTATTGCTTACAATTTCTTAATCTTGCATGTACTGCATTCTCAAATTTTTCCATTTAATTTTCACTTCTTCTAAATTAATACTGCTGTGTATTTTTTTAAGTTGTCCACAATATTAAAAAATTTTTTTTTTCAAATGAATCAAAATATCACAATTTCGCGCCAATATTACTTTCATCTCAGACAACATATCAATACATAAAAGAAACAAATGAAAGAAAATGTAAAATTTCTGACATTACGAATGATAGCACAAAACGACTTTCCGAGTACAAGCAAGTCTGTACTCATTTTTACACTTCCCGCTCTTTCTTCACTTTTTGTCCACAAACTCAAGAATTGTGAAAATTGGGACTTGTGTTCATTTACTAAAATTTGTTACAAATTTGTAAGTCTGCTTTTACATTTGGACAGACAATGGGCAGATAGACGAAATTTGAGGGTACTGTAACGAATATTGTCGGTGGGGTAGAGTATGCAGTACTCGACTCTCTGTACTAGACATTTATGGACATTCTTTGTTTCTCTTTTTAACTTTTCGCATTTTTTATGTTGTTGCCTGAAATCATTATTCTCATATCAACATCAACTTCATATAAGCACAATAGCTGTGCTTAAAAAAAAAAGCAATAACAAAAGAGAAACGAAAAGTTACTTGTCTGTCTATTAATTTCTTAAATGTAAAAGGTTTAGGCAAGACCATAAGAGATGAAAAAATGTCTGTCCATCGTCTGTCTAAATGTAAAAGCGCCCTAACAATTGTTACTAGAAAGCGTTCATTTACCCAAAAAATTTGCAACGAGAGAGCTTCAAAAGAGCATAAAAAATTGAGAGACAGAAATATTCTAGCCAGCGTTATCAACTCGGTGCGTTTCGCACCGTTTTTGGTGCTTTTTAAAATTATTTGTGCGAAAAATTCTTTAGTCGGTGCGAGGTGCGCTTTTTATACATTTTCGGTGCGTTTTTGAAATTTCGGTGGCACAAAATCAAATTCAAGTTGGCTAAATATTGCGATAAATGCAGTCTCTGAACAGAAAAGTTCGTTTTTATGATGGCTCGTAAATGCTGGCAAATTTTCGTTTATTTTAATAAATATTTTTAAAGACACCGCTTATGAAAACACAAGTGAAATGTACACTGCGTTTAGTAGAATTGCCATTGGTTGAATGAAGCCCTCAAGGCCTGTAGTGCTATTCTGTAACTTTTAGTGATTCGATAATCGTAAATTCTTTCGACAGTAATGGTTGTATGCTTCTGCAATATAATTTTGATGACGGTAAGCAGGTATTTTGGGTCCCTGATAATAGGCTGTAATAGTCGCAGCTGATTTCGGTTGACAGCAAATATAATTAAATGATATTGCTTAATAATAAATGCGATAAAATACAATTATAATCATTGTAAAGGTAACATTACCTCAATAAAACTAACACAGTCGTACTAGAGGTCAAGTTTGACAAACACGAATTCTAGCTGTTGAACAAATTTGATAGCATGCTATCAGGCAGTGATATCAGACCCAGTTTGATTGTATAATATGTAGTTGTTTAAAAGGCTGTATCGTGTTTTTAATATAAAAATGTAATTTTGTAATATAAAATAGGTTTTTGAAAAAGAAACGAAAAACTTCAACATTCGGTGCGTTTTCGTTGAAAAAACGTGCTTTTTTCCACACTTTGGTGCGTTTTGAAATTTCAAAGTTAACAACGCTGATTCTAGCAAGTTTGTAGGCATATGTATGTAAACTTTCAAAACCTAGCAACACTTTGAAATTAATTTAAAATAAAAATGGTATGTGTAGAAAGTCTGTTATAACGTATAAAGCGGCCCATACACGTTTCAATTCAATTATTAATTGAGTATTTCATTGAATTGAATTGGATTTTCTTGAACATAAACTGAATTGAAAGATTTTCATTCAACTATGAGATTTAATGGAATTAAAGACAGTTTTAAAAATTATTAACGTAAAAAAAAAAAAAAACTACAAATATAAATTTTTAAAGCTGATCAGGAGACTCGAACACACACAGTACAATCAAATTGAGAGACTTACTAGGTAACTTGAAAAAATCAAAATCTTTTGGTTTTGCTTCAACCAACTCGACAACTGCCAAACTAATCCATTCACAAAGCCATACACGTCTTGATGTGCACAACAACCGACTCAGTTGCGAATTGAAATGTGTGTGTGGGGTGCTAATTAAAAACAGATACTTTATTCAAAAGTAGCTAATCACCCTTATAGTGTTTAGCGTATTTCGACCATGCCTAGTGCTATATTAAATCCAATTGTACTTTTCATTATTCTATTACAAGCTGTACTCGAAGAACGTCAGTCAAGACAATGCTGAATATAAATGACCATAATCACATTGTTTTTATAATATTATACATACATATATGTATAATTTATCCAAAAAATATAAGGGTAGCTCTTAACTACTCATGTATACCTATACATTACAACACTACTCTAACTGTCAAACTGTAGCTAGTAAAGTGTTCATTTACTTTCTCTCATTTTTGAGAGTAATTTTCAAAAATTTCTTGTTAATCTGTCTTTGCTAATTTTTACTATAAAGTAAATGAACGCACCTAATATGTTGTAGAGCTTTAAAACCAGTTTTTTAACGTTGCAGCTGCTCTGATATTTTTCTATATGACTTTCCAGCTCTACGCAGCTCAAAAACGGAGCTCCTTACTTCAAGAGTGCAGCTCTTACTTTTCTCCATTAGAAATCTTAAAAGTAATACGCTATCATATTTAAATATGTTGAATTAAAAAAATTAGTGATCTTTTTCTAACTATTACCTTTCACAGCAAATTTAAAAAAACTAGTAAATGTAGTTACTAGTTATGTGTCGCACTTTCTTTTAAACTATATTAATAACTTGTCTGCAAAAAAGTGAAGATACTTGAAATGCTTAATAAGGAAAGTAGAATCATTTAAAGACAGAACATAGTAATAAACAAAATTATCACAAAGGGAACGATTTTTAGGACCCAAGTGAGCTACTTTGGAGAATCCAGCGGCCTGCCTTTCTAATAAACAAAATACAACTATTTGCAAGACAAGATAATGGTAAATTTCCAAAACATTTTGTACATTACTGGCTTTGCCCTAAAGTAAAAAAGGCGTTTCTAATTAGTTGTCAACAGCTGTAATTTTTTCAAAAACAAATAATACATCTGATGACAACTTCGAGTCTGTAAATTTTATTCTAGTAGGTATATCGAAATTTTTTCATTTTCCTCTATTGGCAGGAAAGGTTCGATGTAATTATTTTTTATTTTGTTTAATACATTTAACAAATATGCACTCATTCACATTGTACACTGCAACACAATTTACTTTAGATTAATTTAAGATAAATTTTATACACACAACTACACTATGCACACAAAAGACAAATTTATACTTTTTATTTTAAAACAATGAATCAATAATGAAAAATAAATTATAAACAAGTTTTTGGAAATCATTTTTTAGAATTTATTATTTTTCTACATTAATTTGAAATGAAACGGTTTGTAAATAATAGGCATTTTGCACTTTGCCAAGCAAGGCGAATTCATAACAGGTAAATACAACTAAGGCGAATTCGCCTTAAGTACAACATAACAGCGAGTCAAGGCGACTTTATACAGGTGAGTGCATGATACAAAAAACAAGGTAACCGCTTCGCTACAACAATACAACAATAAAAAAAAAACAACAGGTATTTTGTTTGTGTAAAAAGGCGAATTCACACTTAAGCTGTCAAAAGTAGTTGATAACGAACATGTACATAAATTTAAATGACGCCGGAAAAGGTAAACAAAACTTGACAGAGAAAGTGCCGCCATATTAATCGTATTCGCCTGAATTCGCCGATGCATCCACCTAATAATTAATTCGCCTTGGGTGAGTGCAAGCGGAAAGGCGAATTCAGTACTATGTATTTTGTTATTGTAAAACATATCGTGAATGTCATAATCTAAATTCGCCTAAGATTGCTCAGCAGAGAAAAAATTTTATATAAACGTTAAATATAAGCTTTTATAATTGTTTGTAATTAAAATCACAGCTTATATTAGTTTTTCACTTTTAAATTCACACAAATTTATTGAAATTCCACTAAATCATGCAAAAAAACCTTCAGATTAAAATGGCGCGAAAAAGTTTGTAAACAAAAGAAACAAAATTTGACAGTCTCATTGGAAAAAACGCGAGAAGCAAAAAATAATCACCTGTGCTGTTAAGTTCACCTGCTAATGAATTCGCCTTGCAGCGAGTCTACATTAGACATGAAACGCTGTTAAGACATCCTGTTAAAACATACCTTCGAAAATCCGAGTTTTACATGGTGCACGTCTTGATTTTTCAATATTTTAACTCCATCAACAAATGCACATCATCACTTCTTATGCCTTTTTCCATAGTGAAAAAAAACTATTTTTATTGCGAAATTTACAAGCTACGAATTGAATACGCATTTGAACTCTTTTTGTAATTTCTTTTAATTTGAAACTATTTTTACTTTTCTTTCGTCTAATATTAAAAAAAAAAAACTCATATTGAAACGTAATTTTCTGTTCAGACAGAGGTTTTAAAACAGATGTCTTAACAGCGGTCTCAAGACGGCAAGAAAACAGTAACATTTGAAAAAATAAAATGAAAAAAAATATGCATATATATTTAATTAGTTGATATTGTTTAAGTAATTATTTTTTTATTTTTGCAGCTAAAGATCGTTTTATATAAAAAACTCAGCAGTATTTATTTTCGATATTTCGAGAACAATTTGTGATCATCGTCAAGAAAACTAATATACTATTTTTTTTATATATATTATAATATATTAATTTTTCTGACGATGATAACAAATTGTTATCGAAAATAAATACTTTTGAATTTTTTATATAAAATTAAAATGATTTTTACCTGCAAAAATAAGAAATAATTAATAAAAAAAATATTTACAGGGGGGTTACTCTCTATTGCGATGCAAAAGAAAAATCAAAGAATTGGTACTCTCTATTGTGTTTTCGTATTTTACTTTCCCATTTAATTTATCCCTTTCGCACATTTTATTTTATCATTTTTCGCTATTGTTAATTTGTTGATACCAGTGTGGGTTCATTTACAAACTAGTTCGCGAAAAAGTTTGTGCAAATGGCACAGACGACCAAATTATACTCTTATCGCATTTACCTTTCGCATCGCAGTAGAGAGTAACCCCCCAGGAAAAGAAAAACTTGTAGCAAACTTTTACTTATTTCGTGAAAATTAAAGTCTTTATGATCTGAGCTTGGAGAGGAGAAATTGGCCAGCCGAAATGGTGAGGGTTCTTGATCATACCTGGCGCTTAAGGCCGTGTCAGATAAAACTTTGTCGCGTTGCGTGAAGTTTAAAACTTTAACAGAAAAGCGTAAAGCAAAAGGTGTAACACAATAAAAACTTTGGCAACGCTCACGATTTGTTTCTTTATCTAAAAAAAATGTTTGTTAATTTTTACATTTAATAATTTCTTATGATAACAGAAGTTAGAAATGTTATTAAACGAACTACTGAAATTGGTTCTAATTGTTTTCTTAGTGCATAAAGCTATTAGAAAAAACTTCAACGCGTAAAAAGATGAGAGTTGCTGAACTTTTGGCTTCGCGTTGCGTTCAAAGTGCTCTATGTGAAAGTTTCATATAAGTATATATATTTTATCTTAGATGTCAAAGCGAATTTGCAACGCAAAGCGAAGCAAAAGTTTTATCTGGCACGGCCTTTAAGCTACAATACATAAATGAAAAAATTGTTTACAAATACCTAGTTGTTTTTTTCAAGTTTCTTTTAATTATTCTATTGACGTCCGGCAATCATAAAAATAAATTATCAGCTGCGATTTCCGTTTCGCCTTGGCACTTCCTATTAGTTCTTACTATATAATGTTAATAGACTCCAAGCGGATTTCATAACAGGGAAATTGACAGCGCAGCTGATAACTTTTTTTTTAATTTTTCTGTTTCGGATGTCAATGGCATAATTAAAACAAATTGAAAAAAAAAAAAAAAATTTAAAACAATTTTTTTAAATTTTGTATTTTATCTTGAGCGTTAGATATCCCCCAGAATCCTGCTCACTCTGGCTGGCCATTAACACCTTTCGAAGCTCTATGATCTGAGACTTTAATTTTCACGATATAATTAAAAGTTTCACGAAATATTTAAAAGTTTTTCTTTTCTTGTAAATTTTTTTATTATATATTTTTTGAATTCCTTTTTGTGTTTATATTTTTTTCTTGTCATTTGAAAAAGATTTATTTTTTGAAGTATTGTATTTATTGTTCTTGCATATACCTGGTACGAATTCGCCTTGCTTCTTACTATATAATTTTGAATATATTCTATCAAATTGCTTTCTTTCAAATTTTTTGGCCATATAATAACCAATTTTTCGTGCAGTTTTTTAGGATTAAAAAGATAAAATAATGTGATAAAACGATTCGCTGTCACGATTGTGTGCAACACAGTAATATGTATAAGTGCAACGAAACTCATTTGTAATTCACTTAAAAAATTCTTTCATTCCCATCATTTAATAATTTCACAAAACCATACGAAATGGTAATTTATTGATCACCTTTGTGATTTCATAACAGGCTTGAATATTTGAAGAAAAATTATATGCATGCATCCAATGTTGTCGTTTAGTCAATATCGAAAAACTTCAAAAGGAAATGTTTAAAATCACCTACGTGATTTAAAATCACGTCTGGCCATCACATTTCTACTGATTTAAAATCACCTTAGTGATTTAAAATCGCCTTAGTGATTTAAAATCACCTTAGTGATTTAAAATCACCTTAGTGATTTAAAATCACCTTAGTGATTTAAAATCACCTTAGTGATTTAAAATCACCTTAGTGATTTAAAATCACCTTAGTGTTTTAAAATCACCTTGGTGATTTAAAATCACCTTAGTGATTTCAAATCGCCCTTGTGATTCAGGGATTTAAAACCACCTTCGTGACTTAAAATCGCCTTAGTGATTGAAAATAACCTTCGTGATTTAGAGTCACCTTTGCGATTCAAAATCACCTTTGTTATTTAAAATCACTTTCGTGATTTCATAACAGACTAGAAAATTGAAGAAAAATTTTGTACATGCATCCAATGTTGTCGGTTTGTCACTGTCGAAAACTCCAGAAAAAAATATTTTCGCGAAATTATTTTTCGAAAATGCGTGTAATTTACATATGTATGTTTAGTACTCATAAAAGCATATAAATATTAACTTATATGTCTGGCCATCACATTTCTGAACCAGTGGCACCTTTTTTTTGTAGTGCAGTGTTCTTCATTCAATACAAATTTCTTGAAAAAATTATTGCAAAATATGTTTATTTTATTTCTTGATATAAAAATACGCATTTAAAAACGTAGTTATAATTAGAAGGTGTGTATATTTATAAAACAAAATTATAGGCTACAATAAAAAAAGATAAAAATTATAATAATAATAAAAAAAGTATAAATAAGTTAGAATATACAAACTTTTTTTGAATACTTTGTAAACACAACATGAAATGCAAACCAATTTAGGTAATTAGTTTAAGTAATAGCAATAGGAAATAATAGAACATCATGTGATTAAACTAAAATGCATTTGTATTTAAACTGTAGAGGTTTTTTGATTGTTAATCTTGGTTTTGTTGGCTTTTTGGCAAAAAACTTCAAAACGAGTAATTATAAATAATTTGTGTATTTTCGATGAATAATCAAGGATGTTGAAACACAAGGTTTAAATGGTTTCAACATGCCAAACTTTGGTATTACAATCTTGACCAGTAGAGATCACAGTGTTATTGTCCAACCATATTAAACGAGTAATTTGAGACTGGGGATGAGCGTCTAAAAGTAAAATGAGTTAAAATAAAAAATGTTCTCTAATATATTATAAAAATACGCAAACTCACTTTTAATAATTGTATGTTTGGCAGGATTAGTTACCGACCAAATAATAATAGTGGTATCCAACGAACCACTAGCAACCAGCAAAGAGTTGGGAGACCAGGCTACCGTATTTACCCTTGCATTATGGAAGCCCCATTCTTTATTGTGAGCTGGCTTATATTCTTCTACTGAATATAAAACCACTTTACGGTGAGCATCACAAGCCACCAAATACTTATTGTCTGGCGAATATGAACAGTCTGTAACGGCACCTAAATGTTCCAACTCACATTGTAGTTCCAAAGTTGTGCCTTTTAAAGAGTAAACACGCAATTTTTGGTCATCGCCACCCACAGCTACATCCAACGTTTCGGGATTGGCAGTAATACTGCTGGCTTCATACTTAATTGGCAAAGAAAATACTTTTTTTTGGTCTTGGACCAAAGTAATTTCTTTGACACAGGCTAAAGCAATGATGTTTTCGTTGCGTAGGATTGCCAAACCTCTGGGCTGGCAATTAAGCTTAACAACATAATCGGTATAAGCATTAGATTCAATGCTAAATTGACGCAAGCTGTCATCAATGCCACAGGTGTAGACAAAATCTTCCCAAGCAGCAATACCGTTCATCTTATAAATAAACAATTTATTGTAATATGGAATGTAAATCACGGTTAAAAATATCATTTTACCTGATTGCCATGACCCACTCCTTGCACTCGATCATTTACCCCACTGCCCGAATTCCAGCTGGTAACTACGCCATCGTGACTACCCGTGTAAATGGTACTGCGATCATCACTCAAACCCAAAACTGTGATAGGTTTATTATGGCCTTTAACAACACGTAAAGGTTTTGAGGGATCGTTCACATCCAAGTAACTAATGTGGCCGGACAATGAAACGGTCAAAAGGTGTTCGCCTTGCCACAAACAAGACACCTGCTGATCATCAACAGTGGTGCCCATTACAAACTCTGTCACCAGCTCTCTGGTCTCCACATTCCACAAACGGCAAGTCTTGTCACCAGAACAGGTTAACAATTGTGTACCATCAGGTTTCCATGCAACAGCATAAACACCACCTTTATGAGCTGGACTACCAAACTCACCCACCAACTCTGAGCTTACACCATCATACAAAAATACTTTGCCATCAAAACCAGCAGAGGCAAAGAATTTGCCGTCGGGAGAATAGCGTACAGCTTGGACAAAACGTGAGTGTTCTTGCTTAGTCATTTTGAATTTGAATGGTGGCCCTTCAAAAACACCAATTGTATTATCTTCGCTGCCTAAAAATTAGATACATTTTTTGTAATTTGACTTATAACCAAATGCCAAATGTAGGGAACTCACCAGTTACAATACGGAAAGGTCTAGCTGGTCTAAAATCACAAGAGTTTATAGGTTTAGATTGGCCGCTGATCTCTCCTACGGAGGTACCAGTCTCAGCCATGAAGACATGACCAAAACGTTCTCGACCCTCACCCACAACCACTATACGTTGATTGTCGGGAGACCAAGAAATATCTTTAATGGGACCACCAATGGGTTGAAATTCATTTTTTAATAAGTGTTCCTTGTTAACTGTATCCCAGATACGAATTTTTCCAGATTGATCTTAAATTAAAAGAAAATAATGTTTACGATTTAAAAATATGGTTTACTTAAAAATAACAAAGAGAAAAATGACCTTAAATAAGATTGCATATAAATTTGTTTTAATACATTTTATTATGTTTCTATTTTTATTAATTAAAACTGTGATATTAGATTAAAGGTGTATAAGTTTTAGTTAAATTTGCAATATTTGAATGTTTTAAAGAATTTACTTTGACATGAAATAGAAATAACCTTTGAAGAAGTCGATAAAAAATCGACGAAACGTCCGCTACAATAATAATTAAAATGTTGTTTTAGCTATAATAGATATTAGGCCTTACCAGCTAAACCAGAAATGGGGGGAAAACGCTTAACATAAGGAATTAGCCGATACATTAAACACAAATTTATTAAAAAAAAAAAAAAAAAAACTGTTTTTTCCCTACTTAGGTAGCTTCAATATCAATCCGCTCTCATATACAATAACAATGTAAGTAAGTGCTTACTGAAATTAACTGTCACGCTGCTGGAACGTCTCAACCTGTTTAAAATAGTTTCACGCCTTTGTTAGGTCACATTCGTAGGCCAGTGCTGGAACACTTATATGACAGATAGTATTCTATACAAGGCGAATTTATACATTTGAATGAAAGCGGGAAGGCGAATTCAATACTATGTATTTTGTTATTGTAAAACTTACTCAGAATGTCGTAATCTAAACTCGCCTAAGATTGTTCAGCTAAGAAAATATGTTGCATAAACGTTAACTACAAATTTTTATAATTGTTTGTACTTAAAATCACAGATTATAAGGGTTTTTCACTTTTAAATTCACAAAAATTTCTTGAAACTTCACTAAATCATACAAAAAAAAAAAAAAAAAAAAAAAAAAAACTTAAGATTAACATGGCGCAAAAATTTTCGTAGACAAAATAAAAAAATCTGACAGACCAAACCGAAATCATTATTAGGTGGATGCATCGCCAATTCGGTTAATATGGCGGCACTTCCTCTGTCAAGTTTTGTTTACCTTTTTCGACGCCATTTAAATTTTTGTACATGTTCTTTATCAACTACTTCTGACAGCTGAAGTGTGAATTCGCCTTTTTACACAAACAAAATACCTGTTGTTTTTTTATTGTTGTAGCGAAGCGGCTACCTTGTTTTTTGTATCATGTGACAGACAGTCTGATGGGAAAAAAACGCGGCAAACAAAAAATAATCACCTGAGCTGTCAAGTTGACCTAGTAATGAATTCGCCTTGGTTCTATAACTATCCAAACTGCCGTACGTTAAGTTTTTCTAACATCAATGTTCGTGTAACGAGGTCTTTACTCAAGTTTTGTGCGAGAGATAGAAAAATTGCTGAATATTTGAGCACAGTCGTACTCGTACTCAGCAATTCGTTTCAGAACAAACAAAATTTAGTTTTAGAAAAAATATTGACAACAAAAGATTTAGAAAATAATTTTTTTTTTAGGAATTTATCGGTAAAAAAAAAAGACAGAAACTTTCATAGAAAATGCATCGATATCTTTTAAAAGTTTATCAATAAAAGAAAATTATAGATAAAAATTTTGTATAGAAAATTTACTTGTATCTAAATTTGCAAATACTAATTTTATTACAATGTAAATAAAAATTCATCATCCACATAAAAATTTCTTTTGTTTATAAATACACAAATATTTTTATTACGGATTTCCTCATTTTATTTTGGTTATCGTAATTACAAGTGTTATGTTTATTTTTTAACAAACACTATTATTGAATTAAATTAACAGTAGTTCAACCTAATTCCAAGAGAAAGTTAGTAGAAGTTTTTAGTAAAACTTACATGACTCATATACTATCACCCATCTGTTAAAAAATATCTTGTTGTGTTTAAAATTTGCTTAAGAAAATGTAAGTGTTACTGCATCCAGCAGTGACTCAAAAGTGTTTGTATAGAGAAAAATTTCAATCAGCGACGCGTGAAATTAAGAACATACTTTGCAGCGTTTAATTTAGAATGTATTATGAATATAGTATTACTTTTTTAGGTTAAAATTTAGAATAAAAGTTGTAAGCAAGTCACTTTAGAGAAGATGTACAGTTAAAGAAAAAACTATACATACACCTTACTATTTTTATCTTTTAGAGAACTAGTGATAAAATTAAACATAACTTTGATGTCAATGTTTACGACATTAAAAGTTAAGAATGGTGGAAGTAAATAAAAGTTTGAAAATATTGATCATTTATAAAGTATTGCCGATAAACATAGAATTCGGTGGGGAAAAAGTCTACATACAGCATTGGCAACTCTTAAAATGAAGAAGATAAAAGATCTAATAATTTGTTCAAAAATCCCTCTTTTGAATGGAAGGTTTACTTTTAATATGGCCGCCTTAGTATTTATATTCATCTTTTTAATTTTTTCTTTGCATTGAATGTAAACAATGTTCTCTATACAAAAAGTTCGTTGACATTGTGCTTCACACGATGAATTTATGCAACGAATATTTGCTGGGGCATTCGTCGTGATGGGCGAAATTCGTCGTTCGTCGTAGTTTTGGTACTAGAATCAATAAATTACACAAACTGCGAACATTATAAACTGCCTGGCTCACGATGTTGTTTCGTTAACGTTCGGTAATGTTTTGTTTTAAAATATGTGACTTATAGGCAACTATTGTTCAACTAACAGATAGATCGGAAGTAGACAAAGCAAATGATACAGCATCAGGGATAAATAAAGCATGTGCATCTGAATAGGTTTTTTGACTTTGAAAATTACGACGAACGTTAACGAAACGACATCGTGAGCCAAAAAATTTTACGTTTGTACAAACATTTTGCGTTGTTTATGGTGGCGTTTGCTTGTTTGTACAAATCTTTGAAGTTTTTGATTTTCATACAAACATCTTAAATGTATATGTTGTCGTCTAGTAATAAATTTTGTAATTTCAATGGAAATTTTGCAGAGTGAAGTGAAAAAGTTTTCTTATTAAAATTGTATAAAAGTTTTCCTTTTTGTACGAACTAAAAAAACCAAAGATTGTAGCAACAGAAACTTAATAAATAGAGACTATAACAATTTATATCTTGTGAACTTCTTATGGTGAGCAAATAATTTCCGCAATACCGTCGCCGTCTGCTTTCATCAAAAAAGTGTTTTATTTGTGTTTGTGTGAATTATATTTGTATCAATTATGTGCAAACGGAAAGCGTGTGTTTGTCAAACGGTTTGCGTAGTTAATTTGGCCCTTAATTTGCCAAATATGAAAGCGCTTTAAGTATGGCAAGTGGCAAGAAAAGCTTTTACCGTTAGAATTACAAAACATGCTGCAAAAAAAACGAAGTTGTCATAAGAGCCCAACTGAGCGGTTACAATTCAATTTGAAAAATAATAAAAATTCAATAATATTGAATTTAGTGCAATTTCAAACAATCGGTAAAATCTTTGCGCGAAAGTTTTGCTATGGATAAATTTTCTATAGAAAATTTTTATATCGCCTTAATTTTTTTGAAAGATTTTTAATCGATAAATAGAACATTTATGGATTAAAATTTTTTTCATGATTTTGTTGGAAACATTTTGTTGCAGAAAAATTTTATTAAAAAAGTTTTTCTCATTGGTACATATATTTAGAGAAAATTGTTTTTAGAAAGCATTTCGTGGATGTCAGTTGTTTTTTTTTTTCAATTACATACAAAAGAGGCATACAAATTTGAATATTGCTTTTATTTTCTATGTATGCACGAAAGGACTATTTTTAATAGTTTTTCGTAATCCGCAATTTCCCAATAAAATAATTTCTCGATAATTTTTAAAAAATAGTGGTTAACGGTATGAACATTTTTCTAATCTGACATTGATTTTATATCTTACATTAAAAAAACAGATTTTTTGTTTGAAATTTTGAAACTTACCTCCTGAAGCAATATAAAAACCACTTGGTGAGTATTTGGCAACATTAACAGCACACGAATGTTCAGTATAAACATCTGCGACAGCCGGATTCTATACAAGGAAAGTAAAAATAAAATATGTTGCATTTATTTATTCATTTTTCTTTATTTCAACACATAGGAAGCATTTAAAGCCAATTATATGTATATGTATTTAAAGTATAATTAATATCAATAAAAATTATAAATAGCTTGTTTTCTATGTTTCCCAGCTATCTATATGTCGACATTTCATAGGAACTACCCTAATCATCAGTAGACTTTGGAAATTTTTGAAAGTTATTCTCAAACATTCAACTTTATATCCCAACAATATAAATAAATTGTTGAGAATTTAAAAGAAAAATGCTCTAATAATACCTGTCAAAACACAAAAAACAAGCCTTTTCATTTATACACCTCTCTAACATTTCTTTACACCTTTCAAACATAAAATAAATGGTAGAAGCTAAAAATAGCGAATAAAAAACTTAATTGTTTGTATAATTAATATCTTAACACTAATCAAATAATTCCATATTTTAAAAGATATAAGTACAAGTGGCCCACTTGAGTGCCCAAGGAAGTCTATTCCAAACCTGTCACACCATAATTTTAAATAAGCTTTCATTTCATTTATTTACAAAAATATGCAATACAAAGCCTCAAGGGCCAATATAATTATATTACATCACAGCAGCATAGCCTGAGCTTTCAAAAAAAAAAAAGTAATATTCTAGATATTTATATGTGAACATTTCAGGTGGTGTTAATTAATAAAAGAGAAACTACTTGCTAAGACAGCTTAGGAGTTTTATAAGAAAACATAACAATGCGCAATTGAAGGTGATCCATGAAAACTACAGCCTAAGAACTGTGAAACATGCCAATTCCTCAGAACCAATACGGTAACTTCACTTTTCGCACTAAAGCGGATAATTGTTTATAGTTCATATGCATTGTTCCACGGCAAAAACGCGCACCGAATATGAAAGACCGGTTCCAAACGGATTAGCGGAGTGGTTCAGAACTTTTTTTGCGAGTTCCTAAAATCAGCTTTTAGAATTCCCAAAATCCTTCCACTTCCCCGGAAGATATACGCAACTCAAATTTTCGCACTATGTACATAATAATAACTCATATCGATCACTCCTTTATTGTGACATAGTCATAACTAAAAAAAACTTGTTTTGAGAAAAACGCATTTCAAATTTTTAGTTTTCATACAACTCTTAGAATTTTTTTTTTAAGGAAATATTTCGAAAGGAAACAGTTTTAAAGTAATTTGAATAGATTTTTGTTACAATATAAAAGGTAGTACTGTTAACAATTCTGCATTGTTAACTCGAAAAGCTAATTGTTATGTTGCAATAAAGGAGCGATATGACCTGGATTTCTGGTGTTGCAAACATACAAGTGAAATTAATAAGCGTTTTAAAAATTAAACTAGAAATTACTTTAACACACAATAAATATTCAAGTTTGTAAATAAAATATAGGTTCTACTCTTTATCTTAAATTTCTCATTGTTTTTCTTTTTTATTAATTTTTGATAATAGATTTATAGGTATGTACATATGTATGTATGTATGTCAAATATGCATTTGATATGCATGCAAAGTAAATATTTAGGACACACTGCCTTGAAAAGTAGAATCGAAATTTTGGAACATTCTCTTTTGCTTTATAATTTATCAATATACATATGTAGATACATATTTTCCAATATATTATTTGAATTTATATAAAAATAATTTATATAAACATATTTTTATTATTGTTTACACATTTAACGGTCTAATTGATTTGGGACAAATGTACATTTTTATTAGGTGGGGTGGAAGGAAATAAACATCAACATAAAGTGTGGGTGTGTGTACATAATGTACATAAGATAAATCACAAAATTTTATTAAAAAATATATAAAAGTATTGGTGAAAACAACCCACAAACCATCAAATAAACGAAATATAGAACAAGAATGTTTAGAAATATTAAAAATAAAAATCACATAAAGTATACTAAGATGATAGAAAAGCAGCAACAAATGCAGCTGATAGGTATAAAAATATAATTTCAAAAAGAAAATTAATACACATTTGACAACTTGCAATATATGTTATTTAACATATAGGTACATAAATAAGTATATAAAACGACTTACCTCTATATTACGTATTATAACGGAATTGCCGTTGGTATACAGGAAATTTTTACCTTTAGGATCAGAACCCAAAACAATTGGCTGGCCACGTTGAGTGCGAGGTAAAGTGGCATAAATAAACTCTAAAAAATATAAAACAAAAAAATTCATTGAAGCAATTACCATTACAATTAACGGAAGCGTTGGGGAAATGAGTTAAAACAGAATAAGAGCATTAAGAAAGTAAGCCAACAGTATAAACAGTTGAAGTTAAGCTAACACGTTAATCACAGTTTTGTTCTTTACATTTTTCGTGTTCTTATTAGCATAAAATATGTTTTACAATATGCCCAGCTGCTGTATATCTGCTGTGAATTGTAGCCAATGTACCACTAAAAAGTGTAAATACAATCAGATTCTGGGTGCGGTTACAGGTCAAAAGTGTAGAAAGGGGAACTAATGAAAAAAAAGAAATAAGTTTTGAATAGTATTTTTGCCTTTGTTCAGCTCTGCTTACGTCCGCAATAGCGAGCAGAAAAAATGCCGGCTGTCTTACAGAAGCAGCATTTTGACTGCTGTAATTATATACAAGTTTGTGTGTGTAGCTTAATGTAATTTGCCTGGCTGGCTTCAGTATCAGATAACAAAATGCAAAAAAGAACAAATAAAAAAAAGAAGTTAATACTGCACACGCTTTTTATAATTTCTATTTATGGCCATACAAACTCGCCATTAAACACATCTTTTTAAAATTTTGCTCTTTGTTGGAATATTATGACTAATTTCTTTTTTAGACAAATGAGATAAAATTAAAGATAGCAAATTTTTCCAAATATACACAAGATAAAAATAAACTTTCTTACTATTATCGTAGGCTGGTTGTTGTTGCTGCGCCATGTTAATATTTTTCTTTTACTGTGTAATTCAAATAAACTTTAATAATTCTTACAAATTGTACAAAAAAAATAAATTTCTAAAAAATATATATGTTTTTTGCTTTTTTCAATTTTTATTTTTAATAGCTAAAACAAACACTTCTTAACTTTACACACTCTTTTTTAACGTCTCGCTGCTGACTGAAGATAATACATAAAATATTTGTTTTTGTGTTCTATCTAGATTCGCTCAATTCGCCGCAGCTAAATGTCCATATATGGAGATAAATAGAACAATAGTAGAGGTTGGCAGCTCGTATTAATAAACTACAAACACTTCCGAAACAGCGGAATTGATAGTTAAAAAAAATTTGTGTATTAATTCGATATGAAAATAATATTTAATTCTCTACGTTCTCCAGCAAAAATGACAAAACTTCGTAAATGCTATGGATGTTTACATACAAAAGACCTTAAACATTAGCTGCACTGACAATTGGACTTGCTATGGTGGCACCTTCATGACTGATAATACATGTTTCGAATTTGAGTAACCAACGTTTTTTCTTGGCCACTGGTAACTCTAAACAATTATATATTCTGAACACTTCCTTACTGCAACAGCTGCTTTTGTGGTGTCAGAAAACAATTTGTTTACATAAAATTTTTTTTAGCAAATATAATATTAAATATAAAATATTAGTTGATGTTGCAACCAGCTAAACTAAAATTCACCAATCCCCTCTATGGCCAATTGATTGTAGGGCCCCCAGGCAGTGGTAAAACAACGTACTGTCAACATGCCTTCAAATTCTACCAAGAACTGGGACGCAGTGTTGCTATAGTCAATTTAGATCCAGCCAATGAAAATATGGAATATACTGCTAATATAGATGTAATGGAACTAATTACTGTACAGGATGTCATGGATATTATGCACCTGGGGCCAAATGGAGCCCTCATGTATTGTGCTGAATTTTTAGAGCAACACTTTGATGACTGGCTTCTGCCCAATTTACGCAAGCAATCAAGTAATTGTAATTATTTCTTCTTCGATTGTCCTGGACAGGTGGAATTATATACACACCATGCTTCCATGTCAAATATATTTGAAAGGCTAGAAAAACAGGGATACCATTTGGTGACTATCAACCTAATAGATTCCCATTATTGTAGTGAACCGGCTAAATTCGTTTCAACTTTATTGCTAGCCTTAAATATGATGCTACGTATGGGCTTACCTCATGTTAATGTTCTATCTAAAGCTGATTTGCTTAAAAAACATGAAGATAAATTACATTTTAATTTGGATTTTTATACAGATGTTTTGGATTTAAAATATTTATTGGAAGCCTTAGATGACACAACTTCTTTAAAAAAATATAAAAAACTTAATGCTGCCATTTGTTCCATGGTAGAAGATTATGCCTTGGTATCTTTTCAACTGCTGGACTCTCGCAATACGCAAAGTATGTTACGTTTGCGTAATCATATAGACAAAGCAAATGGTTATATTTATAAAGCAGGTGAAGAACAAAGTGTAAATAGTTTAATGGCCTGCGCTGTAGGAGCTGAATCAGAAGCGTCAAGGCAAACAAATGATATTGATCCCTATTTGAAGTGAATATTAAATAAATTTGATATAGGTAAAAGAGGAAATATATGTGTTTCATTCAATGAATTAAATTGTTACTGCTTCAGATCCATAGGTTAGGTTAGGTTAGGTAGGCAGGCCGCTGGGTACCCCGGAATAATCTAGGTTGTCCAGCTCATTTGGGTCCTGTAGTCGTTCCCTTTGTGATTGCCTGAAAAAATAGGATAGTGGAGTGAAGAAAAGAAGTTATAGGAATATAGTGAGAGGAAAGGATGGGCGGTGGTGGAACGGAGAGGCGGGAACCTTTTAGTGTAGCGTTACATGCTGCTATACTAGCCATCCGCAGCTTCTTATGAAAGAGGCTAGCGCGGTCGGTTTGATCGAGGCCAGACAAGATAGTCTATTGAAGCTCCGCTCGCCTAAGTGTCTTAGACGATGATGCTCCAATGCCGGGCATGTGCCGAGGAGGTGAAGGATCGTCTCCTCCTCGTCTTGGCAGCTTCTACAGAAGTCGTTATGGGGTAGTCCTAGTCTCCTAGCGTGGTTCCCAAACGGGCAATGGCCAGTGATGACTGCTACAGTCACTCTTAGTTGAGATCTGGGCAGTTTTAGTAGCTCCCACGTTCTCTTAGAGTTAATATGCGGCCACAAGTTCTTTGATATAAGGCATGTGGGCTCTGTGAGCCACTTTTCTTGTGCACGTTCCAGTGTATGGAGTTTTATTCTTTTCCAGCACGCTGTTAATGGTTGTCCGCAAAAGGGGTCTATATCCCTATTTTCTAGGGCTGTCCCTTTTTTGGCTAAGTCGTCGGCGATGTTGTTGCCATTGCTGGACCCATGTCCACGTACCCATTTTAGGGTTATGTTAGAATGTCTCGCCATCTTGTTTAAAGATGTCCGGCATTCCTGGACTAGACTAGAATTGGTGTATATTCCAATCAGGGATTTGATGGCGGCTTTGCTGTCCGTTACTATCATGATATCCCTACCGAATATCTTGTAAAACGTCAACCATCTGGCCGCTTTATTTATGGCCGATATTTCAGCCTGAAGAACACTGCATCCATCTGATAATCTGAAGGATATTTTAGTGTTAAATTCTTCTATGTAAACGCCACCCCCAACCCTTTCCCCCTTTCTGGACCCATCCGTGTAGACATAGAAGTATCCAGATTCTAGGGGGGATTCCTCGATTTGGTAGCCAAAGCTCCTTGAGAGGAATGGTTTTGGGATGCAGTAGTCAATTAGATCGGGGATTAGGTCCCTTCCAATTTCCAGTATATTGGCATGTCCCCACGGTCTGTGGGCCCATTGGTTGCGGAGTCCAGTGATTTCCACCATACTGATACTCCATAAAATATTATCGGTTTTATAACCATGTCATAAAGCCACACAACTCCTTTTGGTTGTATGCCCCATGTTGAGCCTATTGCTTTTTTACATAGATAGATGGCTATTGTAGCCTTGGTTACTCTAGCCTGTATGTTCTCTTTCCATGATAGTTTGCTGTCAAGAATGACGCCTAGGTATTTTGCCTTATTCGATAGGATAAGTGCGGTACCATCCATTTTTGGAGGTGTGAAATGTGGAATTTTATACTTCTTAGTAAAAAGTACGATTTCCGTTTTCGCTGGATTTGTCTTTAGTCCGCATTGTACGCTCCATTGACTTACCATCTTCAGAGCGTATTCCAACTGCTCTGTTATGGTGTCTAAACGGGTACCAGAGACTGCAATCGCTACGTCATCGGCGTAGGCTACAGTCTTTATCTTATTTTTATCTAGATCGTTGAGCAGAGTATTCACTACAACATTCAGATCCATGTTCCATGATTCTTTTGTAATTGAAAACTTTTTGAAATACAGTTTTTTTCTTGTTAAAATTTAATCAAGATTTTAATGACAATATTTAAATGTTACAAATGTAAACAAAATCAAGTATAAATTATGTATGATGATGCATAAATTTAATTATAATTTATGCTGGTTTTTTATTCACGAACATGTAAATGCTTATACAAACATATGTACATACATACGTAATCGTATGTATGTACATGCTCATATTGGATAATATTTATATAGGGTGTTTTTTTAAGCTAGATAGAACTTTAAATTGTAAAAAGAAACACAAAAAATTAAATTTTGATGAAACATTTTTTTTATTTGTTTCAGTATACTCTGACAAATCATCATGAATAGACTCACGCTTGAACAACGCTACGAAATTATCCAAATTTACTTTGAAAATCAGTCGTCGATTCGCGCAACTTTTATCGCAAAATTGTGTTCAGCGATGAGGCGCATTTTTGGCTTAACGGGTTTGTTAATAAGCAAAATTGCCGCATATGGAGTGAGACCAATCCACAAGAGACCCTACAGACTCCATTACATCCAGAAAAATGCACTGTTTGGTGCGGTTTTCATGCTGGTGGCATCATCGGACCTTATTTCTTCAAAAATGAGGCCGGAGCTCGCGTTACGGTCAATGGAGATCGTTACCGCACCATGATCAATGATTTTTTGTTTGAAAATATGGATGACATTGATCCGGAGGAGATGTGGTTTCAACAGGATGGCGCTACGTGCCATACGGCGAACGCAACCATCGACTTACTGAAATCAAAATTTGGCGATAAGTTGATTTCGAGAAATGGACCTGTCAATTGGCCTCCAAGGTCGTGCGATTTGACACCTCTCGATTATTTCCTGTGGGGCTACGTGAAGTCACTGGTTTATGCTGATAAACCAGCAACAATTGACGCCTTGGAGGCCAGCATTGTTCGTGTTGTTCGTGACATACGGCCAGCAGTGCTCGAAAAAGTGGCCCAAAATTGGACGTCCAGAATGCGCTTCGTCAAGAACAGCCGCGGTGCCCATATGCCCGAAATCATTTTCAAATATTAATGTCACGTATTGATCTTTCGAATAAAAAAAAATTTTGATTACAATTTAATTTTTTGTGTTATTTTTTACAATTTCAAGTTCTATCGGGCTTAAAAAAACATCCTATACATACATATGTATGTACGCACATTAGATTTATTTATTCAAAGTAATATAAAAGCCACTCTTTGGCCAATTTAATATATTACAAGGTGCAGATCTAAACATTCTATTATTGTATGCATATTAATTTAATAAAATCAACGGTAATATATATAGAAAAAATAAATAAAATAAACTAAAAGTTTAGTTCAAAAGTTCATAGGTTCCCCAACCTGATAAAATGTTTTTATAAATAATGTACAAAAGAGAAAAAGAAAGATCCCAACAGTGAAAGCGAAGTAAATTAAACCAAGTGACAATAAATGAATTTTAGTTTGTAAGATGCTTCTTAAGTTTCAAACGAAAGGCATTATTTGAGTGAGTGAAAATTCTTAGTTCCAGAGCCAAATAGTTCCATATTCGAGCTATTCTGACAACATTAGGGGCATTAGTGTTATATGGAATAGGGGCATTAGTGTTATATGGAATATCTTAGGAACGAGATGTGAATAAGCTATAACCTCTTATTTTGTGGAGTTTGGTAAAACATACATGAGCTAAAAAATTAGGGCGGTAGGGCTTTACATCGAGGTCAAAGACCAGGCAAACCGGCTGAAATTACTCAAAAAGCTTAAGAACTGTCTCTGAGTCTTAGGGAGTAAAATAATTGTTGTTATTGTTCATTATTAAACTATAATTATACTTTTGAGTGTGAATGTAAAGTAAGTCACATCCTTTTTATTTTTGCTGATCTTGGTAACGTTTAATATTAGGATTGATTATATCTTTGTATCCATTAGCTATATATTTGTATGTATCGATTTTAATATCATTGGCCAGAAGTGGCTTAAAATGTTACATGAATAAAGAATAAAATTAAGACCGAACCCCACTAATATTTCTCCGTCTACATTTTCTGTGAACATACATACCCCCTAACTGCTCTCCTTAAAGATGCTCCTATAAAAAAATTAGTTTTACACATTTGATGGTCAACGGCCCTAACTAGCCCCAGAGGGTTCTTAGATTATGACTGACTTCCAATATTTGTGAAAATTCAGTATTTTTGTAGAACTTACCTAGCTTCCATCGTCGCACATTGGTTGGTCCCCATATGAAAGCGTCATTTAAAAAAATATATAGATGTATATATATATATATATATATATATATATATATATATATATATATATATATATATATATATATATATATATATATATATATATAAAATTTGGATATCAGCATACATGGCACAAAATGACAACAACAAGTTTATTGTAGTCGCTATATACAGATCTCCAAGCAGTGCAGAAAATGAATTTATAGAAGCTTTCACAGAAATATTAGAAAAAAATTTGTGAATTAAGTAATGACGTCAGAATTGCAGGTGATATATGTAAATATAGACAGCAAACAAGCAAAGTCATTATAGAAATAAGATTAAATGGCTTTTAGATGATAACGGATTAAAACAGGTTATAGAAGATTTTACAAGAGTAACACAGAATTCAAAAACACTAATAGACTATGTTATAACTAATAATAGAAAAATATCGGCTAATATAAACATTTCAAATAAAATATCGGACCATGAAGCTATAGATATTATAATAGAAAATGTTAGGCACAGAAACAAAAACACAACCAAAGAAATTGAAATTTTTAAATATGACAAACAAAAATTTAAAACAGAAATTCAAAGGTGTCTGCAAGAAGGCAATAACGGTGATATAGACGATAAAGTCAACAGTTTAGACGAATGTTTGGTGAATGCGGTAAAAAAATTAAGTAAAAAGAAAACTGTTACAGAAACTATGGAGTGCAAATGGTTTAATGACGAAATAAGTAGATTGAAACAAAGAAAAATTAACAGTTATCAACGAGCAAAGCTCGAAAATACGAATGAAGCATGGATAAAATATAAAGAAATTCGAAATATCTACAAAGTGAAAATACAAAATGAAAAGAATAAATATGTCAATAACAAAATAACTTGTGCCAAAGACCAGAAAGAAATGTGGAGACTTATAAAAAACTTAATTTTAAGAAAACCAAAAAGTGCAATCGAAACTGTGATATTTAATGATGTAGAATATAAGAATAACTGTGATATAGCCGAAAAATTCAACAAATATTTCGTTGACAGTGTAAGATCAATAAGAAGTGTGATAAATAAGGAACTATATGCTCACAACGTTCATGTGGTAGACTCCCAATTCAAATTCAGGGTAGTATCTCCAGCAGAATTAAGAATAATATGCGAAAACCTAAAGAATAAGCCAGATTTTGATAAAATCAATAGCAAAATGATACTGGACAATTGGAATATAATAGGAAGTGTAATACTTGACATTATAAATACATCGCTCCAAACGGGCGTGTTTCCGGAAAATTGGAAAACATCAATGATTACTCCAATTGAAAAGATTGCAAGAACAAAAAAGTGTGAGGAATTTCGACCAATTAATGCGCTAAAAACATGTGAAAAGCTTATGGAGAAAGTAGTTAAAGAACAAATGGAACAATATTTGGAAAATGAAAACTTACTATCAAAATACCAGTCTGGATTTAGAAAAAATTTCTCATGTGAAACGACGGTCAATTATGTAGTTAGCAAGTGGAAAAAAATAGAAAAACGTCGAAAAATAGTTGCATTGTTCCTTGACTTCAAACGAGCTTTTGAAACCATAGACAGGAATATTCTTCTTCAAAAAATTTATAGTTACGGCATTCGAGATAAAGAATTAAAGTGGTTTGAAACATATCTCACCGGAAGAAAACAGATAACAAAAGTAAACAACGTGCAATCGAAATCTATAATTAATGAATACGGAGTACCTCAAGGATCAATTCTGGGAGCTTTACTATTTATAATTTATATTAATGATCTACCAAACGTATTAAAAAAATGTAAAATAATTATGTATGCAGATGACACCCTAGTGTTTGCAGAAGGAGAAACCGATCAACAATGTTATGAGAACTTAACAGCTGATATGAAAAATATAAATTCGTGGTTAAATATGAATAAGCTTAAATTGAATGAGAATAAAACAAAACTATTAGAACTAAATACAAACAGCGACGTAATTCTTAAAATAAACAATCAAACAATAGAAAAAGTAAATGAATCAAATATTTAGGACTAATAATTGATAAAGAACTAAAATTTAAATCGCACTTGGACTTTACGTGTAAAAAGATTGGTAAAAAAATTAGTTTTTTCAAAAGAATAAGGAAACAAATATCCATCACCACGGCATTAAACATTTATAATACAATTATTAAACCTCATTTTGAATTCTGTTCCACAATTTTATATTCATGCTGCACGTCACAACAAATCGAGCGCCTGCAAAAGCTTCAAAACAAAGCAATGCGATCAATTCTTAAATGTAACAGATATACGTCAATTAATTTTATGCTACAATCTCTCAAATGGCTAAATATAAAACAGAGGATTGCTTTTAACACATTAAATTTCATCCAAAAACTGAACCGAGGAGAAGCACCACAATATTTAATAGAACAAATTTCATATGTGGGAGAAGTCCAACCTTATAACCTGAGGAATATGAACAATTTCAGGATCGAAAGAGTTAATTCATCAGCCATGCAAAGAAGTTTATTCTACAAGGGATTACAGCTTTATAACACTCTACCGGGCTATGTAAAAAACGAGCAAAATATATTTCAATTTAGAAATTTTGTATCAAATTTTGTTAAATTAAATATACACTAGATTTATTTTTTTGTTATTATTAATTCAAAAATTATTATTTTTTTTTTTTTTTTTTTTTTTTTTTTGTAAAAAGTATTTTAATACTAATAAAGAAACCAAACTAAACTAAACTAATATATATATATATATATATATATATATATATATATATATATATATATATATATATATATATATATATATATATATATATATATATATATATATATATATATATATATATATATATATATATATATATATATATATATATATATATATATATATATATATATATATATATATATATATATATATATATATATATATATATATATATATATATATATATATATATTTAATTTGAATAATATATATTTTATAATTAAATCGATACGTTTTTATTATCGGAGCGCTATTTCTTTCTAATAATTTAGTTTTGCTTTCCATTTGTTTGGCATCTTATTATGTCATGTAAGTCGTTCACTGATATTTTTACATACAGAGCATTCTAAATGAAAGACATATTTCAGTGAAAAGAGCTGAACTAAAAAGAGCACTCTCATAAAAGAGTTCATGAGCCCAACTCTACAACGTTTGCCGGGTCAGCTAATAAAATATTGTGCCAATTTCACCATAGCGAAGCTGTTCGTTCGTTCGCACAATTACATTTGAAACAAAAACAACTTTCAAAATTTTGTTATTGTTTTAAATGTAATTGTGCGAACGAACGAACAGCTTCGTTACCGTGAAATTGGCACATTATTCACGCAAATTTGAGGTATGATGTACTTCCGAAAAACGAGTTTGCAGCTCTAATGAGATCACATGTTATGTAACATGTATGTTAAAGAACCCACCTTTTAAATAGGTTAAGTTATGTTTAACATGCTGCCAGCCATTGAAAGCCGGCCCATTTGGGTTTAATTTGGTCCCTTTTAAATAAGTTTACACAAATTCTAATTTTCCTATGTTTGCAGGGATGTTCATAGCAATTTACATATGTACTTAAGTATGATGAGTGTGTGCATATTAATGCACATTAGTATGACTTTAAAGTTTTTTTTTTATTGAAAAAGCATTAAATGCAACATAAATGACTATAAAAAAAAAAAAAAAAAAAAAATAAAAATAAAAAAATGGGAATAAAAAGAATAAACAACAGATTTCCTACTAGTATAGGAAACTTATTAGCAATCGTTTTTAAATTTTAAGAGGGTGTTTAAAAATGTTGTAAGGATTAAAAAACATTTTTTTTCCCCAAAACTAGAAATTAAAGATCTCAAAACTAGTGCTATAATCCGCTAACACAATTTATATTAATTTAAAAAGTTCTGGAAGTGTATCTTATGGTTGGCTAAATGAAAGATAAGAAAGAAAACGACGGAGAGGATTCGAACTCTGCCGAGAATGGTAAAAGTGCTTATATTGTAAACATTTTTATATTTTACATATATTGTAAAAAGAAAAAAAAAATCGTCGAAATGAAACTAGAAGCGATTATTAACAAAAAAGGTTATTTATATTATTCACAGCATACAAAATGTATATAAAAGTTTTTTTTTTAGCTTTTATTTATTTATTGCATCTTCACAATGTGAACTAGCAATAAGTATTCAAATCTTAATACTAAATACAAAAAATGAGCTAAGTCCAGCCAATACTAGACGAAAAGTTTTATTTTGAGTCAATTATATCGGTAAATCACCTATTTAACGCTCTAATGAGAGAAATTATATGAGGGTGGAGTAAGATGGTAAATACAAAAGAGTCACAACTGAAAGTTATAGAAAACTGACCTTTTTTCGGTTTTTTATGTTTTCACAAACATAATATGAAATTGAAAAAAAGTATAGCAGAACCTTCAGAACACAAATAATAAAATAACACATTTTCTGGCAACTGTTTTCTTTGGTTTCGGGGCTTTACAACATCTTGTGAATAGAATTGCCTAAATAATTCTTTTTAACCCTTTTTAAAATCACCCTTTCTTCAAATAAAATATTTACTTACATTTAAATTAAAGTGCATTTGCACAGTTGGTTATAGTAACAAAATTTTATAAATGGCAAAAACAAAAGCTAAAACGGAAATGCACATAGTGACATTAAAAACGCAACATTTTTCCTATTGTTAAATTTCCGTTTAGTTTAAGGAATAAGCGAAGGACGAATGGCTGGCCCATGACTTGAAAGCAGTAGTAAACTGAATTGGAGAAAAATTGCAAAGCGGCAAGAAAACTAAAGAAATTTATGGAAGTAAGAACATACATACTTACATATCTAGTTTGTATGTGTACTCGTATATTATAAACGCATATATTTTTTTAATTAAGCTGCAATAATTTTTTTTGTGAGTATTTGACCTGAAAGAACGCACTACAGCAGATCTTTAAGTGCTGTCCATACCTGACATAAAAACACTAACAGGAACAGCAAAATACTGTTACTGTCTGGTGTAGACTGCAAATGTTACTGTTTTCTTGCCGTCTTCACACGGCCGTTAAGACATCTGTTTTAAAAGCTCTGTCTTAACAGAAAATGACATTTTAATTGGAAAAAAGTAAAAATTGTTTTAAATTACAAAAAATTGCAAACAAATTTTGCAATAAAAATATTTTTTTTCCACAAACCATAAAAAAGGGCATAAAAAGTGATGATGTGCTTTTGTTGATAGAGTTAAAATTATGAAATTTCAAGACATATGTATGTGTACTCCACCATGTAACAATCGGAACGTCAAAGGTATGTTTTAATAGTACGTCTTAAGGCCTTGCTGCATTATCATACACAAGGCGAATTCATTACCAGGTGAACTTAACAGCACAGGTGATTATTTTTTGCTTCTCGCGTTTTTTCCAATGAGACTGTCAAATTTTTTGTCTTTTGTTTACAAACTTTTTCGCGCCATTTTAATCTGAAGGTTTTTTTTGCATGAATTAGTGCAATTTCAAGAAATTTGTGTGAATTTAAAAGTGAAAACTAATATCATCTGTGATTTTTATTACAAACAATTATAAAAGCTTATATTTAACGTTTATATAAAATTTTTTCTCTGCTGAGCAATCTTAGGCGAATTTAGATTATGACATTCACGATATGTTTTACAATAACAAAATACATAGTACTGAATTCGCCTTTCCGCTTGCATTCACCTGTATAAAGTCGCCTTGATCATACACGATCGTGCGACCTACTAAATAAAGCATGTGTGCTGAAAAAGTACTAAAAGTGCGACCGTGCGATAGAGTTTTTGACAAATCGTATTTTTCGAAATCGAAATTTTTTTTGAAACATTTCAAAACATTATGATTTCTGTGCAATCAGTGTGGTATATATTGTGAAAAATATGAGAATATTGTTGGTGCCTCGAAAAAAATTTAAGTAATATGAAATTATTATGTTAATAAAAGTTCTTAATTATTTTATTGTGTATATAAAATAATGCTATTATACTTGAATAATAGTGTGGACGACAAACGCCGTTTTGAAACGATTTTTTCAAGTCGGCCAGGCTTTTGAAGCAGTTTCCTGTGAATGAGTCGTTCGATCGTGTAGGATAGTGAATCAGGGCCTTCAACCGGTTTTCATGTCTAATGTAGACTATAGCTATTGAATATAACAAACGATGCGGTTTGGATAAATTTATTTGCAAGCAGAAATAAAAAAAAAAAAATAATAAAATATAGGAGACAAAACAATCTTATGTGGTCTTTTGGGGCACGAATGAGAATGAGTTATAAAAATCCTTTATATAAAATATATCCATTATTTGCTATAGAAAATTTAACTACTATACAAATTTTCTATTAGAATATGATCGATTATATTTTTTTTTTATAAAAACATTATTAATTATAATTTTTGTAAAAAAATTGCCAGTTATTAAAATTTTCTCGACAAAATTTGTCTATTATAGAAATTTTCTTCAGAAAATTTTTATTAGAAAGCTCCTTTTGAAAGTTCTTAATAATGGAAAGTCTTTACATATATAAAACATGTTATATAAATTTGCTATAGAAAATTTAACGACTTCAGAATTTGTATATAAAAATATTATCGAAATTTTTTTTTTTTTTTAATGAATTTTCTTCATAATAAAATATTGCATAAATTAATCGATTATGGAACTTTTTATCGATAATTTATCGCTTTCAATAGTTTTCTATAGAAAATTTGTTAATCATTGCAATTTCCCATAAAATATTAGACAGTTGTTAAAATTTTCTCAAGAAATATAGTATTTTCATTATTGAAAGTCTCTATATAAAACATTGATTATATACATTTTTATGGAGTTCAGAAATTGTCTATAAAAATAGTATCGCGTATAAAAATTTCTTCTAGAAAGTTTGCATATTATTGAAATTGTTTATAGAACACATATCGATAATAAAAAATTTTCTGTACTCATAATAAAATAGTGCATAAATTAATCGATTATATATGACTTCTAAAAGTTTTCAATTGAAAAATTGTCAGCCATTGAAACTTTCTTTAGAAAATTAATCAATTATAGAAATTTTCTCCAGAAAATTAGTCGTTCATAGACATTTTCTACCGATAATATATCGATTATAGGAATTTTATACAGAAAATGTATCAAATATATCAATTATTTTCTATAGAAAATATAACAACTATAGAAATTTTCTATTAAAATATGATCTATTATAAAAACTTTCTATAAATAAGTCATCAGTTATACAATTTTTTTGTAGAAGAATTATCAGTTATTAAAATTTTCTCAAGAAAAGTTGTCGACTATAGAAATTTTTTTTAGAAAACCTATAGATTTTTATTAGAAAGTTTATAAGTTATTGAAAGTCATATTGATTATACTCGTATACATTTTTTATAGAAAATTTAATAACTTCAGAAATTGACTGTAAAAAGAATTATCGAATATAAAAATCTTCTTCAGAAAGTTTGTGGATTGTGGAAACTGTTTATAAAAAACATAATATACATTTTCTGTAGAAATTTATCGACTATGGAAATTTTATTCATAGTAAACTATAATTTAAAAAATTAGTCGATCATAAAACTTTTTAAAATTGTAGATCACTGAAATTTTCGTTAGAAAATTAGTCGGTTATAGAAATCTTCTATCAATAATATGCCGACTACAGAAGTTTTATATAAAACATTTATCAATTGCAGTTTATAGAATTAGAAATTTGTTAAATATTTTTAGTTTTTTATATTATATTTATATTTTCAAATCCCACTGGGTGCTGATGAGTAGTGTAGTGACTACGAAACGGCTAGTTGTCTCCAGCTAAAGACTTGATTATTTTTTGTCTTGTCTTCTTCAATCAATAATTATTGATCACAGCAAATTTGTATTGTAAAAAATCGTTCTTAAGAAAAAACTTAAGAAAGGAAAAACTTGAACTAAACCCCGATGTACATATCTACAAACAAAAAAATGTTAATTTATATTATTTTTTATTTGATATTTTTAGTTTTAAAAGAATTTATCGATCATAGAAATTTTCATTGATAGTTTATAGTTTATAAAAGTTTATCGCTTAAAAAATTTGGCGATCAAAGAAATTTTCTTTAAGAAATTATTTGATCATAAAATTTTTTCTTTAAAACTTTTTTCCATTTAGAAAATATATCGAATATAAAATTTTTCGAACGATAATTTATGTAGGAAATTTATTGAATAAAAAAGTTTTCTACAGGAATTTTATCAATTATTTGTTTATGTTTAGAAAATTTGTCGTTTATAAAAATTAGTGGTAAAAAATTTATCGATCAATTTTTTACGGAAAATTTGGCGATTACAAAAATTTTCTATCAATAACTTATGAATTCTAGTAATTTTTGTAGAACTAGCCTATAGATAATTTATTGGTTATAACATTCTTTATAGAAAATTTCTTGGTTATAGAAATTCTTTATAGAACACTTTCTAATCATAGAAGTTAATCGATGATATACATTTTCTATGGATTAATTATAGTAATTTTCTTTAGAAAACTTTTCAAGTTGAGAAACTTTGTTTAGAAAGTGTCTTGATTACATAAATTTTATATCGTTAATATATCGGTAGCAGAAATTTTATATAAAAATTTATCAAATATAGAAGTTTTCTACAGAAAAATTGCCGACCATTTGTTTGTTTTTAGAAGAATTGTCGATTATAAAAACTAGCGGCAGATAATTTATTGATCAAAGAAATTATTTCTAGAACATTTGTTGATTATATTAATTTTCAATGGAAAATTTGTCGATTTCAGAAACTTTCTGCCGATGGCTTACAAGTATGAAAAGTTCTAGATACTTTTTTATAGAAATAATCTATTATTTATTGATTATAAACATTTTGTATAGAAAATTTGCTACTTATAGTAATTTTTTATTGAAAATTTGCCGATTATAAAAGTGCTCTATCGATAATTTATGAATTTTGGAAATTTTTTGCAGAAATAATTTATTATTTATTGATTATAAACATTTTTCATAGAAAATTTGTTGGTTGTAGAAATTTTTATAGAACATTTTTCGTTTATAGAAGTTAATTGATGATATAGATTATGTATGGAAAGTTATCGATTATATCAATTTGCATTAGAAAAAATTTCAACCAGAGACACGTTCTTTAAAAAATATCGAATATAGAAATTTTCTATCGATAGTTTATCGATATAAATTGTTTTAGAAAATGCTTCAATCAGAGAAACATTGCTTAGAAAATATATTGATTACAGAAACTTTCAATCCTTAATTTATCGATTACAGATATTTTTATATAAAATTTATCGAATAAATAAGTTTCAGAAAATTTCTTGGTTATAGTAATTTCTTAAGTAAAATTAGTTGCTTATAAAAATTCTCTACCGATAACTTATGAATTCAAGAAATTTTTCATAGAAGTAATCTACAGATAATTTATTTATTATAAACATATTTTATAGAAAGTTTGTTGGTTACAGAAAATTTTTCGATTATAGAAGTTCATCGATGATATAAATTTTGTATGAAAAGTTTATCAATTATAGGAAATTTTTTAATTAGAGAAAGCTTCTTTGGAAAAAGTATCGATTACAGAAACTTTCAATCCATAATTTATCGACTACCGAAATTTTTTGTAAAAGAAGTGACCGAATAGATAAGTTTTTTTAATAGGAAATTTACATAGCATTGTGTTTCTTTCTAGAAAATAATTGAATTATAAAAATTAGCGGTAGATAGTTTATCGATTACAGAAACTCTCTCCAGAAAATTTGTTGGTTACAACACAATTCCTACGTAAAATTTGACCATTGTAAAAAATTTGTACCGATAACTAACGAGTTATAGAAACTTGTTATAGAAATAATGTATAGACAATTTATTGAATATAAAAATTTTGTATAGAAAATTTGTTGGTTGTAGAAATTTTGTTTGAAAAACTTATCGATAGACATTTATCAATCATTTAAATTTTCTATCGATAAAATATCGATTGTAATATATATGTATATGTAACATCTAGCGATAGTTTTTCGAAATTTTCTTTGCAAAATTTATCATATATAAACACTTTCCCAATAACTATTATCGATTAAACAAATTTTCTTAAGAAACTATAATTTTTAAAATAATTTTCTTTTTAATTCATAATTTTCTATAGATATTTTTTTTTTTTGGTAACCTCTACTGGTTATACTGTTTTTGGTTTTGCCACTTAAATATTGTTTGTTTATTATTTGATCTATTTTTGATTGCTCGCTTTTAGTTATTTGTGTAGGGGTTTTTAAGTTCGCTGTTTAAAATTAAAATTTGCTACTGTTTTCATGATTTATTATGCTGTCGTTCTATTACGTTTTTATTTTTCATTAAGAGCCGTTAAAAAACAAAGAAAAAAAAACACATTCGTGCGTTTTTAATTTTCTAAAACATCATTATTTTCATATGCACGTTATTGTTTTTCAACGTTTGATTTTTATATTTGCTCCCTTCTGCAAAAGTCTTTTAACAATTGCAAATTTTCATATAACACATTGTATTATGACCAACTTCCGGTTTTCAGTTGTATTGTAACTGCTGTTGTAGTTTTGTTCTCTATTTTTGTTTTTACAAAATTACTTTCATAACAGAACGGAAATTTATAATAAACTCTATACTTTAATGTTTGTTTTAATGGAGTTTGAATATAAAACTCAGGCCTAAATGGCGTCTGTTATTTACGTAATAAAACTTTATTATTTATTTTCTTTTTTTTTAATTTTTATAATTTAATAACTGTTTCGTTTATGTTAATTAAAGTTTTATAAGTGAGTTTTGTTTATTGAAATACTCGTATTAAAGCAGCTCCCTAAAGTATGCTTCGAGAAATGACTTATATTTTGCTTGTTGCGTTTGTGAGATTTATCTATTAACATTGTTGTTTAGTAACACTGGGGCCAAATCACCGCATACGATATCGAGCAAAATTATCGAAATTTTTTACTTTGGTATCATGGCATACGATATCGAATAAATTGTATTGCAATAATATAAAAAAGTTAAAGGATTTATTTTTGTATTCGTATACAAAACGTAAACATATGGTCTTCAATCTATTACATTTTGTTTAAATTACGATCCGATATGCTTCGTTTGCTATTTATAATCTAGATGTATCGTAATGTTATTCGATACGATAGTTAATTCGATATCGTATGCGATGATTAGACCCCTGATTTTTAGCAGTTTTATTGTGATGCATTAAACACGTAGTAGATGTCAAACTACTGACTTCATTATACAGACATATTTATTTATGCATTTATATTATTTTATTTACTTAAAGTTTGGGCAATACAACACAACAAGAACAAGCCGTATATTGCAGTATTGGGTAGTGATTTGGATAATAGTTTGCAATTATAATTAATAATAAAATAAAAAGAACAAAATATATATGTATAAAAAACTAAATAAAAAACAAAGATATAATTAAGTAAACGAAAGATATATTGAGGATATTGTTAAAGCTAAGTTTACATGATAATGCAATACATTTAGATTTTGTGGTAGGAAAATATCACGTAATTCTCTCCGTACATAAAACAAGAATATAAAAATGTGTTCTAAGTATTATTCATCTTTACATTTGTGGGACAAGAAAATCAAAGTGTAATTATGACAGAAAATTACTAAAATATTTCCAAAACAATCTACAATATTCTTCATCTGCAATTGGTGGGGTTTGTAAATGCTGTACCACCTTCAATAAATACTCAAAGTGTTGCCATTGTAAATTTAACAATATAACTCTGATGTGATGAGAATACAGAGTTTTCCGAAATAATTTACGACCGACCGCTTGCCAATCTTTGTATTAGTATTTCTCTCCTACTGAACATATTTGCTACTGAGGCAGTGACGTCTCCTGAAGCCAACTTTGAGAGTTTCCAAAAACATTGGAACCGCTTCAGTAACCGAATCGAAACCTGGGTTTCTTATTCGGTTGCTTTATGTAGCTACCACCATCATTTGGAGTTCGTACGATATAATTCTTTTGCAAAAAGTGTGAATTTAAAAAATATGTTAAAAGTTTGTACAATTAAAAGAAAAAAACTATCTTGAGTTTTTTGTTTTTTGACAATAGAATTCTAATTATTCGTTTCAATAGGGGTTTCCTACGGGCTAATGTTGGTCAAACCTTTGATTTAAATTTTAAATAAATTAAAAACAATTTTTATGAGTTTTTTACTCGACGTTTCGTTCGCTTTTTTCGAACATCTTCAGGAGCATATTTTATTTAATCAGGCACTAACAAATACAATAAGATGGTTTAGTTCGATGTATTATAATTAACACTAACTGTGTTGGTCTACTTACTATTTGTTTTTTTTTCATGCTATTGAGTTTTTTTGTTTTTTTGACCATAGAATTCTAATTATAAGAAAAAAACTATCGCTGTGTCGCGGGTTGTGTTAAATAAGCAAAAAAAAGTCTTTGCAAGCTTTTTACTGATCTTGAAAGGTAGCCATCTGAAGGCATTCTTATATATTAGGTAAGTATATATTAGGTAAGTTCGACAGTTGAGCATTTCAAAAATAAAAAATTATTTTTAATAGATACGAAAAGTCGACAAACTCAAAATCGGTCATGACTTTCTGATGAAGAGATCGGGAAAATATTAGATTTAATGAATTTCGAGAGCGATACTGATGCAGAATATGTGGATGTTGATGCTTGCTATGTAGTGTCTCATATCAATATTGGGTTTGATGAGACAGTAAATAAATTGGTGAATATGTCAGGTGCAATACTGGTATCGGAATGTAACTTCAAGCATAAGTTCAGCGTCACTGGCAAAATTGTTATCTCCTGCTTCAAATATTCCACCATCACGAATGCTCGTCGAGCCTGCTGAACAAAATATCATTCAACCTGAAGATGGTATTATAAATGAAACAGGAGAGTTTATTGGATCCATTTCCGAAATAGATCCAAAATCTCACACTTTCAAAAAGAATGTTGTGGCACCAAACGAACTTAGTGTTGGATAACTCTGCGATTGAATTTTCTAAGCTTGAACTGGGAAAATATCTCAAAAAGCTTGATTCGCCATTCAAATGCTTTGAATATTTTTCTCTTCCCCACTATTATTAATTATATCTTTGAACAATCTAATTTATATGCCAATCGAAGAGACATCACAACATACTTTTTTACAATAAATTGCGCGCTATAAAATTCAAGTGAAAAGCAACATGTATATAAACCGACTTATCGAAAATATTAGTATAATAATATTATTAGCCTATATTTTCTGTAATAGAATTATTTTTTTTCTGTATATTCTTTACTTTTAGAAAAAGCCAAAACTCAATTGAAAAAGAAAAAAAAATTGAGCACTAAAGGGTTAATGGCCATTCGATTTAGTGCGAAAATTGGAGTTGCCATACTGTTTCCGGGGAAGTGGGGGATTTGGGTGATTCCTGAAGGGGATTTTGAGAATTCCAAAAAACAAACTCGGAAGGCGTTATACGAATAATCATCTGGTTACATGGATAATTTGTTTGATATCGGAGTGTGATTTTTAGTTATTTAAAAAATATTTATTGAAATCCTTTTGACTTTGCTGATTGTTTGCGAACAGTGAACTACCTTGTGATTCTTTGTTTCATTCTATAATAATAACAAAGGCAACTCTGAATACAATTACAAATGGAAAACATGACATTTAATTCAGTAGCTTGCTACATTCCAACAAAGCAAGACCGTTGCGGAATTGTTTTTATTTTGTTTAGTTACGCATTTTGTTTGTTGTACACTGGTAAAATAAACATTCTGTTGAGATCAAGTCTTATGTATGTTTTTTTAGGTTGTTTTAAAAACTATTCAGTAGTAATATGGGAAGTGGAGTTTGAAAATACTTTTTATTTTCATTTATGAAATGCCATTATCTCGCTGAACATTATTTCGTTGAATGGAAGATATACGCCTTTTTATTCAAAACGAAACAAATGAATTTGTCTAAGTGTACAGCAACTTTTTTACTCTCTTAAACTCAATCCTCTCTATCTGCCCTTCGCTGTTGTAAACCCTTCCACCAACATATACACCATTTTACAAAACACCAAATTCAATTGTATAAAAAGAATACACTTTTATATAAAAACTAACAACAACAAAAATACCTTACTGTACAATTAGACGATTAGATAACGTATATGACATTAATACGAGCTTGTGAATTGATCAATGGATTAGTAAAATAAATAAAAATATCCAACCATTAATTTTCAATTACAGAACATTTTTTTCTTCTAAATTTAGGCTAAAAACTAAAGTAGTACTTATAAAAAAAACGTTTTTTTTCTCTTCAAATATCTTTATTTAGTCGTTCAAGCTTGTCTATGTTTATATGTATGTTTTTATCATTATTTTTTTTGCAATTTCATATCCTGACCTTAATACATTATTTCCTCAATTTACTGCATGTTAAATTTTTAACAAGTTTCTTGTTTAGTTGTGTGTGAGTTTTTTTGCTGTTTGTGCCCCATCTCTTTTAATATGCATTTAGGATTTAGTTCGTTTTTGGTTACTGGTTCTCGTATTCTTTTTTGTTTCTCACAATTTTTGGCTCATACCTCAAGCCTAAAATTATTTCAACATTTTGCCAAAATTCTACACCGAGTCAGGGATTTAACTACTTTCTTGTTTTTCCTTTTTTTTTCTTCTTCACGGTAGTATTTTGTTGATTGTATTTGGAGGTATGGGTATTTTATTTATATTTAAAGAGCATGTTAAGTGCTGAATGATTTGCTTGTTAGTTGTAATAATGTTTGAATATATAAAACTCATATTGCAAAATGTTGCTTCCATTTTTCAATTTTTTTTTCATCTTCTTCTTCTGAAGAATCATATTAAACTTATATTAAGAGATTAAAAAGGGGAAAATTGAAGAAAATAGAGTGGTAAACTAAAATGGGGTTTAAAGATATGCACAATGTATAGACATTAAAAATTTTAGTAATAAAAAATTTAAATTAATTAAACTGAATTGTTGTTTAAGCTTGGGGTCAGTTTTGTTTTTTATATAAAAAATGTTTTAATTAAATTAGATAATACTGTGCTATCTGCAAAAGTTGAAGTGTGGACTCCGGATCTCGTTGGCATTACAGAGAAAATTCATTTTTCGGTCGCACGCTTTGCATACAAACTTGTTTCCTGTCTGTTATAACGTTGGAAAGTTCAAGTCAAATGTTCACAAACACTACTCGCTCTTTCCTCCTCCTCACAACCTATTTCCTAGTTCTGGTACAATACACTGCATATAAAGGGGCTATTCCCTGAAAGCGGCAACACTGTATATATCGTTGGTCTCATGTAGAAAAGTCCTAACAAACATAATTACAATTTTAAAGGAGAAGGAAAAATCATAATGAAAACTATGATTTTTCCTTCTCCTAGATGTCTAAGACCATCTAAAAGTAACTTCTTTGTTCAAGTACTTGTAAGTCCGAATTTTCACGAGGCAACTTTAGTTGCGCAATTTGTGGACAAATAAGTAAGGAAAGAGTGGGGAGTGTAAAAATGGGTACAGGCATGGTGCAATTATTAGGTGGCAGCATAAGAGTTGTTGTACTACATACATAATATTTTGTTTGTGTAAAAATTTCGGACGCTGTCAAAAACATGTTTACAAAACAGAAGAAAGAAACGTTTATATAAAAAAAACGAACAAAGAAAATTAATATATTTTTTTTTATAAATTGTTTTCAATACATTTTAAGCAATTAAAATATTTTTGAAAACTTTTTTATTGTGTTCTTGCCCTTTTCCAAACTGTTTTAAATATTTTTATTTTTTCACCCACAATTTTTGACACCCACAATTTTATGAAACAAAAAATTATCACCTGCGCTAGTGATGCCACCTGGTTAATTGCACCATGGGTACAGGCTTAATTGTACTCGGAAAGTCGTTTTGTGCTGTCATTCGTAATGTCAGAAATTTTAAATTTTCTTTCATTTGTGTTTCTTTTATGTCCATGATTGATATGTTGTCCATGAAGAAAGTAATATTGGCGCGAAATTGTGATACTTTAATTCATTTGAAAAAATTTTTTTTTTTTTGATATTGTGGACAACCTCAAAAACAGCAGCATTACTTTGGAAGAACTGAAAATTAAGTAAAAAAAATTGATATTGCAGTAGATGCAAGATTAAGATAGTGTAAGCATTAGAAAACAAAAGTTGCTCAAGTAAAATTGCTGTGTCTGAACATAAAAGCAAGTTTAAAAGAAAATTTTATAAGAATTGCGCAACTAAAGATGCCTCGTGAAAATTAGGACTAAGAGCGATATGTATGAAATTCTTTAATTAAATCTTTGTTATGCTAGGAACACAACTGCGACGAACGACGAATATTTGGTCGCGAATATTCGTTGCCAAAAATAAAACACATTGGTGTATATAAAAATGCACACAATCATGGTTTTGGTCGAAATTCGTCATACTCAGCGAAAGTTGAAATAGATTCATTTCTAATTGTTTCGTCAGCGAACGACGAACAAAGCAGTATCAGGTGACCAGGTTTCCTACATAAAAGAAGTATTTTTCATGACATAATAGTTTTTATAATTTATATTAATCTATGTAATAAAATATGTTCTCAAAATATAAAGCAACTGAGATAATTTATTCAAAAATCCTTCTTCCGGATGGGATTTTTATAGGTTTACTTTTAATATGGCCACCTTAGTATTTATCTTATTTTTTTTCTTTGCACGGATTGTAAACAATGTTCGTTGATATTGTGCTTCACACGACGAATTTATACAACGAATATTTGCCGGCGAATTCGTTGCGATGGGCGAAGTTCGTCGTTCGTCGCAGTTGTGTTCCTAGCATTACACTGTGTACTTGTGTGGAACGTAGTAGGAATTCCTAAAAAGCTCAATTCAGGAAAAATACGAGTTAGGGCCTTTCTACATGAGACCAACGATATGTAATAATCAGTTATATGACATCGGTTTCGAGCGTTGCAACATACAAACAGAGAAACATAGAAATAAACATACAAGTGGAACTAATATAAACGTGTTAAAAACAAACTTCATTTAGGTCATTTGTTAATTTTTCTATAAATAAATTTATAGAATTAATAAGCATAACATTTTGTTTAATTTAATTATAAGCTTTAATCTAAGATATATTTGTTACTTTAACTTTTAATCTTAAATAAAATTAAATTAAATTTGAAAAATGAAGAAAAAAACAACAACTTGAAATATTTCTAAATTGTATTGATATTAGCAACAACAACAACAACGACAACAATTGTCATTATTTTGTTTTTATCTTCCCAGGGGTAAATTGTCTACGTTTTTTCAATCTCCAATTTAAACTCCTGCTGTTGCACTCATGTTGTTGGTGTTGTTGCATCCTTCACCTTTCGAGCGTGTTCAATTTACTTTCATGTTTCATTTTGTTGAATAATTTTACAATGCTGTTCAAGCAACAAAATTGTGAGAAAAAAGAAACAAATAAATGTGAGTTGTAGAAAAGAACACAAGCACACAATCTCTTTAAAACTCTCTTCAACATAAACTGATAACTCTCACACACACACGCATCCATACAAACTCGTATTTAAAACAGCAGTTGTATTATCAGTAGTTCTTATTACAGTTTAAATTTAAGAGTGCAGGTTTGTGTTTGTGTGTAGAGAGTTTTGTAAGTGCAGCTGTTGCTCTTCATGCTTATTCAATACAAAGTTATTTTATTGAATATTCTTTTGCATTCGTATTGTATAAATGTGAATCCTGTTGCATTATTTTCCTTTTTAGTTTTTTTTTATTTTAAATTCTATCTGCTGGTATTGCTGCTGGTTTTTTCTGAATTTTTGTTTTGTTTTGGTATTGGTTGAAACGATTTTAAAATTGACTGCACGTACTTTTTGAGATGTAAACTCTGTTTTATTTTATTTCATTTACAAAAAGTTTCCAATATCTTATACACACTCGTACCAACGTACAAACATTAATATGTGCTATTTTAGCAACATCATTCTTTTGACTTAAATTTTTTTATGCACTTTTCTTTTTATTTTTTTCAACAAACATTTGTTCAGATCGGTATATGTTTGTTTATTTATAGAATTGCATTTGCAATAGTTTCACTTGTTTCTATTTTTTATAAGCAAAACAAGAAAATTGTTTACAGGATACTCATATACTCATGTACTCATATTGAGTACATTTATTTTGCCATTTTTACAATATTGTTATTGTTTTTTTCTTCTGTTATTGTTTTAAATTGCTTTTGTTGTGTGTTGGTTTCTTTATTTCATTAGTTTCCTTGAGAGACTTTTGGCTGAATTTTTTCTTCTTTTTACAAATATTTATGGCAAAGTTATTGAAATCTTGTTTGCCTTATAGCCTAGTGGTGGCTGAAAGAGGTTTAATAATAAAAATTTTTTATATGTGCGAGTACAATATATTATATGGGTTTTAAGCCATGAGTATCATAATTATATTTAAAAAGATTTATATTCTACTTTTTTAAACAAATTTCCCCAAAATATTTGATCAAAAGTATAATTTTTGAAAATTTTTTTCTTAAATAGATGATTTAGAGATGAAAAAGTTTAAGTAATCGTAATCGTATTTTTTTAATAGCCACAAACAAGAACTGTCTTTAAGGTAAAATTAAAGAAAATTTTATGGAGATTTTATCGGCATGTTCACACTAAAGCTGGATTCACACATTGTTTTCGAACAAAATTTTTGTTCAAACATAAATTTATTTACTGAGAGTTCTCTGCAACACCATTTAAAAGCGTAATTTATCTGTCAAAAACCAACCCAAATAGCGCGGCATCAACGCTTTGCAAATGGAAAATCCAATTTTGACATAGCGTAAGTCTATGGTCAGACAGAGCGATTTTAATTGCCAAACTTTTTAGCAATTTTCTTTTGGAATTGCTTTCTTGTCCACGCACAAAAACTTTTTTCGGCAATTCTTGAGCAATTCTCTACCTTTCGTTTCATGCAATTTACTTTGTTTATGCACATACACATACACACATGAGAGAAAAGTAAGGAATTGCTGAGAATTGCCGAGTGCCGGCAAATTCTTTTTCCCTTCTTATTCCCCTCACTGAAAGCTTCTATAAAGACAAGAACTGCTCAACTAAAGTTGCTGTGTATGATCTGGCACTAAGAAAGAAAGCTCTACTGCTTTTCAGTAAAGTTCGCTTCAAAACAAATGTTACTCATTTTTTGCGGCCATTAGTAATCACACGTTTGGTGCTTTCAGATTAATTTAATGACTTGACACTTTTTATTATTTCTATTTCATGATTTTTATTAAACAAGGTTAGTGAGCAACACTATTCATGGTACAACGTTAACGCTCTTATTTAAGTTACGAGTACTTATTGCAGCGTAAAATCAAAGCCTTAAATTACATTGCACTTTACGCCTGAATTTATGTTGCACTGTAAAAACTATTCCGGAAAACCAAAGCTGCCATATGTAAACAAAATCTATTAGTTTTAAAAGGTGGTAATACTACTTGTTTATATTTTGTTTTATTTTCCTGGCCTATTTTAAATATTCTCAATTATTAGTAAATATTGTGTGGAATAAATGGAAAATAGAAAACTGTTTGAAATACATAAAGCATTATTATTACTATTAGTGAAAAAGTTTTAAAGCAAAGCCCATAACCTGCTGAAATCTTATTTTAATTTATTTTGACAATTAAAAACGTGTTTATGGGTTGAAGTAAGAAATGAAAGTGAACATTAACGTTATCATCTATATATAATGTTAAATAATCTTCGGCTTTAAAACATCCTTCATTATTGTCATGTTTGCAAATTGCAGGTGTCTTCACTAAAAAGCCGATACGCGAGGCTATTCCTTCTTTTCAACCGAGAGTGATCTTCAAAATTAAGTATGTTGCATACAAGAGGATTTGGGTGAAGTACCAGCTTACTGATATACCTTGTCGCGTACTAAGAGAATTAATCTCTTACCAGCGGAACACACAGACTTTGTTTTTTACGTATCATGGGTAACGGGGATCAACATGGGCCCCAGGTTGTTCTGCTTGAAGTTCAACCCGGGCTGATCATGGTTGAGGTGCCTACCTTGGCTGAAACGTTCTGGCTGCAGTTGAAACCTAAACCGCTGGGGGGGGGGGGGTGTGTGTGTGTTAGTATCTTTGATAATTGTTTGGTGTGTGGCTTTTTTGGAGACTAACAAACTCCAGTGAGGAACCAGTAGTGATGGTTGACGGGTGAGTTGGTTTAAGGCCTGATGCTGCTAGTGGACATTGGCCTACCAACTCATTAAGCCTTGTCTTCCATTGATTGCTGAAAATTGCATACAGGAGGGATTAGAAAGCCTGAACTCCCCAACAAGAAGTTGCTCATATAGCTACAAACACATGACAAAAATTGCTACCTGTGTGAACCTAGCCAGCCACACGGGGGCGCTAGTAAATCGTGAATAATTCACTTCATGGAACTGGTCCATCATCAGATAAGGTCGCAAGGTAGGCCTTTAAATCTTTTTCACAACTGTACCATTGAGCTGCAGTAATCGTTTGAAGAATTTGCATTTGTCATCTTTGAATTTTTTCAATGTTAGATGTTGAGGCGGTGTCCCATAATTGAATTCCCCAGCACCATATAGGCTTTAGGACTGCGTTCTGCCCATAAGCCGACTTAGCTCCGCTGCCTTCAATTTCAACTGAGTGACTTTTGCTTCAATGTGTGACGTCCACGTTTGCCTGCAGTCCAGGTGAATACCAAGGTACTTAATTTTAAATTTGCAATTATTTTTGTTACCGCCTTTCTACATGAGACCAACGATATGCATTTTGTTAATTGCCCACATTGTTTTTACAGCGTTTGCAGTTCCAGAATTAGCCGTATTTCTTTTATAGTTATTAACATACATGTTTTCGTATTTTAATAATTCTCCGTACCCAGAGATGTAAATATAAATTATGTAAAATATAAATATGATGATGAAAAGCAAAAACCACAACATAAAATTAAGGGATAGTGAAATCTTTGTAAAAGATTAACTGCCGTATTCATAAAAAATATTGTAAGTTTATTAAACTGTTACGAGGGCGGTTCGGAAATTTCTTAGCCTATCAATGAAAGAAAATAGTTTCTCAAAAATATTTTTATTTTTCAAAAAATTATAAATAGCTTGTTTTCTATGTTTCCCAGCTATCTTTATATCGACATTTCATAGGAGCTGCCCTAATCATCAGTAGACTTTGGAAATTTTTAAAAGATATTCTCAAACATTCAACTTTATATCCCAACAATCTAAATAAATTATTGATAATTTAAAAAGAAAAATGCTCTAATAATATCCGTCAAAACACAAAAAACAAGCTTTTTCATTTATACACGTCTCTAACATTTCTTTACACCTTTCAAACAAATGAACATCCGTTGGTTCCTACGATTTGTTCTTTGAAAGTATCGAAAAGCAGAGAACAAAAATTCAAACAATTGAGTTTTGATTCGCTATTTTAGCTTCTAACATTTATACCAATAAAAAATTATAAATAGCTTGTTTTCTATAGCGAATAAAAACTCAATTGTTTGAATTTATTTTTTCAATATAATCTCTTGAAACTTCAATACACTTACTCCAACGCTTTTCTAGCAATTCTATCCCTTGATTAAAATAGTTTTCCTCAAGGACTTCAAAATAGTGATTTACAACTGTAATTGCATCTTCATTTGAGGTAAAACAGGATTTTTTTTAGATTTGGGATAAGGTAAAAGCCAGAGAAAGCTAAATCAGGAGAATAAGGTGGGTGGTCAAGCAAGTCGTACTTTAATTCGTTGATTTTAGCGATTGTTAAAACACTCTTGTACGCTGGTGCGTTGTCTTGATGAAAAACTATTTTTTGTGTTGTAAGCCAGGACGTTTTCCTCGAATTTGTACATTTAATTAATCCAAAAGGTTGCAATAGTACTCTGAATTTATTGTTTTACCCTTTTGCAGATAGCCGATCAATAAAATAACTTTGAAGTCCCAAAAACCATTGCCATAACCTTATCAGCCGATTGAATTGTTTTTGCCTTCTTTGGGACACTTTCTCCAGCTTCAGTCCATTGTTTGGATTGTTCTTTTATCTCTGAAGTATAGTGGTGGATCCATGTCTCATTAACAGCTAAAAAAAATCCATTTTATTTCGTTTAAAACGATCCAAATATTCATTCTTATGCGTTTTTGGTCGACTGTTAACAAATGCGGCAAATGCTGCATGCAAATTAAAATGGACTCGATCATTTGAGTTGCCCATGATATTAGCTATTTCGCGCACTTTTATTCGTCGATCATTTAATACCATATCATGCACTTTGGCAACAATTTCTGTTGTTGTTGCTGTTTTTGGATGTCCACTACGACCACGTGTAAATTCAGCAACCCTATTTTTACTGTTGCATATGAAGGAGCACTTTCACCTAACTCATTCACCATATCATTATGAATTTCTTGTTCCGATAAACCTGTTTTATGTAAATATTTAGTGACACCACGCCTTTCTATTTTTTTTGCGTCTTTTGTGAACACCTGTCATAGCAGAGATGTTCCAAAACACTTAACTTTTTTCTGTTTATATTGCGCTTTTTGTGCTAGGCTAAGAAGTTTCCGAATCGCCCTCGTATATGACAAATTTCTATAGGAAATTTGTCAAATAACAGTTTAATAAACATACAATAATTTTTATGAATAAAGTTTTAAAAATTATTATCAAACAATTAAGTTTTTTATTCGCTATTTTTAGCTTCTACCATTTATACCAATAAAAATTATAAATAGCTTGTTTTTTATGTTTCCCAGCTATCTATATGTCGACATTTCATAGGAACTACCCTAATCATGCTGGGATATAAAGTTGAATGTTTGAGAATATCTTTCAAAAATTTCCAAAGTCTACTGATGATTAGGGTAGTTCCTATGAAATGTCGACATATAGATAGCTGGGAAACATAAAAAACAAGCTATTTATAATTTTTATTGGTATAAATGGTAGAAGCTAAAAATAGCGAATAAAAAACTTAATTGTTTGAATTTTTGTTCTCTGCTTTTCGATACTTTCAAAAAGCAAATCGTAGCAACCAACGGTTGTTCATTTGTTTGAAAGGTGTAAAGAAATGTTAGAGAGGTGAATAAATGAAAAGGCTTGTTTTTTGTGTTTTGACAGATATTATTAGAGCATTTTTCTTTTAAATTCTCAGCAATTTATTTATATTGCTGGGATATAAAGTTGAATGTTTGAGAATATCTTTCAAAAATTTCCAAAGTCTACTGATGATTAGGGTAGTTCCTATGAAATGTCGACATATAGATAGCTGGGAAACATAAAAAACAAGCTATTTATAATTTTTATTGGTATAAATGGTAGAAGCTAAAAATAGCGAATAAAAAACTTAATTGTTTGAATTTTTGTTCTCTGCTTTTCGATACTTTCAAAAACCAAATCGTAGCAACCAACGGTTGTTCATTTGTTTGAAAGGTGTAAAGAAATGTTAGAGAGGTGAATAAATGAAAAGGCTTGTTTTTTGTGTTTTGACAGATATTATTAGAGCATTTTTCTTTTAAATTCTCAGCAATTTATTTATATTGCTGGGATATAAAGTTGAATGTTTGAGAATATCTTTCAAAAATTTCCAAAGTCTACTGATGATTAGGGTAGTTCCTATGAAATGTCGACATATAGATAGCTGGGAAACATAAAAAACAAGCTATTTATAATTTTTATTGGTAAAAATTATTATCTGTAAAAAATAATTAAAATATCAAAACTGTCTATAGCAAGGCGAATTCATAACAGGTGAAATTGACAGCACAGCTGATAACTTTTTTTTTAATTTTAATCTTTTTCAGATGTCAATGGCATAATTAAAACAAAGTTGGTAAAATAAAATTTAAAACAATTTTTTAAATTTTGTAATGTTTCTTGAGCTCCAGATATCATGCAGAATCCTCCCCAATCTGGCTGCCCATTTTCACCTTTTCAAGCTCTATGATCTGAGACTTTAATTTTCACGAAATAATTAAAGGTTTTACGAAATAATTAAGTTTTTCTTTTATTGTAAATCTTTTTTTAAGGAAATGAGAAAAAAAATTTTTTTGAAAAAATTTTTTAGGTTTTGTATTGCAACTATCATTCAGAATCCTCCGCAATCTGGCTGGCCTTTTTCTCCTTTCCGAGCTTTATGATCCGAGATTTAATTTTCACGAAATAATTAAACGTTTCACGAAATAATTAAAAGTTTATCTTTTCTTGTAAATTTTTTTATTATATGTTTTTTTGAATTCCTTTTTGTGTTTATATTTTTCCTTTGATGTTTGAAAAATATTTATTTTTTGTAGTGTTGTATTTATTGCTTTTGCATATACCTGATATGAATTCGCCTTGGTCTATAGGATAAAACATATTTTTAAAATGATAAGGGTGGTAATAAATAATTAAATTTACATGCTTTCAACATCTGAAAACTGGACTATCTGCTATTTATGGTAGTTATCTTAAAAAATGGGATTGGAGTTTTTAACAGATCAAAACTACTTCTCAAACATTAAAAACCGGTAGTAAGCTCTGTTGTTTGAACATTATTGTTTATAAATTCGTATCTTGATCCTAGTTGTTCGACCTTTTTTTAAATATAATTGTTGTTTACTTGAGCTTGAGGTCACTTGTTTAATAAACGAATAGTTTTGGAGCAAGTGACCTCAAGCTCAATTAAACAACAATTATATTATTGATTATAAAAATTAAGACAATATACATACATATTTCCTGATAAATATTTTCAATAATTTTTTTTTTTACAAATAAAACAAATATCAGTAATAGTAAAAATTTTGCAAAACAAAGACTTGCATCCTTTTCATGCACTAAAATTTACGATAACTTTTCTTATGTCTGCTTAACTTACTGATTGCATTTTTCTTTTTGCCAACTAATTTACCTTTTGTTTTATAAGACTAAGCGGTTGCCTGGTTTGGAAATATTTCAGAAAGCTTTTAAAACCCATTCAAAAATCTTGAAAGAAAAATCCTAACAATAAGAAAAAACTTAAGAAAACTTTACATTTATTTCAATAAAACCAGCTGAAAAAAGACTAGTTTTCTTTTTTTTTATAAAGCAATATATTTCCGTATAAACTCGCCCCACAATAATAATTTTTCTTAAAAAATTTTCTTTTCTTTTTGGTTTCTTTATTGCCCGGAATATATTTCCATCAATTCCATTTATAAGCAAACAAGCACTTTGCTTTTTTCCCAACGACTCTGCTTTTTTTCTATTAAATGTTTTTGTTTGCGGTTGTTATTATTGTTGTAGTTGTTGTTAAGTTTAAACGTGCGTTTATAATGGATTTTATCTATTTTTATTATCTTTGAGGCATTTTTGCATTGTTTGAAGGATGTTTTTTTATTTGTTATATTCTAATGTAAAATATTCTTTTTTTCTTTTTTAAATAATTCTTTATTTGATTTTTGTCTTGCCATTCAAGTGCTAGTGGTATGCGTAGGCCATGTTTTGCATAACAAAGGAGAAAAACTAAAGTATGTATGTATGCGTGTTTGTATCTCTTGCTCAACGTATTGTTTTGCAGATCATTGTGTTGAAGTTATTTAACTACTTGAGAAGGGCTTTTTGTTGGCTCTCATCAAGTTTGATTATAAATATAATAAATGGTTTTGTTGGCGTTGAAAAGGAACCTTAAACAAAGCACTGGAAGAGAAGAATTAAAAAAACGGCAGCTTGCAATTAAATTAATATATCAATGGAAAATATTTTACCGCACAATATTTAAAGCATTGGCAATTTTTATTATATTTATTAAGCGTATTCACACTTCAACTTTTGCAGATGATACAGCATTCATCAGTGTCCATGAAGACTATAAACTAGCATCACAAAATTTGCAAGAACATATTCGTATATTGGAGAAATGGCTGAAACTTTGGAAAAACAAAGTAAATGAATAAAAATGTACCTATGTTCGGCTATTAAAATCAACAACTACATTGTTCCACAGCACAGTGAAGTCAAATACCTTGGTATTCACCTCGACCGTAGGCTCACGTGGAAGTCTCACATTGACGCTAAAGTCACCCAGATGAAATTAAAAGCGGTGCAACTAAATTGGCTCATCGGCAGAAATTCTATCTTGAAGTTAGATTGCACACTTTTGTTGTATAATGCAATCCTAAAGCCAATATGGAGTTATGGAATTCAATTGTGGGGTACCGCCTCTGCATCTAACATTGAGAAAATTCAAAAGCGCCAGAATAAAATTCTCTGTATAATTACTGCAGCTCCATGGTATGTTAAAAACTCTCGAATTCACAAAGATCTAGGTGTACCATTAGTGAAAGATGAATTTTCAAAACACGCGATAAGGTACATTAACAGACTGGAGTCTCACCCGAATCCTCTCGCACGTAGCATCCTTAACTTTGGTGGCCACACTCGGCTGAGAAGGATGGACACCTTTGCAACCATCAGAGCGTTGGAAAGGTGATTTACCAACAAAATACACGCAAGAAACAACTTTTCGTCTAGCATTGGCTGGACCTAAGTAAACAAAATTTTTCAATATTAATTAATTTTTTTTTTCTATATTAATTAATGAATTTTTAGTTTTAAGATTTGCATACTTATTGTTAGTTCTTTTAGAAGATACAATAAATAATTGAATTATAAAAAAAAAAAAAAAATATCGTTGGTCTCATGTAAAAAGGCCATGATGCACATTCTATTCCGAGTTTGAGTTTTTTAGTGATTCTATATTAATACATTTTACACAAATACATATCCTCATCTCATAAGGATTCCATGTTTCATAAGTAGCGGACTTACAAGCAATTGTACAAAAAAAAAGTTACATGTTACATAGTTTCAGTTTCTGTTATGTTTTTTGTTCTTCTATAAAGTTGCATTAATGTTCGATAGCGCATTTCTACATGAGACCAATATACATACTTATAAATAATAAAGCATTAGCTTATCTAAAAAATAAACGTAATCGCCTTCATAAGAAGTTTAAAAAAAGTAATAGTTTGGTGGATCGTAGCTCTTATCTAGTTGCAAGTAGTCACTTTCATATTGAAAACAAAAATGCTATGAAAGGTATGTTAGCAATGTGAAAAACAACATTAAAAGCAATCCAAAATTGTTTTTCAACTTTGTAAATGCTAAACGTCGAGTATCATCTTATCCTTCAACTATAAAGTTCAATGGTCATACGTATTCTAATGATGATGACATAGCTAACACATTTGCAAAATTTTTTGCTTCTACATTTTCTGAAAAAACGTTTAATTGTTCATCATATCCATATGAAATTCCACAAGCGTCGCCAATTTGCCTTTCATCATTAAATATATCAGTTGTGTTGCAAAATCTTAAATCGATGAAAGTTTCATACAAACCCGGCCCTGATGGTATTCCGAGCAGTATTTTAAGGAATTGTGCTGAAGCATTAGCCATTCCCTTGACTTATTTATTTAATGTTTCATTGAAGATCGGAGTATTCCCAGAATGCTGGAAAAATTCATTTATTATTCCCCTACATAAATCTGGTAGCCGAAATAATGCAACAAATTACAGAGCCATTGCAAAATTAAGTGACATTCCAAAATTATTTGAAAAAATCGTAACAAATATGCTTAAACACGAAATATTACCAATAATTTCTTTAAAACAGCATGGTTTTTGTAGAGGTAAATCCACTGTAACGAACTTAATGGAATTAACGTCCTTCATCAATGATAGTTTTTATACTAGTCAGCAAACCGATTTAATATATATGGATTTCAGTAAAGCCTTTGACAAGGTAAACCACAAACTATTGGCTAAGAAGCTTAATGCAATTGGATTTACTGTAAGCTTTCGTCGTTGGACTGAATCTTATTTGAAAGACCGTAGACAACGGGTAATCTTTAATAACTCAAAATCAAAATACATTGATGCTATTTCTGGTGTTCCTCAGGGAAGTCATCTTGGCCCCCTTTTATTCCTTATTTACATAAACGATCTTCCAAACGCTATTGAATTTGGTAGCATTCTAATGTTTGCTGATGATGTAAAACTTTTATCCAACATAAAAAATGTAAGCGATGCCACTTTTCTACAAGCTGATTTAAATAGATTATTTAATTGATGCAAAGTAAACCTCATGGAAATAAATCTAAGTAAATGCAAATCGATGACTTTCACACGATATTCACCTCTTTCAACTAAGTACTGCATTAATGGTACAGAACTTACAACTGTTGACACTACTTTAGATCTTGGAGTCTACTTTGACAAAAAACTTAATTTTAACTCTCACGTCACTTTTGCTGTCAACAAAGCAAATAATATTTTATATTTTATTAAACGCTTTGCGAAGGAATTTAAAGATCCTTACATCACCAAAAATCTATTTACTACACTGGTGCGGCCTATTCTTGAATACTGCTCAGTAATTTGGGATCCGCAGTATAGCTTTTATATAAAAAAGGTGGAATCAGTCCAAAAACAATTCCTGCTGTTTTGTTATAATCATCTCCACTGGAACCCAGCAGTGAATTTACCATCATATCGCAGCCGACTAGCTCTTATTAACCTCCCTACATTGAAAAGCCGAAGAATTACATCAAATATATTATTCTTTTTAAACTTATTACAAGGGGATACTGGTTCAATTCTTCTTCGCGATAGAATAAACATCAATATACCTAACAGACAGCTAAGATCATACGTTCCACTGTTTCTTCAATTTCATCGATAAAACTTCTTAAATGTTGATCCTTTCCGTAGAGTTTGTGGCGAAGTAAACAGATTCTATGATCTCATCGACTTATCTGACAATATTCATGTGACTAAGAGAAGACCTCTTTTGTATTTAAACTCTAGTGATTATATTTATAACTGTTTGTAGTTTTCTAATGAAATTTTTGTTATATTAATTCTATCTATTTCCTTGTTATACTGATTTCTCAGCTGTTACTAAGCATTTAGCTGAAATAAATAAATAAATAAATAAATAAATAAATAAAGGGTGGTTAAATTTCAAGGGCCGATGTTGATTTAGAATAAAACTCAAACTATTTAGGAAATTATTTTAATTTTATTTTATTATAATATATTGGTATTACTCAATTATGTATGGAACATAACATCGGCCAAATGGGCGCCGTGACTACGGCGGCACACCACCATCCGATGGTCCAAATTTTCGATGACCCTGAGGCATAATGGAGCTTCTATGCCGTTAATGTGCCGAATTATCTCATCCTTTAGCTGTTGAATTGTTGCTGGCTTATCGACATACACCTTTTCTTTCAAATAACCCCAAAGAAAAAAGTCCAACGGTGTCAAATCACATGATCTTGGCGGCCAATTGACATCGCCATTACGTGAGATAACACGGCCATTGAATTTGTTGCGCAAAAGAGCAATTGTTTCGTTAGCTGTGTGGCAAGTGGCACCGTCCTGCTGAAACCACGTATCGTCTACATCCATATCTTTCAATTCGGGCCATAAAAAGTTCGTTATCATCTCACGATAGCGAACACCATTGGGTGGGTGCATTGGTTTTTCCACAGTCACTCTTGGATTCTCATTCGCCCAAATGCGGCAATTCTGTTTATGGACGAATCCACTGAGGTGAAAATGTGCCTCATCACTGAAGATGATTTTCTTCGAAAATTGATCATCATTTTCATAATAAGTCTGGATAACTTTAACACGTTGTTGGATTGTGTATCTCTCCATGGTTAAAATTGAATAAGTCTGAAAAAGAGAAATGTCAAAAAAAACTCGGAAAAAAACTTGGCGTTTAGGTGTGGTTCACACTCAACATCGGCCCTTGAAATTTAACCACCCGATATATCATATTCGGATACTTTAGCTGATTATACTTAATGTGACGCTTTCAATGTAAATATATTGCTCATACGCAACACAACTTAACCACAAATTCTAAAATAATAACGTAACGCTTTTTAAATAATTTTTTAAGTAAATTTAGGCAAATAAATGAGTGCCTCAAGGCACCTATGTACCATTAGTAACTAAAACATAAACGCTTTTATTGAGCACATATCGCTCCTTTATTGCAACGTAGTCGTAACTAAAAAAAAATTTTTCCAGTACAATGCACTGCATATATAGGGGTCATCCCCTGAGTACTGGTCCAAGATAAAAAAAAACGCATTTAAAATTTTTAGTTTTATTCAAACAATGCTGAAAATCAATATATAAATGCAGTAACAAAGTTAAAACCAAGAATTAAAGTTTGGAATAAAATTGATCACGAGTTGCTCAAAAAATTACTACAATCAGCGGTAAGTTCGAAATAATTGAAAAAAGGATTGTGTAGTCACTGCTAATACAGCTAAAAGTTAAAATGCGTTTATAGGAAACAAAATTACGTCAGGTATTAACGGCCGTATTCATAAAAAAGTTAAACAGCCGTTCAAACCATTTTTAGGGAAAACTCGATAAAACTGTATTCATAAACGAAGTTTACGTTAAAATGTTCTTTTTAGCAGTTTTTTAAGTCAACCATTTTTAAAACTGATTGCACCCAATTTTAACACAATTTCAAGGTGATATTTGTGTTTTTCTAGTTATTGTCTATTTATATGTTGCGAAAAATTTTATTGCATATTTATCAGAAATCCCATGATACTGATAACAATAGATGTGTGTTTTTAATAAAAAATATGACCCAAGCTTTGAATAGCTGGCAACAGAAAACTTTCAGGGAAAGAAGTATTCTAGTTTATTCTGGATTCGAGATAAGCAATTACGCTTTACATTTTTTCCAGTCTTCTTATTTTAGTTATTACTAACATTTTATTCATTTAAAATAACATAAGTTAATAAAATGCAATGTACATCAGTGATGTGTAAAAAAAACGAAATAATAAAAAAAAACTCGTTGTTCATTTTTTTCCTACGCGTACGCAAAAGGAATCAAAGTAAAACTTTTCTGACTCAGTATTTTTTGCTATTTAAATGAAAGACAAAATGGAGTTAACATTTATTTATTTGTTTTAAAGTCAATTTTCATAAAAAATAATACAAGACATTTCTTTACATGACTACTATGTGAACAAAAAACCGTTTTTATCGCAGCACTATGATTCAGATAAGAATTGCATATGATGGCGTTGCCAATTACAAATAGAAAATTTCAATAAAATGATTTTTAGCTAAAATTCTGTTTATGAATACGTTTTTATAAAATGTGTTTTATTGCTGAAAATTCTGTTTTAACTAAAAAGTTGTTAAAATGCTGATTAGTGATTTTTTATGAATACGGCCGTAAGAGAATAAATTAAAATAAAAAAAAAAAACTTGTATAAAAAGTGGAGTTAATAAATGTTCCTTTAATGAAGTTATAGCTCCTCAAATGAATTTGGGTTTCATTTTGATAAAGTAACGTGCTTTTATAGGAACATACATCGGTGTATACCAATAAGTTGACTAGCTATAATAGTTTTAATTTTGGTCTTCTCAAAATTTATAAAAATTACCTTTGTAAATACATTTTCAACTATTTTATTAATACTCTCTTTTAATTTTTGCATCTTAAATTTATATAGACCTATTTTACTGAAAGCATTCAAGCTAAAACAATTATTTTAAATTGTATTTAATTCGCTTCTTAAAGCTAACTTTTCTTTATTCCAGCAAAAATAAAACCTATTTAAATGTTGCCTCTAATTGTCTTTGGTGCATTCTTTACTTTGATAACCCTAGCTGTGTTAAAGTTATCTTGATCATTTTATATTTAATAATATTTCAATAATCTTCTTCAAATTGGCGCTCATTAAAAACACACAACAATTGAAAAAAGTTTGCTTTATTAAAAAGATAATGAATTCTTTGCCAACCAACAAAAAACACATCCATTTAAACGCCATACTTTCATATTCAATAGCGCAATAAAACAAACGAAGAGTGTAAACGAAAAAAGGAAAAGTTTATTGAAAGCGAGTGAGAAGGAGAGATAGATAGAGAGAGAGAGAGAGAGAAAAGGGACAAACAAAATTAAGCCAAACACTATCTTGTTAAAAACAGTTAAACACATGTATGTGTGTTAAAGCTGCTTTCTCTGGCACACTCTTTCTCTCACACTCCTTTAAAGCCGCCTCAAGGCTTACACGAGCTCTCTTTATCATTCATTATTTTACTTAAATTTAAGCATGTGTGATATGTTTTTGTAATTGTAACCGTAATAGCAATAATAACATGAGAAATATTTGTTTTTATTTTTGTGAACTTAAAATTGAACTGAAAACTTCATAAATAACCACAGGCGGCATGGAATTGTAAATGTGTGGCCCCATCATGCAACAAACATGATATGTGGCTTGCCAAATGAGATAAGAAACAAGACAATAACAAGCAAGCAATACTTGTTTAAACTCTGTTGGTTTGTATGTATGTATATATGCGAGCGAGTGAGTGTGTGTGTGTGTGTGTGTGTTTAAGCAACAACAACATGCAAAAAAAAGGAAATGAATGTGACAGCAAAGTAGAACAATTTTTGCCTGTTTTTTTCATTTTTCATTTTTTATTTCTTTTTTTGTTAAGTGTGATGCTTCTTATGCATTTGCTGTTACTTATTGTTGTTGTTTTTATGTATGTTGTCTGTGAGTGTGTGTGTGCGTATGTGTGTAAGCGTGGCTACTGGCATATATCCAAAATCATGTTGGTTTTTTTCTTCCTTCCAATTTTTTTTTCGGCTCTAAAAGAAACAGACAGCGAACAAGTAGCAAGAACTTACAAAAAAGGCATAAGCAACAATTTTCGCAGCTTTCTTTTTATTAAATGATTTTTCTTTTTGCTTTTGCTTTTATGTATATTTTTTTTTTAGTTTTTATTTTATTAAAAATTTCTGTGTTGAAAGAAATTCATGGTTTTTTTGTTTGCCCAGTTTTGGTGTGATTGTGTTTCGATAGGAGAGTGTTTGTTTGTGTATGTTAGTGTTTTTGTAAAGATGATTGTTGTTTATATTAACTTGTAAACAATGTTAATAAACATGCATGAAAAGACATGCAAACTTTAAAGCAATGCACCGAAGAAACAATTGTGCAAAACAAAAGCAAAAAAAAAAACATTAAGAAAAAAAAAAAAAAAAATTAAATAAAAAAAAATATATATAATAAAGAAATTGTTAAAAATTTAAGTAATAAACGAATATTATTTCAAGTACTGTTTTTGCAAATATGTTTACTTAAAGCTGGCAACTCAGGTTTTAGCAGTAATTTTATACATTTATTATATAAAGGATGTTTTTATAGAGGTATAATGCTTTGAAATGGAATACAACAGAGATGAAATTTCAAATTGATACGAAATTATTTTCGAACGAAAATCTTTTGATTTTATACTTTTAATCCAAAAGTTATTTTAAAATTAATGGCTACATACTATATGACACAAAAGATCCCCGAGATCGAGAGTCGGCAAGTCGAGAGTGGGCAATTGTGATAAAAACCAGAATTAAGCACTATTAACTGAACGAAATCTCCTAGCAACAAATATATGCATTGAATATTTTCATGAAAAGATTTTTATCAATAAAAAAAATTATAAACAGTTTGTTTTCTATGTTTTCCAGCTATCTATATGCCGACAATTCATAGGAGCTGTTCTAACCATTATTCGACTTTATAACTTTTTGAAAAATATTCTTAAACAATCAACTTCATATCCAAAAATCTAAATAAATTATTGGGAATTTAACAAGAAAAATGCTTACCTGCTATAACAGAAAAAACAAGCTTTTTCATTTATACACGTCTTTACATTTCTTTACACCTTTCAAACAAATGAACGAGCTGTTTTTTGAAAGTATCGAAAAGCAGAGAACAAAAATTCAAACAATTGAGCTTTATTCACTATTTTAGCTTCTAACATTGATACAAATAAAAAATTATAAATAACTTGTTTTCTATGTTTCCCAGCTATCTATATGTTGATATTTCATAGGAGCTATCCTAATCATCACTAGATTTTGGATATTTTTGAAAGATATTCTCAAACATTCAATTTTATATCCCAACAATCTAAATAAATTATTGACAATTTTAATTTTTATAATTTTTTGATTGGTAGCAATGTTAGTAGCTAATACTCGTATAGTGAATAGAACTCAATTGCTTGAAAAAATTATTATTTCCTTGCTTTACTCACCGCTCTGATTATCAATAACAGAAAACCACTATTCACATTTTTTCAAATAACTTGAGCCTCGATTTAAGCATCATTTGAACACACTTTTTGGGGATCACCTTTAAATTCCTCGAAAGGTCGTGTGCTTTTTGACACAGTTTCCACAAGGGGCTTAGATATGATTTTAAGTGGACACTTCACTTATTGGCCGTCAGACTGATGAAAGATTCCAGATGTTATAGATTCTGGAGTTGCAAAAAAATTTTCCTTAGAATGGATGAAAGTAGAGCCTTCATTAAATTTGCCATCAGATCACCCACTCACTATAATCCCTGTTTCGTTCCCCCAGGAGGTTGGCTCACCGTTTAGTGACATGGTGTTGCCCGTCACTAGAGTTAATTGGCTAAAAAATAAAAAAATATTCGAGTACTCATTGTGCGGAAAATATTGCCTTGAGAACGCCTGAGTATATTGATATGTTAATTAACGATTCTTCTGAAAACCTTAAACTCGCTACCACTAGCCATGTAAGGTCCAGAAATTAAAATAATAGAACTTACTCGTCTGAAATTGAGTAACTTCTGTTAGAAAATAGAAAATTCAGAAGACAGTGGCAACTTTGCAGGTCTTCCCAGCTTAAAACTAGGCTACGGGAATGCATAACTCAGTTAAGAAATCTGCTTGAAATCCACAGAATGGCTTCCCTTAAAACATATTTGGAAAGCCTTGTGGTACTCCTCCATCTGATTATTCCTTGTGGAAAGCGACATAAGGTTTGAAAAGACCTGTAATAGGTAAGCCATCTTTGCGAACTTCTACTGGCGACTGGGCAAAAAGCGTTTCTTGAAAGGGAATGGTGGTATGTCAATCATCTGAAAAACACTTTTACTACTAATGATATAGCAAATGATGTATCTGAATTACCGCCATATGCTGTTAGACCGCCTGTGTCTTTGAGACATAACTTTCAAGATGTCGAAAACATTATCGGTAACACAGACCCCAATAAAGCTCTCGGCATTTATAAGTATACAATATGATATACCGATGGAACCTCGTCCAAGAACTTTAATAAAGCTGCACTTCCGTATGGCAAATTTTCCTTTTGCTTTCACTTTTTATACGTATCCCGTTAATTTCGAATTTTATTTTTGGCTTCCTCAGCTAAAAGTAAATAAAGTCTGACAAAAAAACGAAGATAACTGAAAGAAATTCACTTACCTGTTATGCACACATCTTTGCCAATTTTACGCCATAAATCTTCTTTATACTGGAAGTTTTTGTAACTTTCCAACTGCAAATTATCGTTATTGTCCTTTTTTCTTGTTCCCTTAATATATTTTTTACATTTTTATAATTTATGACAATAAGTTATAAACTTCAAAATCATGATTTTTGTTTACAATAATGTTGTGAACATCGCCAATTATTCAAAAGCTATGGCAACATCGAAAGGAGAAAGAGAGCCGAAAAATTGAGAGAATAACAAAGTCCACAACGCCGTTTCCCACTGAGGCAGTGTTGTCAACTCGGTTCGCTTCGCAACGTTTTTGGGGCTTTTTAAGATTTTTTGTGCGAAAAGTTCTTTAGTGGGTGCGTGGTGCGCTTTTCTTTAGATTTCCGGTGCGCTTTTTAATTTTCGGTGGCACCTAATCAAATTAACTTCCACTTTTTGTTTCAATGTAAGAGAAAAGTTTATTCAAGTGTCCAAAATTTTGACGTTTCATTTTGCAGACACAATCAGAACACGGAGTTATAATGTGGAAAACGCTGCTTATTATAAGCACAAAGTGAAACATTATTGCTGTATTATACATATCGTTAGTCTCATGTAGAAAGGCCCTAACTCGCATTTTCCTTAAATCGAACTTAGCTAGGGATTCTCTTACGTTTTAAATAAATATACAGCGCCACAAAAACTAATTATTTAATTTCATAAATATCGCTATTTACAAGCAATTGAAAAAAAAATTACTTGAAAATGAACCTAGGTATATAGTTTCCATTATGGCTTTTCCTTCTTCTATAAAATTGGGATTATGTTTGTTAGGGCCTTTCTTTCGATGATTTCTAAAAAAAAAACATGTTGTTTTATAAAATTTGCTGGTTTTAGAGAGTGTTTTTCTATTAAACGATCAAGCTAAGTTTGTCAAATATTTTAATAAAAGCAGATATTGCATAGTGAAGACGCGTGAATTCGCTGCTGCTTTAGTAATTGATAAATTCCCAAACTATTAATTAAATAGTTAAATTTTTCCCAAAACGCTTGCATTTTGATTAAGGTAAATTTTATCTCTTATTTGTAACAATTCTCGCCAATCCTCGTATATTTCAATAAATTTTTTCAAAGACACTCACTCTAGCCAACTGATTTTCGATGTTCGCTTACGAAAACACAAATGAAATTTACACAGTATTTGATAGAATGCTATTAATCGAGTTTGATGGCTTCTAGTGCATTTTTATATTTTTTAATCATCCAATAATCATAAAAGTTTTCGACATACGAATATATCCCTTGCTGTAACAATTGTATGCTTTTGACGGTAAGCGGCTGTAGTTTTGTGTACCCGATAATAGGCAGTAAAATTAACAGCTAATTTCAGTCAACAGCGAATATAATTAAATAATATTGCTGAACAATGAATACGATAAAATATCGTTATAATTATCTTAATAAAAATTACAGAATCGTACTAGAGGCCAAATTTAACGAACACGAGCTCTAGCTATTGAACGAGTTTGATGGCATGCCCTCAGGCGGTCCTATCAGACCCAGTTTGAGTGTATACGTGCCGCTTGAAAGTCTGTTTCATTATCGTACAATATCAAAATATATTTTTTATAATCCATAATGGCTTTTTAAAAATGAAGAGAAAACTTAAAAATGCGGCGCTTTGAGTTGAAATGACGCGATGGTTTCCTCATTTTGGTGCATTTTTAAATTTCAAAGTTGACAACGCTGCACAGCGGACCTTAATCTTATGAAAACCCGCACCGCAATAAATTGTCGTTACATTGTGTTCAGAAAGTTTGCCAACTAAACCTTTGACAAACATAAAATATTGTTTATATGTACATATGGCCGTTAGTATCTAAAATATAAATTTTTTCTTAATACTTTTACACCAAAAATGTGCTTAATTTAAAAAACTTCCTTTGAAACAGTAGCGCTTGTTTATGACAAAGAGAAAAAAAAATATCACAATTGTTATCTTATCCTGTTTATTCACATGCTAAACATCAAATAACATTATTTTTTACACATTTGCTTCCTTTGGTGTTTTGGCCTTTTTTGCCAAAAATAAAACTCTTAAAAAGGCATTAAAGCCTACAAAACAACAGTACTACAAAAAGACTACAGGACATTTATTTTAACTAAATATGACACATTCGCATGCAGCAGCATGAAATTATTTTTTTTAGAATACATTTTTTTTTTGTAATATTATTTTTGTCTTTCATGGTTTTTTGTTTTTTGCAACAAAATTTTTCCTTTCGTTTCTGTTGCCACATTATTTTGTAGCTGCTGCTTATGCTCGTAACAAGTTGTATTATTGCTGTTATCGTTGTCGCTGCTCTTTTTTCTTTTTTTTTTTTTTTTTGTTGAAGGGGATTATGTTGTGCAACGTTAAATTGCTGCTACAAGTACGTTGCACAAAGTCACAAACCATTTAGAGATTATGGTTTAAAATTAGAGACAACACACAGATTTTAAATGCCAACCTCAATTATAGTTGGACCCATTGTATTACTTTAGTTACAGTTGCAGCAATTACGCCATAAATTAATAATAATTAGACTAATGCCAGCAAATAACCAACACACAGCATGTGTCTCATTTTCTCTTGCTCTTGCTCTTTCTCTTTTCCTTTTTTTTTAATTTTCCATTTGCAGTTTTACAGTTCTTTTTTTGTTTTGTGTAATTTTACTGAGGTTTTAAAGAGGATTTATTAAGTATTAATTTAGTAAACAAAATGGATAAAATTATTAATTGCTAAAAAATTGAACAAGGATTTTAATTTATTTTGCTTTAGAAACTTTAAATATTTGTTTAATTCACCAGCTAGTGCAAGCATATAGTCGCAAAATTTCTGAAAAGCAGATTAAGTTCTTTAATTTTCTCAAGCAGTTGTGCTTAGGGAGAGACTTATGTGCAGTTCAGAGGACACTGACAAAATATGTATGGAAATCACTCAAAAAATTCAGCGTTATTATTATTTGGATGGAATGTGATCATTTACTTGCACTGCGACGATTATCTATATATATATATCTCACAACTTCTTACGGGTTTTGTACGTCAAGAATCCGGACTAGCTCCTCCATTGAGAGTAATGACAAGACCCGTTCATCCAACGTATGCGTTTATTGCAGCCTGTATGTAGCCAATGCCAGGTGAGGAAGAGAAGTCAATGGCATGCAGAATCTGCAAATGTCTATCCTGTACAGGTGCTTAAAGCAGGTATAATGGTTCTTAAGCAGCTATTTTCGGCCACATAATTAGCTTTCTAGAAGCGTGTGAGTGTTTGCAGGCAAGTTCAACTTTATTTTGTACATCAATCCGTCGTGCCACACTTTATCAAAAGTTTGGGAAATGTCAATGAATAAACAATACTTTTTGTCTTTTGTCTGACCAGTCTATGTGTTTGTTCTATAGTGCGATGTTTAGCCCGCAAGCCAAATTGATGATCATGGAGACATCTCACATCCTTAAATATGGGAGTCAACTTCGCCATTAACAATTTTTTTTAATAGTGTTGAAATTGTTAGCAGCAGAGGTGTTGGTCTATGTGACTCCACTTTAGTGGGATCCTAGCCTGGGATATTAATCATAGACACCTTCCACCATGCAGGATAATACTGAAGGCTTAAAAGAGCGTTAAAAATAAAAAGTAGAACTATTATAGCTACACGAGATAACTGTTCAAGCATGTTACCATTAATTTATCGATACCTGGAGCTTTTCTGAGGTTTGTGCTACAGATAACGTTTTTGACATCTTGAAAATTAAGTCTCAAGGACACAGGCGGTCCAACAGTATATGGCGGAAATTCGGCTGTATTATTCGCTGTATCATTTGTGGTAAAAACATTTCTCAACATACACCATCCATTTTTCAGAATCGTTTCTTGCCCAGTCGCCAGTTGAAGTACGCAAAGGTGGCTTACCTATTACGGATCTTTTCAGACCTTACGTTGCTTTCCACAAAGCATAGTCAGATTAAGGAGTACCATCAATGCTTTCCAAATACATTTTAAGAGAAACCATTCTCTGGATTTCAAGCAGATTTTTTAATTGCGTTACGTATTCCCGTAGACTAGTTTTAATCTTGGGGGACATGTGAAGTTGCCACTCTCTTTTAACTCTGCTTTTTTTCTGTACAATTTCAGACGAATATAGCGGATTTCATGAGTTCTTGCCACAAGGTTGTACGGTCAATAAAGAATACTACTTTATAGTTATGCGCCGTTTGCGCGAAGCAATTTGTCAGAGACGAACAAAATTCTGAAAAAATTATGGATTTTGCACTATGATAACGCACCAGCTTACACATCGATGCTTGTGCGTCAGTTTTTGGGAAAAAACAAAACCGTTATCAAGCCTCAACCACCGTATTTATCGAACTTGGCCCCAGCTGACTTTTTGCTCTTCCCAAAATTGAAGACACCGCTAAAGGAAAAGCGTTTTGCTACGATGAGATAAAAGAAAAAACGAAACAGGCGCTGTTGGTGATATCAAAAAGCGCGTTTCGAAAGTGTTTCGAGGAATGGAACTAACGCTGGCATGGGTGTATTATTTCTGAGGGGGATTACTTTAAAGGGGACAAGATTGTTATTCATGAATAAATAAATACTTTTGGGAAAAATTTAACATAACGCTTATTTTTTTATCAAAGTTTGTAGCAACAAAGTTTATAGTAACAACGTTTCTGGGATACCCATCACTTGCAATACCAGATATAAAGCCGTTTATAAGAAAGAATTGTATGATATTTCAGAGGCACAATGTATAAATAGCATGATATTTCCGTGAGTGGAAAGAAATTTTATTGTGCCTTTCTTTTCCCCAATTATCCTGCCATACTACAACAATAAATTCTTGCTGTATACTCAAAAAAGCAAAAATAAATTAAATGTTATTTTATTGCATTACCTAAGGTTTTTTGTTTATGTAATATCTTAATATCTTTCTAGCCATTATTACGAGTACCAGTATATGTAAAGCCTTTAAATTTTATTGCTAAAATAATAACAGCTTTAACTTGCCAGCAATTGTAATTTCCCACTACTACCAACAAACCACAAAAAAAAAGTAACGTCTTTAAATAAGAACCTTGTAAATTTTTAATTAATTTTCGCTTATGACTATAAGAGGCTTTTGTACAACAAACAGCAAAAGAATCCTCAAACCAACACAAACAGAACACGAAGATGATAATGACGATGATGAAGATGAAGATGGAACTTGAATGTGGCACAACACAAGGCAACAGCAGTCAAGTAACATGCAAATAGAATTATTGAATATGCACAACCTTAAAATTATAAATAAAACATTTTAAACATTCAACTCCCTCTCGGTTTTTTGTGCTTTCTTTTTCTTATATACGTGAATGTGAGTGTGTGTTTGTTATACACCAACGTAATTCTTTCATTATTATATACCAAATTTTAATACAAAAAGTCTTTATTTGCAAAAGCAACAAAAAACTTATTTGACTTTTAAAACTTTTAAGTCGCTTCCAGTTTATGTTCATGAACGTACACAATAAGGTCCTTCAAAAATTATTCACAAATTTAAAAACGAAAAAAAAAACATTTACAAAAATCATAAAATAAACATTTATGCAAAACAACAAACAGTAGCAACAACAACATCCAACCAAGCAGTAAGTTTTCTTTTTATTGTAATACAATCCAAAGCCTAAAATAATAAGAAAAAATATGGAAATTTGTTAACAAGAGCAGACAAAGAGACTTTCAAAGGTTTTTGAACTGACCACTTTAAGTTTTTTTTTCTCTGCCATCAAACACACATTCTTTTAGAGAGAGAAGACGAAATAGAAGAAGAAAAAAAACCAAAGGATTTAAAAAAGGTGTTTTCCCCATTTTTATCGAATTTAAACTTATGTATGTCTGAGTGAACTTTTTTCTAAAACTTTCAAGGTCAGTAAACTTTTTGGGTTGTTTTTAAACAATATTTTTGCTGATGGCCTTAAAGCTGGCCAATGTAATCCTTAAGTGTACTTTTTCTGTTATTTTAGTTATTTTGCAGAAAAAGTTTTTAGCCTAACAACAATTTTTTTTATAAATTTATTAAAATACTTAAACTTTTACACACAGTATTTGGCATGCTTTAAAGCCAGTTACTATTTGCTTTTACATATTGTAATTGAAGTAAATGGCCAATATTCATGTAACAGCAAAGTTAAAGTTCGCTACAAAATATGAAAACTCAAAGAAAACTGTTGTAATAAAACAGAAAAACATGACAAAAGACCACAAAACTATTTTTGTTAATATCTCCAAATGGTTGTCAAAGCTATTTCCCGGACTATTGGATCTGTTAAAAGGTACTCTTTTTTCTAAAAAAAGTACTTTCTATATAAATAAGTTAATGTATTATAAATTTAATAAAATAAGTTAATTAGAGCAGACAATACCGGCTGCTGCTGCTAAGACATATACATTTTTAAATAGTGCTTTTTGGAAAGTACTTTTTAAAACGTTCCATTTTAAAAATACATTAGGTACATTTTTAAAAGGTACAATAGGTACATTTTTAAAAGGTAAATTTTTAAAAGGTACATTTTTGAAATGTCCTTTTTTAAAAGGCACTTATTTTTTTATATGTAATTTTTTAAAAGAAGTTTTAAAGGAACTTTTTAATGAGGTACTTTTTTAAGAGGTACTTTTTTAAAAGGCACTTTTTAATAGATATTTTTTCAAGGGTACTTTTTTTAAAAAAGTAGTTATTTTAATGTACTTTTTTAAAAGGTCTTTCTTTGAAGGTTAATTTTTAAAGACATTTTTTAATAATTTTTTTTTAAAGTATTTTAAGACATACTTTCTAAAATTAAATCTTTATATTCAATATTTAATTATTTGATCTTGTTTAAGTAATTAATTCTTATTTTTGCAGCTAATTATCATTTTAGTTTTATGCATATTAAAGTTCAACAGTATTTATTTTAAATAATATTATAACATTTGAATTTAATTAATAATAAAAGAATTTAAATTGTTAATTTTTTATAAAAAAAAAACCAAAAAAAAAAACTAGATCTGAAGCTGCAAAAATTAAATTCATTTTACAAACGAAGATAGAAGAATATTAAGACAAACTTTATATTTTTAATAAATTTTTTAAAATTTATAAAAAAATCAAAGTAGGATATCTTTTATGAAAGTTTTTTAAACAGTACTTTTCTTTTAAGACATATTTTTTCACTAAACATTTTCAAGGATAACAAAAGAAATATGACAAAAAAGTACTTTCATAATAAGTGAGTTAAAAGAATTGTATATATTTGGGAAAAGTAATTTTTAAAAGATAATTCGTTCACATATTTGTACTTATATCCAAAATTCCGAAAACAGTCATTGCTTTTGCAATTTTGTATGAAAATTTTTGAAAAGAATTTGGTTAAAAGTAGTTCTAGAAATAAAAACATAACACAGAAAATTAAAATTTCGGATATCGGTACATATACATATATCCGAGATATGGTCTAAAGACTTTTTATTTGTTTAAAATAAGTTCTGATAATAGACGGAGGTTACTAAAATACAGAAAATGAAAAATTTCGACATCTGCCTATATATACCCGAGTTATAGCCTAAACCGATTTTCCTTGAAAATTTCAATTAAAGATTAACTTTTTGGCATGGCGATTACAAGGCAATAATTTTTTTCCTGATATCGGTCCACATATATTCGAGCATTTTTAGTTCAAATTTATAATGTGTACTACACACAGAAGAAAAAATATGGTTGGTATGACTATATTCTAAGGGCAAAATACTATTGTTGAATTATATGGTTGAACACAAACACATAGTATGGTTTCAATATGAAATTTATTTGCAAACCTAAGTACAGCCAAGAACCAAAACTATACTATGTATATAAACATATATTTTATCAAAGTTACAACAAATGTATCACTGTTATTATAAAATTATTATTTTACTGTCATGTCAAACCATATAATATATTCACTCCCAAATATTTTATTGAAAAATTGTAAATTCTATTGTCACAATCAATCGTAATTGTGTTGAACGTGACATTATTATATGTTTACATAATACATACACATATAAATAACTTTTCTAATTAAAACCACATGCTTTTGATTTATTCTATGTAAATATATTTGTTAAGCAATATTTTAACAAAAAATTTATCACAATTATTAGAAAATTTTTGCAAAATCCTGAAACTGAAGCAAATTTGATCTGGTCCACATATGTATGTATCTGTAAAAAACACATACATTTAAATCAAATATATTAAAACACATACATATACATTTTTATACAGACCTTTTTGTTTTTAAATGTCTATTTTTATGATGTTGCTATTTTCTCCAAATAATAAATGAATGCTTATATATTTATAATATAATTAAATTTTAAAAACACATACGCAAAGAAATTAAAAGAAAATTATGTACACAAACTATGTTTGTCAACGACTTGCATAAAATCAACAATAATGCTTTAAATTAATAGTCTATTATTGTACATTACAAAACGTTTTGGTTCTATTCAATATTTTTTTTTTAAACATTATTGTTGCAGTCAACCATATTTTTAAATGATAGGAATGTACCAATAGAATAGTAAAGATTTTAATATTAAAATAATTATAGAGGATTAAACTATATTAAAATCGGTAATTCGCCGCAAGCGGTAACTAAACAAATTGCGACAGAGTACACGCAGAAAAAATACAGCTTGAAATATGGTTGCAACAACACTAGTATATATTCTATAACATTATGTATCGTTGTTAAAAACGTTGTATTATCAATATAATATATAGTTTGTTTCTCTATAAATATTTTACTGTTTACATTTCCATAATTCTATTGTTAACATTTTTATATTTCAGGATATGGTTACATACAATAATAACAATTGAGAGAATTTTTTAAAAACAACGATAGCTTTTATTACACCCAATACTAAAATAACTGTTATAATCGTATATATAATACGCTGATTCATATGCAACAGAAGTGAGTTTATAGTATAAACTTGTTATTGTTATTAGCGATATTTTCATTCTAGTTGTTGACATATAATTTGATTTCAGTTTCGGTTTTTCTTTGGAAGGAAAAAAATGTTTTTTGTTTTCAATTAAAAATATATGCAAAAATATATTTTATAAACAAAAGGAAAAACGCGAAATAGCAGAAAAATTATAAATTTAAATTACATGTTCGCGAACTTAAGAAGGTAAGTATATTTAATATTAAGATATAAACATTAATACTTGTGGTGAGTCCAATAATATATGCAACCATATTAATATATTACGTATATAATTAAAATCGCAACGAAATACTTAATAATTATTTTTGTTTTATTACAGCTAATGGATATTGCAACTTCCGAGAAGAAATTTGTGCGTTAATTCCGTTCAGATGCCGATTATATTTACAATTATTTTGCAAGAATGTGTTTAATGATAGCAATATCAATATTAAAAGCTGATGAAGGGATTAAACTCAATTATTTATTTGCATTAACTTTATACAATAATTATTATAAAATTATATTATACAATTTCCATATTTTTTAATTAACTACAATTATATATATAGTACATGAAATTGTGCAAATTATAAGAAAAATATGTTTGTAATAAAGTTATTTACCACATTAGTATGGTTACTTAATGAAGGTATATGAGAAAAGTATGATTGGCTGGTATAATTACATGGTTAAGTATGACAATTACATGGTGACTTTAGTATTAATACCATGGTTACTTATTATTATAACAATTTTATACCCAAATATAGTATGGTTACTTATAATATTTTTTTTTACAATACTATGCTATGTTTTGACGTTTTAAGTATAACAATATACTGTTATTGGGTATGACCATATACTTCAACAATAGTATGCTGCCCTTAGAATATTGTCGTATCAACCATATATTTTTTCTGCGTGTATATACTAATATTCTTACAACAATATTCCAAATTGCCTTTTCTCTGCGTGTATATATTTAGGTGACTATCGTGAAGGCTATTTTAGATTCAGCCCACCCGAATATACTACACTCTTACTTGTATTAATTAAAAATGTTTTTTTTTAACGCGTAATTTTTATGACCTCCAGCGCGTGCTGAAGATGTAACTTTTTTAACTTTGAAATGCATAAATATGAATTGCACTTTCTTAAAAAGTACTTTTCCAAAAGTTACTTTTCTCGTAGGTAATTTTTTGAAAAATACCTTGTTTAAAAAGTTACGTATTAAAAAAAAACATACTTTTTTGCAAAAGTGACTTTTTAAATTCTTTTTTGTACATGTTTTATATTTGAATAATAGGTTTTTCGCTTAAGCATTCTTTTGAAAATATTTTTTAAATTGGTTTTAAAGATGCGTTTTTACAGGTATTTTTTTGTAAAAAGCTTTTTTATTTGCTTGCAACGCTGATTTCTAAAAAATGTCGTGTTTCAAAAAGCTGCTCTTGCTTAAAACTAGCAGGTCAGACGCGGCAACTTTAGTTGGGCTATTCTAGGCTTTATAGAAGCTTTCGAAGAGGGGAATAAGAAGGGAAAAATAATTGCGGGTACTCTGCAATTCCATACTCCATAAAAGCTGGAGAAAGCACAAGAATAGCCGAAAATACTTTTTGTATAAGCATAAAAGCAAGTTCAAAAGAAATTTGTAAAAAATTAAAATTGAAAAATTTGAAATTAAAATCACCCTTTCCGCACTTACACTAAGTGACTTGTTAACGTTAAGTCTTGTGAAAGATTTTTTTTTTATAAATCATTAGTTTACAAAGTTATAGTTTTAAAAAAATCTTAGTTTTTTTATTAACGAATCCTTTTTTGAAAGGTACGCTTTTGTACACTAGAAAGCTAACGAATATTAACATTTTTTTTTAGCTGGCATAAGCTTTTAAAACTTAATGCTTGGAAGATATCTTTTTAATCAAATTCTTGAGGTGGGTAGTTTAAGACAGTTTTTTAAGGCAACCTTTTCCATAACAAATTTTTAATTATCTTGACTTACAGTATTATCCCTTGTCAAAAAAGTTGATTTATGTTTGAAATGTGTTTTATTTCAAATTCCCTCTAAAAAATTTGTTTAAGGTTGTGTGAATAAAGATATTAGTTTAAAACAAAATTTTTTTGTGCAATACCTTTAAATTTTATTTTGTTAAGTTTGTAGTATACAAAGTTTAACTTCCTATATTTTTTATCGCTATTCTGTACAATTATTTATTCTTTCGTTGTGCTAATCTAACTGTAATTAAAACAAATTTTCCTAAAAGTTTGCGGTTTTAAACATATATAATACTTATGTATAAGTTTGAATATATAGCATATATACACATATACATATGCACACACAATATGTACATAATCTTCCTTAAAAACTTTTCATTTTTAAATCACATTTCTTATTCTGCTTTTCAAACAAAACATGAAATAAATAAAATGAATTATAACACCATTTTTATCATGTTTAATGATTTAGTGAAAAACTAACAACTACAATAATCAGACTTAACATTTGCAACAACCAGCCGCAAATAATGCATTATACTCATGCAAGTGGTTCTCTATTCTCCTCTACATACTAATAAACTAACACATGCACACACTCTATAAACATCCTCCTATTTTAAGTGGGGGGGAAAAAAAGAAGAGAAAACAAATATAAAACAGCTTCCGTTTTGTTTTTCACAGCAACATTTTTAGTACTTTTAGGCTTGTGTCTGAAATATAATAGCAACAACAAAGACAACAATTTTCGAACACATACATACATTCATATTCATATAAATAAAAACAACAACAGCTGTAGTGCACTTAAACAGTTATACAACTTACTCATCTACATACATCTACACACATGATAATGTTAATAATTTTTACAAACAAAACGAGCATCATGCTTTAAACAACAACTACAACAATATGAGCAAAATAACAGCAAACATACTTAGAGAAATAAAAACAAAACAACAAATAAATTCCAACTACAACAAAAGTGTTTAAGTGCACATGCAACTGAGTTTTTTGTTGTTATTTGTTTTTACTTTTGAAACGGGAGTCGCCGAGTAGAGACGGGAGAGGATGAGTAAGTACTTCTACTACAACTAATATTCATATAAAATTTAAAACAAACTATGGCATGCAAAAGTAGTGTTTGAACCTGCCGACTGTGGGCGAGCAAAAGGCTTAGGCTATTTATAAATTTGTACATAATCGTAGCTAGCAAAAATGTGCGCCAAGCGTTTTTGAAATTTTTACTTAATTAAAAAAAATTAATTGAGCAGCGTAATTGACAAAACGATCAAACATAAAACAAAGTGCAATGAGCCATGTGGTATGTTCATGTGTTTGCATATGCACACATACTGATGATATACATACAAGTTAATCAACACGAGTTTTTCGTTTGTTGGCTTTATCCAGAGTAAGTTCTTTATTTCATATTCTGGGTTTTATACTTAAAATTATTCGCTTATTTTGTAACAAAAAATCCAAAATTTTAAAAATGTTAAAATTTTTCTGCTTATTTAACATAAATAAAAAGTGTTAGAATTTTTCTTATAATTTGTTTCTTATTTTTTTTTGTTGGTATAGCATTAATTATAAAAAATTACAATTTGGTTGGTTATTCTTTGTCAATAACAATTTATATTACTTTGTGTACTCAGCATTATTTGTAAAAAGTATTACAGTGTTGTTTTTATTGAAAATTGTTTTAGGTGAATGTGTCAGCTTACATATTGTTACGTAGCAATAAGTAGTTATTTGCCTTTAAAACCGTTTTTGCATATTCAATTGCAAATGAAATACCGACACTGATACTTGTTTGTTACAAAGTGCTTATATATTTAGCAACTTCATTTACACTTAATACCGCTGTGTCTTAACACACTAGACTTGCTTTCTTTTCTGACTAATGACTGTCTTGCACAACGTTTAAAATTAAACTCTGCCTTTGCCAAACATCTGCCTATTATTTATACTTTTTATTATACTTCTACATTGTTTGTGAGGCTACTAGTTAGCGATAATTCCAGAGTCAAATGTACAAATATCGGTCGCCAGCTGGGAATATACATTCTACTTTATTTTGTCGCCATTTTGGTAAACATTGTTCATATTTGGCGGTCGTGAAGCAGACACGTTCGGAAAACATACGCGGTATTTCTTTGATTGAAATACAAAAATATGTATTAATAACTAAAAAAGAAATACCGCGGGCAAACAACCAACGCGGGCAACTAACAATGAGCATATGTTATTCAATATGAGATGAATATAGGCAGAAAATAGTTCAATGGCTCGGCAGCTGTGTGGTTAATACGTCATGACCCGAGTTAAAATTCGAATGTGTGCTAATGAGTAGTGTAGCGACTACGAAACAGCTATTGATTTGATTATTATTTTTCTTATCCTCTTCAATCAAAAATTATACCGCCACCAAATGAGATAACAGGGCTATTGAAATTATTGTTTTGTTAGCCGTATGGCAAGTGGCACCGTCCTGTTGAAACCACATATCGTCCACTTCTATATCTACAAATTTCGTAATCATCTCACGATAGCGAACATCATTCCCAGTAACTGTCTCATTTTAGATAAATATGACCCGATGACGCCGCTAGCCCATAAACGGCAACTCTTTATGGTTGCATTGGTTTCTCAACAATCACTCTTGAATTATCATTCTCTCAAAAGCGGCAGTTCTGCTTATTAACGAAACTATTGTAGTAAAAATATGCCTCAACACTGAAGATGATTTTCTTCGAAAATTTATCATCGACTGTTGCAATGTCTTGCCACCATTCTGACCATTGACGACACTTGGAATGGTGAAGAGGGTTTAGTCTTGAGTCAGTTGTATCTTGCAAGCATGTGTTTAAGCACAATGTTCATTAACGACGTGCGTGAGAGGTGCAATTGTTAAGCACGACGACGAGTTGAAGTGCATGCTCTTCAGCCACACTATCGCGAACAGCAGCAATATTTTCTGCAGAATGAACTGTATATTGACCGAAAAATCAGCAAGTGCACGATATGCATTTTGATTTGAATGTGTATTTTCATAATTAGAAATGCAGAAATAAACTTTAGGTGCGATTTACATTCAACATCGGCCCTAAAAGTTTAAATACCCGATATATTGCTGAACAGCAAATTCGATAAAATATCGTTATAATTTTTTTTTTCGATACAATTATCGTAATGAAAGTAACGAATGACACTTGTAGTGCTATTTAAATATTCTGAAAAAATAAAGAAAGTATAAATTTTTAAGCCCCATGATGACTACCCAGCATAAAATATTCAATTCATACTGTGGATAATACGTTTTCATTATTATATTTTATACCAGGAGTGCCCAAAAGTTCTATATGAAAAACAAACACCAATACATTTATGGAAAAACTACTTCTATTTAATATTCTTTATTGTAAAAAGCAAAACAATTTACAAAAACATAATTTACACTGATAATCGCTGTCGTTAATGTTTACCAGCAAAGCATGCGAAGGTGTGTATGTGCAGTGAAGAACGACAAAAAATATATAAGACGAAGTTGTTTGTGTATTTTTCATTGCTAGTGCTGAGTGCAGTATGTGTGTATTTAAGAGCACAGCCATAGGGCTGTCTATATATAGATATAAGCGCTTTTACACAAAGAATTCAGCATCAAGCGCATAGGACTGGGCACACCTGTTTTATACTAACAATTATATATGAAAAACATAAGCAGAAGTTATGGAGAAATCATCAGTTCAATCTTGACGTGATGTAACTGTTCCCCTTAAATAATAAATTATTTCGCCTTTCATATCGAAACTTGACTTTGTTTTCTTAATAAGTGTTGAAAATGATTAATTCAGATAAATTAGTTTTCTTAATAAGCGCAGAAGGTATAGAGAAATCATCAGTTCAATCTTGACGTGATGTAATTCTTCCCCTTAATCGAAATAAATTATTTCGTCTTTCATATAGAAACTTTACTTTTTTTTCTTAATAAGTGCAAAAGGTATAGATAAATCATCAGTTCAATCCTGACAATCTTGACGTGATGTAATTGTTCCCCTTAAATCTTTTGATTCTCGAATAAATTATTTCGTCTTTCATATCGAAACTTGATTTTGTTTTCTTAATAAGTGTTGAAAATGATTAATTCAGATAAATTAGTTAGACGTTACAGATCGGCCAAAGTATTTTCTACATATTACATATTCCGGCCAATTTTAATTTTCACATTTTCTAGCCCCACTGTTGAAATTCTTTCGCCTTTTTCCAAATTGTTAAAGCCTAGTTTTCATTGTGGAAGTGATAATATCGTATAATTCTTAATGTACGTGTGTGACTGCAACACAATGTTATGCATTTAGTTGTAAGTAAAAGTATGTGGCAAATTTAAAACAATTTACACCATATTTTGTATGTGTATTTAATAAAAATTTTTTATGCTCATAGCTGGTCCATAAAAGTACAGATGCAGTTATGTATGTCGGTGTCTTTTCATGTTCTATACAAGTTTGTGCCAAAAACCGAAAAAACTTTAGCACATACATTTTAAGCAGCAAATACTACTAAGTAACTACAAAGTTTTTAAGGCCCATAAATACACATATGTATAATAAGTATGTATGTAAGCATGTATAACTATTAATATAGGTTAAAAAGTATGTTGTTTATTGTTTAAGCAAGTTTGTTATGCGTATCACACAATATCATTACTAAATTATTGCATTTATCTTTACAAATGCAGCAGGCGTTTTTGTTAGTTTGTTCGTTTGTTGTTAAATAGTATTAGATTGTTCTTGTTGTTGTTTCTAATGAGCGAAAATTATTTTTAATTTAGATATTTGATCATTATTGTAATATAATAGTTGAATAATGTGTAAAATAAATTATTGATATGGACAACAAGAAATGTTGTTTTTCAACAAAAGTAATTATTCATATTCCAAGAGCAATCATCGTTATTACATCAATTCAACTTTAAGAAGATCTCGTTTTTAAACTCTTTTTTGAAACAAAATATACCGAGGCCATAACGTTTCCAGCCGAATGTTGTGCTTTCGGGCGAGGTTCACCAGCTGCTGCCCACTCAGATGACGATCGTTTTGATTCCGGAGTGAAGTGATGAATCTATGGTTCATCCTTTGTCACATATCGACGCAAAATTCCGGTTTGTTACGTTTCAATATGGCCAAACAAGGGCAACATACTATTGTTGGATTATATGATTGCACTTGATAATACTACATTGTTACATTTAAAACACCATTTATAGGACACACCGTAGTATTGTCAAAAAAAAATATTATAGGTGACCAAACTATATTGTGGTTTAACGTTATTATAATAATAAGTAACCATAGTAGTGATTAAAGTTATCAAGTAATTGTCATACTTAACCATATTGTTATACTAACCACACATACTTTTCTCATATGTGACCACGTTACTTTCATGAAATAACCCTACTAATATCACAAATAGCTTTATTGTAATAAAATTATATAATTAGCACTAATACATACATGTAATAATTAATTAGAAGAAAAAGACAGCGTATAATATATTTTAATACTATGTTTAGTAGTATTAAAAAGACTTGGGCGCTCTGTTTTTCGGGGAAAAAAGGGGAAGGGGTCCCTCGTTTGGTGCGGCAAACAAAACTCTAGGAAGCCACATGACTTATGTTGTGTTGGCTTCCGAAACCCTTACCAAGGGTATAAATTGGCAGAACGGGGATCAGCATGGACCCCGGGTAGTTCTGCTTGCGGTTCGACCCGGGCTGATCATGGTTGAGCTGCCTACCTTGGCTGAAACGTTCTGGCTGTGGTTTAAACCTAAAACGCAGGAAACGAGTGTTAGTATCCTTAATAATTGTTTGGTGTGTGATTTTTTCAGGGACTAACAACCTCCCGAGGGCCTGTTGCCTTTACAATAGATACCAGTACTCTGAGGAACCAGTGGTGATGGTTGACGGGTAAGTTGGTTTAAGAGCTGATGCTGCTAGTGGACTTTGGCCTACCATTAAGCCTTGACTTCCATTGATTGCTGGGAAATTGCATACAGGAGGGATTAGAAGGCCCGAACTCCTCAACAAGAAGTTGCTCATATGACCGCAATCAAGAATTGCTACCTGTGTGAGCCTGGTAAGCCACAAGGGGCGCTGGTGAATCGTGAATAATTCACTCCGTGAAATTGGTCCATCATCAGATTAGGCCGCAAGGCAGGTGCTGATGTAAATCTTTTCACAACTGCTGCAATAAAACAAAAATAGTTATTAAGAATTTCGTCTGCGATTACAATTTTAAAAGTAATACTTAACCATATTTATATGGTTGCACGTAGTCGTATTGTTACATATGTTTATATCTTAATATTACAGAGTTACCTTTATATTTTCGATAGTATGTATTTTTCGCCAATTTCATGTTCTTTTTTCTCCTTTTTATATATAACTGAAGAAATATATATATATATATATATATATATATATATATATATATATATATATATATATATATATATATATATATATATATATATATATATATATATATATATATATATATATATATATATATATATATATATATATATATATATATATATATATATATATATATATATATATATATATATATATATATATATATATATATATATATATATATATATATATATATATATAACGAGTGATTTTTTTGCTATTATCTTTTTGGCAACATTAGTTTTGATAGCTCACGCACGTTTTGTATCTTGTGTCACTGTCAAACATCTTCAGTTTGGTCTATAATTTAATCATGAATCGTCTTACAAACGAACAACGCTTGCAAATTATTGAATTTTATTACCAAAATGCGTGCTCTGCTAAGAAAGTTCATCGCGCGCTTCTTCCATTTTATGGTCAGTTTAATCGACCTACTGAGGCTTCTTTCTATTCGGGCTATTGTAAAAAAATTTCGCACCAAATTTACATTGTTGGACATTAAACCACCAGCACGCTTACGTAGAGTGCGAACTGAAGAAAATATCGCAGCCGTATCGGCCAGTGTTGATGATGACCGTGAATTATCGATTCGGCGCCGTTCGCAGCAATTGGGCCTCTGTTACTCCACTACGTGGAAAATTTTGCGGAAGGATTTGGGTGTGAAGCCTTATAAGATACAGCTGGTGCAAGAATTGAAGCCAAACGAACTACCACAACGCCAAATTTTTGGTGAATGGGCTCTTGAAAAGTTGGATGAAGATCCACTTTTTTATCGAAGAATTGTGTTCAGCGACGAGGCTCATTTCTGGTTGAATGGATACGTGAACAAGCAAAACTGCCGTATTTGGAGTGAAGAGCAGCCAGAAGCATTGCAAGAGCTACCAATACATTCACAAAAAACAACCGTTTGGTGCGGATTATGGGCTGGCGGCGTCATTGGGCCGTATTTCTTCAAAGATGATGCAAATCACAACGTTACTGAGAATGGTGCGATGATAACAAACTTTTTTTGCTCAAAATGGAAGAGCTTGACTTGCATGACATGTGGTTTCAACAAGACGGTGCCACATGCCACACAGCACGCGAAACAGAGGACCAATTGAGAGGCAAGTTCGATGAACAGTTTATTTCACGCTTGGAACCAGTCAATTGGCCGCCCAGATCGTGCGATTTAACGCCTCTAGACTATTTTTTGTGGGGCTATGTTAAGGCTAATGTCTATAGCGACAAGCCCGCTTCGATTGACGCACTGGAAGCCAACATTGCCAACATTATTCGTGAGATACCGGCCGAAGTGTTGGAAAGAGTATGCCAAAATTGGACTAAGCGGATGGACCATTTGAGGCGCAGCCGCGGCCAACATTTGCATGAAATAATCTTCAAACATTAAATTATATCGACCCAACTATCGATCCAAATAAATATTTCATGCATTTTTCTGACTTTTATTTGTTTTTTTTTTAAATTATATATATATATATATATATATATATATATATATATATATATATATATATATATATATATATATATATATATATATATATATATATATATATATATATATATATATATATATATATATATATATATATATATATATATATATATATATATATATATATATATATATATATATATATATATATATATATATATATATATATATATATATATATATATATATATATATATATATATATATATATATCCATATATGCTGTAACTGGAACACCGAGCGTTACTCGGAGCTCTCAAATTGTATACATACTGATATATATGTACTTTAATAAAACTTAATGCACAAGATTTTTCCATTTTTACGCTATTTAAAAGAGTCACGATAAAATTGTGGTTTGACTAACTTGTTTTTCTTATATATTTTGTGGAGTGAGGGCAAAAGAGTAATTCGCTTATTTATTATTCTGTTTCTTACCAAAAAATCAACCTCTGTGTACTCATTAAAAATTCTTAGTTTGATATCCATATCAAAATTTCCCCAGATATGTATGTGAAAACTAAGCAAAAAAAAAATTTGAAACGGGACTAACGAATATCGATTTTTGTTTTCAAAATTTTCCAGTGGCTGAGTGGTTAAAGTAGCAGATCATGATACGTCATAGCCCGAACTCAAATCCCAGTGAGTGCTGATGAGTAGTGTAGCGACTACGAAACAGCTAGTTGGCCCCCAGCTAAAGATTTGATTATTATGTTTCTTGTCTTCTTCAATCAAAAATTATTGATCACAGCAAATTTGTATTGTAAAAAATCCTTCTTAAGAAAAAACATTATAAAGGAAAAAATTTGAACTATAACCCGTAGTACAAATGTGCAAACCAAAAATTTAATTTCTTAATTATTGAGCACGAAAAAAATTTGGTTCTGTGTAAGTTTCGCTTCATTCTATAAAAATTTTCGGCAGATCTAAATGGTTATATTACCATGTAAACAGACGTTTTGATTTTTACTAAAAGCACACCAGCATTCCGTTATTTAAAATACATTTAATTCCATTTACATACATGTTTTTATTAATTAAATTTTAGACAACAAGTCTGCCACTTATGTTTCCAGGAAAAAATACCTTTTTGTCAATCTTCAAAACAACACACACATGCCTTCTCCTCAGGCAAACCAGAAATACATAAAATTTAATTAAATTATTGTAAACAAATTAAATAAATGATAAAATAATATAAGCCCCTTAAGTGTGTATAATGTTGAGGTACTTACAGTTTTTTATTTATTTCTGTTTAACAAAAGAAAATTAATTTTCATAGATGATACTTGTTTCTATACATTTATAAATTCAGTTTCATACATAACCTTGATGAACAGCGAACTTTCTGCGCTGGCCAGCATCCAGCATTTTCAATTTCAATTAATGCTCAAAATTAAATACAAATACAAACACACATACACATTCGCACATACATATATGAATTGTAGGTAGTTGTTTATTCTTTTAATACTTTTAATTTACATACATACACACAAACACACACACACATACACACCGCATACACCCGTTTATACAAACACTTAAAACGAACTTGTATTGAAGTGTTACTTATATTATTACACACACATACAATTATATGCAAGTATGTATATAAAGCTTATACATGTAGGTAAACAGGTACTTGTTTGTGTGGGATTGTGTATATATGTATATGTGTGTGTGTGTACATTTAACCTAAAGGCTTTTAAGTATTTTACATTTTATTTCGCATATAAATTGCAATTCACTTGTTAACGAAATAAACAAAACGGAAAAATAAAATTAAAAAAAAAAAAAAGAAATTGAAATAAATATATAGAAAATTTTCATATACCGCCTTTGCAGCTCATAATAACAATTTAACACACATACACACATATTCTAACAAATAAATGTATTCGTACGAGTATATACATATATTTGCATGGACTTCTATAACATGATCTTATATGTAAAAATTGGTATTTTTACATCTAGTAGCTGTTGATGTCGTTTTTACTATAAACGTTCAAAATTTAAATGCAACTTGTGCAATTTGAGTGGCAGGCAGAGTGCCAAGGATTTTTTTTACACATTCATCCATTCTGTAATCTGTATCTGAGAGAAAAGAAAGGGTACGACACCATTGATTGGGTTAAAAATTATAAAACCAATTTATATAATAAGACGTTTCTTAATATATGTGTATATAAAAGAATCTTTTTTAGGAAAAAAAAATTGAAGCTGAACTGCAAAATCTGTTAGCTGAATTGAATTGAATAAGAAATCAGTTCTATAGAAATAGCTGAATTGCAAAATAGGCCAGAAAACAGTCCTATAGGAATAGCTGAATTACAAAATAGGTCAGCTGAATTGACATCTGTAAATATAAAATCGACAATATCTACATATATACGAAATGAGAAAATAATCCTTAGCTTAATTGTAGCACAAGTTCGCTGAGTTAGTTAGCAGTTAGAAAAACTGCTTAATTTTATGCAAAATGAGGAATAATAAAGCTGAATTGCAAAATAAGTTAGCTGAATTAAGTTCTAAGAAGATAAATTTTCATGTAGGTAGTTGGTATATAGATAAAAACTGAAGCTGAATTACAAATAAGGTAGCTGAATTAACATCTATGCTGAAAAAGTCATTGAAATATACGAAATGAGAATAAACCAAAGCTAAATCGTAAAACATGTTAGCTGATTTGATTTTTAATAAGCAGAAAATTGTAGTTCTTTAAAAAATGAAAATAAAAGTAATACTGATTTGCAAAACACTCTAGCTGAATTGACTTTTAAGAAAACAAAAAAAAAAAAAAACTGTCAAACTCTTACGAAAAGAAGAAACAAAGGCAGATATAAGTTGACCGAATTGACAACTAAAAACAAATTCCTTAGCAAATTTTGCTGAATTGTTTCCTTAACAAGTGAAAAAATTTAGCTGAGCTAGTTTATAAAAAAAGAAAAACGACTTAGTTTTTATACGAAGTGAGTAGAAAACCGAATTGCAATATAGGGTAGCTGAATTGATTAAAATGAAAGAAGTTTCTATGTAGATAGTTAGTTTAGTATGAAATGTGATAAAAACGTAAGCTGAATTACTAATAAGTTAGCTGAATTGACATCTTGGCAGAACAAGTTTTCAAAATGAGAAGAAATTAAAGCTAAATCGTAAAATATGCTGGCTAAATTAATTTTTAAAAAGAAAGGAATTATAGTTCTTTAATAAATCAAAGCAAAAACAAAGCTGATTTGCAAAGAAACCTAGCTGAAGTGACTTTTAAGCAGAAAAACTCCTCAGTTTTTACAAAATGAAGAAACAGTAGCTGATTTGCAATATAATTTGGCTATAATGACTTCTGAAAATAAATTCCTTTACAAACTTAGTTGAATTGTTTGGAAAAAATTGTTTTTATTTGCAAAATAAGAAAAAAAAACACAGCTGAATTGCCAAATTAGTTGGCTGAAATGATTTCTAAAAAAATATTCTTAATTTTTTCCCGAACTGAAGGAAAAAAGCCGACTTGCAAAAATAATTAGCTGAATTGGTTTATACCAAGAGCACTTATAAAAAATTTTAAAGCAATGGAAGGTTGGTTTGCAAAATAAGTTAGCTGTATTGGGTGCTACTAAGGAAAATTTCTCAATTGCGATTTTTTTTTTTTTTTAGAAAATGAGAAGAAGACTAAGCTGAATCGCAGAACGGTCAGCTGAATTTTGAATATAATTTTTATATAAGTTATTCAACAATATTGTGTTTCTTAATTAAAAACAAACTTTAGCTGAATAACTGAAATTAGTTATTCAGCTAAACAAAGCTTATGCAAGCTGCAGAGCGAAACTGATTTGAATTAATTTCCATTAGAAATTCAGCTAAGATCAGTGAATATTTAATAATTTAATATACTGAAATGATTTTCTTAGCTGAATAAAAATCTCTTGTAAATTGATGAGTAAGTGGGCATATACAATAGTTGAATTTTTTACGCGCTGTTTTATTTGAGTTTTAGCACTTGTATGTTTGTTTTTATATTTGTAATTTTGGCAAGCCTGGTCATATGAGTGATAGTTATATAAAATTGTATGTATTTATATACATACTATATACAGTGTGCAATTTTCAGGAATTTGATATTCCGCTATAAAAAGGATTGCTTCCGGCATTGATTCGGGGAAGTGAGGTGACTTTGGAAATTCCTGACGCCGATTTTGGGTATTCTAAAATATTTGGTCGCTAATCGGTGTGGACCTGATTTTTTAATATTCGTAGCGTTTGTTTTACCATGGAAAGTATAGATCAAGTCTTAAAAGTAATTTTGTTCTTCGTTATAAGGGTAAATATCCGGAATTTTGTAGACTTTACTGGCTTTTGACTGGGTTTTAGCACTTTTTGCCGTGTTTTTGTATATCTAGCCGAGGTTGTGTACAACATCGTATACAGCCAGGAATACAATGGACTTTCTGCGAGACATTCATGATGGAATTAGTGAAATTCCGCGAGAAATGTGTTAGTGAAATTCCGCGAGAAATGTGTGCGCATGTAATGAAAACTCAAAAGCTCAAAAGGGCTCGCATTATATATTCCATACATAATTGCCGACATTTTTTTTATCTTCGACCAGTACTAAGGGGATAACCCCTACATGTGCAGTGCATTGTACTGGAACTAGGAAAATAGGTTGAAGAGGAGGAAAGAGGGAGTAGCGTTTGTGGAGGTTAAACTTTAACAATAACAACCTGAAAGACTAAAAGAAACTCTATTAGAGCATTTAAAATGTTGGAGTTAAATTAGTTAAAGCTCATCAGTGCCCAGCGTATAAACCTTCGACACTGCTCAGATTAGCAAAATTTAGTCCAACACCTTCCACACTGCAAGGTAATGAAATGCGATGAAAAGAAATTAATAATGAATGAATATATAGAGAAAACCTGGGCAACGATGAAAAAGAAAAAAAAAACATATACACATCTTGCTACCTATTCCGATGCACTTTGGTTTCATACGAAATTAAAATAGTGAACATATATATAGAAAATACGAACAACGGTGAAAAAAGAGAAGAAAAATAGAAACAAACGGAATAGGTAGCAAGCTGTGTATACGGTCTGCTACCTATTCCGGTGCAGTTTGGTTGCATACGAATTTAATTAAAAACACGCACAGCAGTAACAAAAGACGTGTGTGCAGAATGAGAAACAAAACACTACTCAATAAATAAAGCATTTATCAATATAAGATCCATTTTCATATAATTAAAAATAAAAATAAATAATATTGTATACCTTCCCGCCGGACACCCTTCGCATGCTCTTCTTTTGATCAAAATCATATTTGCTGAGTATGAACTGAGAAAACAATAACTAACCACCCAACTTTAGGTTTATGTTACGTTTAAATTGTATATATAGTTTTTTTTATCACTAAATTTGATGAAAATATTGCAGAAAATGCAAAATTGCAACTGGACTGAATACATGCTGGTTTTAACCGTGTTGAGTATTGTACGTAGCATCCAAAATTTCATTTGATAAAAGAATTTGATTTACTGCCAGTTTAACAAACTCGATAGAGTTCTTTGCATTCGCAATCTAAGCGAAGGAAAATTTATTTGTGTTTGTCTAATTTTATTCTATCAAGTACAATATAAACGAATAATGGTGTGATATACAAACCCAAATTGATTCAAATGTGAGTGACTACGTTTCTTTCGTATGCTTTTTCTTTCGAGATTGCTAAGCTGCCTGTTAATTTTTATATATGTATGTATGTAGTACATTTAGTAATAACACCTCCTGTGTTCGTAACCCTTTACGTATTCCTCTATCGTTTATAACACATAAGTAAGTATTTATATTCAAAACAGCCTCTTTTTTCTAGACTTTTATTTGTTATGTATGTATTTGTAAGTGTAGGTCCGTTTCAACGGTATTACATTTTCCCTCACACGCCTAAGCCGCCTACGGCAAAAACTAGAAACGACTACTCAAAATAGTTTTCTTTTTTCCAAATGTCTGCCTGCCTGTTTGCCTGACTGCCTGTTTACTTGAGCCACAGCCTGAAAAATATTTGCATTTGTTTTATAAATTTTGTTCTCTACAGTTCAAGTATTTAGAAGTTAAGCCTTAATATCGACAACGAGACATTGTACACTAAAGTGAACTTTTAGCTTAAGAGCCTTCCCGTTTTCTCTCTCCCAGCAACTAACTGTTTATGTATGTGGTACAGCATATACGAGTATGTGTGTGTGTATAGTGTGGAGGTAATAAAGTTCAATATTTAGGCTTTTTTTGTTTAAATATAGTTTTCCTTTGGAAAATGAGCTGTAGAAAATTTTAAGATTGAAAAGGAAACGTAAAAGAAATTTCTACGAATAAAATTTTAAGAAAAGGTTGTGTATTAATAACAAAAAAATAAATAAATTGCAAATATAACTTATTTCCGCTTGAATCATTGATATGAGTACAAGTAAGGGTCTCCCGTTAGTGAAATATTTATTGTAAACGAACACTTAGAAATAAATTATTTAACAAAATTGTTGTACATTATTTTATTTTGTCCAATTATTCTCTACAGAAGAGTGGTATATACGATTTTTTATTAATAAATTTTTTATGCTATGAAACTAAACTTGAGCTCACGTAGTTGTTTTAAAAGCAGGATACATTTCAAGAATAAGGTAAGTCCCACCTATATTGATTAATTGCTAGCCCTTTTTTCAGCTTAAAAAGGGCTTTCGGCATTGTTGTTGTTTTGTTATATTAATCAGCCTTCATTTCTTTTAGGAAAATTTCCACCAGCTACCAACGAAAACGCCTCTCCCACCAATAGTAACATATTATTGTATAGTATGGTAAAATGTACTCGTTGTACATTAGTGTTTGAATGTGTGTCATATATTTGGCTGTAAGCCAACAAAGTTTTCGAGCATAAAATAAAAAATATCCTTGCGATTAGTTAGCAGCAAGTAACCCAAGTCCAAACAAGCATCTGCCTAAAGACCTGCCATTGCACAAAAAAAAATGTATACAAAAACGCAAACAAAAGCACAAACGTAAATTTACAAGAAGTCTGTCAAAAAAGTGGCAACAAATAAAGCAAAAACAAAAACGAGGTTGATCTCAAAAATTACATAAAAATAAAAATTTAATTTCTGGATAGTAAGATCAACAGCTGAATTTCGTATTATAACTTATAGTTTTTAATAATCTTAATAGCACGGAAAAAGTTACAGTAAAAGCAAAATTTTATCTAATATTATATTATATTATATTATATTATATTATATTATATTATATTATATTATATTATATTATATTATATTATATTATATTATATTATATTATATTATATTATATTATATTATATTATATTATATTATATTATATTATATTATATTATATTATATTATATTATATTATATTATATTATATTATATTATATTATATTATATTATATTATATTATATTATATTATATTATATTATATTATATTATATTATATTATATTATATTATATTATATTATATTATATTATATTATATTATATTATATTATATTATATTATATTATATTATATTATATTATATTATATTATATTATATTATATTATTTTTATTTTTAATTATGACTATAATTGCCGCGATCAATAATTCTTGATCATAGAACAGTTGGTTAAGCGGCCTTATTAAAAATACATTATGTTTCTATGATACCGAGTTCGAATCCTAATGGGTGCTGAATTCCGGCTTCCTTATATTGCAGGTATCTTATTACGTCATACATATTACTGCGTTTTGTCTCACCAAATTCAAAGCTGGGCCAGAATGTTTGCGGCGTTGGAATGCCAGCGCTTTGCTCCAGCATGAAGCTCGACGGTGTTGAGAGCTGTCCTTGTCAGCAGTCCTAGCTTTAGCTTAATACGATCTTAAGAAAAAAAACCAACATACCACACTTAGAAGAAAAAATATGGTTGATATGACAATATTCTAAAGGCAAAATACTATTGTTGAATTATATGTTTAAACACACTCACATAATATGGTTTCAATCTGAAATTTTGCATTGCTAATACTTGCCCTGCCTTGTTGCCTTGGTGTCTACAGGTGACAATCTGTTGCAAAAAAGCCTTAGAGACTATAATAAGTGTCTTGAAAAGCAAAAAGTATCATAATTATTAGAAAATGTTAATAGCTCTTCACTACAATTATTGCTCTGTGTCACATCCAGCATGTGTCGGCCAAGATGTAGGCACCTTGGACACGATTAGCTCCAGCACGGTCTGCCAAACAGCAATATCTGGCGACGTGCTGATCCCAGTTTTGCCAATTAATCTTTGCTGAAGGTTTTCAGAAGATCCAACACAACCTAAATCAAGCTGGGACTTGCTGTAGTTTTATTTTCTACAAAAAAATTAGGAATTTCTTCACTCTATACACCAGTAAGCCTAAGCTAGAAATACGCCAGGACAAAACCTACTTCCGGGGGGCTACATTACCTTCTAACATTGATACCAATAAAAAATTATAAACAGCTTATTTTCTATGTTTCCCAGCTATCTATATGTCGACATTTCATAGGAGCTACCCTAATCATCAGTAGACTTTGGAAATTTTTGAAAGATATTCTCAAACTAAATATTCGTATTATTTGATCTTGTTTATATTGCTTTTTCTAAATTTTCCAGCTAAAGATCTTGATTGATTTTTGTTTTTTTTTTAAAGGTTTAACGGTATTTTATTTTCGATAATAAAATACCGTTTAACCTTTTTTATAAAAAACAAAAATCAATCAAGATCCTTAGCTGGAAAATTTAGAAGAAAACGATTTTCTCAAACATTCAACTCTATATCCCAACAATCTAAATAAATTGTTGAGAATTTATAAAGAAAAATGCGCTAACAATATCTATCAAAACACATAAAATAAGCTTTTTCATTTTCATTATAAATACTCAACAAATAGAAATAATTTAATGTGATTTCACTTCCATAATAAGCCCTCGTTTTTAAACAGCAAAACAAAACTGAAAAATTTCAAATACAAACGATCAGAAAATATTATTTTGTAATTCACTACAACATACGACAGACAGCCAGCCTTTTAATATTGTATGAGCATGAAGCCTATTTTTAAGCTACAACAAGCAGCAAAATGTTGCCTTCTGCTGCTGCTGTTCACCAGCAAAAAAAGTCATATTTTTCAAATGCATTGAAGCTGAATGTAGTAAACGTTGAGGCTAGATTTTGCCTAAAAAAAAATTTTTCCTACATTTTTTTTTTTAATTTCCCCCTCCAAAAACTGTTAGTTTTGTTGTTGCATAAATACCAATGAAATTGAAGTGTTTTAACTTGTTATGGAATAAAGGATTTGCAGCAGATTTTTGTTGAGACCGCTTTTATTTTCTAAAGCTGCTTTATTCATGTGACAAAAAATTTTTGTAAAACATAAAAATGTTAACAATTTTTCTAGGAAAGCGTTTGTAGAAAAAAAAAAAAAAACAAAAGATGAAGGAAATACTTGTTTTTACAAATAGCAACAACTTCTAAAAGAAAATTGGTTTCTGAGCTTAACAGGAAATAAAATTAATGTCTTCATATGTTTTGAATTGAAACAAATGTTTTCTGCAGAGGCATCGTTTAAAATTATTAGAGAATTAAAAAAAAAACAAAATTTTATAATTGTAAGTAATTTAATAATCTATGGTTAACATAAAATATATTTTTTTGCTATTTAAAACTTAAGCAAAATGTGATATTTTATTAAGAGAATTGAGGAAATTAATAACTTTTTTAGTTTAATGTGATTAAAATCATCAGAGTAATTTTTTAGAATATATCAACTTATCAATTATATTTCTTTAAAAAGGTTAAATATCGATAACTGTTTTTTTTTTAGAAAATTTAGGTGTCTATCTATTGCTATTGAATTTGGACAATAATTTTTTTTGTACAAAAGTAAAATGATCTATAACTAATTTGTAATTTCTTAATAGATATGTAAAACTATTGGGAAATGGAAGAGCAAGTTAAAAAATTGTGTGTTTGCAAGAACTTCTCTAAAGAAGGGAAGGGCCTCTGTTCATAACCAATCAATAAATTCGACTCTTGCTAAATTCAATTTTTAAAACAAAAGCTGTTGATGTGTTTTTTGTATTCATAGCTGAAATAAAGTATACATTAAGTTGAACTAGCTTTAAGTGGGTGTTAACTTTTATTTGCTGAATGTTTATCCACAATTTGTAATCAAAAACTGGAAAGTGGCAACATTGAACAGCTGCTTTTTTTTGTTTACATTTCTTAAGAACATAGTAAAAACTTATGTATCATATTAACATATTTTAATAATTTATAAGTTGATTTGCGAAAAAATTGTGGAAAATAGATAAAGTAGAAATAGTAATTTTGATGTATATAAGTACATATATACAAGTGTACGATTAATCAGCAAGTGAAAAAACCAAGAGCCAGAGAGGAAAATTAGATTGCCACTGTGTTGTCAAATGAATTAATCAGAGGTTCAGTTGGGTTTAAATTTAGAGTTGGCTTTAACGTCAAAACTATACTTTAAGTTGTCTATGAATGAGTTAAAGCTGACTCTAAGAAAAGTTGACTTTGGTCGTCTTAAAGTATACTTTATTTTCAAATATGAATACAACCCAAGATTTTTAATACGTTTATATTAGTTTCACGGCTTGTATGTTTGTTCGTTTGTATATTTGCAACACTTGATATCTATGCCATACAAGCGAATTAGGGCCTTTCTACGTGAGACTAACGATATTTAGGTATATAAATATTGCCGCTTTAGTACGAAAGTTGAAGTTGCCATATTGCTTTCGGGGAAGTGGGAGGATTTTAGGGACTGACGAAATTGATTTCGGGAATTAAAAAAAAAATCTGAGCTACTTCCATAACGGGTTGAAAACCAGTTTTTCACAGTCGGTGCATGTTTTTGCCGTGTAACATGTATCTGTATCATGAAACAGTCATTCGATTTAGTGCGAAAATTGAAGTGGCAGTACTGCTTCTGAGAAAATGGAGGGATTTTGACGTTTCCTAAAGCCAATTTTGCGGATTCTCGAAAAACTCGGAACCGCTTTGCTAACCGAAGCGGAATATTCGGTGCTCGTTTTGGCCGTGGAACGTGTATCTGAACTATAAACTGTAATTCGATTTAGTGTGAAAATTGAAGTTGACATATAGTTTGTGGGGACGTGGGGGATTTTGGCGATTCCAAAAGACGATTTTGGGACTTCATAAAAAAATTAAATGCGTTATACGGATAATTATTTGGTAATATGGGAAATTTAAGAAGAACCTTAAACAATAATAAATGAAAAATATAAAATTTGATATCGAAGCGTATTTTTTTTAGTTAGTTTTTTTAACATGCCTATATTAGCATCACTTGCATGTTTCTTTGTGTGAGCAACCCCTGTTACATAGAAGTACAGTATGTACTTTTGAAGAATTGGTTATTCCGCTTTTGTAGTGCGAATATTTTATTTGCTGTATTGCTTCCGGGGAAGTTAAGGGATTTTGGACGTTCCTGAAGCCGATTTTAGGAATTCTCAAAAAACTGGGAATTGGTTCGGAGCCGGGTTTTTATATTGAATGTGCGTTTTTGCCATGAAACACGTATCTAAACTATTAAAGCTCATTTTGAATCAGGTTACACGAATAATTATCCACTTTTTTTGTTGTCGATTTTTACTGGTTATTCACCGGGTTTGGGTACTTTTGACCGAGTTTGTGCGCTTTTTGTAATACTTTTCACTGTTTTCTACCGGTTTTTAATAGTTAAATAGCTGGTATCTACACGGCAGCAGCGGTTATTAACATGCTTATATTATACCAAGTTCAGGTGGTAATTTCATGACTCTCCAAATCACGATTGTGAACTTTGGTGTTCAGACGATATTTGTTATTGTTTTACTTTAAAGTTTATATTTTTTTGTCCAAACATTTAGCGCAATTTTTTATGTTTCATTATTTCGTTTTTCCATTTTTAACTAAACATATATATTCAACGTTTTCCTTTTTTTCTTGTTTTTTTTTGTTTACAGTTTTTGAGAGCTAGTTTAGATAAACCAGCGATAATATGTTATCAAACTTGAAGATGATATTAATTCGCAACAAGGTCTCAAAATTTGCTAGGATGAACCAAGTTGGTTCAATCAAGATTGGGGCGCGTTCACGAATAAGAGAGCGAACATCAAATATAGCCTTCGTGTGAACATGCTTATTACCTTGTATTTGTGTTTGTAAGTTTGCATGCTTGTAACTGTTACAACACGTGTCGTATGAATGATTATTTACAGGAGGATATGATAAATTTGCTACTCATACGGTTACGTAGCTCATCAAGCTAATAAGTAAAAAATAAATATAGTTAAGAAATACTAAAGAACGCGCTGCACAATCGAACTAAATAGTACACTGAAAAGAATTCCTTCATTAATATAATGAATTTTGACATTAATCTAATGAAAATTTTCATTATTTTTCGGCCAATGATGGCCTTCATTGGACTAATGAATCTTCTTTCATTAAAAATTATTTAATGAATACATTCGTTAGATTAATGAAAACTTCATTAAGTTAATGAAGAATAAATCATTACATTTATGAATATTTTTCATTAAAACAATGAAAAAATTCATTAGGTTAGCATTGTGCTACTGAAATTAAACTAAACAATTTTTTTATATTCGGCATAAAAGAATTTTTTATTGTTTTAATAATAATGGAAAATAATATAAAATTAATAATACTAATAAATTTCATTTGGAATGATGGTTAAAAGAAAATCAAAACATTTTAATTCAACACAAAATAATATGTAATGTTACATATGTAAACATTTTGGATAATTAAATAAGTTTAAACAATGGTTATTTGACATTTAATTATTTGATCTTGTTTAAGTCAATATTTCTTATTTTCAGCTAAAGATCGTTTTATTTTTTATAAAAAATTCAACAGTATTTATTTTCAATATTTCGATAACAATTTGTTATCATCGTCAGGAAAACATATAAAATATTAATTTTCCTTTAAACAATGAACTTCAGCAAACTTCACTTTAAAAAATGAACTTCAGCAAACTCATTTCTTTTTTTAAACGTTTGCTTCTGCTTTTGGAAACTTGTGATGTTTTGCTTTTTGAAGAACAAAAAAAAAAGTCCCGTTGCGTGCAAAAACAAAACGTTTGCTTTGGGTACAGATACATAATTGTTCACAACGAACGCTAAGGAAAAAATTAAGTGTGACTTTGTTGTTGCATTTGTAACGGAATAAATATTCTTTTAACCAAAAAACGAGAGAAAAGCCCATCTCTTTGCTTTTGATTTCAACTATGTAGGTATTTAATATGAGGGTAGTTTATGAATTCTAATGAAAAGTTTAGTTAATATAATGAAAATTTTCATAAGAACTAAAAAACTATTGAAATTTTTATTAAAATAATTTTTTACACAGTAATTAGTGTATAAAATAATTTACTTTGTCATTTAGTTAGTAGTTATAATATATTTATTTTCTCACTTTTAATAAATCTCTAAAATTTTGCACACAGCCTTCAAAAATTTTTTATAACAAATCCAATGAAATTTTCTAATGAAATTATGAAAACTAATGAATCAATTTTAACTAATATTTTCATTAATGCTATGAATTTTCATTCATGGAACGTAATTTTTCATTCCGTTAATGAAAATTATCTAATGAATGGGGTTCATTGGAAATATGAAGCAAATATTTTTCAGTGTAAGAAATAAATTTCAAATCAAACTATTTTTCAAACTAATTTTCTTCGGGTCTCAATCTTCTAAAACTGTTATATAGTTTGTTCTTATTTATCCAAGCTCTAGGACTCAATTAATAATTAAATAAAATCCTTTTTTTAAAGCATTATTAATTTCAATAGTTCGAATGCCTATGGTATCCTTCTTCAGGAACTAGAAACAAATTGTAGCAATTATATTAATATAAATACAAAAAAATATATAAAACAAATTAAATATAAAAATTATAAATTAAATTGAAATGTTTTTTAAGCTTGAGGTCAGTTTTGTTTTTTATATAAAAATGTTTTAATTATATTCGATATTTCGTCTTCCTTCGGAAGACTTCTTCAGGAAAATTTTTTTTTAGTTTTGTTTACAAAATCAAAAATATTTGAAAACATATTGAAAACAATTTTAACATACATAAAAATATTCAACATACATTGTAACAAAAAGTTAAAGTACTTAAAAAGATTATTAACATAATGTTTTATACATAATTATCGATATTTTAATTAGCTAATTTATTACCCTATTCTTATTAATTAAATGCCTATAGTTCTGAGCTAAACTTTCTGTATCTTTTTTAAAATTAATTCTATTAGCTATATAAATAATAAATTATAAATTTTCGTCTTAGTGTTCGAATACAATATGTTGAGCGTATTATTTGTTTTTAATGCAATATTAATTTTTTGGTTGTCATAAATGTTGGAATGTATAATTCTTCCTGAAAAAACGAGGTTGCGTGCCAAATAATTGAATATTCTCTCGTCAGAATTTTTGGCTAGCGTTTTATCGAAATTTTCTAGTGCATTTCTTATAATAATCTTTGACAAAAGAAAGGAAAACTGTTATTGTGTAATATATCTTTTTTTTTATATTTGTTTCATGGAGATTTTTATTACTAATTTTAAGTACGCGCGTTGCGAAATTGAGAGCAGTATTTATTTTAACGTGTTTTGAGTGACTTGAATCGAATGGGGCATCCGAAATATTGAAAAAATAACCCTTAAAAAAAGATCTTTATTTAATTGTTAATCGATACCAAGACCTAGAGCCTGTATAAATAAGAACAAACTATAATTTCAAATTAAGCTTAAAACAATAGTGAATAAAGAAATACCACAAGGCTCAGTTCTTTATCCTACTCTATTTTTCATCTTTTTAATTTTTTTTTTTTTTTTTTTTTTTTAACAGACACAAAAACTGCGAAGCTTTTTTTTGCCTGCAGTAACACTCAGGGTCTGAGGCAGGAGTCGAAACTGCGAGACTATTGCCATCAAGGCACCCTATATCAAACTTTTAGCCCTATCCACTATTTTGCAGATCACAGTAACATTATATGTATATATGCCATATGTACTCATGGATTTATAGGCCTAGCCAATCCAAGATCAATGATAAGAAACACTGAGTAAAAATCTTTGTTTAACCAACCAAAACGTTGACCATATTACTCAGACTTAGCCTCTCTGATAGCCTTATTTGTCTCTCTCCTCGCAGCTCGAAAATCAGCTAATAATTCTCAACGTCAAATAAGGGCTAGTATAACAGAATTAAACCACGGTTTTCTTGTTCTGGTAAATTTGTTTGTTTTTATAGGTACAACATCATCATTTAGTTTCATTTAGTATTGAAGAAATAATAATTGATCATCTGTCGGAGTAGCAGCTTACGTAATAATAAAGATTCTGTTGTGTTGTGTTTCTTGTTCAAGTTTTTCCTTTTTTATGTTCTCTTAAAAAGAGGTTTTTTACAATACAAATTTGCTGTGATCAGTAATTTTTTAATAATCAAATCTTCAGAGTTGGAATCCGAAAGCTGACTGAAAGATGGGAAAATCAAATTTTTAGTGATGGACAATAATCCGATTAAATTTTAACTACCATTATTTCATAAAAGATATTATTTTTTGGATAAAAAATGGCAGAAAATTATTTTTACTCCCAATATTTATTTATCAATACATTTACTTTGGTACTTTTTAACAAGAACTGATTTTTGTGTTAGATTTTATATTTTTGCAAGATTTTTCCTAAAGTTTTATTTGTACAATCAATTATTTTAAATAAATAAATATTGTAATTTGCCGCATGTTTCTTTTAGTAACAAAAAAAAAAAAAAAAAAAAAAACAAATACCTTCATTTCCTGGCTCCTCTTTTTCTTTTTGCTACAGTAGCTTAGTGTCTGTGTGTGTGTTTTTTTTTGTCAAATTTGTATTAATCAAATATTTTCTTGTTATTTTTATCACTAATTTCTTCAATTTCCTTTCGACTTGTCTATTTCATTTATTTGCTGGTTGCTTGTTTGCTGTTTGTTTTTTTTCTGCTGTTGTCTTCACCATCTTTATTGATTTTCAAATTTCCTTTAATTTGTAGCAATCAAAGGCTAAATATTTATAACCCAATTTTCAATTTGCTTCTTTTTTCTGTTTTTGTTTTTATTTTGCTGAGCATTTTTTTTGTTGCTTTTTTTGATATCAGTTTTTGTTATATTTTATTAGTGGAAACGTTTCTTCATGCTCTTCCTAACAAGCTCCACAGCTACTTGCCCTTTTATTTAGTTCCCTATTCGGTTTGGTGTACTTGTTTGTATGTATGTGTATAAGTATAAGTGTGTGTGTGTGTTTTTGTGTGTGCATGAGGGCTGGTGAGTGTGAGGACATGTTTTCTTTTATTATTTTTGATTTTGTTTGTGTGAACTCATTTCCGTTTCCGTTATAATTCAAATGCAGCCTGTGTTTTTATTTGCATCTTTCCCTCTGTTTATACCCGTAGTTATTGTTGTTGTTGTTGCTGCTACTGCTACTGCTATTGTTGTTGTTGTTGCTGATGTTATTGTTCAAATTCATAGCCATACAATTTAAACATCAAATTCAGCATTAAAACTAGGGAAAAATTAAAAAAGGCAAAATAAATAAATAAAAAAAGAAGCAAATTGAAATGAAACGCCACTATCACTGGCAACAACATCACATACAGATCCACAGCACTCAAACACAAGCAAACATCTTCTATTTTCTACACATACATTTAACGCTAAGCAGGCGGTTCTTAAAGTTATCCAAAAATAAACAAACAGATTAAGGAAAGCAATTGTTGGAGAAAATGCAGCAAACATACACGAAATAATAATTAATCGGTGGCTGAATTGCTTAAGCAGCCGTGTTAAAAGTGCACCATGTTTACATCAAAGGTGTAAAGAAATGTTAGAGACGTGTATAAATAAAAAAATTTATTTTTTGTGTTTTGGCAAGTAGAATAAAGTATTTTTCTTTTTAAATTCTAAATAATTTATTTAGATTTTTTTTTTTATCTTGGACCAGTACTCAGGGATGACCCCTACATATGCAGTGCATTGTTCTGGAACTAGGAAAATAGGATATGATGAGGAGGAAAGAGGGAGTAGTGTTCGTGGAGTGTTAACAGTAACAACAGGAAAATCAAAGCAAACCCTGTTGCAGCATTTAAAATGTTGGAGTTAAATTAGTTAAAACTGATCAGTGCCCAGTGTATATACCTTCGACACTGCTCAGATTAGCAAAATTTGGTCCAACACCTTCCACACTACAATGAAATGGTAATGAAATGCATTGTGCAAATTGTTGGGATATAAAGTTGAATGTTTGAGAATATCTTTCAAAAACTTCCAAAGTCTACGGATGATTACGGTAGCTCCTATGAAATGTCGACATATAGACACCTGGGAAATATAGAAAACAAACTGTTTATAATTTTTTGATTGGTATCAATGTAAGAAGCTGATATAGCGAATAAAATTCAATTATGTGTATTTATATATTTTTTACAATACTATGGAGATTCATCTCAATGGCATTTTAAATATAATAATATAACACGGCTAGTACTTAGAATAAGTGATGAAGAGTTACATAGAGGGAACATTATTAAAATTAGGAACTTGCTAAAAGATAATGATTTTCCAACTGGGCTAATTTTTCCACCCGGGGAACAGGTTTTGCTTTGGCGTATTCCTAACTTGGGCGCTCTGTTTTTCGTGGAAAAGGGAGGAAGGGGTCCCTCGTTTGTTGTAGCAAATAAAACTCTAGGAAGTCACATGACTTATGTTGTGTTGGCTTCCGAAACCCTTACCAAGAGTATAAATTGGCAGAACGGGGATCAGCATGGCCCCCCGGTAGTTCTGCTTGCGGTTTGATCTGGGCTGATCATGGTTGAGGTGCCTACCTTGGCTGAAATGTTGTGCCTGTGGTTGAAACCTAAAACGCAGAAAGGGAGCGTTATTATTCTTGATAATTGTTTGGTGTGTGGCTTTTTTCGGGGACTAACAAACTCCCGAGGATTTGTTGCCTATACAATAAATACCTGTAGTGTAAGAAACCAGTGGTGATGGTTGACGGGTGAGTTGGCTGAAGGGTTGATGCTCTTAGTGGGCTTCGGCCTACCAACTCTTTAAGCCTTGTCCCCCATTGATTGCTGGACAATTGCATACAGGAGGGATTAAAAGGCCCGAACTACTCAACAAGAAGTTGCTCATATGACCGCAATCAAGAATGGCAAGAATTGCTACCTGTGTGAGCCTGGTAAGCCACACGGGGGCGCTGGTGAATCGTGAATAATTCAGTTTGGGGAATTATTCCATCATCAGATTAGGCCGCAAGACAGGTGCTGATGTAAATCTTTTCACAACTGGGCTAATTCATGAATGTGTGAATCAATTTGGAAATAGAAATACACATAAGCTCTGTTCACAATCTTGTGCATTTGTGATTGCAAATTTATGCAATTGCAAATATATGCTATCAATTGTGAACCATCACTGTTGGTTTAGTTTGCACTGTTGATAATTGATTGATAATTAGAGTAGAAAATAATTTGCTGAAATTTTAATCAAAAATAAATATGCCGAAAAAAAGCTTTATGGAGCAGTTAATGGGCTTTTTAATAGAAAAAGCTACTTTAAGTTAGATAAAGACAGCGATTGGCGTTATTTGAATGCAGGATGAGCGACAGAAACTCAGCGGCTTTTACGAACTAATTGGCTTGGATCGCTAATTGTCAGCGGTCGATTTGCAATTAACTTGTGCATAATTAGAGCAAATAAACACTATGGGCCATATCCAAAAAAAATTCTTATTTGAGTTTTAACGCATACGTTAGTTACCAAACACATTAACACTACCATACATTTGTTAAAAAAGTTTATGCAAAAACAGTACGTTAACTTTTAAATGTAGTAAGAAATTTAATTGTTTTATTCTGGCAGTGCCGTTATGTTCAGTTGTATTTTTTTGATATTGATGCATGAAAACTAATATTCGAAAACTGAAAAACTACTTTAGAAAATAAAAAATTATTATTATTACATAAAGTAATCAATTTTTGACAAACATTTCGAGGGTTTATCTTTTAAATAAATGAAGAATATGTAATATGTAGTATATTAATTAAAATGAGAAAAATTAATAGGATTACTTATACTAGAAAATTTTTTATTATTCGAATACCGTTTTTCGTTGTATTCGTTTAATTGAATATGCAGCACTAATATATTTCTTGTTTTTATTATTATTTCAAAATTAGTATTTTCAGTTTATATACAATGAAATATGTTCATTTCTTTATTTAGTAAGCATAAAACATTAATTGTATTGAAATTTTTCACTAAGTTGTGCTTTTTACGAGCAATCAAAATGAAAAGTCAAATGTCATTTTAACGTACAGTTAAAGTGTATCCAATTCAACTTTAAACGAAAGGTAAGCTAGCAATTGTTTTTGCATACGACGTTAAGAAATTTTTCTTAACAATTGCTTACCAAGCTTTGTTAAGTTTTTTTGGATACGGCCGTATAGGTATTGCATATCCACATAAGACGAGCGAGTGAATTGCTGTGTATTTTATTAGTAAAGAGTGACAATATTCTAAACCTTTTTGCAAATGCAATGATGCAATACCATTTGCACGAGACCGTGAATAGAGCTATAATGTAGTTAATTTAGCAGGATTTAACAGAGAAAAATATAGAATGGCTCATAGGAGTTATAATACGTTAAGTACATTATTTAGTAAGACTAAGGATAGACTTAGTAAGTTGGATATTGCGAATATAGTTTATAAAATTTCATGTCAGGGAAATGATCAGGCAAATTGTAATAAAGTGTATATAGGAATAACAAAAAACAAATTAAGGACAAAGATTGCAGGTTATATAAGTCAGACCAAAAATATAGGCATGTTAATTCACAAAAGACAGCATTATCTTCTCATTGTTCCAGATTAAAGCACGACTCTCATTTTGTTTCAAATGTTTCAATAATAAAAATAGAAAGTAGATTCAAGAAACGTTATATCTTAGAGATTATTCATACACCTGCAGATCAGAGAATTATTTTAAGATGGATACTGATAATTTGGCGCATAGTTATAGACACTTACAGCCAGTTCGCCGATGTCGAAAGGATAAGTTCATTCGCACTGTAGGCGAAAGAAAATTGATTTGTGTTTTTTCTAAATTTATTCTATGCGAACGATGTGTGAAAATTCTATTAAAATACATAAGTTTATGCGAACGAACAATAGTGACATAGACAAACCCAAATTGATTCGAATGTGAGTGACTAGCTTTCTTTCGCATAAGTTTTCATTCGAAATCGTCGAACAGGCTGTTAATTAACAAAAAATTATTACATTGAATGTATATGAGTGTAGTTGTTAGGATATTATTGAATTATGTTAAATTTTTTCATGTTATTCTGTAAGCAACATTTGCTATGTTAATTTGTTTATGTTAGAAAACAACATGTTGTAATTGTTAACAGGGCACATGTTGATTGCAGAATAAATTTTGGTTTACAATAGCTCGATGCACAGTCTTGTGCATTTGAGTTTGCATATTTCTGCAATTGCAAAAGTGACGTTTTTTGCTGTGTTTTGTTTTTGTTAAGTAAAAATATGCTCCACTATTTTGCAAATGCAATGTTGCAAGGCCATTTGCACAAGATCGTGAATAGGGCTAATATGTTATTTCTAATTGTTAATATTGTTAAGTATTTTTCTTTGAGTTAGCATTTTTTGTAAATCAAAAATTATTTGACAATTTTTTGTTTTCAAAATAAATTATTATTATTATTATTTTTTAGCTTTTATTTATTTATTGAATCTTCACAATGTGAACTTACAATAAGTATTCAAATCTTAATACTAAATACAATAAATTAACTAAGTCCAGCCAATGCTAGACTAATGGCGTTTTCTTTTCCAAAAAAAATATAGAAGTATACAGTTTTCTCAATTTTTTTGAAATATTTATAGGTATTGCGACATTTTCTTTTCATCTCAATAAAACTTTAATTTTAAAATTTATATTTTAAGAAAAAAAGTGCAGCATAAATGCAAAACTTTTTCAGAAAAGAAATCGGCATAAAAGTTTTATTATGCGCATATTATATCGGTAAAATCACCTACTTAACGCTCTGATGGTGGCAACAGTATCCCTTCTTCTCAACCGATAAAATAAATATGTTTCGTGCAAGAGTGGGCGAAGTTCCAATTTGCTGACATACCTTGCCGCATGGTTTAAAAACTCATCTTTTACCAGTGGAACACACATATCCTTGTGAATTCGGAGTTTTTTACGTACCATGGAGATGCAGTAATTGTTCGAAGAATTTTGTTTTGTCGCCTTTGAATTTTTTCAATGTTTGACGCTAAGACACCCCATAATTGAATTCCGTAGCGCCATACACGTAGAAAAAATATATGGTTGATAGGACAATATTTTAAGGGCAACATACTATTGTTGAATTATATGGTTGCACTTGATAATATTATATTGTGATAATACTATATTGTTACATTAAAACGCCATTGACAGGACGCACCATAGTATTGTAACAAAAATATTCAAAGTAACAATATTTTGGTTAAACATTTTTTTCTTTTCTCAGTGCATACTCAATTATTCTAACCTTTCATACTATTCTCATATATAACCATATTATTCTCATTAATTAACCATACTAATATCATAAATAACTTTATTGCAACAGAAACATATTTTTATTATAATTAGCACAAATACATAAGTACATATGACAATTAATAAGAACAAAAAGACAGCATATAATATATTTTGGTAATACGTGTAAAATAAATACAATTAATAAAAAAAAAAAAAAATAATAATAATAATCAGATTACATTTCAACGGAATCAATGCAGAGTTTCCTCTTTGATGCTGAAATAGCCATTCATTCCATCATTAGCTGCAATAAAACACAAATATTTGTTAAGGATTTTCAATTGAAATTTCAAATGTCATATATAACCATAATAATATGGTTACACGTCTTCTTGGATACACCATATATACATACATATGTATGCATGTTTACATCTTAGTATTAAAAAATACTTATCTTTTTACTTTCGCGAATACAAAATATGTATTTTTTCAACAATTCCACGTTTTTTATATAGCTGAATAAATATGTATATGTATTTTGAAAATTAAATACGCACAAAACATCTAATTGTTTCCAAAGAAAATATCAAACTAAAACAAAATTATATGTCAACGACTAGAATGAAAATATTGTAATATTCTGTAAACTTACTTTTGTTGCATATGAATTTGCGGACTATACATATAATAAAACAAATATTTTGATATTGGGTGTGATAAAAGCTATTGTTGTTTTTAAAAAAAGTTTGAAATTGCTATTATTGTATGCAACCATATCTTGAAACTTATAGATGTTAACAATACAATTACACAAATGCAAATATTGACATATTTATAGAGGAACAAACTATAATTAATTTGATAAGAAATAGTATTTAACAATAATGCACAATGTTACGAAATATATACTAATGTTGTTGCAATCAAACTGTCTTTTCTTTGCGTGTATAGGCTTTAGTATTGCGTTGTATAACAAAAGTTTGCAATCTAAATTCAATGTAGAATTTCTGCCCATAAGCCAATTTAATTGCGTTGCTTTTAATTTCAACTGAGTGACTTTCGCGTTAATGTGAGACTTCCACGTTAACCTACGGTCGAGATGAATACCAAGGTACATAACTTCATTTTGCTGCGGAATAGGTAAATTATTATAACAATTTAAATTTTTCCTGAAGATGCTAACAAATTGTTGGCGAAATATTGAAAAATAAAAGTTAGAAATTTGTTACATTTTGTATAAAAAACAAGATCTTAAGCTGCAAAAATTTTATATATATAAATATAATAATATACTGTTTATCAGGTACAACCATGTAACTCAACAATAGTATGTTGCCCCTAGAATATTGTCACATCAACCATATAATTTTGTCTACATGAATGCTATTATTACATTCAATCACATCTTGAAATTGCTAGACGGTAGCAATGGTATGTTGCCCCTAGAATATTGTCTCATCAACCATATATTTTTGTCTACATGAATGCTCTTATTGAATTCAATCACATCTTAGAATTGCTAGACGGTAACAATAGAGTTACAGGAATGCAAGCAATAACATACTTATACTGGAATTAACTTTGATTAAATCGCTAATATACAGTTTTTTTTTTAACAATAACACACAAAGTTATGGCGTATATACTAATGTTGTTCTAATCATACTTTAAAATGCTTTTTCTTTGCTTGTATAAAGGTTTTGAGTTGAATTTTCAAGATGCTTCATTTTGTGGCAATTTTTGCTAAAGCCTGTGTTTAAAATCTATGGCTATTGCCGTTCAAAATGCACACGTATTGGTCTTCGTGTTCGTGTGTGTGTATGTATGTATGTGTGTATTTTACAATATTTTCATTCACTGTGTCAGTTGAGTTAACTGCAAACGTTTTTATGTTGTTGACATTTGTACATTGTCTGCCATTCATTGTGTGCAGGAAGACTAGAATAGAGAGTTGAAATATCCAGCAGCAACAAAAATTTTCAAATGAAAAAACATTGTCGGCCTGAATGCCTTCAATTTTTTTCTATAATATATGAGTGTGTGTGTGTGTGTGTATGTATGTGCATATTATTTTTATGTCTATTGTTTGACTGTCAGTTAATCTAGCAACTGTTTGTGGCTCGTCACCATCAACCATTCAACGGTAGAATGAGCTCGTTTGATTGTAGGTGGAGCAGAAAAAATGTCTATAAAAGAAAAAAAAACATCTGAATCACTGGCTCCATGATAAGTTACTGTTTAAAATATACTATACTTCTATTCTATTTGCTTTTATTTTTTTTTTTTTTATCTTCAAACTCTCAAACAAACTAAATACATAAAAAGTCAGTGTAGTTGTTTTTTCTCTTCTGGTTCTTGTTGGTTTTGTAGTTTTCAAATGTCTATTCAAATTGTTATGTTTAAATAATGAAAATGACAGGCAAATGTCAAAATATATTTAGTTTGTAGTGGCAGCTTTTTAGTTCTTTTCACGTGAATTAATTTCAATTTTATTTAAAACTAAAAATGTATGAATATTAAGCATTTCCATATTTTTTTTCCTTTTGTTACACAGCATATCAATTTGTGTAAAAGAAAAAAAAACTGTAAAAAAATGAAAGCATTTCCTTGTAAAAAATGTGTAAACAGAAAAAAATTAATTAAATAGTTAGCAATTTAAATTTTGTTCAGAGAAAAAACATTGAAAATTGTATAGTTTTAATTCAATTAATAAAAATCATACGCTCCAGAGACCCGCTGTAAATAATTAAAGGATTATTTGAAAAACAACTAAACAAATTTTTTATATGAGATTTTCAACACGACTAATAAAAGATTAGTTATAAACCAAACAAACAAAAAATAAAGTAAAAGCGAAAGTATGTACACGCAAAGAAAAACCATATTAGAATATGATTACGACAACTTTAATAAGCAGGGGGCGACAGGATTGATTGTACGTGGCATGACCTAATGTTCAGCGTGGTAATGTTTTTGGACATAATGATGCACCTTTAAGTGCCATATTGTCCATGGACATTGTGCCATTTTAAAAAGTGACATGACGTCTACAAAAAAAGTGTCGTAAGATCCATGGACATTATAACACTTTATGGTATGTCATAAAGTCCAAAATATTTGTAATTTATATATCGAGGTATTAAGGGAATTTTCAATACTATTATAGTTTTGAAATTTTGCTGATATTTAATATTAGTATGCAAGTTTGAAGACCACTTGAATCGGCGCCAATTTTTTCTTATTTTTTCCTTTGAATTTTGCTTTTACCACTAATTCGCCTTCCCAAAATTTCCGTAATTTTCATTATTTTTTTGCTTTTTCACAACTTTTTCTTAAACATACAATTTGCACATGCATATGTGTGTACATATTTTTTTTAGCATTATAATGCCAATTCTTAACATTTTAAATTTCAATAAACTTGCAACGGATAAACAAATTTGTTGTTGTAAATTCACAGATAACACCCCACAAGTTTTCTGTTCATCATGAACCCATTAGATCCACTAGTGCACTGGAAGGCTTTAATTCAAAACTTTCTAGAAATATTGAAAAGCATGGTTAATTTTTAAAATTTCTTGGTACAATTCGAACTAAAGATGTTTAATTATCCTTTTCTTTGAGTAAAACTGTGGCTGGAGCTTTGTCTATTCTTCGAAGCAAGCCACCGAAGTATAGAGATAAAAAATTATCAACTAACTTAACAGCTAGATAAGGGAGACATCTCCTTGTCAGACTTCTTGACGTTCATTATAAATAAGGACAATCAAATTGTAGATAGTGATGGAATTTCCAAGGAGAATTCCGATGAAAAGGAGGCCGACTCAGAACATGAAGAAGGCGAGATTCAATTCAGCCAGGTTAAGGTTTTTGAATTTGTAATATGTGCTACGGAGCCAAGGAATGTTTTATCGAATTTTGAAAAAAAAAACTGTAAACCAAATAATTTACTTTTACTTTGTTCATACTACACTGAAAAAATTTTGTCCAGAAATTCTCTGAATTTTCACATTACTTTTATGAATTTTTTCATTATTTTTCCACCATTGTAGCTTTTCATAAAAATAATGAAACAAATTTCATTAGATTATTTTAATGAAAACCTTCAAAATAGTAATGAAACATTTTAATAAGAAACATGACTTATTTTCATTAAAAGTATGAACGACAAATCATATGATTAGTGAAATAATTTCTCTAGTTCAAAGAATCAATTTCATAAAGCACATGAAAACTGTACATTAAATTAATGAAAAAGTAACATTTATTTAATGAAATAAATTCTTTGTACTAATGTAATATATTCATTAAAAATATAAAACTCCTTCATAAGGTCAATGAAGTTATTTCATTTATCTAATTTTATTATTCATTGAGCACCTGAAAAATTTACATTAAATCAATGAAATAGTTACATTTGTTTAATGAAATAATATCATAGCACATATTAATAAAATATGTTCACAAATGTACATAATAAGATCAATGGAATTATTTACAAATAGTTTTTTTTTTCAATTCAAAGATATTGAGACACATTTTAAAGTATAATAAAGTTCATATTGAAAGTGTCGTATTGTCCATAGACGTTATGTCGCTTTGTTAAGTGTCATAACGTCCATGGACAAGACGACATTTAAAGGTGCGTCTTATGTCCATGGACATAATGAGCCTGAACGACACTTACGCGATACTTTGCGAGGTGTTTGCCCCAAACACCAATTTAATCAATGTATGAAATTTAATTATCGTTAAAAAAAAAAATTAATCTAAATTTTAAAAATGTACATCAAAATTGCGCAAAAAAAAAAGAAAAGAAAATTCAATTTTAATAAAAATATTAAAATTAAAGACAAATAAATAACGGAAATAAGAATAATAAAATATATATAAACAAATTAAAAGTATTAAATTGTCCAAGTCAGTTGCCTGGTTGACTTTGGGCTGCACTTCCCACGCCCACTGCACGATGCAGGTGTCTTCTCCGCGGTTGGGGAGTTTTTTCTCTCTCTCTCAAAACTGGCACTTGACTTCGGCCACTACATTAAACCCCGCTTAATTCCCCTCACTCAAGTTGCTGTAATTTTTGTGTAATTGAGCGAATAAGGTATTAAAGCGGAGACGTTTAATTACTTCATAGAGGTAATTATGCGAAGACGCTTAAGTACCTCTACGAAAGCATTTATCCAAACGGACTTAAATTACATCAAAGTCGTTACATATGTCAAAATAAAAATTAACTCAAAAGAAGTTTGCAAAATAAAATATTTTATTCAATAAAAACAAACAAAAACAATTTCATTATCACAAAAATTATACATACATATATAGAAAAAATAACAGGAGTACATGCATGTATGTATATAATAAAAGTGTACCAGAAAGTTGAAAAGTAAATTGGCTGAATTCACATAAATTTACGCTTTATGTTTAACAAGTGACAAATTTTTCCACAAAGTTGAGGAAATAGGTAGGCAGTGTTGGGTAAATAAATGAAGGGATTTTTAGGGAACTTTTGGATTTGGGAAACAATATTTTGCGTAATTACCCAAAATGGGTACTTAAAAGAAAGTTAGTTAACCGTGTATTTTTGTATGAAAATAAGTGAGAAAAAAACCGGGATTGAATATAAGGGGTGAATAAACGAAAAAGGCATTTAAGCAGTGGGTAATTAAATGGGGTATACTATGTAAGGTTCCCTCTTTGAAAATGTGTGGGGCGGGTTTATCCTCTTTTTTATATTTTCAGCCTTCTTTTTCTTTATCTATCTTTTTAAATTATATCTTTTTAGTTTATTGCTTGTTTTAACGAGCTAGCACTTTGATTTTTTAAAGTTTTTTTTTGTATAAATTAATGTTAAATAGTCGAACCTTATTTTTAATATTTCTAATATTATATGATGATAAGTTGTTATCATTCGTCTAGCTCAAGTTCAATCCTGGCTAAAGCCAAGAAATATTTTTATTTATAATTATAACAATAATTGCCGCGATCAATAACTCTTGATCAAAGAAGATAGGAAAAAATAATTGAATACACTAAAGCTGGGGGACAACTATTTGTTTCACAGTCGCTACACTGATCATCAGCACCCACTGGGATTCATTTCGTTTTTTTTCTTATCCTTTATTATTTCTGTCTCTTCTTCTCGTTTGATTTAAGTGGCTCAGAATCATGTTCCTTTTTTATAATTTCATTAAATTTTTATTGAGTCTTTTATGTTTATTTCACATATTAATTTAACATTATAAAGCTGCTAATTTAAAAAACATCCTCAAACACACTCACACACTACCAATTCGTTTCGCCGCAATAGTGACTGGGAGCTACTTTATTACGATAATGCCAAGTGCAGAAAATCATGCGTATATCCCGGACATTCTTCCACATCGACAGCCAAACCGAATATTCAGGGTTCCAAGGCCATGCTCAGTATTTGGTAGGATAAGCTTGGCCTAGTGTGTTATAAGTTGCTAATTCCGACTGAAACAACTACAAGCGATCTTTATGGAATGCAGTTAATGCATTTGAGCCGAGCATTGAAAGACAAACGGCAGCAACCTAACGAGAGACACGATTAAGTGATTTTATAGCATGACAATACTCGGCTACATGTTGCGAAAGTGGTCAAGATATCTGTGCTTGAAAACGTTGGACTAGGAAGTCCTACTCCACCTGCCGTATTCGCCAGATGTTAATCCCTCTGACTATGACTCATTTCGATCAATGGCCCACGGGCTGGCTGACCAGCACTTCTGGTCTTACGAGTATATAGAAGTAAATAATTCCGTTGAGTCGGGGATAGCTTTAAAAGATGACCAGTTTTTTCAATACGGGATTCGTACGCTGTGTGAATGATAGGGGAATGTACTGGCCAGCGGTGGACAATACTTTAAGCCATGAATGTATAACCTTTTTTTTTTTGCAATAAAGCCTCAAATTTCTGAGAAAGTTGTACAGCCATGCAGTAAATTGCATGTGAATGTAAAAAAAATTATCTGTGTTAATTTCAAAGTTCTATACCACAAAAAAAAAAAAATTTTTATAATTAGACGGCGGACAACATCATATTTAATTACAGATTTTTCTGATTGATAAGTTTCTGAATTTTGAGTTAATTTAGAAACTATTCCTTAAAGTCCCGCCAATCTATTTTGAACTATTTTTGTGTATGTATTTGTTTTTAAAAATAAAGTTTTAATATTTTCTTATCACATTTTTTAGCCGAACAGTGGTAAATTTAGTTGTTTGTTGTTGTTTTTGGTTTTTTGTAAAAGATTTTAGATTGTATTACTTTGAGCGGATGTTGTTAATGTGATGCAGCGCTAAATTAGTATTCATGCCTGCAGTGTCATTTCTTGCGCTCTTAATATGTAAAAAAAAAAGGAAAAAGAATATATAAAAAGGACTTGCTGCTAAAGTTTTGCAGTGTCTTGTATGCAATTGCCAACGTTTTACGTTGCTGTTGCTGATGATAATACTATTGTTGTTGGTGTTGTTATAGCATGTGATTGATATGCTACTTGTGCTGCTGCTGAAACTACAACTGCTGATTTAACCACTTGTGCTGCTTCATAAACTTGTTATACACTCGAATTTCTTTTATTTTTCTCTTTAATTTTTGTTGTTGCTGAGGATATTTGTACTTTCCACTAAAGCCACCCGTTCAACAGAATACTTTTTTTTTCTTCTTTTCTTTAATAAAGTGCAAGTGAGTGTATATGTGTATGTGTGTGGGAGCGTGCCATGGCTTTTAAAAGTTGTAGCAGAAGTGGTGGCAATAGTTAGTTTACAACCCCAGATCCTCTTGCGTTCAACACAAATGAACTTTAAAAAGCTTTGACTATTAAGGCATGTTAAAAAAGTTTTTCATTTGCCAAAAAAAAAAAAATAAAAGGAAAGCAAAAAGGAATAACAAGTGATAATGTCTAAAAAACACACTAACGGCTTTGCCGAAGGGATAAGGAGGGGAGGGAGAAGTCAAATTACAAAAAAAAAAAAAAAAAAAAAACTATATACATTTATTGAATTTTTGATGAACTTTTTATAATTTTTTTAAATTAAATTTTTGGTTTGTACATTTGTACAACGGGTTATAGTTCAGGTTTTTTCTTTCTTAAGAAAAATTTTTTACAATACAAATCTGCTGTGATCAATAACAAAATGCATATGTGATGGGATTTGAACTCGGGACATGACGTATCATGATCTACTGCTTTAACCACTAAGCCACCGAGCATTTAATTATTTTCTATCTATTTTCATCTCATATTGAATCACATATGCATTTTGTTATTGATCACAGCAGATTTGTATTGTAAAAAATTTTTCTTAAGAAAGAAAAAACCTGAACTATAACCCGTTGTACAAATGTACAAACCAAAAATTTAATTAAAAAAAAAAAAACTATTTTATAAATATATTGTTCTTACAAGGTGCGCAAAATTAGCCATCATATTTAATTTTTTCTTAACTTTTTAATTAAATTAAAAAAATTTTTTTTATTACATTGAAAATATAAAGAAAAACATTTTATAAATATATACATATTTCTTACAATGTGGCGCCAAATTAATCATCCAATTAAAAAACTTATTTTAGAGTTCGAAATATTTCACCGCATTTTTCATAACTTTCCGCTATGTTTCTGGTGATAACTATTCGCATTCCTGTCCAACACAGAAAAAATTTTTTTTCATATTCTATAATTAACTTGTAAGGGAATTCGTAGATTCAAACATTTAGTAAAAATAATTATTAAATTCAGATATTCTGATATATGCTGATGATGTAAAGCTTTTTTCAAGCATTACAAAACTAAATGATGCAACTTGTCTTCAGACTACCTTAAACAACTTTTTCGATTGGTGTTCCGTAAACCTTATGGAATTAAATCTAAATAAATGTAAACTCATGAAAAGACATAAGAACATAATAATTACACAAAAATCACTATGAGGAGAAAATAAATGGACTACTTCAGGATAAAAACACATATAAGATATTAAGAACAGATCCCACGCAAAAACTAATGAAATTAAACAATAATATTGTGAATGACCTACATAAGAAGGAATACATAGACTACCAACAAAAACTGAAGCTTACATGCTCTGCTGCAACTGCGCCGAGAATTTATGGACTACCGACAACACAAAAAGACAATATGCCCTTACGACCTATAGTATCATCGTTTCAGGTACCATTCTACCAACTGAGCAAATATTTAGGAAAAATACTAAGAAACATAGTATCTGAAAAATACAACATAAAAAACTCAGCGGAATTAAAAAATGGGCTTAAAAATCTAAAATTGAACCCATATGAATGTATTGTCTCTTTTGATGTTGTCTCCCTATTCACTAATATTCCTATCCACATAGCCATAAACAACATAATGAATAAGGGGAACTTAATAAAACAACATACTAAGATTTCAAGATCTAAATTCTTAAATGTCCTCAAGTTCTGCCTTTATAAAAATAACTACTTTATATATGACAACAACATCATTATATATGACAACAGTCATCCACTATTGCTGACATTGTTTTGGATAATTTATTTGACGTAGCCTTAGCTGATTTATGCAACAAAAATATCCATATTAAATACATGACAAAATACGTAGATGACATTTTAGCTGTAATAAACATTGACAATAAAAATGATATTTTAAATACTCTCAATGCATACAAAATAAAATTTACTATTGAAATAGAAAATAAAGGAAAAATTTCCTATTTAGACACCACACTATATAGACAAGATGACAAAATATATTTCGACTAGCACACTAACAATATTTCATCAGGAAGAATAATCAACTACTCTTCAACCCAACCCAAGTCACAAATTATCAACACAGCAAAAAATTTAGTAAACAAGGTATTGGAAATAAGTGATGAGAAATTTCATAACAAGAATATAAGGAAAATTTTTTGATATACTAACCAATAATAGTTTTCCGCCATATCTAATCAAAACTATCACAAATACTCGAAATCATCCAAAAAGCAATAGAAATGGCAACCCTAACAATGAATGTGAACAATACTTCAGCATCAAATATATAAAATGTGCAATAAACAACAACAAGACAACATTGGCTTTTAAACCAAATAGAACTTTAAGCACAATATTTACAAAAACAAAAACCCCTATCGACAAACTACAACAAAATAACGTTGTCTTCTATCAAATTCCATGTAAAGGTGATGATAACAACAGCTGTGATCTCGTTTACATTGGTACAACAAAAAGAAGTTTAGCAGTTAGAACAAATGAACATAAGACAGATATTAATAAGAAAAAAGAGAGCACTGCTTTATCACAACATACTGTACAAACCAAACATACACCTGACTTTAACAATATAAAAATACTGGACAACGGAAAACAATGTTAAAAAACGTTACACAACAGAAAGCTTAAGAATTCAGCAGAAAATAAATAAAACAATGAACGAAAAAGAAGATACTGACAACTTAAGCGCCATTTAAAATGTTATTATAAAAAACAGCGCAAAACAAAATTAGTGTCTGGGTTTTATTTATAAGTTATTAATATAATTTAATATATTGGTTTTTAACGTTGTAATCACGAAAATGTAAGTTTCACAAATATTGTTTTCTACTCAATATCATCATGTAGTTTGATAAAAACATTTCTTTATAAAATAGACGAATCCCCTGAAGAAGTGAACATAAAATTCACGAAATTTTGGGAAAATATGTAATAAAAACTCTGCATTTTTATTGACATAAAGAACGTTAGGCCTCACCAGCTAAGTATATACAAAAGCAAGTAAACTAATGACTTTTACTAGATATTCGCCATTTTCGACCAAATATTTTATTAATGGTACTGAGCTAATAGCTGTTGACTCATGTGGTGATTTTGGAATTTATTTCAACAAGAAACTTAATTTCAATTTACACGTTACGTTCGCTGTGAATAAGGCGAATAGTGTATTATGTTTCATAAAACGATGGGCTAAAGAATTTAATGATCCCTATCTTTAGTAAGAACCATTCTTGAATATGGTGCTGTAATACGGGAATCACACTACAACTTATATATTAAAAAGATAGAATCAGTTCAGAATCAATTTCTGTTATTTTGTCTCCGTTCTCTTCCATGGAATCCAGCTGAACATCTTCCGCCTTAACGTGGTCGATTGTCACTTATAAAACTCCCCCAACATTGAAAAGCAGAAGGATTGTATCCAACATCGCATTCTTCATAAACTTATTTCAATAACATATTAACTCCATCTTTCTTCTCAGTAAAATAAACATAAACATTCCCAGCAGACAACTTAGATCATATGAGTTCCTACATCTAAATTTTAATAGGATGAATTCCCTGAACTTCGACCCAATTCGTAGAGTTTGTTCGGATATTAATAAATTTTATTATCTTATAGAGTTATCTGATCATGTTAATATTTCTTAATTACCTCGAAAGGCCGTGTGCTTTTTGACACCGTTTCCAAAATGGGCTTAGATGTGGTTTCAAGCGGACACCCCACTTATTGGCCGACAGACCGACGAAAGATCCCAGACGTTATAGATTTTGGAGTTGCGAAAAATTTTCCCTTAGAGTGGATGCAAGTGGAGCCTTCATTAGATTTGTCATCAGATCACTCTCCCACTATAATCTCTGTTTCGTTCCCTCAAGAGATTGGCTCACCGTTGACTGTCAATAGAGTTAATTGGTTAAAGTACAAAAAATTTTTGAGCACACATTGTACTGAAAATATTGCCTTGAGAACGCCTGAGGATATTGATGTGTCAATTACAAATTTTTCTGAAAACCTCAAACTGGCCGTACAGCATGCTACCACTAGTCATTTAAGACCTAGAAATGAGAGCAATAGAACTTATTCATCTGAAATTGAGCAACTTCTGTCAGAAAAAAGAAGAGTTAGAAGAGAGTGGCAACTTCGCAGGTCGCCCCAGCTTAAAACTAGGCTACGGGAATGCATAACTCAGCTAAGAAAACTGCTTGAAGTCCATAGAATGGCTTCCCTTAAAACATATTTGGAAAGCCTTGATGGTACCCCTCAATCTGATTATTCCTTGTGGAAAGCGACAAAAGGTCTGAAAAGACCCGTAATAGGTAAGCCACCTTTGCGAAATTCAACTGGCGACTGGGCAAGAAGCGATTCTGAAAAGGGAATGTTGTATGTCGATCATTTGCGAAACGTTTTTATCACAAATGATTCAGAGAATAATACAGCGGAATTACCACCATATGTTGTTAGACCTCCTGTGTCTTTGAGATTTAATTTTCAAGATGTCGAAAACGTTATCGGTAATACAAACCCCAGGAAAGCTCCAGGCATTGATCAAATTACTGGTAAAATGCTTGAACAGTTACCTCGTGTAGCTAGAAGGGTTCTACTTTTTATTTTTAACGCCATTTTACGCCTTGAGTATTACCCTGCAGAGTGGAAGGTCTCAGTGATTACTATGATACCCAAGCCAGGGAAGGATCTAACTAAGGTAGAATCATATAGACCAATAAGTCTTTTACCAACAATTTCAAAACTATTCGAAAAATTGTTAATGGCGAAGTTGAGTCCAATATTGAACAATGTAGGATGCATCCCTGATCATCAATTTGGCTTTCGGGCTAAACATAGCACCATAGAACAAACGCACAGACTAGTCAATGTCATAAGACAAACCTTTGAGGCGAAGAAGTACTGCTCAGCTCTTTTCATTGATATTTCTCAAGCGTTTGATAAAGTGTGGCATGACGGCTTGATGCACAAAATAAAGCTAAATTTGCCTGCAAATACACACAAGCTTCTGGAAAGCTACTTATACGGGCGGAAGTTTGTTATCAGAGAAGGCGACTTTATTAGCCCAACTCAGCCAATCAAGGCAGGAGTTCCCCAAGGCAGCATACTGGGGCCTACTTTATATTTGATTTACGCCTCTGACATGCCAACGACATCTGGAATCCACACTTCTACCTTTGCAGATGACACAGCGTTTTTGAGTGTTCATGATAACCACCATTTAGCATCACGAAATTTACAGGAATATACTTCAATATTAGAGAAATGGCTAAAACTTTGGAAAATCAAAGTTAATGAACAGAAATGTACTCATGTTACATTCACACTGTGTAGGCAAACATGTCCGCCTATCCAAATTAACAACTCACCTATTCCGCAGCACAACGAAGTCAAGTACCTTGGTATTCGCCTGGACCGTAGGCTAACATGGAAGTCTCACATTGAAGCAAAGGTCACTCAGTTAAAACTAAAAGCAGCGCAGCTAAATTGGCTTATGGGCAGAAATTCGACACTGAAATTAGATTGCAAACTTTTGTTATACAACTCAATACTAAAGCCTATATGGTGCTACGGAATTCAGTTATGGGGCACCGCCTCAGCGTCAAACATTGAAAAAATCCAAAGGCGACAAAACAAAATTCTACGAACGATTACTGCAGCTCCATGGTACGTCAAAAATTCACGAATTCATAACGATCTGAGTGTTCCGCTGGTAAAAGAGGAATTTTCTAAGTACGCGACAAGGTATATCAGTAAACTGGAACTTCATCCAAACCCTCTTGCTCGCAATATACTTAATTTTGGCGGCCACACTCGGCTTTAAAGAAGGGATACCGCTGCCACCATCAGATTGCTCAATAGGTGATTTTACCGAAATAGCTCCCGCATAATAAAACTTTTTGTCTAGCATTGGCCGGACTTTAGAATCACATTTTTTAATTTTAAATTTAGTATTAAGATTTGAATACTTATTGTTAGTTCATTTTGAAGATTCAATAAATAAAAAAATGCTTAAAAAAAAAAAAAAAAAAAAAAAAAAAATGTTAATATTTCTAAGGCAATACTTTTAAACTATTTAAATTCAAATAATTATATGTATAGTTGTTTATAATTGTTTTAACGAGTCGAATTATGTATGTATTTATTTTTGTTCTTTCTCAGCTGAAATATTTTATAGCTGTACAAATAAATAAATAAAAATAAAATAAATAAGAATGTGGTATATTCGGCTGGGTCAAGTCTAAAATACCCTATATTATATACTACAAATTTGAACTAAATATGATCGGATATATGGACTGATATCGGAGAAAAAATATGTTTGCCTTGCAATCACCACTTCAAAAAAGAAAACTTTCATGGCAAAGTTTGTTTAAGCTACATCTGGGTTATATATGAACCGATATCGGAATTTTCCATTTTCTGTATTTAAGTAACCTTCTTTTATAACGAAAATTGCTTTTCAGCAAAAAAATTCTCATACAAAAATCGGTTTATATCTCGGGTATATATGGACCGATATTGAAAATTTTCATTACCTGTATTTTAATAACCAAGTTTTATTATCAGAACTAATTTTAAGAAAAAAGAAAAAAAATTTTTTTTCATGGAAAAATTGGTTTAAGCTACACCTCGGGTATATGGACCGATATCGGAAATTTTCATTTTCTGTATTTTACTAACTTCCTTTTATAATCAGACGTGCTTTTAAGCAAAAAACATTGTTTTTCATTGAAAAATCGGTTTAGACTATATCTTGGCTATATATGGAACGATATCGGAAATTTTCATTTTGTGTATTTAGCATGAATTTTTTTTAACCAGAACTGCATTTAAGCAAAACAAATTTTTTTAATGGTAAAATATGTTTAGGCTATATCTCTGGTATATATGGACCGATATCGGAATTTTTAATTTTCTGTATATTAGTAACCGTCTTTTCTGTGTTTAACCAAAAAAAAATTTTTCCATGAAAAAATCGGTTCAGACTATACCTCGCGTATATATAGACCGATATTGGAAATTTTAATTTTACATATTTAAATAACCTTCTTTTCATACCAGAACTGCTTTTAAGCAAAAGAAGTTGTTTAAGTTCGCTGACGCGGCATTTCCATGAAAAAATCGGTTCAGACTACCTCGCGTATATAGGGACCAATATAGAAAATTTTTATTTTCCATATTTAGACAACCTTATTTTATTACCAGAACTTCTTTAAAGCAGAAAAAAAGTTGTTCAAGTTCGCTTATGCGATATTTTCATGAAAAACCCGGTTTAGGCTATATATCGTGTATATATGGACCGATATCTGGAAATTTTTTTTGCCTTTTAGTTGCCATGGTTAATAATTGTTTGGAGTTTGAAGCAAAACAAGCATTTTTTTTTCAAAAATATATATCTGGATATATCTTAGTTATATGTGAATCGATATTACTGAGCTTTAATAGCAAACCCATGAAACTTTTAATGGTTTTCTCAGAAACGGTATTTTAACGACGGACAGACGGACATCGCTTAATCTAATTTTCTGTCAATGTTGATTCTGAATATGGGTCGCAAATGAAAATTGTAGAAATTACAAACAGAATTACAAACTTATATATACCCTTCACATTTTTGTGAAGGGTATAAAAATAATTCGGTCCAACTATTTCTCCTGCATGAACACCGCACCACACAGTATCCTGGAGTGGCTTTTCATGCTTATAATGACTTTTGATTAAAAATTTCAATTCAAAGTTTGTTTACGTGTATTCTACAGCTGTCTAGTTCACATACGTCAACTACAATAGAGGTAGAACGTCATTTGCCATAAGCTGATTAGTTTTGCGCCACCCTATAAATAAATATAATATTATGAATATATTGCTAACATTTTTTATTTTTCTAAATTTCATTGAATTTGTCTCCCTTTTTACAAATCAAAATAAATCCTTTGGAATGCCTCTGAGGTTTTTCCTACGTCAGAGTATTCCTTAACTAGTGATGCGTTGTAAAATGTAAATCCTTAATTATGACATTATTTTGCATATTAGTAAGACAAGTTTTACTGACACGTACTCTCATTGCTCATACATTTATATCTAAAGTTTGTTAAGGGGGTTTTTTCTTTGTTTTCTTGATTTATTTTCTGTTTTATTTTTTATACGTTCGTCTGTTTTCTCAACTTCTTAATTTCTTTTCTAAGATGAATAATTTGCTGAAGAACATTTTCTGTAATGTATACTCTACTTCACTATATAAATTATATGAAAATTTCACCAAAAGTGAAAAAAACAGAAACAAAACGAAGGAAATAAAGCAAACTTTTTCCAAGAGCTTTACACGCTTTTCGTTAGAAACAAAACAAAAAAAAAAAAAAAAAAAATCAGATTTTTGATCATGACAAAAATTTATGAAAATTTAATTTTAAATAAAATAAAATTTTTATGAACTACACAATTTTTACATCTTATAAAAAATGCTTACGACAGTGGTCTATTATATATTAATATATATTAATAGTACTAATGTTTTTTGGTTTTTTAAAGGTTTAAAATTTTAAGTTGAGCAAACATTTAATCAATATTTCGATTCATTAAAAAGGGCCTAAATAATTTGTTCTTACTTGCAAAATTTTAAAATCAATAGAAAAAGGAGGTGTTGAATTTATTACTGGCTTTGATTTTTAAGAGTTTTTAGATTTTACTCTATTTTCTCATTCTCTTGTAAAGTATCAATAAATGGAGATACACTCTTTTTGTCTTAAACCTTCGATTTCTTTTGTAAAACTTGTATTCTGTAAAACTTCCTTGAAAATAGAAAATTTAATAATCTTTTATAATTTGTTTATTATTTGTAATACAAGTTCAAGGGGGTTTGGATTTTTATGAATGAATTGTTTTTTTTTTTCTTATTTATTTTAGTTTCATGGAAAATTTAATAGTTTAATTAAAATTCAATGTTTGTTTTGTTTTTGTTATCTTGGATTTTTTTACATCCAGAAAGGTTAAGTGTGACTGGCACATGTTTTGTAAAAAAAAAATTATAATATACAAATAGCGTAATAGTTTTTATCATAAAAAATTCTGTAACTGAAAGAAAAACAACGACAACAATAATTTTTATGTAATGCCCTGACAATTACTCATGATAACCATTTTGAAAGAAGAGGTGAAGAGGGAGGTGAAAGGTTTGCCAAAAATATAATAATAACACTATTATTTTCATAAATAACAAAGCTGATAAACTAATACTAAAATAAAAATATTAATAGCCAGAGATCGGCAACGAGAGCCAAAAGTTTTGGTTGTACCTTATCATTTGCCCTGATTTTGAATGATTAAATCATTTTATTCCAAAACCTGAATTTTCCTTGGTTGTTATGGTTTTTTATTTCTGGATGATTGCATTAGACTAGATCATAACTAAATTGATGTTCGTATTAAAAACAAGCACGGTTACACTAAAAGCAGACAAAATTTTTGAAATTTCATCTACATGTGGCTGTTTATGAGTTTTTCAGTACTCCTCAAATGGATTGTTATTATTATTTGTTTACATACGGTGAATGTCAATAATTGAAAGTTATAATGAGACTAACACATTTGTGCCGAACATCTTCATGCTGCTGTTTCTGGACTATCTTGTATACTATCCAAAACACGTTGGATATTTTCCTTCGGATTGAAGGTCTTTCGTACGTGGTCTTTCGTTTCATGGAAGGTATCTTACTTTACCATGTTGTCGAAAATTTGCAACCAGGTGGTTTATTGTATGTGCTTAAGATATAGTACTCACATTAAAAAGCGGCGATAAGCCCTTTGCGTGTAAATAATTGACCTTTTTCAACAAATTTTGATCGCTGTTCTGTTGTGTAGTGTTTTATGTAAAATTCTCTCTTCTTCACAAAGTTCTGCTATAAAAATTAAAATATAGATAAGTTTAAAAAGTTATTTAGCATTTATATCATAAAAGTAGTTCTGCGCCAATATTTAAATGGCTAATAGGTTTGCTGCTACAGCCGATACTGTTAAGGTAGTTTTCTAACCACTTTCTCCCATATTTCGGGTGATATTCCTGTAGCTATACGAGTGTTGATTTTTATATGCTCAAATATTTGACCTAGTTCTACTGAAAATTCAACTGATGGCAAATCACAAGATCTCTCTCTGAAGACTTTTTATGCAATAAAAGATGATTGAGCCGGGGCATTACATAACTTCAACATAATATTACTTATTAATCGTGCAACAATATTGTAAGAACTCCTATGACAACATTATCGTGAAACAACTTTATCTATTTTAGCAGTTACTACTTTTTCGTCGTTATTATGCTTTGTACAACGGGGTTGCATAACATGCTTATTGCAGTTCTGTTTCTGGCTTCCGACTGATACATTATTGTAGCTAAATTTTTTTTTTATCTTCAATTCGAACATAAGAGAAAAAAATGCCTTGGGTTTGCTAAGCTTGTATTTAAATTGTCTCATCCACACTTGCTGCAGCTCTCTGCTACCAATTTATAGGTTATTTCAATCCTTAAAAAATCCTTAATTTTACAAATTTTGCGAAATTTCGGATTTATCCTGTGTTTAAATTGCACCATTTGTAATTTTTGCAGCTCTCTGTTAAAAATTTATAAATTATTTTATTGCCAGAAAAATAAATTTTGCATCATTTGCGAAATTTAAATTTTTATCTGTATTTTAATTGTCCCATTTATACGTGTTGCAGATCTCTGTTACCAATTTTTAAATTATTTTACTCCTTAATAAATAAATTTTGCATCATTTGCAAAATTTTGAATTTCTACTGTACTTAAATTGCCACATTAATACTTTTAGATTGCCTAATTAGTACTTTTTGCAGCTCTATGGTACTACTTTATAAATTATGTTAATCCTTAAAAAATAAATTTTACAAATATTGCGAAATTTAGAATTTATCCTGTATTTAAACTGCCACAATCATATATTTTAGATTACCTCATTTATACTTGTTGCAGCACTCTGCTATTAATTTATAAATTATTTCAATACGTAGAAAATAAATTTTGCATTATTTGCGAAATTTTGAATTTATCGTGTATTTAAATTCCGTCATTCGTGATTGTTGCAGCTCTCTGTTACAAATTTGTAAGTTATTTCAATCTTTAAAGTATAAGTATTCATGATTTGCGAAATTTTGAATGTATCCTACGTTTAAATTGCCTCATTTATACATGTATTTAAAAGTGCCTCATTCATACTTGCCCCATAATTTAAAAATTATTTTAATATTTACAAAATAAATTTTGAAATATATACGAAATTTCGAATTTAAATTGCCTCATTCATACTTGTTGCAGTTCTCTGTTATCAATTAATAAATTATTTCAATCCTTAAGAAATAAATTTTGAAATATATGCGAAATTTTGAATTTGCCCTGTACATAAATTGCTTTATGCATACGTGTTGCAGCTCTCTGTTATCAATTTATAAATTATTTCAATCCTTAAGGAATAAATTTTGCAATATTTGCGAAATTTGAAATTTGTCCTGTACTTAGATTGCCTCTTTCATAGTTGCTGCAGCTCTCTGTTGTCAATTTATAAATTATTTCAATCCTCAAGAAATACATTTTGCAATATTTTGCGAAATTTCGAATTTATCCTGTATACGAATTGTCCCATTCATACTTGTTGCAGCTCTCTGTTATCAATTTATAAATTGTTTTAGTTCTAAAAAAGGAATTTTGCATCATTTGCGAAATTTCGAAGTTATTCTGTGCTTAAGTTGTATCATCCGTACTTGTTGCAACACTCTGTTACCAATTTATAAATCATTTCAATTCTTATGAAATATATATTGCACTATTTGCGAAATTTATCCTGTGCTTAAATTTCCTCATTCATACTTGTTGCAGCTCTCTCGGTTATCAATTTATAAATTATTTTAATCCCTAAAATATATTTTGCAATATTTGCGAATTTTCGTATTTATCCTGTATTTAACAATTAAGTAAATTATTCAAGCAATTGAAATTAATTTAAAACAATTCAGTCCCATAATTTGAAAATCTTTAAAAACTCAATTAAAAAATCTGTTCCTAAAGGAAATAATTTGAATTAAAAATTATCTTTTTCCCCTGTAAATGCATTTTCCTTACAATATTTGTTAATGGCTTTGTAGATACTTGCATACATACAAGTTCATACATATGTAGAGTAATACTCAATATAACAACTAAATCTTCTTTCGTTTTTATCACTTCAGTTACAATTTGATGCACTTTAGTGTTCTTGTATGAAATTGCATGCAACAAAAATTGTGCATTTTATATGTTCCTGTACAAAAACAATTTGTTTATGTTGTTTTCTCTTACTTGTTTTATTTTTCGAAAATACAATTTTTGTATTCATTTGTAAATTCTTTAGACTTATTTTAGTCTAGTTTAGTTTTGGTAAAACTAAACATTTTCCATTTCCAAATTATTTTTGTAAAGTTCCTGTATTGATTGGGGCATGTGATTTTATAGTTGTGGGTTTTTGTGGTTGTGGGCGGAGAGCGAGCGAGTGTGTGAGGGTAGTCGTATGTGTGTGTGTGTGCGTGTATTTCATTTTGAATAATATTAAAATGACAAAATGGCATACAAGCAGCTTAACATTTTCAAATGAAAAGTAATCCATATTGAATCTTTTTTGTTGTTGCTGTTGCTATTTCAATTTTCCTTCACGTAAAATATAATTTCGGGTTTTTGTCACAATAAAAAAGGTAAATTTGTAACAACAACTAACAGACCAAATATTGTTAATGGTTTGCCAGTGTAATATTGAATCAAATCATCAGCAATTGTTTAATTTACCAGAAATTTACAAAATTGTTAAATGTGCAGGAGATAAGTCCAGAAAAACAAAATATGCAAAAAATTATTTGAAACAATTTAGTCGTAATATTAAAATGGGTCGTATTTAAGAATTTTGTTATTAAATGAATTTGAAGAATAAATATTTTTTAATAAACATTTTCAAAATTAAAATTTTATGTTGCAAATAATTTGATTTATTTATTTGCAATATTTTCCTTTGGATAAAATATGCTGACAGTTTAACAATATAATAACATATACATATGTATGTAGTATATTAACATAAAATACGATATTATGAATTTAAAAGGACGATAATTTTACGTTTTATAACATTTGCCTTTGAAGAAAAGTATTTATATAAGCTTATAAATATTATTAAATCAACTAAACAATCTTCTAAATGGATCAGCATTTGCATAATTTGATCTGAACAAATTAGTCGATAACAGTTCAAAGTGTTCAGATGAACTATGGGGGAATGAAATGTTATCGAGTAGGAAATCAAAACAAAATATTACCAATAATAAGAAATTTGTGTCGAAAAATTTTCATATGCAGAAAAAATACTGCCTGTCTACGATGTCATTCCACATCACCCGCTCACATAAATACGTTTGAAACAAAACAAGTTTTAAAATGTTGTTCGGACTGTCGTAAACAGCGTTGTCAACATTAAAATTTCAAACCCCACCAAAATGGGGCAAAAAGAGCGTTATATCAACAAAAACGCACCGTTTTAATTTTTTCCTTTCATTTTTAAAGACCTATTATAAATTAAATTTTATATTAAAAACACGATAATGAAACAACCTTTTAAGCGCCTATTATACAACCAAACCAGATCTGATAGTACCGCCTGATAGCGGGCCAAAAAATTCGTTCAATAGCTAGAAATCGTGTTTGACAAATTTGTTCTCTAGTACGACGCCGTTAGTTTTATTAGGATATTGTTACCTTTACAATAACTATAACGATATTTTATCAAATTTATTTTTAAGCAATATCATTTAATTGTTTTTGCTGTCGATCGAAATCAGCTGTTACTTTTACTGCCTATTACAGGGACCCAAAATACCTGCTTACTGTCGTCAAAATTATATTTCAGGAGCATACAACAATTACTGCCGAAAGAATTTACGTTTATTGGAGCTTTAAAAATTACGGAATCGTACTGTGAGCCTTCAAATTCGATTAATAGCGATTCTATCAAACACAGTGTAAGCGGTGCCTTTAAAAGAATTTTTTGATATATACGAAAATTTGCTAGAATTATAACAAATAAAAGATGAAGTAATCTATATTTAATGAAAACTTTTGGGAAAAATTTATAATTAATTTAATTTGGTAATTTCTCAATTACCAAAACCGTAACGAATTCACGAGTCATCATAAATACGATCTTCTCTATTCAAAGGCTGGTATTGCAATATTTGGCAAACTTGATCGTTTAATAGCAAAACACTAAAATCAGCAAATTTTATAAAACGAAATGTTTCGTTTTCTTTCGAGAGTGCGCATAATATACAACAGGTAGATTTTCTTACTTTGTGCATATAAACGTGAAAATTTTGGATACTTGAAGAAACTTTTTTCTTACATTAAAAGAGAAATTTGAGTTGAATTTGATTTTGTGCCGCCGAAATTTAAAAATCGGACCCAAAATTTAAGAAAAGCGCACACGCAACGACTAAAGAATTTTTCACACAAATTATTTGAAAAAGCACCAAAAACGGTGCGATGCGCACCAACTTGACAACGCTAGCCGTAAAGCAGTTCTGCGCTGGGAAACAGCTTTTGCGTCATCGTAATTATTTCTTAAGTGCGGTCAAGCTTATTGTTGTTGTTTGGCTTTCGAAAGTTTAAGTCTCACTCTCATTGGTTTTTTTGAGGTTCTGTAATCATAGAAATTTTTCGCAATATATAGCTACTGCGTTCCATTTAGTTTCCGAAATGATGGAATCTAAGATTCACTCGAATATCTTAGATTCTCGCTCAAGCTCTTGCCGAGACATATCCCAATGGCAGCATTCAAAGAAAGTAAGCTCAGCACCATCTATCACGCTATTTTCCTCATATAACTAAATAAGAGTACTACATTTCCTTATTCTGTTAAGGAATTTTGCGAAAATATAATTTATCTCATAATAATTGGGTGAGATAGCAATTCACCTCCCCCATCTCCTAATTACCCATTTTGCAATATTCTGGATAAGCCTTGCCATCCATCTAGCAATTGCGTCAGTGTTCCATCTTTCCTGGCACATTTGTAGAGTCTCGTGGCTAAGAACTTCGACTCCCATGCGATCAGTTCTATTTGACTGACCCAATCGATATTTTTCTTGCCTCCTCCAATATAATCATATCAACTGAGATCATCTTCGCAATAACCAATACTGCGCTAGCAGCTACAGTGCGGTATGTTGAGGTTACTCGGAATACAGCCATTCTCTGGACTGCCAGCAAAACAGCTTTTTTTCTATGTTTCCCAGCTGTCTGTATGTCGACATTTCATAGGAGCTACCCTAGTCATCAGTATACTTTGCAAATTTTTGAGAGATATTCTCAAACATTCAGCTTTATATCCCAACAAGCTAAATAAATTGCTGAGAATTTAAAAAGAAAAACACTCTAATAATACCTGTCAAAACCCAAAAAACAAGCTTCTTCATTTATGTTAGAGACGTGTATAAAGTGTTGCTTCGATAATAAGTAGTACTTCGTTTTCCACCCTGTGTATACGTGTTTTTGTTTATTTTTCCACTGTCTTCCGCGTTTTCTTTATATTATATCATTATTAATTTATTTGGTATATTTATATCATTATTAATTTGTTTTAATGTAATTCATTACCTTGGTGGGAGGTGCTACACCAAATATTTTTAGTCTCACCAGTTTAAACTTATTTAATTTCAAAATTTTTAATGCCACGATAACGTATGATCTTTCCGTATTGTTATTGATAGGTTTAAGTCAAACTGCAGTATAATGCACTGCATATGTATTGGTCATCCCCTGAGTACTCGTTCAATGTAAAAATATACGAAGCCTCCGTTTGCTGATATTCACCATTAACCTGGTCAGTTTTGCCCTTATCCCGGCTGATTTACCCGTTACATATTGTATCTCTGCCTGCGTTATTCATCGACGTCTCATAAGCTTTTGATAAAGTGTGGCACGATGGCTTAATGCATAAAATAAAGTTTAACTTACCTGCAAACGTACATAACCTTTTGGAAAGCTATTTTTTTTATTTTTATTTTTTTATCTTGGACCAGTACTCAGGGGATGACCCCTACATATGCAGTGCATTGTACTGGAACTAGGAAAATAAGTTGAGATGAAGAGGAAAGAGGGACTAGTGTTCTTGGAAGTTTAAATTTAACAATAATAACACGAAAGACTAAAACAAACTCTATTGCAGCATTTAAAATGTTGGAATTAAATTATTTAAAACTGATCAGTGCCCAGTGTATATACCTTCGACACTGCTCAGATTAGCAAAATATAATCCAACATCATCCACACCACAAGGTAATGAATAATGAAGTACATTCAGAAAAAATTAATATTGTGCATATAAAGAAAACACGGACAACGGCGAGAGAAGAAACAAAAGGAAACGGGTGTACACATACTGCTACCTATTCCGGTGCACGTTGATTTCATACGAAATTAATAATGAACATGTGTAGGTATACAGAAAATACGGACAACGGTAAAAAAAGAGAGAAAGAAAAATAAACACGTATAGCTTGCTACCTATTCCGTTGCAATTTGGTTTTATATAAATTTAATTAACGAAAGTACACATATAGAAAATACGGATAGCAGTAACAAAAGACATGTGCACACGACGAGAGACCAAACACTACATTTATATTGTCGCCAATTTATAATAAAAGAAGGCGATTTCACAAGCCCCGCCCAGCCTATTGAAGCTGGAGTTCCCCAAGGCAGCATATTAGGGCCTATTTTATATTTGATTTACGCATCTGACTTGCCGACAAGCACCAACATTCACCCTTCAACATTTGCAGATGATACAGCATTCCTTAGCATACATAGTAACCACCAGCAAGCATCAATAAATTTACAGGAACATATCGACAAACTAGAGAAATGGCTCAAGCTTTGGAAAATCAAGGTTAATGAACAAAAGTGTGCCCATGTTACATGCTCACCCATTACTATTAAAATAAAGTAATACCTCAACACAGTGAAGTCAAATACCTCGGTATTCATCTTGACCGTAGACTAACATGGAAGTCGCATATCGAGGCAAAAGTAACGCAGATGAAATTGAAAGCAGTGCAAATTAACTGGCTAATAGACAGAAATTCGACCTTGAAGCTTGATGGTAAGCTTTTGCTTTACAACTATGCTATGGGATTCAATTATGGGGCACAGCCTCGGCATCCAACATTGAAAAAATTCAAAGAAGTCAAAATAGAATACTCCGTAGAAGTACAGACGCTCCATGGTACGTTAAAAACTCACGAAGTCTTTAAAAGTTTCAGCAGTTCAAAGGTTTTTTCAAGGTTCTTTATTGTGCTTAGAAAGACTTCTTGGAATTATTGTTTCCGCAAAATAATTTATTTGGGGATTTTGCAAGATTACTTTTGCAAAGATTAGTTTATAAAACATTTTTTTTTCAATGCCTAAAAAAATATTTTTTGTTTGTTTGTTTGAATTTCTCCATGAGTTTTGTTTTATTAATCTGCCTTTTGTTGGTTCATAATTATTTAATTTGTTTTACTTACTTATAAGTGTCAAGGTATTTTATTTTTGACTTTTATTGTTCTAAACCTGAATCAAATTTAAACAAAAAGGAAGTTGTGATAAACATTTTTTGCAAATATTTCGAAAAAAAAATTGGTGTCAAACATCGAAACGTTTTCTTTTGCGATAAAATTTTTGCAAAACACCAAAACTGTGCATGTTTTTTTTCTCATTTTCAAAGAATTGTTTATAAATATAGTTCAAGCTCAAAAACTATAAACTTTGATAAGAAAATAATTTACAATCCACACTGGCATTGAATTTGAATTTCTGAGAAAAGAAAAGAAAAAAAAAATACAACCCAATTTAATAATTTTTTAAACAAGCGATAAAAGCAAAAACAATTATTTAGTTTTTTTTCTCAAACTGCGGCTTATCCTCGCACTGAAAGTCAGGCTTAAGTTTTCTATAAAAAGCGGCGCACAAATTCAACAGGGTACAGTTCAATTTTAAATCTCTTAAAAAACGGTCGCTTAAAAGTATTTGTGTTTGTGTGAGTGTAAATGAAAAGCAGTGCAAAACTTAAATAGAAAATCTAATTGCAAAAAGGATAATTGCCAGGATGCTAGTTCTATGGGATTATTTTAGTGTCCTGTTATCCTTACTTTAAAACAAAACTTGTGCTTAAATTAAAACCAGACTTCTGCAGAAAAAAAGGATAATGTTGATTGCAAGTGAAAATTAAAAAAAAAATAAAACATTTATAATTATTCGCAAAAATAAATATTGTTCATAAAGTATAATTGCCGTTTTTTCAAATTAATGGCTAATTTATATTTATATTGGTTGGTCCTGCTAATTGCAGTTATTGCCAACTGTGCGGAAATTGGCGATATTGTAGAGCCCGAAGAAATAGAGTGAGTGTTCCAAATGTTTTCATATTTTTTTTAAATGTGCCTTTTTATGCGTTTGTGTTTTGTTATTGTATTATAAATTTAAATTTAACAAAAGAAATTATTTTTAATAAAAAACTTGCCATAAATTTCAATTTGTTTATTTAAATGAAGAAAAGCAAGAACAATGATATTTTTATAATATTACAGTGGAAAAAATTTAACCTCAAATGAACATTAAAAATTAAATTAAAAAAGAAAAATAAGTAAACAGAATAATTATGATATACTGCTTTTTATGCGTTTGCTGAACATTTTTATATTTTGGCTTAAATTAAATTTGTTTTCAAAGTGGATATGAGAAAAGGATATTCTACTTATAAACATGCCATTAATGTGTGTGGGAGTAGAAACAAAGAGTGGTATCGAAGAGTATGAACATTTTAATATAAAAATTAAACACATTTTTTAAAGTAAAAAACTTTGTGTGTTTCATACACGCAGAAAAAATATATGGTTGATATGATAATATTCTAAGGGCAACATACTATTGTTGAATTATTTGAACGTCATTCATTAATTTGCCTTAACAGAGTTTTGTAAGAAAAATTTTATAAATAATTATACTAAATTCTGGTTCAACATTGTTATAATTGGAAGCAACCACAGTACTAATAAAAGTTACCATGATAATGTCATACTTAACTATATTATTATGCCAACCAATCAAATTTCTTTCATTAAACAACCATATTAATTTCATAAGCAGCTTTATTGGCATTAAATTAGTTTTTGCCATTATTCACAATATTAATTAAAAAGAGCCGTTTTGAACTATAACCCGTTGCACAAATGTACAAACAAAAATTTAATTTAAATATTATAAAGTTCAACAAAAATTCTATAAATAAATATTTACATCTCTGGGTACGGAGAATATTAAAATACAATAATATGTATGTTAATAACTAAAAAGAAATACCGCTAGTTCTGAGACAGCAAACGCGGTACAAACAATGTGAGCAATTAACAAAATGCATATCCCAGCAGACCACAAGTTATTACAATTTGCAAAGCATCCGATTGTAAACGATTGTGTCAACAGAAAAAATTAAAATAAACATATTAAGCTCAAAAAACAACTAGCACCCGATTCAGATTAGTATTTTTCTAGTTATATTCTTAAATTAAATGTACATAAGAAGCAAAGAAGAAAACAAATGAACTTATCCAATCTTTGCTTACAATGTACACAGTGTGGGATGCATCTTACGGCCTAGGCAATCGCTGTGTAAATGTAAGTAGGAATTGTATACAGACTTCGGATGGGTCCCGCTTACATTGTCAATGGTCTTAGATCGAAAATGTATATGATAAAAAATTTCACTGGGATGTGATTCAATATGAGATGAATATACATAGAGAATAATTAAATGCTCGGTGGCTTAGTGGTTAAAGCAGTAGATCATGATACGTCATGTCCCGAGTTCAAATCCCAGTGGGTGCTGATGAGTAGTGTAGCGACTACGAAACAGCTAGTTGTCCCCCAGCTAAAGATTTGATTATTATTTTTCTTGTCTTCTTCAATCAATAATTATTGATCACAGCAAATTTGTATTGCAAAAAATCCTTCTTAGAAAAAAACTTAAGAAAGGAAAAAACTTGACCTATAACCCGTTGTACAAATGTACAAACCAAGATTTTTTTTTGCTTAAACTCAGTTCTGGTAATGGAGAAAGGTTACTAAAATACAGAAAATACAAATTTCCGATAGCGGTCCGTAAATAATATCGCGTAAGCGAACTTAAACATTCTGGTAATAAATAAAAATAAAAGGTTACTAAAATGCAGAAAATGAGAAATGCCTAAACCGATTTTTTTTTATGAAAATGTCGGGTTAGCGAACTCAAACATTATTTTTTGCTTAAAAGAAGTTCTGATAATATAAGGAGGTTATCAAATAGAAAAAATTAAAATTTCCGATATCGGCCCATATATACCCGAGATATGGTTTAAACCGGTTTTTTAGTGAAATTTTTTTTTGCTTGACATCATTTCTGTTTATAAAACGAGGCAATTAAAATACGGAAAATGGAAAATTCCGATATTGGATCATAGTTAACCGAGATATAGCCTAAACCGATTTTTGCATGAAAATTTCCATAGAAGATTTCCTTTTTGAAATGGTGAATGCAAGGCAAAAATATTTTTTTGCCCGATGTCAGTCCATATATGTATATCCGATCATATTTAGTTCAAATTTGTAATATATATTATATACCTATATATGTATATATATATATATATATATATATATATATATATATATATATATATAGGTGACTATCGTGAAGGGCATTTTAGTTATGTAATACGCTCTTACTTGTTTATAAACAATTTTGACAAATGTAGATATATTATAACTATTAATAAAATTTATCATTGAATTGATGTCACCACAGTTGTAGCATTGATGATACTCAATATATGACAAAATTGTCTGATGACTTTCGTCGTTGAGATTGATGTCAGTATTCATATTACTAATTACTATTTACATACTATTGATATCAGAATTCTGATGACCCGCCGTCATCAATATGATAATGCTTTTTTTCTGAGTGAAACCCAAGGAATAGTAAAATTGCCAGAACAGCAAAATTTATAAAAGCAAATATTTCTTTACTATATTTCTCATTTTGTAGACAGTTTTAAATCCGTTTCTATCGCCTTTTCTTAAGTTTTAGCAAATCCAATTCCACTAAAAATTCTTTTATTCAAATATTACACACATATTGACATTCGTATATATATATATATATATATATATATATATATATATATATATATATATATATATATATATATATATATATATATATATATATATATATATATATATATATATATATATATATATATATATATATATATATATATATATATATATATATATATATATATATATATACCTATATATATATATACAAAAGATATTAAGCAAGTCATTACTTAACAAATTCTAAGTAATGTAGGCCGTAAATACTATGATATTGAAAAGTATGTTCTTAGGTAAGTGCAAGACATTACAAAGTTTTCGCTGGGTACAGGGATTAGGTTAGGTAGGCTCAGGATACTCCAGCTCATTTGGGTCCTGAAGGTCGTTCCCTTTCTGATTGCCTGAAAAGTTAGGGTATGATAGAAGGAAAAATAAAAGTTGTAAGGATATAGAAGGAGTGCGGATGAGGGAAAGGAATGGTGGGAAACTGCTTAATGTGGCATTACCTGCTGATTTACTAGCCATCCGCTACTTCTTATGAAAGAAGCTATAGCAGTCGGTTTGACCAAGGCCAGACCTGATAGACTATTGAAGATCCTCTCGCCTAAGCATCTTAGACGATGGTCCTCCAAAGCCGGGCGTGTACCGAGGATATGAAGGATGGTCTCCTCCTCCTCGTCTTGACAACTTCTACAGAAGTCGTTATAGGGTAGGCCTAGTCTCCTGGCATGGTTCCCAAACGGGCAATGTCCAGTGGTGACTGCTACCGTCATCACTGGGATCTGGGAAGTTTTAATAGCTCCCCCGTTCTCTTAGAGTTAATGTGCGGCCTCAGGTTCCTTGATATAAGGTACGTGGGCTCTGTAAGCCACTTTTTTTGAGCGTGTTCCAGCGTGTGGAGTTTTATTCTTTTCCAACACGCTGATATGTTCGTTCGGTACATACATACACATTGTTAATTGATTTTATTTCCACCATTTTTTCTGTGTAGAAAATGTTTAGATTAAAAAAAATAGTTTACTAAATTTAATTAACGAATAAACCTTTTAAGTAAAAATTAAGCATATCTTAGAAGAATATCCTTCGCTATTAAAACTTTTTTAATTACTTTATTTAAAGCCCTTTGGAAGTTTTGGATGAAGCTAATGACAAACAACGTGATGAACGGGGCATATTTGACCTATTTAAAAAACCACAACCAGCAGCCGAGCCAAAACCTGAACTCGCTGCTTACACGGACATAAAAACGTAAGTGTTAAATATATAATTATAAATATCTATAAATTTTATTAATTTAAATTTTATAAATCTGATCAAACTTTGTAGTTATTTTTATTATTTATTGCATTATTATAATGTTAAATTTTTATCTCTTGAGAAATTCAAATTTGTACCTTGACTATTTTGGTTGATGCGTTACTATTTTTGTTGCAGCAATTTTGGTTTTAAAACAGGAAGTAGTAAACCTTCTGCTGGTGGTTATGGCTCCAGCGGAGGCTATGGTGCCCCTGGTTATGGTTCCCAGGGTGGTTATGGTTCATCATCGGTTGGCAGCTATGGCGGCAATCGCAATAGTGGTTATGGCTTCAAAACGGGGTAAGGTTTCTTCATAAAGTATACTTTTTTTTCAAAAAAGATTTAGAAAATACTCTAATATTAAGTTATTTTAACTAATATTAATAAACATTAATAATAACAGTCAAAAAATCATAAATAGTTTATTTGCTATGTTTCCTAGCTGTCTATATGTCGACATTTCATAGGACCTACCATTATTGTCAGTAGACTTGGTATCCTTTGAAAGATATTCTCAAACATTCAGCTTTATATCCCAGTATTTTCAATAACTTATTGAGAATTTAAAAAGAAAAATGTTTTAATAATAACCGTTGAAACACAAAGAAAATTCTCTTCTTTTGCGCACGTCTTTTCTTTACACCTTTCAAACAATTGGTTACTACGATTTATCTTTTTAAGTTTAAAAAAGTAGAGAACACACATTGCAACAATTGGTTTTATTCACTTTATTAGCTTCTAATATTGATACCAATAACAAAAAAAAAAAAAAAATAAATAGCCGGTTTTCTATATTCCCTACCTGCGTGTATGTCGACATTTCATAGGTGCTACCCTAATCATTAGCAGACTTGACAACCTTTGAAAGATTTTGCCAAACATTCGACTTTATATCACAATATTCTAAAGAAATGATTGAAAATTTATAAAGAAAAATGTTTTAATAATACCTCCCTACTGATGATTACGGTAGCTCCTATGAAATATCAACATATAAACATCTGGGAAACGTAAAAAAGAAGCTGTTTATGATTTTTTGATTGGTATATGTGTTAGAAGTTAATAAAGTAAATAAATTAAATTGCTTGAAATTTTAATAATTTAATCAAGTTTTTATTAACACCCATTGTTGGTTATACCTAAAGATAATCTATTATATTGGAAAAATTTGCAAGATCATTATGAGAGTTAATAAATATCCAGACAACAACAAAAACAATTGCATATGGTGGACACATTAAGAATAGGCATGAAGTAATACAAAAACAAATAGCATTAATATTTACTAATATTAATATATACTATTCCGTGTTTGAGAGGTACAATCGCAACATTTGACACGCCCATTTTTTATTTTATTTTTCTTTTTATATTGGACCAGTACTTAGGGGCTGACCCCTATATATGCAGTGCATTGTAACAGATTTAAGAAAATAGGTTGTGAGGAGGGGGAAAGAGGGGATAGTGTTTGTGAACAGTGAACTTTCGAACGTTATAGCAGAAAGGAAACCCGTTTGCAGTCAACTTATTCCATAGGCAAAGCTTACGGCTGAAAAACGAATTTTCACTGTAATGCGTAGTACGACTCCTCGGGAAATCAACCACAAATGGATGAGCTCTGGACGATGAATCCGTGCTACGCAAAAATGTGCGCGTTTCGGGAACAAGATCCCTAATCTCGTCAGAGCAAAAACCATTGTAGTAACGATAGAACAGAGTAACGCACCCCACACTTCGTCGATGCTCCAGTGAGTCAATAGAGTTGGATACCCTACTGTCACCGATGAGCTTCTTCGCCCTCTCCTGCACATGTTCGAGTAACCCCAAAATAGACTTTAAGGCACCGGTCCAAACATGAGAGTTGTATTCCAATATTTTTTTTTTAATTTTTTGGGTGGTTCCTCAACGAACCGCTATACTATTAAGGGTTAACTCCTGTTTGTAACGAAGATTATAAAAAACAAAATTTATGTCTACATTGAACTGTATAAAATGCAAAGACAATTTAAGGCTGAACCACGAAAAATTTTTCTGAAGCCAGGAAAAATCGAGAAAAACTAAAATGTATGGAAGCCATATTATACGCTGAGGTGCTTACCTTGAATTGAAATGTACTAGGTGTAATTGAAAAAACAAAAAATTTCGGGAAGAGACCAACTCGAAATGGTGTTAGCTTGCAATCAATATCTGTACAGTAACGAACTAGCTACAATATCGAGTACAGTTGATTTTTACGGATTTCAAGCTACCAACTCAAATGCCTTGACTTTTTTGAAAATTTGTTAATATTAGGATTTAAAAACTTCAAGCTATTCAGAAAGGAATTGCTACTTGTATATGCCTGGTAAGTCATATGAGCGTTATTGTTCTAAGTTGCCAACTTCCCTTACCTACATTATTCTACCGACTAGAGACTATTCAACTTAGAGACGAAATGCAAATATTGATACGACCTGTTGAGAAATTTGCGTGACCCCACAATACATTTTCGAGGTTCGAGGAGAAAATATCAGCACAACAGTAAATGCCATTCTCTGCTAGTCCATGACTGCCGGAAAGCAATTTCCATATCAATTGACTGGTGAAACACAGTGCCTAAGACAAATGATCCCAGTAATTATGATACTTCTGATATGATCCAATTAGTTACGAGAATAATGCAATTAATTATTTTCAACTACGCCCATCTAAAGGTTTATTTAATACATTTTGTATATAAATTTGTCAAATAAATCTGAAATTAATATTAAATAATTTTTATTAAAAAACTAAAAGTTTATTTTTTACTGATAAAAGATTAAAACAAATTTATCTTACGAGTAACTTGTATATCCAAATGAAAAATAATTATCTTTGTTGTGTTATCTAAAATTAGGCACAATCATGGTCACCAAAATGGACGGGGAAATTATATATCTTATGCTAATTCACACGATTATTTCCAAAATCTTTTGAATCAAGGGTAAAATAAAACATTTTTAACATGAAAAAAAGGAATACTAACTGCCTAGAAGTATGCAACAAAATTCAAAAATTTTACTAACGGAGCTAAGCTTAATTGGGAATAAATTTTTGATCGCTTCGATTTATATAAAGGGTGACCCAAACTTAACGCAATATTACAATTTGTCGGCACTTGTGCAGTGAAGTAGTGGCAAGCCTAAAAACAATTTAACAAATGACAGCTTAGACTTAATAAAAATAGAACATATATTAATGAATACAAAAAGTTTGGATGGCGAGTTTTTGCGCACAATCATCTTAAGCGATGAATCACATTGTCACCTTTCTGCTAAATCGGATGATATTGATGTAGGTTAGGTTATGTTGGGATAGAGCCCACTTCCGTCCAATTTGGTTTCACTCTGCTGACTGTGTATGATATATTTCTGCAGATCTATTCATCACCTGTCCAGTTCAAAGCCAATCCGAGAATCGAATGAAGAAGTTCAATCCACCTACAACACATTTCTATATTCTTGTCAAATCTTGCAGCACTGGTCTGCTTAGATACAAAGCTCTTATATAAGATAGGGCTTCATGGCTACTTGCATAGAAGTCATTAAATGGAAATTTAACCTCTACCTATGCGTCACTATGAAGCAATGTTCAATTGGAACTGCCACATTAGAACGCATCTTTCGTCGGTATAGATCCCTAAGGATAACAGTCCCCCTGTTATCATAATTGAGCAATGCCAGCCTTGATGTTCGACAGGTAACCTCACTAGATCATCTAACCTGTGTAGTTCCTAAAAGTGGACGCTGTTCCTAGTGCTATAGCACATTGTTGTAAACTGACTCTGGCCTTTGCCAGTACAACATTTACAGGCACTTCACTTTACCTCCGTATCCAGAAAATTTCCGGGTTCGAATGTCTCCCTATCTCTTTTAGAAATATCCGGCATTCACGAATCAATCTGCATATCGTATAGACCCCCGCTAGTGCATTTAATCGTATAGAGCCCCGCTAGTGTATTCAATGTAGCCTTGGTATCATTACAATTTCGGATATTCTTTGCGTATACCTGTAGTAAGTACAAGTTACGCTACACTTACTTTGCAGCTTAAATATAATCGTCCTGTATGCAGATGGATAAAGATATCCCCATCCACTCCCGAGTCTGACTAGGATACATCTGTAAAGTTCTCAAGCACGTGCCCTTGACAGTCTGTACCGCCCATTTCCAAGACTATACCTGATCAAATTACATCAAATCTCGTGTCGGCCAGTACAGCTTCCGGAAGATCCAATATTCTTCCCATAATTGAGACATGGCCATATGCCACCTCCTTCCATGTCCTTCGTACTTTTAGTCTGATTACTGTATTCATGGCTATTTCCTTCACCATTGATATATGATACCATGCCTTATAACCCGTGCAACAATTTTGTTGCTGCATGAGAAATTTCCAGCTTATGTGTTCTTTCATTTATGTGATTATGTTACATCGTAAAATGTAACACCATTAGGTATCGTTTCATAGGGTTGTTTGAAATCACAGGTCTATGTCAATTTTGTTTTTATACACCCGTGTGTTAAAGGAAGAGATTCAACGCTGCATCAATGAAATTCGCCACATTTATGAAAAATCATCATGCGAATTTCTACAAACAAGAACGTATGTGCATGTCATTTGCCTGATGTTTAATGCTATAATTAATCCTATACAATGTACCTTATGATTCAATCAAAAATAACAATAAAAATACTTAAAATCAAAATTTGCGTTAATTCTGGGACACCCTTTGCAACAAACTATTAGATAAATTCAGACAGCCTTTGTAATAAACTATTATACAAATTCAGGGGACTTTTCCTAAAATCTATTTATTTTGGCTATTTTATTTTATTGGATGAAAATCGATGTTTGGGTTGATTTAAAAAAAAATTTGTTTTTAAGAAATAATTTGTAAAAACTTTTTAATAGTATATTATCAAAAGGCCACTGATCTTTATATACATACATATTTTAACAGTAGTGTCTAAACAAAACGAACACCTTAAATGGAAGTAATATGAACGACAATTCCCAGATAGATAACCGGAAATTACTAAACATACAAATATTATTTTAATACAGTTCAAAATTCACAAGTGTTCTTTTTGTTTAGAACTTTTATCTCTAGACTTTTAATGTACTCTCTTTAATTTCCAGCCAATCTAGCAGCCAAAGAACCGAGGAGTTCCTACTCAATGCTCGAAAGCAAATACCCATGTACGGCGAATGCCAAGCTTATCGTTTGCCTGCCAACGTCCAGTACTCGTGTCAAAATAGTCAATGCAAAGTTTTCTGTCTACCCATGTACACATTCCCGGATGGTAAAACATCCTTGAAATTGGTGTGCATTGGCAGAGATTGGATTGTGCGTGACTCTGTTTACTTGGAAGTGCCACCGTGTCAGGCTATTTGTAATCCGCCCTGTCAAAATAATGGTATATGTGTGGAGTCTGGCCAGTGTAAATGTTCGGAAAATTTCTCGGGCCCCCTGTGTCAGTACAAGAAATCTGTTTGTGCCTCCAAAGTGCCAATACCCAAAAATTCCAAAATTACCTGCGTAAATAAGTGAGACTTGTTGGATTTTTTTTTAATAAAGTAAATCAAAGAAATTGTAATCAATTCCATTTTCTTTTCTAGCATCTGTAATGCCGAGTGTATGCGTGGTTTTCGCTTTGCTGATGGCAGTTCCATAACAAATATAGAGTGCCGAAATGGTCAATGGATTCATACTAAATCAGGCTTGCGTAAGCCACCGGACTGTGGACGTAAGTAGTAATAGAAAATGTAAAAATGCAGAGTTACCAACACCAAATTTTTTCTTATAATTCAGCTATTTGTGATCCCCCTTGTGAAAATGGCGGCCAGTGTATTTCGTTCAATGTCTGCCAGTGTTCCATGCAACACCGCGGTGATCATTGTCAATACAGTGTGTCTGCTTGTAATGTTACCAAGGCCCATTTTAATGGCAACTATAAATGTTCCTATGACAGCGAATTGGCCAAGTGTACTTTTAGCTGTGCTCAAGTGCCTGGCCTGCAAGTGGACGGTGATTTGGACATTGAATACAAGTGTAAATATAGTGAGGGCCAATTTCAGCCCTCTCCTCTACCCAAGTGTATATATCGTAAGTAGCTTTTTAAGTCTAGAAAAGGCAATAAGCTGTAAGTGTTTCCTTTTTGCAGCTCCCGGTTATACTATACGCGAGGGCTCTAAAACTTCTCAGTACAGCCAATACCAAAATAAAATAACATTGAATGGTGGCGGTACACAAGGCTATCAATATATGACAGATCATGAAAGAATTGTCGCGATTTTAGCGAAGTTCAAGGACTATGATGTAAGAACTGTAAGTAGAATAAAAATAATATAGTTTAAAAAACTAAAAGGCACACTTCGATATCAAACTAATATAATTAAACATACACATCATTATCTTATTCCTGAGTTTTTTTTTGGAGTTTTCAAAATCCGCACTTCCCCGGAAATAATATGGCAACTTTGCACTAAATCGAGTGACCGTTAATAGTTCAGCTGCATGTTCCACGGCAAAAAAAGCGCACCGATTATGAAAAACTGGTTTCAAACTGGTTAGCGAAGTGGTGCCGAATTTTTTTCGGGAGTTCCCAAAATAATTTTCGTGAACCCCCAAAATCCCTCCACTCTGTACTCTGGTAACAGTTCCTCGTTTGTTGTAGCAAATATGTTGGGCTTTGCAGACTATGTCGGCGCTGATCATGATTGAGGCTGACTGCAACATTTGTGCTGTGGTTTAAACCTGAAATTGTAGGAAGGAGAATTAATTTCCCTGATAACTATGGTTCAATTACAGATTTTGGGGGCTAATAACCTCCCAAAGTGCTTTTGTCTTGCAACAGATACCTGTAATGTAGGAAACTAGAAGTGATGGTTAAATGAGTGAGTTGGTTAAGGGTTAATAATATTAATGGGTTTTGGCCTACCATCTCATTAAGCCTTGTCTTCTATTGACTTCTGTGAAATTTATTGACTTCTGCCAAGGTGGGATTAAAAGGTACGAACTCCTCAGCAAGGGGTTTTTCTATATACCAGCAATCAATGGAGGACAGGGTTTAAGTTGGTAGGCCGAAGCCCATTAGCAGCATTAGCCCTTAAACAAACTCACCCGTCCAACCATCACCACTGGTTCCTTACAGTACAGCAACATCACCGCGGGTTGCTGTTAGCTCTCGAGAAAAGCCATGCACCAACAATTATCAGGAATACTAACTCCGGCTTCCTGTGTCTTTAGGTTTAAACCCCAGCTAGAACGTTCTAGCCGAGGTAGGCACCTCAGCCATGATCAGCGTGGGTTGAACTAAAAGCAGAACCAGCCGGGTGCATGCTGATCACTGTTCTGCCAATTTATACTCTTGGTAAGGGTTTCGAAAGCCAACACAACATAAGTCATGCTGCGTCCTAGAGTTTTAATTGCTACAACAAACAGGGGTTTTCTTCCTCTTTTTACCCGAAAAACAGAGTGTCCTGGTTTTGAATACGCCAAGGCAAAACCTGTTCTCCGGGAGGTGTAGGATTGCAATTAAAAGGAATTACAAGGCCCGAGCTCTTGATGAAGGCGTTTGTTCAAGTAGCTACAAACATATGTCTTGAAGTTGCCACCTGCATGAACCTTACAAGACGCATGGAGACACTGACGGAATTGCTCTATCGACAGATTAAGCCATAACGGCAAATCAACTCGATATCTGTCAAGGGAATTCACACCAGACAGATTAGACTACTCGAGCTCGTCTGTAAGAGATTTTCAAGAAGCTGCCACTTGTGTGCCTAATAAGCCACATAAAAACGCTGTTCACAATTAGTTTTACCTCGTGGAGATGGCCATAAGATCTAACGTAAATTTATCGTTTATAAGATGTACTGGCAATTACCGTTTTTGTTAAATTTCCAATTGGTTAATGTTGTTTATGGAAAAATACGTATCTTAAAATATAGTTGTCTTAACCAAGTGTTGACTATTGTTTGACTTTTCAGGAAATGTGGTCTTCTGACGAAGTTATAATTTCGCCCAGCAGTTATTCCTTGTACATGACAGGCAATATGGATGTTATTATGGATCAAACTCCTAAGCCGGCCTTCTGTACCACTTGGGGTGGTAATAATATGAAGACTTTTGATGGCTTGGTTTTCAAGTATGTATAGTTAACGCATGAGGTTAAAATACTTGGTTGGTTAATATTATGTTTACTCCACAGAGCTCCTTTATCCTGTTCACATACCTTAATCAATGATAAGCAGGATGCCACTTTTGATATTACAATGAAAGCTTGTCCTTATGGATCCGGCTATGGCTGTGCGCATACTTTAAAAATTTATTGGCAAGCGGTTTTGTATACTTTTGAAAACCAAAGTGAGTTGAAGCGGTATTGTGGAAGGAAAGTTCTTAAATAATTACGTCCCTTATTCTTATAGATGGCACTGTACGTTTATATACTCCTAACAAAAATTTACCTATACCTGTGCAAGTTATGGGCATGAAGGTTATGCCAGCGGCACAACATCTACAAATTGATTTGGAGTCCATTGGTCTGCAAATCGATTGGGATCGCCATCAATATCTGGGCATACATGCTGGTCCTGGTCTTTGGAATCGTGTTGGTGGTCTTTGTGGCTCTTTGGATGGCGACTATAAAAATGATCTTATGACCAAAATGGGCGTTAAGGTGGAAACTATTAAGTCTTTTACTGATTCCTGGCGTGTTGAAGATTCTTCCTCTTTATGCCTAATGGAGAATAGTGCTGAATTAGAATTTGATTCGAAAAATTGTGAGCCCGAAAAACGCAGAAAGGCTTTAAATATTTGTGAACGTTTGCTGGCCAATGAAAAATTGGAGGATTGCATTAAGTCTTTCAATTTTGAAGCTTTACTTAAAACCTGTGTAGACGACTATTGTAATTGTGTTAATCAAGAACATCCAGAGACATGTAATTGTGATGCCTTGTCCATGTTGGCCAAGGAATGTGCTTTTAGGGGCGTTAAATTAGAACATGGCTGGAGGAATCTGGAAATTTGCCGTAAGCCAAAATGAATTTTTTCAGAAAAGCCTTAATAACATTTCCTGTTATTTGCTTTCAGCCATCAGCTGTAATTATGGTCGTGTCTATCTGCCCTGTGGCCCCGATGTGGAACCCACTTGTGAATCAGCTGTATTGCCCACAAACGGTAAATGTAATGAAGGTTGTTTCTGTCCTGAGGGTACGGTTCAATACAAAGATGTCTGCATTAACCCTGAGCTGTGTCCCTGCACAATGGGCGGCAAAGAGTTTAAGCCTGAGGTGACCATTAGGAAGCAATGCAATACTTGCACATGCAAAAATGGTCGATGGAAGTGTACAGATGAAAAGTGTGGTGCCCGCTGTGGTGCTATAGGTGATCCTCATTACCAAACTTTTGACGGAAAACGTTTCGATTTCATGGGCAAGTGCTCCTATTATTTACTACAGACTTCTAATGTTTCAGTGGAAGCAGAAAATGTGGCCTGTTCGGGAGAGATATCTGAAAATTTGAAATTTGCTGCTGCCGAAGATCCATCTTGCACAAAATCAGTCACCATTAGGTTTGTGCAAAAGAATGGTGTGCCCACTTCCATTAAATTGGAACAAGGCATGTCGACTCATATCAATGGTAAAGAGGTATTGAAGTTCCCCAAGATACTGGGAGAAGGTGAAGTTTTGATACGTTATGCCAGTTCTTCGTTTATAACGGTGGAGTTCCCTGGAGGCATAAAGGTTTGGTGGGATGGCGTTTCACGTGTTTACATAGATGCTCCTTCCAGTTATCGCGACAAGACTGCTGGTCTGTGTGGTACCTTTAACTCCAATACCCAAGATGATTTCTTAACGCCTGAAGGCGATATAGAAACTGCCGTGGAGCCGTTTGCCGACAAATGGCGCACCAAAGACACTTGTGATTTTCTCGCATCAACACCTTTAAGTCCACATCCTTGTACCATCCATCCAGAGAGAAAAGCCGAAGCAGAAAAATATTGTGCTTGGATAACTGAAGATATATTCCTAGATTGCCACTGGACCGTGGAACCGGAACAGTACTATGAAGATTGTCTGTACGATGTGTGTGCTTGTGAAGGTGATCTGTCCAAATGCTTCTGTCCTATATTGTCTGCTTATGGTTCGGAGTGCATGCGCCAAGGTATCAAAACTGGCTGGAGAATGGCTGTAAAGGAATGCGGTAAGCGTTGTTTAGCTTAAATCTAAACTTAATTAATAAATCATTATTTATTGTTTAGCTATTAAATGCCCTATTGGACAGGTGTATGATGAATGCGGTGACAGCTGTACTCATTCCTGCGAAGATTTGGCTACGAAAAAGACCTGCAAAAAAGAATGTGTTGAAGGTTGCCGTTGTCCTAATGGCCAGTACTTAAATGAAAACAATGAGTGCGTTCCCCAAAGTAAGTGCCATTGTACTTACGATGGCATCACCTTCAAACCAGGCTACAAAGAAACTCGCCCCGGCTCAAAATATTTAGATTTATGCACCTGTGTTAATGGCATTTGGGATTGTGAAGAGGCTCATGCAGGAGATGATGTCAAATATCCACCATCCTCCGAACTAAGAGCTGAATGTGCCAACCGTCCTTATGCTGAGTTCTCCAAGTGTGTGGCCAAAGAGCCCAAAACATGTAAAAATATGCATGACTACAAACAGGATTTGGAGGAGTGTGTGCCTGGCTGCCAGTGCATGGCAGATTATGTGTATGACACTGCTTTGAAGATGTGTGTGCTGCCAGCAAAATGCTCGTGTCATCATGGCGGCAAGAGTTATAATGATGGCGAAAAAATTAAAGAAGATTGCAATACCTGGTGAGTTTTAACGAAATGAATTGTAAAAAATTTTGTTTTTGGTCAATTGTAAATTGTAATGAAATTCAATATAAAACGTGATTGTTTCCTTTGTTCATGTTTGTAACTGTGTGCAGTGTTTGTGAAGCTGGTAACTGGTTGTGCTCTCAGTATGGCTGTGAATCGACTTGCTCTGTTTGGGGTGATTCTCATTTTACAACATTCGATAAACATGACTTTGATTTTCAAGGTGCCTGTGATTATGTTTTGGCCAAAGGAGTCGCTAATAATGGCGATGGTTTTGCCATCACCATACAAAATGTTTTATGTGGCACCATGGGGGTAACCTGCTCTAAGTCTCTGGAAATTTCGCTAACTGGCAACGTCCAAGACACCTTAACTCTTGCAAGCGATTCATCTTACCTGGAGGATGTAAATAAATCTGTCATGAATAGTAAGTCAAAGCGCCTTAAAGTATTAAAATTGAAACACTTATTTCTTTTCTTAATCTGCATTTAGAATTGCGCAATAACATTAACTCAAAGTCACATGGTGCCTTCCATGTTTACAAGGCTGGTGTGTTTGTTGTCATCGAGGTTTTGCCACTGCACTTGCAAGTCAAATGGGACGAAGGCACACGTGTTTATGTTAAACTTGGCAATGAGTGGAAAAATAAAGTCAGTGGCTTGTGCGGCAATTACAATGACAACGCCATGGATGATATGCAAACACCTTCACATGCATTGGAGACTAGTCCATTAATATTCGGTCATGCGTGGCGGGTGCAAAAGTTTTGCGAAGTGCCGAAAAAACCCATTGATGCGTGCAAAGAACATCCGCAACGCGAAACGTGGGCTCAGCTGAAATGTGGCGTTCTTAAATCCAATCTCTTTAAGGTAAGCCTGTGTATTTAATGAATTTGTTTTGAACCTAGGAAAATAAGATAACATTGACACAAAACTAGTGATAAACTGGTTATTGGAGCTTTACACAATCAACTGTCTTTATTTACTGTAAGTTTTGTATTATACTGAAACTAGGAACATAGGTTATAAAGAGGAGTAAAAAAGATTAGTATTTTTGGACGTTTGGGTTGAACCTTCCAAAGTTATATGTGACAGGAAACTTGGCCGCAGGCAACTTGTTCCACAAACAAACCGTACGGCTGAAAAACGTATTCTCTCTATAATAGATTGTGCGATTCATTGGGCAAGCGATCACAAATGGATGAGTCCTGTACGATGAACGCGTGTTGCTAAAAGTATGTAGGTTTCGGGAATAGCATGATTAAGCTCATCGGAGCAAAATCAATTTTAGTTGCGATATAAAAGTGAAAATCACCTTACACTGCTGTCTTGCATCAGCAAGTTAATAGAGTTGGATGGCCTACCATCACCGATATATTTCTTTACTCTCTCTTGCACAAAGTAGAGTAACCCCAAAATAGGATTTCAGGCACTGCCCCTAACGTATTTTATATTCGGTCGGCTATAGGTAGTGTACATAGGATGGAGATCGAGGAGTAAAGTACATCCTATACTGTAATAAAACACTACGACATGAGTGCTTCTTCGGGGACATGGAAAATATGTTAAGTCCAGGGAACATCAGAAGCTTCCGATTCCTCAATGTTTATTCTCTCCATGAGTACAAAGAAAGAAGCATTTACGGTCATAAGTTTGTGTGTTAATAAACAACACTGTGTCTGATGATCGTTGAAGTCGACCCTGTTTTTATGACCCCATTTGAAGATTAAAAGCAAGTCGTTACTCTAGGCACCAATATCGGATACTTATAACTGAATGAATACAAATGGCCAATTCTGCTGTCATATGCAAAGGAATGGATTGGCGAATTCATGAATTTGCCTTGTACATACACGTCTTTAAATTTCTGTTTTTTTAAATCGATAATATTCATGTAAGTTTTGAATCGATAATATTCATATAAGTTTTGCTATTGCTGAAGTTTTTATCGATAAAATATATGAAAAAATTGCCTATATAGATACTTTACCTTTACCGGGCAAAAGCCGGATTTGAACTTGAACTAGAAAAATAACATCATGTATTATTAGAATTATAGATTATCTTTTTATACCCGTTACAAAAATGTGAAGGGTATATATAAGTTTGTGATTTCATTTGTAATTACTACAATTTTCATTTCCGACCACATAAAGTATATATATATTCTGAATCAGAATTAATAGAAAAATCGATTAAGCGATGTCCGTCTGTCGGTCATTGAAATATTGTTTCTGAGAAAACCATTACACTTAGCAACTTTTTTCTTTCACCATTCTATTACCCCATTGATTCTTGGGTTTGATATTGGTATTCAGTAAAATCGGTTCACATTAGCTGAGATATATCTAAAATTCCGAAAAAACCATTATTTTCTGCAATTTTGTGTGAAAACTTTTGAAATAAAAATTGTTTGTTTTGCTTTTTTATTAATCATGGCGATTAAGAGGCAAACAAAATTTTTCCCGATATCGTTCCATATATAGCCGAGATATAGCCTAAACCGGTTATTTAATGAAAATGTCGCGTAAGCGAACTTAAAAATACGTTTTTTGCTTAAAATCGGTTCTGGTAATTAAAAGAGATAGCTTATATAAAAAAATGCAAATGTTCGATATCGGTCCATATATACCCGTGACATAGGCTAAACCGATTTTGACCTGAAAATGTCACGTAAGTGAACTTAAGAATTTTTTTTGCTTAAAATTATTTCTGGTAATAAAATGATGAAAATACAAGTTTTCGATATCGGTCCATATGTACCCGAGATATAGCCAAAACCGATTTTTCAAGAATATGTTAAAAGCTGTTCTGGTTATAAAAGGAGGTATTTAATATATAGAACGTGATTCCGATATCGGTCCCTACCGTATACCCGAGTTACAGCTCAAACCGATTTTTTCATGAAAAAGTCGTGTAAGTTAGCTTAAAAATTTTGTTTGCCTAAAATCAGTTCAGGCAATAAAAGAAGGTTACTAAAATACAGAAAATGAAAATTTTCGATATCGATCCATATATGTATATCCGAGATATAGACTAAACCGATTTTTCCATGAAAATGTGGCGGAAGCGAACTTAATAATTTTTTTTGCTTAAAATCAGTTCTGGTAATAAAAGTAGGTTACTAAAATACAGAAAATTTAATATTCCGATATTAGTCCATATATATCCGAGATATAGCCTAAACCGACTTTTTCATAACTTTTGTTTTGTTGCTTAAAAGCAGTTCTGATTTAAAGGAGGTTACCACAATACAGAAAATGAAAATTTCCGATATTGGTCCATATATACCCGAGATATAGTCTAAACAGATTTTTCAGTGAAAAAAGTTTTTTGCTTGAAATCAGTTCTGATTATAAAACGAGGTATTTAAAATACAGATAATGCATATTTCCGATATCGGTCCATATATACTTGCGACAAAGGATAAATCGATTTTTTCATGGATTGTTTTTTGCTTAAAAGCAGTTCTTGTTATAAAAGAAGGCTACTAAAATCAGAAAGTGAAAAATTCCGATATCGATTGATATTTAACCTAGATATAGCCTAAACTTATTTTTCCATGAAAGATTTCCTTTTTGGAATGGTGATTACGAAGCAAATATATTTTTTCCCCGATGTCGGTCTATATACTTATATTCGAGCGTATTTAGGTCAAATTTGTAATATATACTTTATATGTATACGTGACTATCGTGAAGGGTATTTTTGATTCGGCCCAGCCGAATATACCACACTCTTACTTGGTTTACAATAATGTTTTTTAAAAATTTGTGTAATAAAAAAAATTATAATCAAAAACTTATTTATTAGAAGTGCAGCACGTTCGCTAATTCTGGGCTATATAAAATATTTCTGAAAAGGATTTCAAAAAGAAAACCGTGGTGTTAATTTTAATAGAAAACACATCTTGTTTTCCAACAGTGAAATTTATGAATACATTGAATTAAACGAGTAATTTATGTTAAGATATTAAATATTATTAAAAATATTTAATCTTCTTAAATCTTTCACTTGAATTAAGTTAGACTTCTGGTATTTTTTCTTGTTATAAAGAGCTCATTTTGTTAATAATTCTCGGAGCATTATGTTGCTAATGTCAAGCAATTATTAATTGTACCTTCCTGACATCCTTCCTTCCTTTCTGCCGCCAGTTGTCGTTAAAATGCATTTAAATTGCACTGCTGCCGCACGTTGCCCCAACACTCGTTGGAGATTTAATATTCATGGTTTTATTGAATAATTTTATTTCCACTTACATATTTCTTTCCTATTTTATGAATTTCTATTGTACTCGTATTGCTAGCACTCTGTGGTGCGAGTATGAACACTCGTATAAATGGTACCATTTGATTGTAATGTAATTAAAATTCTTCATTTCTACAACTCTACTTAGTTATTTTTTGTTTCTTCCTCTTTTTTTTAATACTTTGCCATTTTTAATTCTTTTGTTTTTGTTGGTGCTGTTGCTGTTGCTTTGCCAGGAGTGTCATGCTGAAGTGCCAGTTGAAATGTATTTGAAACGTTGTATATTCGATACCTGTGCTTGTGATCAAGGTGGTGACTGTGAATGTCTTTGTACAGCGGTGGCAGCCTATTCACATGCCTGTTCACAAAAGGGCATAAACATTAGATGGCGTACACCACATTTTTGTCGTAAGTATAATTTCTAGCACACACACACACATACTCACTCACTCGTTCATACATAAATACATATGTACGAGTACATGCATTTGCACAGTTTAACATTTTCAAGTACTCGACGACAGAGTTTGGCAGTTGTACAAAAAAAAAAAGAAAAAAAAAACAAGAAAAAAAGAGAAAAAATTAAACATGTTGCTAAACATCCTTAATACTCATTCTTACGTATAAAACACTTGAACCTGCTTCATTTACACATATGTACAGTGTTCAACCTAATCCAACAAGCTGGTCCTTTAAAGCAGTAACATCATTATTATTGTAGCACAGCAGTCTGTTTGGGGAAGAGAGGAATTTCTGTGGCAAGACAATAATGTGAATACAGAAATAGAGATATACAAAGTTGGAGAATTTAATTTATGGCGTAACGTAACGAAAGTTGCTACGTCACATCAAGTTTAGTTGATGAAAAACAAACTCTTAGTTTAATTTCAGTTAGGCTTTTTTTCGCCTTCTGATTAAAACGGAATTAAAAACCTGATATATTTCAACATACGTAGGTATAAGAAATACGTAATGCTATCCTGATGACAAAATTACTTATGTATTCTCTTGAAAAGGGTAACTTTACTTTTAAAATTTAGAATTTTGAGCAAGCTTTTAATATTTAGTTTATTTCACAAAACTTTTAAACTAAGCTAAATATTTATTACGTTACGCAATAGTTTCCAAAATGTTCAAGTTACGTAACAACTTTAGGACCCCTACTAAATTTCTTCGTAGTGCTTAAAGAGTTTAAGTAGGGTAAGCATTTGTTGTGTGATACGTAATCAATTGCGCACTGTCTACTAATTTTCTCTCTGAGTACCTTAAAACTACACAACGTTTATAAATTTTTTCCGGGTGCTTAGGAAACTTACGTGCCGTAAATATTTACTATAACAGTTTTACTACATGCACCACTTTTTTCTGTTTGTTAAAGGAAACTAAGGGTGAAAACATTTATTATATTACGTAATAACTTCATTAAATATTTACTCTATTAAATATTTACTCCTGATGTATATATGTGCAAGATTACGTAATTGTCTACCAAATTATATTACGTAATAACTTCATTTACTCTATTAAATATTTACTCCTGATGTAAATATGTGCTAGATTACGTGATTGTCTACTAAGTTTACATTTACTACCTTAAGTATCAGGCAATTTTTTCTCTTAAAAACTCTAAGGACCCAAATTTTTATTACCTTACGTAACAACTTTAAAATGTATATTAAATATTTTGTGAATGCTTAAAGAGTTTTAGTGACTTAGATATGTGTTAGATTGCAGTTACGTAATAAATTTTTCTGTATGTTTAGAAATGTTACGTTAGAGTTCTTAAGCACCTAGCCAATTTTTTCTGGGTGTTTAAAAACTCTAAGGAGCCAACCTTTTATTACGTTACGTAAACATCTCAAGTAACAGTTTTACTATATTCAACACTTTTTTTGGGTGTTAAAGGAAACTAAGGGTGCAAACATTTATTACATTACGTAATAACTTTTCAATATCTATTAAATATTTACTCCTGACGTAACTATGTGCTACATTACGTAATTGTTCACTAATTTTACATATACTACCTTAAGTATCAGGCAATTTTTTTTGGGTACTTATGAACTGTAAGGATCCGAAATTTTTTTTACGTTACGCAACAACTTTAAAATGTTTATTAAATATTTGATGAATGCTGAAAAAGTTTTAGTGACCTAGATATGTGTTTTATTAATGTTACGTAATAATTTTTTCTGTATTTTCATAAAGGTTACGTTAGAGTTCTTAAGTACCCAGCCAATTTTGTCTGGGTGTTTAAGAACTCTAAGGATACAAACTTTTATTACATTACGTAACAATTTTAAAATGTTTATTAAATATTTGCTGAATGCTTAAAGTTTTAGTGACGTAGGTATGTACTACATTAAGTACGTGTAATAGTTTGTTTTGTATTTTTGGAAAGTTTACGTTACATAAACATATATTACTTTTTGTAATAATTATAAGATGTGTATTAATTTTTTTTTTTGGTATTTAAGGAATACAAACCAAATCAACATGTATTACGTAAAAATTTTACAATAGCTATTAGTTTTTTAATAGGCACCTAAGAAACTGACGTAATATAATATGATATGAATTTAATATTTTGACAGTTTATAAAAGTTTTGCAATTACTTTTTTCAGGGTGCTTAAGGAATTTAGTCAGGCAAATATTTATTGCATTTGTTCATGGGTATTTAAGGAGTTGACATAACTTTAATATTTATTACGTAACGTTACGTAATTTTAATAACATTCATTAGTTCTTTCTGGTCGTTTAAAGAGATAAATAACACAACGTGAGCATTTATTGTGCTACATAAACATGTTATGACATCCAGTGATTTTATTCCGGCTGCGGAAGAAACTTACGTGACGTAAATATTTACTATTTCAAGCCACAGCAAATATTTTTTCAGAGCCTTTAAACAGTTTAGGCATGCACATATATTTTACATTTGTTCCTGGGTTTTTAAGCAGCTTGCGGAAGGTTAAAATTTATTACGTAACGTTAGGTAAGTCTTGCAACGTTTATCAGTTAGCTCTGGGTGCTTAAATAGATAAAGTAACGTAATAATTTATTACGTTACGTAACAATTTTTCAAAGTTGATTAATTTTTTAACAGTTTGGAATATGCTAATGTTGTTCAATTACACAAATGGCTAATATGTGCATAATTTTATTTAAACCCTTCTATATTTTTGTTTGCTTTCGTTTTCACCCCTCATACCACTGTTTATCGTTTTCATTATGCTGTCGATTACAAAGATGACGATGTTCATGTTCTACTATTGTTTTCAATTATTCATTATGGAAAATCGTCACATACTTGTCGTACACTTCATGTGTTCATTGTTCATTGCAGTTTCCTTTTTGGAACTTTTTTTCCGATTTTTTTTTTCTCAAAAAAGTAAAGCAGGATGTCAGAACGCGTATGTGTATGAGCCGATATGCACTCCGAGAAAAATATTTGTTGTTTCTTTTCAAAAAAAGGGGGGAAAAAAGTTTGAATATTGTTCAATATGTTGCCATTGTTTGACAGTTTTGTATGTTGCTACTTTATTTTTGTCAAGGGGTTGTTGCTCATACACACCTGCACACACATACACGCACACATACTTTCCAATATTTAATGTTCATACTTGCTTTGCTCTTTCAGTTTAATAGATTCTTAAAGACTTTTATACTGCAGGGTATCCATGCAACATTAGTTGATTTGTATAATCTTATAATCGTTATGTGGTTATTAGAGATTTTATATATGTTTTTTCATCTTTTTGCCCATTATTATAACAAAAATGATTTGCTTGTTGTTGTCGTGTCGTAAGTGTTGTTGGGTTTATAGGAAATTTGTCATTAAGATAGAATTTTGTGCTGTTGAAAAGGTAATCAGCAGAAGGTTATTGGCTAAAAGATTTTCTTGTTTGATTGGTAATATTTTTTTTCTTTTTTTTTTGGCAGGAAAACTAGTTTGCAGGGAATTAAGTTAATTGAATGAAATTGATTTTGTTCGACTTGTTACTAAAAGGCATCATCATAAAGGGGAATGAATTTCCAAATTTATTTGAAATGAAAAGAAATTGCTCAAGAGCATTGAAAGTAGTAAGCAATTTAAAATTTTATTATAAAGTTTTGTCCAATCAAAATTCACATGTTAAATGTAAACAAGACAAAAAGTTTTCAAAGAACTATCTTAATATTTTGTATTATGATAGAAGGATCTACGAAAATTATGGGTGAAACTAAATATTGGCCAACTGCTCACCACAACGCTGCTGGCATACCTGTATCCGACAGGTCATATTTTCAGTGACTCTGAGACATAATTGAGGTTCAATGGGGTTAATGTACCTCTTTTCCCCTGGGGAACAGGTTTTATTTTCTAGTACATAGAGGAGTAGGAGTTTCTTGTTTGTTGTAGTAAATAAAAGTCTAGATAGCCGTATGACTTGCGTTATGTTGGACTTCTGAAACCCTCACCAAGGGTTAATTGGTAGGACGGGCATCAGCAAGGCCCTCGGGAAGTTCTGCTATCTCGTTGTTGATTATGGTTGAGGTGCCTACCTGGGCTGTAACGTTCTGGCTGTGGTTTAAATCTGTTGTCTTGCAACAGATACCTGTAATGTAAAGAAGCCAAAGTGATGATCAGACGGGTGAGTTGTTTAAAAGCTGATACTCTTAATGGGCTTCGGCCTACCACCTCGTCTTTCATTGACTTCTGGGAAACTGCATACAGTGAGAGAAAAGGACTTACATCAGCACCTGCCTTTACGGTTCGCTTTTCTCAGGCAATAATTTATAGCATAGAAAAATGTACTAGTAATAAGGAAACAACAAAATTTTCACAGACATAACGTTATTTTCGGAGTCTAACGAAATATTCCTTCATCAGTGTTCATGTATATGCACTACTTGGTTGTGCTAAAATTAGTATATATTGATGTAAAATACAACTAATGCATTTTAGTCCAGCGCATTAAAATATAAATTTTAATCTTACAGGATCAAAATATATTTCAGTTTGTTGGAAATTGTGTCATTACTTCAAAATAAAATTTTTGTCCAGCTTATAAAAATGTATCTCAAAAATGCTCACATAAAATTGCTAAAAAGTTATCTCTGTTTTTTTCCTTAGCCATGCAATGTGATCCTCACTGTTCTGAATACAAATCCTGTACTCCCGCTTGTGCTGTTGAAACTTGCGATAACTTCCTGGATCAAAGTTTTGGCGAACATATGTGCAAAAATGAGAATTGTATTGAAGGTTGCCATATAAAACCCTGCGACGAGGGCATGATTTATGCAAACGATAGCTACAAGGAGTGTGTACCGAAATCCGACTGCAAGCCTATTTGTATGGTCAGAGATGGCACAACCTATTACGAAGGTGAGGTAACCTATCAAGATGAATGTGCCACTTGTAGATGTTCGAAGAAGAAGGAAGTTTGTAGTGGTGTTAAGTGCGCTGAAGAAGTCAAGACTGAGCCCACCATTGTAGAAGGAACGACCGTTCTACCCTGTGATCAAAAACAACTGAAATGTTCTAAAGGCTGGACTAGATGGTTTGATGCCGATCATGATGTATCTGGCAAGGTTGTGCGACTTAATGATGACGAAAGTCTGCCGCGATATGACTACAATGAACGTGTGTTTGGCTCTTGCAAAAAAGAGTATATGAAAAAAATTGAATGTCGGGTAGTGGGCACTCATGAGTCTTCGGACTTTATGGATGAAAATGTCTCCTGCGATTTACAAGATGGACTGGCATGCATTGGCCAGTGTCATGACTACGAGTTAAGAGTGTTTTGCGAGTGTGAAGAGGAGCCTATGACCACACCCCGCCCAACAGAAAAGCCTGAAATTGGCAAGGCTTGTGATAGTGTAATGGCTGAGTATAAGGAGTATCCGGGAGATTGTCACAAGTTCTTACACTGCCAGCCGAAGAGCAATGGAGATTGGCACTATGTGGAGAAGACCTGTGGTGACACCATGATGTTTAATCCCATTATGAATGTCTGCGATCACATATTTACCGTACAAGAACTCAAGCCCATTTGCCAAGAAAAGCCGGTGGAGGTATTCAAAAACTTAACAGACTGTCCGGACGATCAAATTATGTCGGAGTGCGCTAATCAATGTGAACACACTTGCCATTACTATGCAACGGTAGGTTTGTTTAAACATAAAATAGGGAAGCATTTAAAATAAAATTTTTTCCTGTTGTTTTTTTTATTGCATTTTAAAGAGCTTAACGTGGCGTGGACTGTGTCAACCGGGAGAACATTGCAAACCTGGTTGCGTGGACAAAAACCGTCCCGACTGCCCTTCACTGGGTAAATATTGGCGTGATGAAAACACTTGTGTTGAGGTCGATCAATGTCCTTGTATGGATAAGTCGGAGAAATACGTTCAACCTCATATGCCTTTCTTGGGTGAATGGGAAGTTTGCCAGTGTATAGATAATGCTTATACTTGTGTGCCCAACAAATTAGAGGAAACTACAATCAGCCCAGTGACACATGTTACGGAGGCGATACACAATCTGACTGTAGTCATACCGGTAACGGTAACGCCACCTAAACATTGTGATCCTAATCTGTAAGTTTTCGGAAAAAAATATATCTAAAACTCAATCTCATTTTTTGCTTTCCTTTAAGCTTGACACCTGTTATAGAGGCTGAGGAACCTTTATCCGATGACGTGTTCAGTGCCAGCTCAGATTTGGGTTCTAAATATTCTCCCTATTTGGGACGTTTAACCAAAAACCCTAAAGACAAAACCGGTGCCTGGTCTCCTATGATAAATGACCAAATGCAGTATTTACAAGTTACTCTGCCCGAGCCGGAACCTCTATTCGGTGTAGTCATGGCCGGCAACACAGATTTCGATAATTATGTTACTTTGTTTAAAGTAAGTTTTAGCCCTTGTTTTAGGCAATATATAGGTTTATCAATATCTAAAAATTTTATTTGTTTTTTTAAGATTTTGTACAGCCATGATGGTGAAACTTATCATTATCTGGTTGACGAAACGGACAAACCACAAATGTTTAATGGCCCCTTGGATTCTCGTTCGCCAGTTCAAACCCTATTCAAAGTACCTATTGAGGCTAAAACGGTTCGTTTTTATCCTCTTAAATGGCACAACTCAATAGCTATGCGTGTGGAACTCCTAGGCTGTGGCTTGCCTCAAATTACCACCACTATCTCTACACCAGCACCCATTACGCGTGGTCCTGCAACGGCCACACCTTATACTTCACAACTCAGTATGTCAAAGGATTTGCAATGCACTGATAAAATGGGCGTGGAAAATGGTCTAATGTCACCTAATCAAGTGAAGGCCAGTAGTATGTGGCAATTGCCAAAACCAGCTCGAAAGCCTAAACTGATTGACCTCTTGAAACTTTCTTCGCCAGTGGGTTGGAAGCCTGTAGTCAATACACCGAATGAGTATATTGAATTTGATTTCCTCGAGCCTAGAAATATATCAGGCTTTATCACCAAAGGTGGTCCAGATGGCTGGGTTACCGGCTATAAAGTCTTGTTCTCGAAAAATAAACTCATATGGAATAAGGTTTTGAATTCGGAGGGACATCCGAAAATATTTCCCGCCAATCATGATTATGATACAGAACAGATCACCAATTTTAAGACTCCCATTTTGACACAATATCTAAAAATATCGCCAGTTAAATGGGAAGAGAATATCAATATGCGTATAGAGCCACTGGGATGTTTCGAAAATTATCGTAAGTTGAAAAAAAAATCAGAAAATAATTTTTTACAGATTTACATTCTTTTAATGTTTTGTATTTCCAGCTGTGCAATTTGAAAAAATATTAGGCTTAGAAAAACAAAAGCCGATTGAGTCGTGTTTGGCCTGCGATGGTCAGACCGATGCTCCTGACTCACAGGGTAAATGCAAATGTAAAAACGGTCTATTTTGGGATGGTAACTCATGTGTGCAGAGCAATTTGTGTCCCTGTATAGAGAACTATATAAGGTAGATTTATCAATTGTCTTATATTTTTAAAAACTTATTTTAATTTAAAAAATGAACGGGTTTCAATCTCTTAAACTGTTATAAAGAGTGGTCCAACTATAATGTACAATGGTAATGGTGGTCACACCTTTGTGTGACCGACCAAAATTCAAACAAAAATACCACCAGAAAGAAACCTTTTATGAAAATGGTCGTTCAAACCAAAATATACTTCGTGCACTTCGCAATTTTTTTGTGCGGCAGAATCACCTCAGTGAACTCGCTATCAAGCCGAACGGCTGTATGTGGCCAACTGGGAGTCCCCGGAGCAATATTCAGGTGATGGCTTCTACCCAGGTAGAGCCTTAATGCGGAAGAGCAAACAGGGAGTAGGGTTTGCGGATATTTTACTTGAACATATCAATAATAAGACGGAAAGACCAATACAAAAGTTATCACAGCGTTTAAAGTGTTGGAATTAAATGAGTTAAAACTAATCATCACCCAGTGTAAATGCCCTCAGACTAACAAAAAGTGTTCCAACACCTCCTACCCTGAAAGGTAATGAATTACATAGCAACGATATTGAAAAGTGAATAGTGAACCTATACAGAAAACACGAACAAAAGTTAAAAAAGGTCGGATCATTCACAACAAATGATTGTTTGTGGATTGGCTATGTCATCAGGGCGTACTTGTTCGGAAATGAGTTCGGCTCAGAAGTTACCGTCAATAGAGTTCACTAGCATGGGATTACAACGAACTTTTTGTGGCCAGAAATTTAGGATAGGGACCTAAACTATATGTGGTTGCAACAGGATGGTGCCACTTGCCACACAGCCAACAAAACAATGGTTCTTTTGCATGAGAAGTACAATCTTACTGATTTCACATCCTTTCACTTCTATCTTTGGTGATATTTATAAAAATAGTAGATACCAATAAGCCCCAGAACTAAAGGACTAGCTTTGAGGATTTGATATTTCGGCATGTTAACGAGTTAATAAGCCAAGAATAATTCAAGAGCTAAAGGATTAATACGGAAATTGGTTTATATTAATAACTGCTTTGTTGGCCTTATCTGATGATGGACTAACTTCACGGAATGAACTATTTACGATTCACCAGCTGCTTTTCGTGGCTTTCAAGGATCACACAGCTGGAAACTTTTGCTATAAGCTTGTAGCCATATGGACAAACCCTTTGCTGAATAGAAAAGAGGGCCTGCTAAGCCCTCTTATATGCAATTTCTCTGTCAGACAATCGAACACAAGGCTTAATGAGTTGTTGGACCAAAGTCCTATGAGAGCATCTACACTCAGCCGTCTAAACATCTCTTCTGGTTTCTTACATTGCAGGTATCTACTGCAAGACAACACCACCTCCGGGGTTACTACACTTTGAAAACCAGCATTGCACCATAGTTATCAGGGAAACTATTTCCCCTTCCTCCAATTTAGGCAGAACGTTTCAGCCAAAGTAAGCACTTTAACCATGATCAGTGCCCGTTCAGCCAATTAACTCTTGGTGAGGGGTGTGGAAGCCCAACACAGCATACATCATACGTCTTCCTAGAGTTTTATTTGCCACAACAAAGGAGGGACCCGTTTCCATATATGCTCGAGAAAGCAGAGTAGCCTGGTTTAGCGTACGCTAAGGCAAAACCAGCTCCCCTACACGACTCTTATTGAGATAGTGAGACATTCAAACCTGGAGTTTTTCTGGGTAATAGAGCACAGTGGTGTGCTCGGTAATACTGTGGGGGGATGAACAGACGGGGGGATATTGATAAAAAGGTAGGATTCCCGCTTAAAAGTTGTAAGAACCAAGTACAGCATAAACTTGTAGAGAATGCACAGGGCAAATGGTTATCTGACGGGTAGCAAGGCTGATATGCCTTGTATATGGTCATAGAAGGACTACAGCCCAGAGAGGTTTTTTCTGGCGAAGATTGTGTACTTTGGTGGCAGTCCTAATATGGCATTGACATATAGGGACACATGTGAGCAGGTTAAATCTTCAATATAATGATTTCTGTAGAAGGTGTAGGACTTACGCCGTCGGTGTCCGGTCTTTGTCTTTGTTCTATGTGAGCGCTGTATCCGGTTGGACCGATACTGTTAGCAGATATACTGCAATGCTGGAGGAATGTACCGAATTCTTTTATCCGATTTTTGGGTTGGTTTCGATCTGAGCCGTCGGGAGTTGCATAAGGCTGGTTTCATGAAACTGATAGCCTGTGCAATCCAACCTAACCTAACATTGTCAATTTTGGTTGGACCATTTTTTAACATTTCTAAAAAATACTCCTAAGCTTTAGTATTCTTGCTCTCTCGAACAATTATATTACTACATTCATATTGTTGTATACGCTTGTTCTTGAGTGGTAAACTATGTTTTATTCTAATCATTTATTCTTTACCTTTAGTCGTATTCTTATAAATGGACTTTTTTATTGAGATTTTTCTAAAACATCCTGTTTAGCTATCCAATTGGTTCGAAATTCGAAAACAAAGACTGCGAGGAATGTGTTTGCATATTGGGAGGCCACAGTAATTGTAAGCCGAAAAAATGTCCTCCTTGTGAGGACAAGGACTTGCGACCTTTAGTGGGAGCAGGCTGTTATTGTAAATGTGAGCCTTGTCCCAAACATCAGAAATTGTGTCCATCTAGCGGTGATTGTATACCAGAAGTATTATGGTGTAATGGCATTAGAGATTGTGCCGATGATGAAGATGCTTCGTGTGAAGATAAGTTCTTGGTAACACAACAGCCCATAGTGCACATGAATGAAAGTATGTAATATAATATTATGAAATATAAAAGTATGCAATATAATATTAAATTTTTAATTTAAAGCTGAGGTTATTACCTGTCCCGTGCCGGAGTGTCCACCAAAAATGAAAATGAAGATAACTGAAAAGAAAATGCGAAAAATGTCCAGCATGTTCACCTCTACGTAAGTTTTATTTTTTTTTTATAATTTTTTTCCAGCCTTGTTAAAATTTTTGTTATTATTGTAGTTTCAATAAACGTGTTACCGTTCAAAACGATGGCAACAAGATCACCAAAACTAAAGTTATTTCAGAATCAACAGAATTTTTGGGTAAACCAGAAGATTTATATGATTATGTGCAGGAAGATGAATGCGAGGAGTTCACTTGTGTACCAATTCGAGAAGTGGTGGTGCAAAAGAATCAATCTTTGATTTGTACTGAGCCCAAGTGTCCTGCTAACTATATGATAGAGTTGGACATGTCCTCGGCGAAACCTAATGACTGTCCCAAGTACGCTTGTGTCTTAAAACCCAAGAAAGATGATGTTTGTGAAATAAGCGGCAAAACGTTTACCACATTTGATGGCACTGAGTTTAAATATGACACTTGTTCTCACATATTGGCCCGGGATCTGATAAACTCGAGTTGGGTGGTGTCAGGTAAGAAAGCTTTAATTTATTTATAATAAATAATTCATTACCTCGGCGACTTTTCTTTAAAAGTACATCTCCAGTGCACGGATGATACGCGTAAATTCTGCCGTAAAACTATTACTATAAAGGACCTCGAAAAGCACGCTATACTTACCATCATGCCCAACATGCGTGTTAATTTCAATGGCTTCGATTACTCTGTGTCCCAGCTCATCAATTCGCCCATCTGCAAAGCTTCCTTTGTTATCTCCCAACCGGGTAACACTGTTTTGGTGGTATCGCCTAAACGTGGCTTTTGGGTTCTGTACGATGACATTGGTTACATTAAGATTGGTGTATCATCCAAATTTATTAAGACTGTTGATGGCTTGTGCGGTTATTATGATGGCATTGCCAGTAATGATAAAAGAACACCAGATGGCACAATTATCACTAACACTATGAAATTTGGTGACAGTTGGTTTGACAAGAAAACACCTAAGGATGAATGTTATGCACAAACTTGTCCCTTGGCTTTACAAAAGAAGGCTTTGGCCTTGTGCAATACCATTAAGTAAGTTCTATTACTCATGCTGTTAATGCTTGAAAGGACAAACTTTAGTTGTTAAAACTTTTGTTCATAACCTCCTTTTGTTTACTTCTTTTCTCTTCGCCGCCTGCTCCTCTTCCTCATACTCCTCCTCCTTTTTTTGACATTCTTTTGTGCTTTTTAGACATCCAACATTCCTGAAATGTGGCAAGTCGGTCAATTATAAACAATTCGTTAGTAAATGTATGGAAACCACTTGTGAATGCCTTAAGGCCAGCAATGGCGATGCAAATACATGCAAATGCAACATTTTGCAAGATTTTGTTAAAAAATGCTTAACAGTTAATCCAAATGTACAATTGGCAACATGGAGAGCTGTCCATCAATGTGGTAGGTTAAGTTTGCAACTTTCAAATTGTTACATGAATGAACGACGACGTTTTTTCTTGGGTTTTTTTTTGCTACAGAAATTTCATGTCCGGCTCCTTTGGTACATTCGGATTGTTACAAGAGACGTTGTGAACCATCTTGTGATACATTGAATAGCGATGATTGTCCTGTTATTGAAAATGCCTGCTTTTCTGGTTGCTACTGTCCGGAGGGAACCGTACGCAAGGGTGAAACGTGCGTTCCTATTGCTGAATGCAAGGATTGTGTTTGCAATACAATCGGCACAACGAAATACTTTACGTATGATCGTAATAAATTTACATTCAATGGAAATTGTACATATTTGTTGTCCAGAGATATTGTCTTGCCAGGAGTTCATACATTCCAGGTGAGTGCAGCGACTTAAGATGTAAACATTCTAACGGGTGATTTGTCGTGAGGTTTGACTTGTAATGTTAAATAAAACTTCTAACTTGGAAAGTGAACTTAAAATTTTTATTATCGGTGTAAAGAAAAATTTATGACACAGTGTGAAATGGATATAGTGCTGGCAACGTATGAAATCGACCATTCGGAAGATACAATTATAACTCGTTTAAACATAGTGACTGGTATTTCGCGAATAACACGACTCATTTTGTCTTCGAATACATCAGTTGGTTTATTTATGAATAATTCAAACTTTATATAACCCCATAGAAAATAATGATATAAGTGGCCTATTTACGTAGTAAAATGTGATATTAAGTAATCACCAAAATAATCTCTCAACAAATTCTTATTTTCACGTGCTGTATGGTTTGTAGCGCCGTCTTAATGAGACAATGCGATTGAATTTCAGGAAGCACATACATGTTGAGAACGACAGCGAAACGATTCGCCATGGTCTTTGCGCATACTCTCAACTACAGCTGTTATATTCTCTGCACTACGTGCTGGATGTGGTCTAGCCATTCATAGTTGAGAATAGTGTTGGTTTCAGTAGGTTGATCATGCGCACTGTAAGTTTTTAAAATCACACCAAAAGCATTTCTCAACAGTACCCTGTTTTTCGTAATACCGCTGAACAGTTTCCAGATGCTGTTGTGATGTAAGTTTTTTCATAACACTTGATAAACGGTACTGAACAAATTTGACAAGGCAGTTATTGAATATCAAATCTCACGATGAATCACCTGTTATAAGACAATAAAGGTGCTTTGAAATGCTGAATGAAAAAAGCTGATTGAAATGAATGACAAGATTTAAGACTAAGAGTTGGCTTAAATCCGAAGTATCAGTACTTAAGGAAAGTAAGAATAATAATAAATAGGGAATAAGCGATAAAGTGGGGAAACAGCAAAGTAAACTAAATGATAAAAATTGAAACAGAATCAAAAGAAAAAGAAGTTGAGCAAAATAAGGGGAAAAATATAAAAAATAAATATTATTTACAAGACTTGTGAATGAGAAAATATCGTGATGAAGGCAAAAAAGCAAAATTGAGACAAGCTCGAAAAAAAGTCAAGAGTTAAATATAGAAGAAAATGACAGGTAAAATATTAGTGGGCAGGTAAAAAAAAGGTAGAGGTTTGATGAAAGGTTCTAATCTTAATTTTATATAAGGTAATATTTTTTATATTTTTAATATCATATATGATGGTATTATTCGTTCAATCCTGGCTAAAGCCAAGAAATATTTTTATTTTTAGTTATAAAAATAATTGCTTTTGATGAAATGCTAAAAAAAAGATGATATCTCAAGAAAATTATTTGAGAGCCAAAAGAAATCGAATAGTAACTCAGTTTGCGTTTAAAGTATATGGAACGGAATAGTGGTAGAGAAGTATTGAAAGCGACGCAAGAATACAGTTTAGAAAACATATAAAAAATAAAAAGTCCTGGATGAAAATTATGTGGCCGAAATATCAAGATGGCAAGAAAGCGAGTTGAGATTGTGAGCAGAATAAAAACACCGCGTTACACACATTCTGCCCTATGAACCAAATATACTTTTTCGGAAAGGGGGAAAAAATAAAAATATACAAGCATCGGCGAATTTCATGTACACGTTAGAATTTTGTATTTTATTTTTGTATAAAATATAAAACTCGTAGGCCCGTCTGTCTGCCTGGGGGAAAGACTTTGGATAAGTTTCTAACCCTTTTTTCGTCCTATGGAATAGTGCTGCTTCGATCACGAGCGGCTGTTATTTTAAAATCAGCCGCCACTACATTCCACTATTTAAAGCGTGATGCAAAGAGTTCCGCTGTTCTCCTCGACAAATTTTCGTCTGATACAAGCTCATTGAAGTTGGCTTGTGTTACTAAATGCGGCACTGCAAACCCAAGTTCACTGGATGTTGGTACATATTCCGATACTGAACTCTCGTATCTTGCATTCTATGCAAGATATGTTAGTAGCATTGTTGGAACTACTGTTGATTTTCCATCGCTTATTTCTTGAACATCATCTCCACTGAAGCCGCTATACGTTCTTCTGTTGAGTACAGAGCCGCTGGAATAACCGATTCTACATTAGCGTAGCGAATTTTGTTGCAGCGAAAGTATTGGTACCCTTCAGTTTGAGGAAAAGTTACGCAAAAGTAGCACAATTCATTACAGTGCTCCATACGTGATAGCCAAATTGTTGGTACAAGTACTTTATTGTTGACCTTCCATCAGTAAACTTGCATAAGTTTCTACAGCAATAGTTGCACACGACTTCGGGAGTTTACCACAAGTAAGCAACATAAGCAGTTTTGATTATTTTCTGAAACGAATCAACCAGTGTTCGCAATATTTCTCAAATTTTTACTTGGTGCCAATAAACCAGAAACGTAACAAAAGTTATTTCGAGTCGGGCACTACATTGAAAAAATTCAAAGGCGACAAAATCAAATTCTTCGAACGATTATTACAGCTCCATGGTACGTAAAGCACTCACGAATTCATAAAGATGGCTCTGTTCCTATTGTAAAAAACGAATTTTCAAAGTACGCTATAAGGTATATCAGTAAACTGGAACTTCACCCAAATCCTCTTGCACGCAATATACTTAATTTTGAAGGCCACTGTCGGTTGAGAAGGAGGAATACCCTTGCCACCATTAGACCGATAAATAGATGATTTTACCGATACTGACCGTGCAAAATAAAACATTTTTGTCTAGCATTGGCTGGACTGAATTAATTGTGTGTATTTAGTTTTAAGATTTGAATACTTGGTGTTACTTCATTTGTGAAGATTCAATAAATAAATGAATGAAAAATAAAATGTAGTACGATGGGTCGAAATTTGGAGTCCCTTCAAGTTATGCCGAAAAAAGAGAAAAAAATTAAAAAAAAAAATTTCAGAATTTATAAAAATCTATTTTTTTTAACTTGATTTTCACGATCACATTTCCACGAGCCTGCCTGCAAAAATTCAGCTTGATTGGATAATGGAAAAAGAGTTAAAAATGATACTAACAAATTGGGTAAGAGAGTAAATTTTGCTCTCTACTTAGGAAATTGCATCCAAAACAAATGTTAAGCTGGATTCAACCATTGTTTCCGAACAAAATTTTTGTCCGGACAAAATTTTTTTTTATATGTACCTAGTGAAATTTTTGCCAAATACATCTTCGATCTAAGACCATTGACAATGTAAGCGTGACCCATCCGAAGTCTGTATACAATTCCTACTTACATTTACTCAGCGATGGCCTAGTCCGTAAGATGCATCCAATACTGTATACATTTTAAGCAAAGATTGGATAAATTCAAAATTATATTATTAGCATTTGTTTTCTTCTTTGCTTCTTATGTACATTTAATTTAAGAATATAACTAGAAAAATACTAATCTGAATCGGATGCTAGTTGTTTGTTGAGTTTAACATGTTTATTTTGATTTTTTCTGCTGGCACAATCGCTTAAAATCGGATGCTTTGCAAAGTGTAATAACTTGTGGACTGCTGGGTAGTTTGACGTCTCTCTTCTTGAGAGAGAGAAAATATTTTTTACGAACAACTTCTAACTTGAATTGGTTTAATTTTATATTTTGTCTGGACCAAATTGAACTGAGATGCCAATAGGATACATTTTTTCATACAAAATTGTATTGAGTTGCCCCATCGAATAAAAAACTTACATAGTAATTTTATACTGATGAAATTTCAATTGTGGCTGCCATTTGATATATGTACATGGTTTTAATAGTTATTAATAAATAATAATTTTAATATGGAAATAAATGAATTTATTGCCCAAAAACCTATCGAAGAAATGAAAAAGGTAGGAAGAGAGTGTATGTACGATATAATGTATAAAAAATAACCCATTGCTCTGCTTTGCTTTAAAAGTCGTTTCGGTTCAACTCTTTTTAATTTTTTTTATATATGTGTACTTGCCTAATAATAATGCTTTCCATTATTAAAACACAATATTGACTAATAATTGAGAATATGTAAAATACACCAGGAAAATAATAATAAGTAGTACTACCACCTTGTAAAAATAATAGATTTTGTTTACATATGGCAGCTCTGGTTTTCCGGAAATTTTTTTTTGCAATGGGTGAATCGTGCTGCAGAATCCAGCTTTATTCTATTTCTTTGAATCCAGCTTTATTCTATTTTTTTGTGCTAATTAGTAACCACACTTTAGCTGCTTTTAGACCAATTGAGTGATTTTGTTTTTTTATATTACTACTACTAAGCGATTTCGGCAAACAAGGTTAGTGAGCATTACTGTTCATGGCACAATGTTAGCGCGCTTATTTTAGTTCTTTAGTTCAGCGTTAAATTACGTTGCACTTTCCTCGCTAATTTAGCTTGACCTGTTGTCGTTTTACATTCGTGCATCGTATCATCGCTTCGGTGAACGAAATTTAGCTCGCTGGGTGCTGGAAGATTTAAGAAAAATGCTAAGAACGTATGAAAAGTATTATATGTACAGAATAGTTATATAATGTAATTGAATTTCGATTAAAACCAATCTGTTTAATTTTTTCACTTCAGGTCTATGTGAGCATGGACGATTGTCATAAGTTGGGCAGGCTATCGGCTCCTGAGCATTCTAGTTGTGCCAAGGCATTACATATTCTCAATGGTGATCATGTAATACACATTCAACGTATGGCCAACAACTCCAAAGCTCTGCAAACATTTGTCGACGGCTTTGAAGTAAAGAAAATGCCTTACAAAGATACCTGGATTAATCTTAAGGAAGTACCGGGCAAAGAGTTGAGACTAAATTTACCTGAAGCCCATGTTGAGCTGAAGGCTGCATTTGATGAACTGGTGTTTTCGATTGGTGTACCCAGCGTGAAGTATGGTAGCAAAATGGAAGGTTTGTGTGGAGATTGTGATGGTAATCCTAACAATGATTTGGAAGAAAATCCAGCCAAGAAAGGTGGTAAAACCACCAGTAAGGAATTAGTGGATATTATTAACTCTTGGCAAGCGGATGAGCCGAAATTGGGCTTAGATCCCAATGAATGTTTGAGTGAAACGGAAGTGCTAGAAGAATGTGTGCCTTTGCCACCCGAAAAAGATCCTTGCATGGTGCTGTTCAATGATGTGCTGTTTGGCAAGTGTAATATGATAGTTGATCCTTTGCCGTATATTTCGTCTTGTCAGCAGGACATGTGCAAAACGGGCAGTACTCAAAAAGGATCTTGTGAAACTCTAACTGCTTATGCCAAAGAATGTGCGGTTCAGGGCATTTGCTTGAACTGGCGCTCTGCAAATTTGTGTCCTTATGATTGTGCCAGTGATATGGTTTACGAGTCTTGTGGTTGCGCCAAGTCCTGTGAGACTTTAGAAGCTTTGAATGAATTCCAGGCAGTCAATATGAATACAAATACATTTGTTAATACTGTAACCACTGATGAATTATGCCCACAAGCGGAACGCTTTGAGGGCTGTTTCTGTCCTGCTGGTAAGGTATTGGAGAAAGGCAGATGTATTAGCGAAGAATTGTGTGTTAAATGCGAGGATCCTGATCACATGCCTGGAGAAAGATGGCAAAGAGACAATTGCACAGAGTGTTTGTGTGATAAAAACGGCAAGACACAGTGCGTGGAACGTAAATGCCTGGTGGAAGAAAACATTTGTGCTGAGGGCTTTATACCTCAAAAGAAAATTACCGATGATTTGTGTTGTCCCAGATATTTCTGTGTGCCAGAACCTAAATTGCCACCTGCCAAAATATGTTTAGAGCCTTTAATGCCTGTTTGTGGGCCTGGTCAATTCAAGAAACAGAAAACAGGATCAGACGGATGTCCTCAATACATATGCGGTAAGTTTTTATTTTAAGCATTATTACAAGAGAAATTTACTAAATAATTTGCTAATAGAATGCAAGCCCAAGGAAGAGTGCGAGGTTTTGGTGCCACCTGCTTTAAAACCTGGTGAAAAACTAGTCAAAATTGAAGAGGGCTGTTGTCCCACACAAAAAGTTGTATGTGATACCAGCATTTGCCCAGCCAAACTTGAGTCTTGTATGGAAGAATTCTACGAAGTGTTTAAGAAGCAAGAACCTGAAGATTGCTGTCCCACTTATTACTGTGCTCCACCAAAAGATATCTGTATTGTAGAGTATGTTCCCGGTAGGAAATTCACCAAATATTTGGCGGAAAAATGGCTTCATCCAGCAGATCCTTGCAAACTGGAACAATGCGTTTATGGACCCAATGACTCTTTACAAATTTCTACTCTAACAGAAAATTGTGACACTAAGTGTGCGCCTGGTTTTGAATACATAAACAAGGACATAACGAAGTGTTGTGGAGAATGTGTGCAAACCCAGTGTGTCTTTGAGGGAGAATTATTTGAGCCTCTGCAAGAATGGAAGTCAATGGACAATTGCACTAGTTATACCTGCAGTAAAAAGAATGATATTTTGTTAATAGTTTCAACGACAGAGACCTGTCCGGATGTCAGCTCATGTCCAGAGCATTTACTGACACCCAAAGAAAACAGCTGCTGTGAATTTTGCAAAGAGGAGCCACAAAAAGAAGATTTGTGTAAGCTAAGAAAATATATATGTACGTAGAGGCATGTCCTTAAATTGATTTTTCTTTTTAGCAAATTGCTTACCAGTTTCTTTGGCTGAAGCAGAAACTGAACACATGATTAAAGTATTGAACACGCAACATGGTTATTGCGTTAATAAAGAGCCTATACAAGGCTACACCCAGTGTAGTGGGGCCTGTAATTCTGGCTCTAAATATAATGCCTGTAAGTTTTATTGCGTCTTATCATCTGTACCACAATATCAGATATTAACGTTCCCTAATATAGAAATGGTGGGCCAGGAAATTGGTTACTTATTGAACTCTCTTCTGATATTTTCATCCATTGCTGGCTTTAATGAATTCCGTCATTTCGCTCTTAAATCATTCACTCTTGCCTTTAAACAGTTTCTGTAGTGTTCAATATGTTAGCGAACGTTAAATTTCAATATCGTGGCTGAGGACCTTAATTTTGAAAATTATATTGCACTTGTCCTTTAACTTTCCATTTTATTCCAGTAACTCTGGCTCAGGATAAGATCTGCAACTGTTGCAACATCAAATCCTACAAACAAATTAACGTTCCTTTAGTATGTGAAGATGGCTACAAGATCAAACAAGAATTGGAAATTCCTGCTTCCTGTGGCTGCCAGCCGTGTACTGATTCAGTGGAATATTTAAGCAAAACGGGTCAGTATGCTCTACCCATGGCTGAGTTTATAAGACGTTGAGGCTTGTTTTTGAAAAAAGGAGTGTATTGTTATTCAAATAATTAGATCTAAATATATATAAGTTTAAATTTTCTGGCGTGTTTTCCAAGAAAAAAGTTGTAAATAAAAAGCAAATTTTTTAAAAGAAAAAAATAATAATAATAATAATAATTTCAAGGAATTTAACTATCTGTAAAGCTTTTAAAAATTCTTTAATATTTATTGAAGGATAGAAAAGTATTTTAGTTGTATATTAGGTGTGCACCTTTGCTTCCGCCGTTTTGTAATAGATGGCTATAGCGGTAAGTGACAGTCGCAATAAATAGATTGTAGATGTCATACAGTTGCGAAATTGGTTTACAGGGTGAATTATTCATGATGCACTTGCGCCCCTGTGTGGCTTGCTAGTCTCATACAAGTCGCGACTTTTCACTATACGTTTGTAGCTCTATAGCCGAACCCCTTGCTACAGATTTAAGGCCTTCTAATCCCAACAATTTCCCAACAGTCAATGGAAGACAAGCCTTAATGAGCTGATAGACTCAATACCATCAAGGACATCAGTCTTTAACCAACTCACCCGTGTAATCATAACCCCTGGTCCCTTACAGTACAACAGCATACTGGGCTGTTGTTGGCCCCCGAAAACCGGCGTGCACCATCGCTATCAGGGAAACTAATTTCCATCCTTTTTAGGCCAGAACATTTCAGCCAGGGTAGGCGCCTCAACTATACTCAGGCCTAAAGATCTGCAAGACAAAATCTCTCGGCGTTTTTTCTAATTCCCGTTCTGCCAATTGTGACCCTTGGTATATGTTTCGGAAGTCCAACTCAACATAAGTCGTGAGGTGTCCTAGAGTTTTGTTTGCTACAACAAACGAGTGACTGCTTGCCCTCTATGCTCCGGTTTGGTCTACACCAAAGCAAAATCTGTTACCCCAGGGATCGTACATGTCATGCAATAAGCTTACGCTTTTGTACATACAACGCCATCGAAATATTAGTCGATTTTAGTCTGCATCATAAAGTTATTCTCGATTTAATATGTCAGCTTACAAGCCAAATTCTCATCATTTGCGGGAGGCTTTAATTGTCTGCTTTAATATGAAAAAATCGTCAAACGAGTTTAAGATTAATACAGGGCTACAGCAAGGCTTCGTTCTTTCTGCTACCCTATTTCTTATTTTTCTCAATGATCTTCTATTTCAAACTTCCAAACCTATCCACCACTTCGCGGATGACAGCAGCATTTGCTATTCGTACTCTTTCAGTTATAGGCCCAAACTATCCGAGGTCGTTGTCAAGAGGCAAAATATGAGTTACTCACTGAATAGTGATCTTCCGAATGGGATCGTAAAAACAGGGTTGCTTTTAACTCTCATAAGTCCCAGAGTTCTTTATTAACACAAAAACATACGACGGTAAGTGCTGCTGCGTCTGTGCTCATGGATGGTATAAACATTGAGAAATCGGAGGCTTTTGATGTTCTAGGAATGAAAACACAGAGCAATGTTTGCTGGACTGAACACATTTTGCACGTTTCTAAAAAAGCATTCAAGTCCTTCAGATTTTTGAAACGGTGAAAGTTGTATTTTACTCCATCCGATCTCCTTACTATTTATACCACCTATATGAAACCGAAAATGGAATATAACTTTCATGTTTGGTCGGGTGTGCCAAAGTCTATTTTGGCGTTACTCGCCCGTGTGTAGGGTATCCAACTCTATTGTCTCACTCGAGCATCGACACAGTGTAGGGTGTGTTACTGTGTTCTGTCGTTATTACAATGAATTTTGCTCTGACGAGATTAGGGATCTTGTTCCCGAAACTCGCACATTTATATGTAACACGCGTGCATCGTCCAGGGTTCATCCATTTGTGGTCGATTACTCGAGGAATTGTACAACGCATTATAGCTAGAATTCGTATTTCGGTCGTACAAATCGCCTATGGAATAAGTTGCCTACAGACATGTTCCCTGTCAGTTATAACGTTGGAAAGTTCAAGTCAAATGTTCACAAACACTACTCCCTCTTTCTCTCTCTTCACAACCTATTTTCCTACTTCTGGTACAATACACTATATAGGGATTATCCTTTGAGTTCTGGTCCAATATAAAAAAAAATCTTCGGCTTTGGCTCATAAAATGCTCTCCAATACCTATGGTGAGGCCACTGAGTAAAAGAAAGTGACGAAGTGCATCAATAACAGTGATTTTTACGTCGAACATCAGCATGGCACTGAAAGAGAGAGATGCAGAATTTTAGGCATTACTTGGTAAAGACTCGCATAAAACGCCACAAGAATTGACAAGGTCAGTGGGAGCGATGCAACAAGTGATTTCAAGACTCCTGCAATTTGTAAAAATGATTCAGAAGCAAGGAAATTGGGAGCCGTACGCGATGAAGCCGAGAGATGGTGAACGATGCTTGTTTGCTTGTGAACAGCTGCTTGCAAGCAGAGACGAAAGGAATTGCCTCATTACATTGTTACTGACGACACAAAACGGGTTCATTACGATTATCCCAAGTGCAGAAAATCATGGGGATATCCCGACCATGCTTCCACGTCGACGGCCAAACCTAACATTCACGGTCATGCTCAGTGTTTCCTAGGTGATGCGCAGTATTTGGTAGGATCAGCTCGGCATAGTCTATTATGAGTTATTAAAGCCGATTGTAATAATCACAAGCTATCATTAGCGAACGTATTTAATACGTTCAATGAAGAGCATTGAACGACAAACGGCCGTAATACAACGAGAAACATGATAAAGCGATTTTACAGCATGACAATGCTCGGCCGCATGTTGGTGATACCATGAAAGTGGGTAAGACATACTAGGACACGTTGAAATTGGAAGACTTACCCCACCCACCGTATTCTCTAGATGCTGCTCCCACGGATTACGACTTGTATCGGCACATAGTATGTATGTATGTATGTGGTCGATTACTCGAGGACATACACGGTCTTTTGAAGAAACAAAAATTTGTATCGATTAGTAGATCGCTTCAAAAGATTACCAATTTTTTCAACGCAGAAGTCATAAACAGCCCAAAAGACGGTAGAAAATAGTGGCCAGCGATGGAAAATAATTTTTTAAATCATAAATTAAGCTGTAATGATCTTCAAGCTTGAGATCTTTTTTATAAAAATTTCTTAAACTGTTTATTAATTTCAAAAAAATTACTTCTTAAGGAAAAATTTCCTGAAGAGTTTCTTCGAAGACGAAATATTGAAATTAATAAACAATTTAAACAAATTTATAAAAAAAGACCTCAAGCTTGAAAATCATTACATATTAATTTAAGAAAAAGGTCAAAAATTAGGATAAAGAAAATTTAAATCATAAATCCTTAACCAGTTTTTTTGCAATAGCGCCTCAAACTTCGGAAAAAAACGGCGGAAGCAATGTTGTACACCTAAATACTATCATTGCAGTATTAAAAACTCCTTAGGCAATATTTCTTTATGATTGAAAAGGTTAAATATACTCGTATGCAAAAAAAAGAAAGAAACTCGTAAAAAATGTCAAACTTTACATGAAACTCTGCACACAAATTCATCATTCAAATCTAAAGGAAAATCCAAAATCCTGCATTCACCATCCGTTTCTTTTTCTTGAATAAATAATTCATTAAGAATGTTTTTACATTTCACGTCTTTGCTGGAAAGAAGCAGATAAAAAGTATAGAAAATAACCTTTGAAAGAAAAAACAAATTTTGAATTTCTAAACACAAAGAAGTAGCAACCAACAAACAGGATATTCATAATTTTTATAAATAAATTATAAGCCACAGTACAAAAATTTTAAATATATTTTATATGTGAAAGTAGTTTCATTTTCAAGGTTCTTTTGAATATTTTTAAAAAGGGTTTCTCGTTAAAAGTCGTATGTTTAAAGAAAGTAATTATTTTAATAAAAAGTAATTTTTCTGAAACACAATTTCTAAAAATGTCACTTTTGTTTGGTAGTCATTTCCCTCCAAACGGGTTTACTTTTAGTATCTTACTAGTAATTAGAATTTCTTAAAATTATTTTTTGTAAATTGTTTTTTAAGAAACTTTTTTAAAACTAGATTTTTTTCTACAAGAACCTCAATTAAAATCTACTAAGCTAAGCCTTTTTGAAAATTATTTCGTTTAAGGTATTAATCATTAAACACAACTGACTTCAATATATATCCATTTAAATGCGAATGTATATTTTGACAACACCAGTATAACAGAACTGCAGGTTTTTGTCTATGCTGAATTTTTTGCCGCAGTCGAATTATACTAATTTCTTAGTATATCCTCATAGTAGCCCAGCTCACTTGAGTTCTTATTAGTTCCCCTTGAGATTGCCTGACACAAAGGGGTAAAAGGTAGAAGGCAGAGGGAGATAGTTTGAGGGTTTGAGGAATATAGTGGGGTGGGGAAAGGTAAAAAACCGATTAATGTGGCCATCTGCTGCTGCTTACGAAAGAAGCCAGCGTTGTCAGATTGAATGAAGTTAGATGCCAAACATATGCCGAGGAGGTGACCGTCTCCTCCTCGTCTTCATCTTAGCAACTTCTGCAGAAGTCGTTGTAGGGTTAACCCAGTCTGCCGGCATAATTCCCAAATGAACAGTGTGCAGTGATGACTGCTACAGAGACTGTTAAGTGAGATCTGAGCAGCTTTAATAGCTCTTTAGTTCTTTTAAAGTTAATATGCGGCCACAGTTTCCTTGATGTAAGGCTTGTGGGTTTTGTAAGGCATATTTCTCGGATATGTTTCAGCGTATGAAGCTTTATTCCCTTCTAGAACACTGATAGGGTTTGCCCACAAAAAATATCAGTGTCCCTATCTTTTAGGATTTTCCCTTTTTTGGCTAGCTCGTCAGCGATGTTATTGCCGCTATTGGAACCGTGTCCACGTATCCATTTGAGGTTTAAGTTGTTGTGAGTTATTTGAACAATATCAACAAGAACAACAACATGCGGATATAATTCAACCAATTAGCACAATTGGTTGATATTGCGAAATATGAAATTTAGCGGTTGCGAAACAATTATGTCGCAACAACCAACAAAGTTATAACTGCTGACAACACGGTATGCTGGCAAAAACAGGCAGTAACAATTAGAACAGCAGCAGCAGCAAAATAATTGTATAAAATATTAAATGTATATAAGCTAGAGGTTAGTGAGGAAGAGAAATAATAATTAACAATCAGTGAACAAGAGACTATATCATAACACATAATTAATAATCAATAAACAATATTTCAATATTTCAATAAATAATAATAAAGTATTTCCTGCGAATCCTAAGGGACCCTCCAGGAAATACTATAACAAAGTTGGAACGTCTCTTGTTTAGAGATGTGTGACATGTCTGGACTAAACTGGAATTTGTGTATATTCCAATCAGGGTATTGAGAACTAGATCTTTCTCAAACTCACGTATATTCGCGTGTATCGCCATGGCCTTTGGGTTCATGACCTTGTCACGTTCAGCCTGATCGCGGTTTTTGGTACTATTTGCCTGGCTTCGAATTCACATTGCATCCAGCTTATAAGTGCTTTAGTTGGTGTTCTTCATAGCCCCTGTGGTTGGTATTGCCATGGTTCGACTGATTTTTTCAATTTGCAATCTGTTGGATGCGGAGTCCAGTGATTTTCACCATACTGATACTCGATAGAAAATGATCCGTTTAATAGCTTTTTAGTACCGATTTAGTTCCTGGATAATAAAACTTTTCGTCTACTCGTAATATTAACCGGACTTAAGTAAAAAGCACATCTTTTTTATTTTTTGTGTTTGGTATTATGATTTGAATACTTATTGTTAGTTCATTTTGAAGATTCAATAAATAAAAATGCTTAAAACAAAGTCCACGTTGAGTCCATTGCTTTTTTATATAGATAGATGACTGTTATTGTCTTGGCTTCTCTGGCTTGCAGTTTACTTCACTTATGATTACTTTTAATTGATTGACATTTTGAAATATTTTATAACTTGTCGTAAAGTTTCAGTTCTTTAATACTGTTCTTATTAGAAATCAGAATGTATATAAAGGGTGGTTAAATTTCAAGGGCCGATGTTGATTTTGAATAGAACACAAACTATTTAGGAAATTATTGTAATTTTATTTTATTATGATATATTGGTGTTACTCAATTATGTGTGAAACAATATATCGGCCAAATGGAAGCCGCGACACCGCGGCACACCTCCATCCGATGGTCCAAATGTTCGATGACCCTGAGGCATAATGGAGGTTCTATGCCGTTAATGTGCCGAATTATCTCATCCTTTAGCTGTTGAATTTGTGCTGGCTTATCGACGTACACCTTTTCTTTCAAATAACCCCAAAGAAAAAAGTCCAACGGTGTCAAATCACATGATCTTGGCGGCCAATTGACATCGCCATTACGTGAGATAACACGGCCATTGAATTTGTTGCGCAAAAGAGCAATTGTTTCATTAGCTGTGTGGCAAGTGGCACCGTCCTGCTGAAACCACATATCGTCTACATCCATATCTTCCAATTCGGGCCATAAAAAGTTCGTTATCATCTCACGATAGTGAACACCATTCACAGTAACTGCCTGACCGGCCTCATTTTGGAAAAAATACGGCCCGATGATGCCGCCAGCACATAAACCGCACCAAACAGTCACTCTTTGTGGGTGCATTGGTTTTTCGACAGTCACTCTTGGATTCTCATTCGCCCAAATGCGGCAATTCTGTTTATTGACGAATCCACTGAGGTGAAAATGTGCCTCATCACTGAAGATGATTTTCTTCGAAAATTGATCATCATTTTCATAATATGTCTGGATAACTTTAACACGTTGTTGGATTGTGTATCTCTCCATGGTTCAAATTGAGTAAGTCTGAAATAGAGAAATGTCAAACAAAATTCGGAAAAAAACTTTAAGTGTGGTTCACATTCCACATCGGCCCTTGAAATTTAACCACCCGATATGATATTTTTAACTTTAAAGGTCCGTCTAACTTGAATTAAAGAAAAGTTTTTCTAAGTTCGTAATCATATTATGTTTGTCTACAATAAAATTCATTGTATTGACAATAAAGCAGCTATTTTTTTATATACAAATATTTCATTTTACTTTTTATTAAAAAGTTTTTCTTAAAACATTTTTTTTTGATTAGGTAATTTTTAAAAAAATTTCTTTTCTATACAGGTACTCTTAAAAAAGTGGTACTTTTTTAAACAAGTATTGTTAAAAAAGTTCTTTTTAATAGGGTACTTCTTTTAAAAGGTAATTTTTTAAAAATGTGCTTTCTTAGAAAAGTACTTTTTTTAATAAGGTACTGTTCTAAAATGGCATTTGTAAAGGTAATCTTTTAAAAAAGTACATTTTTAAAAAGGTACTTTTTTAAAAAGGTACTATAAAAAAATACTTTGAAGAAAAATACTTTTTTTAAAATATTTCTTTTTCAAGGTTCTTTTATAAAATGGTACTTTTTTTAAAAGTACTTATTGAAATGGTACTTTTTTAAGAGGTTCTTTTTTAAAAAGGTACTTTTTTAGAATTTTAAAAGATGCCGTTTTAAAAAGGAACTTTGTTAAAAAGTACTTTTTTTTAAAATATACTTTTTCTAAAATTATGTTTTTAAAAAGGCACTTATTGAAAAGTTATGTTTTTGAAAAGGTACTTTTTTAAAAATGCACTTTTTAAAAAGGAATTTTTTAAAAAGAAATTTTTTAAAAACGTACTGTTTCAAAAGGGTAATTTTATTTAAGTCAGTTTTTAAAGGTCTCTGTGTTACAAGGATATTTTGACAATATACTTTTTAACAAAGTTATTTTATCAAGGTGTTTTTTTTAAAAAGAATTTTTTAAAAAGAAATCTTACTAGTTTCTTTAATTCTACAAACGGTACAATAGTCAAAAGGTATTTTTTCTAAAGTTGCTTCTTTAAAAATTAACTTCCTTAAAATCTTATTTTTTAAACCAGTTTTTAGTGTAAGAGTTTTATTTTTAATTTCGTTATTTTCACAATGTAGTTGTTTTTAAAAGATTTTTGTGCGGTACTTTATGTGACAAGTGCTTTTTTCAACAGTACTTCTTATAAAAAAGATTTTCTAAAAATATTCTTATAATTTTTAAAGGAATTTTTTAAACTGATTTATTAAAAAAAAAAAAAAAAAAAAAAAAAAACTGTATAAGAGGTCGTATTTTTAAACGGTTGCTGTTAAAAATATTTTTTTAATAATTACATCCATTAAAGATATTTTTTGAAACATGTTTTTTTTTGCAAAAATATCTTTAAAAAGCTTTTTCTATGTACGCTAATTTTTGACAAAAATTTTTGTTGTTGAAATTGTTGCTTCATTAAAGAGAGATTTGTTTTTAAACATATATATAATGTATACCTAAGTTTTTTTTGGAGAATTTCCTTGCAAGAAATTTTCAATATTTTTTTTTATTACTTCCTGTAATGCCCTTATTTGCCTCGTGGACATGTTTCGTGGCAGAAACAATAATAAAATATTACTTTTCTATATTGAGTAGTTTTCTTAAAAGATAAAAGTGCCAACAAAAACAAATGAAATAAGAAGTATTACGGTGGCACGTTGTTGTTTGGCGGCAGTTACTATTTTATGATGCTTCGATTTCGTGGCATTATCAATGAGGCTGTAATTCTTGTTTGTTTTAGCAACTGCTTCCTCCTGCCTGTCTTCCTGCCTGACCATTTTGCAATGAATAATGAAATATGCATTTGCAAAGTTACGGAAATAAATTCGAAATGCTTTTTTTCTTCTTCTTTTGAGAAGAATATAAAATTTTACGCTTGACGTGACATGTTTTAGTAAAATGTTTAAATGAAATTAAAATGCATTATGAAAATTTATTTGAAGAAAATATTAAGAAATTATTCGAAAAAAATATGCTATGGCCAAACAGTGATGACGGAGAGAAGACAACACAAACGTTAACTGTGAACAAGTTGAGAGAACTGGGAACAAGTTGGGAGAAATATGAACAAGTTAAAAGAACTGTGAGCAAGTTGTAAGATTTTTGTATAAGTTAGGAAAACTGCGAACCGGTCAGATTGAAGATTTTACTTTATTTTTGAAGATTTTATAACCAAACTAAGATTTGAAGAGCTTTCTCTCAAAGTTAAGCTACATTAAATTTTATTAAATAATGTGTGAATTATTTTAAACTCCGAATGAATTTTGACTTCTTTCATGCCATGAAATTTTTAAATAAATTTCACCTCTTAAGTACAATATATGCAATACATAATAAAATATTACATATATGTAAAGTGGTTGGCCAATGAAATAAAAGATATTTTAATTTTGAATTCAATATTAAATAGATTTATAATATAATGTTTAATAGAGATTTGAAAATATAGTTGAAAATATATGTAATTAATTGACACAACTTTTAATCAACTGTTTTCTAAAATACAACTTGACGACTTGTTTTATCAACCGCACAATTTCTAACACTGCCCATACACGTAGTTCTTTTTACTTCTTCGTTTCTCGTTTTCACATGTTCCCATCTTACATATAAATACTTATATAATTGCATACATATGTAAACTGCTAATTTTGGAGAGGTTGAATTTTTCGTTTAAAGTTTTTTATATTCTATTGTGTCTTCGTAATTTTAAACTATTTAGTGTTAAAAAAATCAAACGAAAAACATTTTAAGCTGTTTCGTTAAATTGGGATATTTTTTTTTGCTAAGTAAAGATTTTTCCTGACAAGTTGAGAGCACTTGTTCACAAGTTGAGAAACCGGTGAGCTAGTTGAGAAAACGGTGAACTATTTGAGAAAGCTGTGAGCAAGTTGAGCAAAAGTGAACAAGTTGAGAGAGCTGAGAATAAGTGCAGAGAATTGTAAGCTAGTTGGGAGAACTATGAACTAGTTGAAAGAACTGTGAGTAAATTGTAAGAGGTTTGTATAAGTTAGATGTGAACTAGGCAGATTGTAGATTTTAACTTAATTTTGCAGATTTTGTAACCAAAATAATATTTGATGGATGAATTTTGACTTCTTTTGCGTTAAATTAAGATTTTTTCTGAAAAGTAAAGATATTTCGACACAGATTGAGGCAACTGCCAATTGAGAGAACTATGAACAAGTTGGGAAAACGGTGAACTACTTGAAAAAAGGGCGAAATAGTTGAGAGAACTGTGAGCAAGTTGAGAAAATGTAAGCAAATTGAGAGAGCTGTAAATAAGTGGAGGGAATTGTGAGCTAGTTGAGGAAACTATGAATATGTTGAGTACTGTGAACAAGTTGGGAGAAAAAACTGTGAGCAAGTTGTAAGAGATTTGTATGCGTTAGAAAAACTGTGAAACAGTCAGATTGTAGATTTTACAGTAATTTTGAAGATTTTATAGCTAAATTAAGATTTGATGGTCTTTCTCTCAAAATTAAGAAATTTGAAATTCTAGTAAATATTGTGTGAATTATTTGCAAACTTCTTATGAATTTTGACTTCTTTCAATACATAAATTCTGAAATAATTTTCACCTCTTAAGCACAATATACATAAGACATATATAGTTGCATACACATGTAGCAGTATGCTAATTTTAGAGAGATATTTGCTTATGCTATTTTCCAATATTTGGCGTTAAAAAGGAGGAAATTATTTTAAGTTATTGCGTTAAACTACGATTTTTTTCTGACAAGTGAAGATATTTCAACAAAAATGTGTGGCACCACTACTGTGAACAACATAATAGAAGTCTGAATAAATTAGTGGAACTACTAATTGAGAGTGCTGTGAACAAAGTGAGAAAACGGTGAATTAGTTGAGAAAACTGTGAGCTAGTAGAGAATATGTTGAGAGAGCTGTGAATAGGTGGCGAGAATTGTAAGTTAGTTGAGGGAACTATGATCATGTTGAGAGTACTGTGAACGGGTTGAAGGAATTATGGTCAAGTTAAGAGAACTGTGGGAAGAAGTAAGAATATGTTTTTTTAGCTTTTATTTATTTATAAATTTATTCACTTAAATTAAAACCTGGCCTTACAAACGAAAACGATAGCAAAACTTTTCTTATACAAAATAAGATCAACATCTTTTAATAACTTTGAAGTAAAATAAGCATAAAAATATTTTTAAATAAAATTTGATTTTATAAAAATTTTGCTTTAACAAGATAAATTTTTAAATTGTTTAAAAATGTGAACAAAGTGAAATCTGCAATAAAAGCAGAACATTTTTGCTATTAGAATTTTTTTTCTTTGGCCTTAATGACCTTTTCCTTAAATATTTTATTAAACAAATTTTTTCTTCTCTCTTTTAATCTGGCTCAAGGGCTTCCTGCTGAAACTGTTTAAATAACACGAGAAAATTGTTCAATTAGAAAAACAGCTTGAGGCGGGGATTGTAGTAAACACCAGTTTATTTATTTCCACAATATTTTATTGTAGCTTTTTTTGTGTACTACTCATTTTTAGAATTTTTTTTTCTTCTTCTAAACTTTAAGATAGAAAAAAGAAGAAATAAAATGGTAAAGAGGAAAGACATTTTTTTTTGTTCATCAAGAGTAACAAACTTTGCAGGCAATTTTGAATGTTTGTTTTCAAGTTGTGGTTCATAAAGTGAAGTCCTTGTAGACAATTTACTTCTAATTGCTGCTAGTATTGCCATAGTATTTTATATTTTCCCTCAAAAAAGTCTTCAAAAGAAGCAGTTACCACACAACAAGGACACATTAAATGACATTAATGAATATGATTATGGCCAACGAAGTGTTTGTTCTCATTTTTTACAGCTTTTGTACATTAGGCATATTAACCATTTGGGTAATATTGAGGCGTGGTCTGGCTGTTAAGCGTTAGAAGCACAAACGAATTTTGATAGAATTTTTTGTTGGAAACTTTAGGGATTCATTAAAATTTTTCGTTGCTGTCGGGAGTTTTTCCCTTTTTTGTTTGTTTGTTGGTTTGTTTATTTTTATACTTAACGTGGCATTTTTTATGAGTTGTGGTCATTTTTCTTGCTTCTGATGTTTGTCATTTTGAGGGTCTTTGTAACAATATTTAGTAATAATAATAAACATAAAAAGTTTGGGCATATAAACAATTTATAAGAGTAAACCAAATGTATAATATGACAAAGTAAAAGGCTTGTGAGAAAAAGAATTTGAAAAATTTAGTAGTGAAATTTTGTTTATTAAATGTTTTTTCATACAATATTTCAACTCTTTTTGTAAAACGAACGAAGTTGGAGCGAAAACGCTCCAACATCGTTTTACAAAACTTTTTGCGTAAATCAACTACACTTTCTTTTAGGTTTTGGATGATTTAAAGGATGCAACTTTAGATTTTTTTTTGATTGGAAGTCCCAGTGAGGCTGCTCTTTTCCGTATTGAAAATCGCGGATTTTCGAGTAAATTGCTTTCAGCCAGTTCAATTTTTTCGGGAGTTCTTGAAGATCGACTGGTTTGTGGCCGTGGGACATTCATAGCCGAAGCTGTTGTGAGGAGAATCCACGAACAAATTAAAGTTATACTTTGTCCATCACGTATTCGCCATCTAGGTTCAATTTTTTTACATTGTTCAGCAATGATCCACCATCTATCATAAAATTATCCAATATTTTAATATACGCAGAAAATGTAAAAATTTTTTCAACATTTGGGCTCTGGAACGAAATTTGTCTCCAACCAAAAAATGTTAATGAAATCTCCAATCCCAGCAGCTTGCAAATAACAAACAAATTCAGACTTTACCGTCCACATTTAACTACAAACAGTAGCTGAATAAGAGTAGAGAAATATCAACGCAGATGCCAACCAGATTGAAAGGAATGCCAGCTCATCAAATTCAAGCACTTCACCAACTCTAATCAGCCCGGACTACAAATTAAGTAACTTGAGCTACAGTCAACGGGGGGAGCATGTTCATTCATTCTTTTAGTTTCTGTAAAAAATTTTTATTTCTTAATAGTTTGGTCATTAATTTATTACAAAACAACAATTTGTTTCTTAAATTAATCGCTTAGCTAATCTCTATTTTAAACTTCCTGGTTCATTGTCTTTATAATTTTTAGATTTTGTGTAATTTCTACAATTGATCTAAGCATAACTTATTAAAATAAAATATTAGCAAGTGCAAACATATGGACTTTTCAAGAAAATCTAACCAGCATGGAGATTTTAGGCTTGGAGGCCACGTGTGAGACACAGCTGAAGAGTTTTTGGATCTGGCAGTTTTATTTGTTAGAAAACTTACATTCAACCAACACATTAGCTTTTTGATCAAGTAAAGCTTGGAAAACGCTTGGCTTTGTAAAGCGTTGGTCTAAAGAATTTGCTGATTTCACTGTTATAAAATTATTGAATACATCTTTAGTTAGGCCAAAAGGTACTACTATTAACAATTCTGCATTGTTAACTCGAAAAGCTAATTTTTTGATACATGATTATGTTGCAATAAAAGAGCGACATAATTTTTTGTCTCCTCTACCCTCTACCAGTATAATTCGTCGAAATTTGTATTTTTTTCTCTGCTGATCATTATTATTAAAAAAATCTTTATCCATTCCAAATATCTAAAAACAACATTAGACATTTTACTCTTAATGTATTTATTTTTAAATAAAATTTCTTTTAAATATGAGTAAATAATAAATAAGCAACAAAAAAGAAAATATGTTTTCCTTTGTGCTTAATATACGAACAAAAAAGAAAATTGCAAAGTTGTAGTTTTTCTAGTTAAATTGCGTAATATTTATTTATTTAAAATATTTATAAATCAATAACAAGTTAAATAAACAATTAATTTGCTAACGTTTGTTTATTTTTTCCTATACTTTTTTTCATGACATTTTTATTTTCCATCTAAATGCAAAACTCCAAATCCTCTTAGTTGCAAATGGCCACAAAAAATTGTTTTATTAAGCCACAAATTTAACTTTAAACAAATAAACAACAAATCAAAAATTCTAATAAAAAACCAACAAAACAAAAATTAAGGTAAACAATTTCTGAAAGTATACAAAACAAAAGCAAACAACAAAGGCAAACACATACGCAGCATTAATAATATATATATATGTATGTACAAAAATACAAACATTTCATATGCGAACACTTGTGCACATACACATCTACACACACACGCTGTTGGAAACGCACATGGAGACTAATATCATAGATTTATATCCTTTTGTTGTTTTTTTTTGCAGAGAGTAAAAAAGAGCCTTCAATAAGAGATCAAGAACTGTTTTACTTTGATTTAACCAAGTCAACAATTTATGAACAAAATCGAGTAGGATAAGAAATGCACGAAATTCAAGCGGGAATGACACTTATGTACTTCTTTTCAACTTTTTTTCAATCTAAGATTGAAAGAGTGAAAGACACTATTGTATAAGTTACAACAAAATAACTTACTTACGGCCTTATGTATAACTAACTAGCTGCTATTATGGGAATTTACATTCAAAAAACTTAGCAGCTAGTTAGTTAGCATAAGGATTTTCATTATGCATAAGGCCGTTAGTGTCCACTCCTGCGATAACATCTTCGATGAGCACGTCAAATTCAATCGCAGAGACAGTTTTGTTACGTGTAGGCTTAAAATCAGTGTTATCACAGTCTTATAATAATTTTTATGAGAACGTTCTTATGAAAAATCTCGTGGCAACGATCTTATAATAAGAACTGTCAAAAAAGCGATTGTGTGTGTGTGTGTGCCATTGCAATTTTACCGATTATTAGTTTTGCAAAATATCTTTTAAAAAACCATTTTATATAGAAAATCAAATTATAAAAAGGTATTTATTACCATCATTTAGTTCGATATATTCCGCAGAATTAATTGCGATTTGCCAAGCGATACTATATATTTTATCGCAAGCAGGCAAATATGTCATTTGCACAGATTCTCTGTCTTCAGTAAAATCCATCCTTAATACCAACAACAATAATATTTATGCAACCCAAATCAGGAGTATTCTGATAGCAAAATATCCAAACATCTTGTTGCTGTAGTTACCGGGCCATTGCGGCATTATTGGTAACGAATTCGCAGACAACGCCGCCAAAACCGCAACAAAATTCCCCCTCCACTTTCACACAAACGCTGATTGCAACGATATAAGCAAATTTATTTACACTTATTATCTAACCAACGATAGAAATCTGACTTTCGAAAGAAATTCAACATGTTATAAAATAGTAATAAAACGTCACTTAACAACTTTCAGTCACCTGACGTCAGCAGGTTGGACCTTGTCAAATTCACTCGTCTTAGACTTGGGCACACAAAAATATCTCACGGAACCCTAATCGACATTGATTGTCCATCCCCCTGTGACTGCAACACACAACTTACCAACCAGCTATATTTTGCTGACGAATGTCCAAAAATTAATGAAGCACGTTATCAAATCTTTGGGAACACTGATTCAAAATCCTTCCTAACCATCCCAACCAAAGAAAATAATTATTTTACGAATTTCCCAATTCCTAAAAAATACCAACATTTATGATAAAATTTAAGAAAATTTAAACGTATTATGAATCTATTTTAATAAATTTATATTCATATAACATTGAGGAAGCTGAAGGCCTATGACGCCATTGCTCTTTAAATATTAACATATAATTTGTAATTATTTGTTAATAAATAAAATAAATTAATAATTTGTTTTTATGCATTAAATGTATACTATAAGTGGTTTATTTTGTACAAAATATACGGATAGACAAAACTCTTATAAGATGCTATTGAAAGTTTTCCTCTCAGTTTATATATTTTGCTCCTGATTTTTTAGTCTGGCTATAAAAAACATGGGTTATGCCGTCTGAAGAAATTTTCAAATAGAGCTTGTTCTATTTTTTTACGCTTAAACATCTGACATTAGAAATATGTGCCTTCAGAAAAACTCAGCGGTGATTCATTTTATAGCCCAGAATTAGCTTTTTTCTGTTTCCAAACTTGAAAAAATGGCTCGCAGGAAAGAGATACATCTCAAGCAAAAAAGTGGTTTCTAAAATTAACGCATATTTTCTGGATTTTCCAAAATCGCATTATTTGGTGGTATAAAAAAGTTGGAATATCGTCTTACTAAGTATATTGAGCTAAAAGGACACTATGTTGAGAAATAAATAATTTAAAAAAAAAATGTTTTTTTCCTACTTAGATAGCTTTAATATCAATCTGCCCTCGTACATTAGTACTGCTGCAGTTGAGGAATGTGCGTAGATTGCCAACTTTGAGTTTGAGCTAGGTCGTATTTATCAGTAGGCTACTGTTAATGCTATGGAAATAAATCCAAATTTTTAATAACTGGGAAGAAATCAATAAGCCTTACTCTTACTTTCAATCAGCAGTGTATAAGCCTTATGCGCTTGGTGCTCATTTGCTATTGTAAAAGCTAAACGCTATGCACAAGTGCAAAGCAACAACACTTCCGCATGCTTTGCTTAGAGTAAGATCAGAAAAGGCGATTTTAATTGCCCAACTGTTTCACAATTTTCTTTTGAACTTGGTTTTATTTCCACACACAAAAACTTTTTTCGGCAACTCTTGAGCACTCTCTAGCATTTATTTTTTATAATTTACATTGTATATGCACATATACATACATGAGAGAAAAGTAAAGAATTGCTGAGAATTGCTTAGTACCGGCAATTCTTTTACCCTTGTTATTCCCCTCAGCTAAAGCTTCTATAAAATTAAGAAAAAATGTATTGGTGTTTGTTCTTCCATATAGAACTTTTGGGTAGCCTTGCTTTAAACCAAGTGTGCCCAGCCCTATGCGCTTGATACTCAATTGTTTTCGGAAATGCGCTTAGCTATAGGGCTGTGCTCTTTAATACACAAATACTGTGCTCAGCACTAGCAATGAAAAATACACAAACCACATCGTCTTATTTATTTTTTTGTCGTTCTTCACTGCACACACACAAAAGTAAAGCAACAACACTTACGCATGTTTTGCTGGTAAACATTGACGACAGCGATTATCAGTGTGAATTTTGTTTTTGTAAATGTTTTGCTTTTTACAACAAAAAATATTAAATAAAAATAGTTTTTCTTTAAATGTATTGATGTTTACTCTTCCGTATAGAACTTGTGGGCACCACTGCTTTAAGCAATCGACCCATAAATATTGTCAACTCAGTGAAATAGCTTGGTGTATTTTTTAACAACAACCGAACTTCACCAAACCACGCATGCGGCTAAACTTTCTCATTGTTAAGAAATCTCTGCCAAATGTTATACTGTACCCCGATTAATAAGAATATTTTTCACTAAATCTTATTTATTGCTGCTTTTCTTGTACAACTGTTAAATAAGTTAAGTTTTATTTTCCCTCAAAGTTGTCGCTAAAGTGTTGCATTTTTGCTGCCGCCACTTCAAACAACCAATTGCTGATGGGGAGACACAGTGTGTAATCTTATACAGCTAACATTTGCATGTATGACCAGCTGAGTGCGTGATGTGTGTACGCTTTGTTTAATGCCTGGCCAACTTTAAACAAAAAACTGTAGCCTAACTTTTAGGCTTATATGGGCAAAAATGTCATTGTGGGTGTCGAAGGCAAAAAAAAAAAAAAAACAGCTTTTTCTAACTAATATTATTAGAAAACAAAAGAGAAAGTAAACAAGCAACAATAACTATAATTACGAGGCAAGTTTTTAAAGTTATTTTAAAAACAAGAAGAAAAAATAAACACAGGACTAGGAAAAGTAACAATCTTATAAATTTTAGCTTAACAAAATTTTATTTTAAATTAAACCAAAATCGAATGCCTGCTAGATTGACCGGCTAAAAAATCGATTTTCCTTTTCCAGTTCTAGGACCTTTTACGCCAAAAAGACTGTAACTCCTGATGAAAATCAAACAACTTAAAAAAAACTGTTTTAAGCCCAAGAGCAGACAAATTTTATAGTGGTTTTATTTACAAACTCGTATGTAATGTTAGAGAGTAGGTTTACACTCGTATATGAATGCATTGGCAAATCATATCACAATCAGGGTGTGCAAATTTTTCCAGTTGTTAAAGTATGAGAGTATGCATGCATAACTTTAAATGCAACAAGATTTTGTCTAGGGGCTACATTTGAAAAAACTAAATAAATAAAAGAAAAATAACAACAAATGAAAAACAAATAATAAACTAAATAAATATACAACAGAAAACTTTACTATCTTATAATGGACAAGAAAGTATAAGAATGAATAATTGCACTTGTTGTTTTCTCTGGGTTCTAGCCTCCCCGGAAAGGTGGTGTGAGAGGAGTAAGTAAATATTTAAATACAAATTAAAATTAAAAATTATGTTTAGTGACTTGAAAACAAAAGAAATTAGTTAAATAAAATATGTTGTGTGAAAGCTTTTTGTTTATATAATACCATGATTTATGATAAGTTTTGCATCTACTTGTATATGAGCTCTATTAAATCGTGCTAAAACGCTGCGAAAAATGTTCTAAAGAACACAGCTCACTACTATGTATTTCAAAACAATTTTTAAAACAAAACAAACCTTCTATAAAACCTATAGAAACATAACAAACACTTCATAGTTTTGAAACACTTTCATGACAGTGGCCATCAAGCCGCCTAAACAACTCAGAGGCGAAAAAATAAGAGCTAGGTGGTTAATACATCATTATGTTTACGTGAGTTCGAGTCCTAGTGGGTACTGATGAGCAGTATATCGACTGCGTAACAGCTAGTTGTCCCCCAGCTAAGTGTATTCAATTATGTTTTCCTGTCTTTTTTGAGCAAGAGATACTGATCGTGGCAATTATTGTTATAATTAAAAATAATTCTTGGCGAAAGCCAGGTTTGAACTTGAGCCAGACTAAAGCCATCATAGGATATTAAAAAGAAGTAGTAAGAAGATCATTCTACGTTAAGAGCTTATCTGATATTAACAATGGCGGCGCGATAAAAAAATTTCAAATAATAACTTTTTTCAATATAGTCGTCTTTAAACAGATAGTTTGAATGCATCTTTAATAGTGGTTGGTCAGTCAAGTTATCTACTTTGGCTGTATTTTAAGTGAAATGGGGAGATACTCTACACAGGGTAATGATATAATGGCCAGGACATCTTACTTGGTCAGCACGATTTTTTATAACTCTTGAATGTCAGAACGATGAAAGATAGAACAGGACTACCTTCTATTACTGTATAAGGCTACATGTGTATGTAAGAAGTATAAAACTACGTGAAAAAATAGGAAATAAGCATTATATCACTTGCTTTTCTCTAGCATGGCATCTGATGAAGCAGGGGAAATACGTCAGGGGAGAGATTTTTTCATTGAAAATCTAGCACCATCAGGAAAATATGTATTGTAACGAAAAAAAAACAAACACAGTAAAATATACTGATATTAAAATCAATACATATTATAAACAAACTTAAACCACAAATAACAAGCGAATAAAACTCACCAGTGGAGATACATCAATCACTAATATATGCGAGCGACTCGTATGGTGTGGGCGAATTATCAGTCCAATAAAAGTACGTTGGTCGCTTGCGCGATTTCTATCGTTACATTCACTTTGAAACAATGCTCTGCTATTTAAATTTGCAGCATTTTAGCGGCATTTTTAAACGGTCGAAAAATGTGCAGGGGAGGAGACTTAAAATATGACGAAAAAAACTGTGTACTTTTTTTTCAATGGAATATAAAAGTAATTTGAAAGTTTATGTAAACGACTATCATTGTTAATTATACTATTTTATGTAATTAATATTTCCATAAGTTTAATGAATTAGAAGGGTGTTAAATGTCAAAGATTTTGTTACAGAATAGTAAAGGAATAGTAAAGTATCTACCCTGGGTAGATAATTTTTTCTGGGCAAACGTGAATTTGTGACTAAACTAAGATAATTTAGGTATTGTAATTTATTGTTAAAAAAAGTATACTTCATTTCTTATTGAAAATGTTTGGTAGTTCCACAAATTTTAAAATTATATATGAATTTTTAGTAAGCCGCTGGTAGTACCGATTAAATTAGAAACTCCCATAAACAGAGCTCGTTATGCAAAGCAAAGGAATTTTGTGAAGGTAAAGACTCTAGTGTGTTCACACTGAAGTATACTTTCGTACTCGTATATATGTATAAATATATGTTGCTGCCGTGTTCCACGTAATTCAATAGTTAACTACAGAACTATAAGTTTCGGTTGCCGCATTTGTTGTAGTGAAGTCGTGAGGTCTGCCGTAGCCGAGTTATTTCACTTCAGTTGGTTCTGATTGTGTTTTGTTCTGTTTGTTCTAAACGATTAAAAGACAGTATTTGTTTCGTTTTAAAATGTGAAATCAGAAGATGGGTAGTAGTTGAAAATACTAGGATGTCTTTTAAGATATTTTTCCTGTGCTTCACCAGCCCTCTAACACATATTGTATTTAAAAAATTCGTTTAACATAATTTTTTTTATTACGAAATCCTTGCTTTCATTAACTTGTTTCTTTCAACTCTTTCAAAGTTTGCTAGTTTAAAAAATTGTCTGTATAAAATAATTAAATCTGAATCACCTGTAACAGAATTTAACAAACCAAAAGTTCACACTTATTAACCGCAAAAAAAAGAAGATCTTTCATCAAAAATATTTCATATATTTATGTTTTCTCCTCAAGCAGGAAACTTTTGATTAATTAACTCACAACAGTGAATGAAAACATTATTTATTTAATTACTGAATCGTGAAAAATATGTTTTTTGTGCTTTTGTGTTTCTGTAAAACACCTTTGCAATAAATTTTATTAAGAAATAACAAACACCAACATCAATTATAACAACGTTAAAGTTTGAACAAAAAAGAAATATATTTTTTTGTTGCTTTTTATGAAAAATAATTTCGTACATATTTCACGCAAAATTAATTAATGATAAATTGATTACTACTCGCAGGTAAGAGAAGACATGTTTAAGCATGTACACAAACAGAGACAGACAACCAGACAAACATACAAATTTCAAACCAAACATGCACACTGAAATGTTAACACACACAAATAATACCCGTATTATTAAGTATTTATAAATATTAATGTGTGTAAATATTGCAGTAGAATGAAGTTCATAAACTCAGTTTTATTAAGTTATGAATTTGGCAAAACGACCTATTGCTTAAGTTTTAATATAAAAGCTAAAAACTGTTATAGTAATCAATGAAGTGTACTTTTACAAATTGTGAGCCGGTTTTAACTACAAGCAAAGCGAATTCAGAATAGGTGAACTGAATCTGTTTCAGATATCAATGGAATCATTAAAAGAAATTTGAAAAAAAATATATAATTTAACAATTTTTTAAATTATGTGTTGTACTTTGAACCCCAATCTGGCAGGCCATTTTCAACTTTCCAAGCTCTGTGACCCGAGACTTTCACAAAATAATTAAAAGTTTCATGAAATAACTAAAAGTTTTTCTTTTCTTGTAAGTTTTTTTATTATATATATTTTTTTAAATTTCTTTTTATGTTTGTATTTTTCTCTTGACATTTGAAAAATATATATTTTTTGTAGTGTTGCATTTATTGCTCTTGCATTTACCTGTTATGAATTCGTCTTGACTACAAGTGTACTTTTCGCCTGCTATAAGTAAGAAAACATTTGCTTTAAGGCCATGATTCGCTATCATACAATACCGTGCCATCTGCCATATATGACATGTGCGCTGAAAAACTTTGATAATTTTTACTAAAAAAACTGTGTAATACATTTGAAAAATTTAATGAACATTTTCATAAAATAAAGATTTCTGTGCGTTTATAGCCTATTTACACCAAAGCGAAATCTGCTCATTCGGGATTTCAAGCCAAATCTAGTAGATTTTGAGAAGATTTCCCATACAAAATGAAATCTACTTTATGAGTAGATTTCGACGAAATCTCCTGAAATCTACTCAGTACTAAGCGATGCAACTGTGATTTCTTGAAAAGAGTACTTAAAAATACTACTCTGCAACAAAAATTGCACTATAATGTGGTGTATGCAGTCTCTGGGCACAAAAAATATACTCTTTAATGCTGGTGTACTCAGTCTCTGATAATATTGTATTGTCAAACCCGCATGCATAAATTATTTTTTAACAAATGAAATCTTGCTATGTGTCAAAAAAACGGTGGTGTAAACTATATAGATTTCGTTGTAGATTTCAATTCAAATCTACTAGATTTTGAGTTGATGTAAATGCGCTATTAGAGTGATAATTATTGATAAATACGGGTGGCGTAATCATTCCATCGTAAGATGTAATAGCTTTTGCAAATGATCTTTTACGATGTTTATATTTGACTTTTGTAATCTAGACAGTTGCAAAATACAAACAGATAAATAATGGTGCACTATAACCAAGCAGAGCCAAACTCAATCTCAACATAGAAGTGAAAAATTTTGTGTCGAAAATCGTCATGAGCGACGATGCTCATTTTCACTTAAACGTCTATGTCAATAAGAAAAATCTTCATTTCGGGACACTGAAAATCGGCGTGCGTTGCATGAAAAGGCATTACATTCACTACAGGCTATCGTGTCGTGAAAGCGTCAGACGGGAGGAGTGAGCTAACCGTATTTTTTATGAAGCCCCTGGCCATATTCGTACTGTTACTGGTGATGGCTATAGGGCCATGATAAGCAACTTCTTCCTGCCGGAATTGAATACCAGTGGTGATGGTTGATGGTTGAGTTGGTATGAGGGCTGATATTCTTAGAGAGCTCCGGTCTTTCAACTCCTTAAACTTTGTCTTCTATTGATTGCCGGGAAATTGCATACAGGATAGGGACTGGAAGGTCCGATATCCTGCAAAAGAAGTTGCTCATATGGCTACAAACATATGGCAAAAATTGCAGAACGGCGATCAGCTTGGCCCCCGAGTTGTTCTATTTGCAGTTTAACCCGGGCTGATCATGGTTGAGCTGATCAATCGTTCTGGCTATGGTTGAAACCTAAAAGGCAAGAAGGAGGAGTTAGTATCCCTGATAATTGTTCGGTCTGTGGCTTTTTTCGCGGACTAAAATCCTCCCAAGTGTCTACTGCCTTTACAACAGATACCTGTACTGTAAAGAACTACTTTTGAGTTGGCTTAACGACTGATGCTCTTAGTGGTCTTCGGAATACCAACTCAAGAATCTTTGTCTTCCATTGTTTACTGGGAAATTGCATTCAGGGGGGATTAGAAAGCCCAAACTCTTCAACAAAAAAATTGCTACCTGTAAGAGTCTAGACAGCCACACGAGGGCGCTGGTGAATCATGAATAATTCACTGCGTGGAATTGGTCCATCATCAGATAAGGCGGTAAAGGCAGGTGCTGATGTACATATTTTTTACTACTGCTGGAATTGGGTCCCCCCAGAGAACAGGTTTTGCCTTAGCGTATTCTAAACCAAGGTATTCAGTTTTTCGAGGTATAGAGAGGAAGGAGTCCCTTGTTTGTTGTAGCAAACAAAACTCTAGGAAGCTGCGTAACTTATGTTATGTTGGACTTACCAACATATCCTTACCAATGATATAAATTGACAGAGCGGGGATTACAATGCCCCCGGGAGGTTCTGCTTGCAGTTCAAACAGGGCTGATCATGGTTGACGTGCCTACCTTGGCTGACACGTTCTGGGTGTGGTTTAAACCTAAAAGTACTAGAAAGTGATAATTGTGTGGTGCATGAGATGCTGTTGCCTTGTAACAGATACCTGTACTGTAAGTGATAGTTAGACGGGTGAGTTGGCTTAGGGGCTGATGCTCTTATTGGACACTGGCCTACCAAATCACTAAGCTTTGTCCTCCATTGATTGCTAAGAAACTGTATACAGGAGGGATTAGCAAGCCCGAACTCCTGAGCAAAGGGTAGTCTACGAGTATATGCCTACAAACATATGGTAAAAATTGTGAGTACTGGTCCAATCTCAGATATACCATTAAAACAGTAAGTTAATTTAATATCAAGAAAGTTTTAATTATATGGCCACCATTGTATATTGAGTTAGATATGAAAAAAATATGGTTATAAATTATACATATATGGTTTGTTATTATAATAATATAGTTGGGTACGAGACTAATACAACAACTTCAATTAATAATGGTTACTTACTATTATAACAATATATATTAATATATAGTGTAGTTACTTATAAAATTATTTTACAATACTGCTATGAATAGCAATTTAAGTATACCAGTATAGTTCTATCATATATTTCAACAATAGTATGGTACCCTTAAAAAATTCTTGCGCCATAATATATATTTCCTATTTTTTAATTTTTTTATTTGCTTAAAGCATTTTTAACAAAAATATTTAATGAAATTGTCTCTTAACCCCTTTTTTCAATATTCAAATTTTTCATATAAATTTACAACTTAAACGAAACTATTTGCATATAACAAAACAAGAAAAAAAAGAAACAAAAAAAGTTGCACAAAAGAAAATTATATTTAATAATATCTCTACCATAAATTGGAAGAACATAACTTTTCTTTTCAAATACATTTCAACACGCAAATAATCAAATAAATTTGATTAAACAGCGGCAACAGTTTTTGCAGACATCACAGTGTCAAAGTATAATTTTGCTGTGAATAAGCAACACCTTTAGCCACAAACTACAACCCCTGCCCGCCTATAACAACTTAAGTCTTTAAACTGACATAACTTTGAAATAATCACAATAATAAAACAATACTTGAAACTTGCTGAATTAAAGGAAAAATGTTAAAAGTGTTTATTAAGAAATTTCAACATGTTGCTTAACAGTAATTTCGTTGTTTAAATTATAAAAAAGAAACACAAAAAAGAACAAAAATATATAAATAATACTTTAAATACGTGTCAAAACATGTTTAAAAACTGCAAATGCTAAAAAAATATAATAGTCCTTTTACTGTTGGTTAAAAAAAAAGGCTTTAATAAAGAATGGAGAAAACCTGTTATAGACATTCTTGCCAACAAATATACTCGTAGCTGCCTATTAATATAAACGTCAGAATGTTTTAAAATTTCTGTGAGAGGGTTTTTTTCGTGCTGCTACTTTTATTTGAGTGAAATTTATGAGGTCACGAAATGTCTTTTAAAAAATATTAAAGAGTTTCACCTAAAAGAAAAATATTTTTGGGAATTTGAAAAAATTTTTGGTAATACATGAAATTAAAGTATAGGAACTTTGTGTGGTAGGGAAATTTAAGAAACACTAACAACAGAATTGTAATAGACTAATACAAGAGTTAACTTGTTGTTCGCAAACTTTTACAGAGCGGTGGCAGGCGTTTGCTAAGTTTGTCAACTACGTTATAAATGCCAGTAACTGAATTTCAGAGCTTATGAATAATTCCAGAAACTGAAACCAAAAAATTCCTACTTTGGAAACCTTTTCTTATCACTTCAGTTCTAGCTTTCATTTTACAAATCACCCGTAAATATCATTCTGACTGAACGAGTTTCTCATAAAGGCAACTAAGGTAAATAAACAATATAAAACATTTCATATAAATTTATTTCGTACTGCGCCGGGAGTACAACAATACCAAATCAAAAACCAATGACAAGGATTTCATCGCTTAAACTTGTAACTATTTGCATGCAAGCGCCGATTGTACGTTGATTCCAGACCAGCGTAAATGATAACATGAGAGAAAATGGAAGAAAAAAGTCTATCAAACGTCTGATTGATTGAAAATGTATTAATTGTAATGTATTTGTATTTTGCCCTTTAATATAAACTGGCCACTAATTTAAGCACAAACAGTGTAAACAAAAGTAAAACGTTTTGAATAAAACTGTTTAGCAAACGTTTGGTGATTGCTTTGCTCACTATAGCACAGGATATATTAAAATACTGGTTTGTATTCTGTTGTACTAGTTTATACGTAAACGCAAACTGTCCGTTCATTTATGCTCAGATAGTTGGAAGATAAAAACTAAAACGTTTTGAATAAAAATGTTTGGCAAACGTTTTTTGATTACGTTATTCACTAGAGAAGAGAGTTACGTTATTCACTACAGAAGAGAGTATATACTTGTATTTAAACACACACTTTACGCTAATTTAATGACAAACAAATGGAAAAGAATACAATGCGATTGAAACTAAAACGTTTTGAAGAAAAATATTTTAGCAAACGTTTGGTGATTAATTTGCTCACGACAGCACAGGATAGCCTAAACCGATTTGTCCATGATAATACCGCGTAGGTGAACTTAAACAACTTTTTTGCTTAAAAGCATTTCTGATTATAAAAAGAAGATATTGCTTAAATACAGACAATGAAAATTTCCGATATATTATTCTTTATTTTATTTTATTTTATTTTATTTTATTTTATTTTATTTTATTTTATTTTATTTTATTTTATTTTATTTTATTTTATTTTATTTTATTTTATTTTATTTTATTTTATTTTATTTTATTTTATTTTATTTTATTTTATTTTATTTTATTTTATTTTATTTTATTTTATTTTATTTTATTTTATTTTATTTTATTTTATTTTATTTTATTTTATTTTATTTTATTTTATTTTATTTTATTTTATTTTATTTTATTTTATTTTATTTTATTTTATTTTATTTTATTTTATTTTATTTTATTTTATTTTATTTTATTTTATTTTATTTTATTTTATTTTATTTTATTTTATTTTATTTTATTTTATTTTATTTTATTTTATTTTATTTTATTTTATTTTATTTTATTTTATTTTATTTTATTTTATTTTATTTTATTTTATTTTATTTTATTTTATTTTATTTTATTTTATTTTATTTTATTTTATTTTATTTTATTTTATTTTATTTTATTTTATTTTATTTTATTTTATTTTATTTTATTTTATTTTTATTTTATTTATTCATTTGTCTAAGGAAATATTCCTTACAGACATTAATAATATGCTAATATTTACAATAAATATTAAAATATGTAAAAACAAAATAATTAGCAGGTATAAACAACAAAAAGAAACGTTATGAATTTAAATAGACAATAATTGAATTCTTTACAACATTTAGATTTAATGAAAAATCAATTAGTTGAAACAGTTGGTTGAACTGCTTACACACTCTCCTGAGAGGGTCAGCGTCAACATAATTAACTCTGGAAAATTCCACAAATAACGGAAAGAAATACCGGGATGAGCGATGAGGAATGTTAAATGAAATTTCATTAACCAAAAATCCAGATCTAATATCACCATTAATAAGTTTCAGAACAAAAGAAACGTTGAGCATAGTTCTACGACTTTTCAAAGTAGGTAGCTTGATGAGAGCTAGACGAGCCGTATACGAAAGCAAATTTTGAGGGTTGAAGCGTAACCCTCGAAGGCAAAATAACAGAAACTGCTTTTGCACTGACTCAATTGCCTTTGAATGAATCTGATAGATAGGGTCTCAAATAATCGATCCATATTCTAATATAGGACGAACCAGTGCAGTATATAACGTTTTCGCAATGTACGGGTCTGCGAACTCTTTGGACCAACGTTTTATAAAACCCAGTGTACCTCTGGCCTTATTTATTGTAGCTGTGATATGCGGAATAAAACTCATTTTTGGATCAAATAAAATACCTAAATCCATTATACTGTCCACGGTATCAATTTTATAACCATTTAGAAAATAATTAACGATGTTGGGATTGTTTCTGCTTGCATTTTTTAAAATTAAGCTCCATCAGGTTGACTTTACACCAATTATAAAACGAATCTAAATCCATTTGAAGAAATTTATGATCCAAAAAGTTATTATAACATAAGAAGATTTTTACGTCGTCTGCATACATTAGAACATTTGAAAACTTTATTACATCTGGCAAATCATTAATAAACAGCGAAAATAGCAGTGGTCCAAGATGGCTCCCCTGTGGTACACCGGAAGGTACTTGCATATTTTTTGAAACTACGTTTCTGAAAATTACATTTTGCTTCCTGTCCGACATGTATGAAAATAACCATTTTAAAGCTTGATTTGTAAAACCCAATATTTGCAACTTCTTTACAAGAAGTGAATGATTCACTTTATCAAACGCTTTGCTGAAATCGGTATAAATTACATCTGCTTGTTTCTTTTGAAATAGTCCTCGATTTACAGCGATAGTAAATTGGAACAAATTCGTGATGGTTGAGCATCTCGGTCCATATATCGAACCGAGACATAGCCTAAACCAATTTTTTAATGAAAACAACTTCTTATGGTTAAAAGTAGATCAATAAAAGAATGTTGTTAAAATACAAAAAATTCAATTTTTCCATATGGTTCATATATACCCGAGACAACGCCTAAACCGATTTTTCCATGAAAAAAAAAAAATTTTTGTTTATGCTTGAAAGTAATACTAATAAAACAAGGTCGATATAATACAGAAAAAATCCATATAGATATCAGTCCATATATAACCGAGATTTCCCATGCAAATTTCTTTGAAAGACTGCCTTTCTGGTTTGGCAATTACAAGGCAAAACAATTTTTTTTCCCGATATCGGTCTATATATATCCGAGCATATTTACTTCAAATTTGTAATATATACTCGTACCATGATATAAATAATACAAGGTAGTTTTATTCTCTCAATTTTCCTTAACAATCACCATCTGACAAGTATAAGGATTGTGACATTTTTCATAAAATTGTGTGTGTATTAGTTTATACATTCCCTTGCTTTCAGTTTTTTTTGAAGTTCTGTCTGAAAGTAATAATAATTTGTGACTTCTAACAAAAATAAATAACAAATTTTGAAATAAAATACATACATACATAAATCTAAAATATATAAAAATGGCCTGAAAAACATCCCCAGACTAAAATGCCACCGACACCATGTTTCAATGTGCCTTCAGTATAACGTGGATGAAGACATTGGCTTTCGGTCATCTGACCAGTTATAATATATGGGAATCTTTGTTTGGTAGTAAAATTAATATGTTCCCTTGCAAATTCCAACCTGGCCAGTCTATTTTTCCGTGATATAAAGATATTTTTTACACTTTTGTTTGGTATGCTTTCAGTCCGCCTTCTGCAGCCTGTCTTTGAATCCTTCTGAGAGTAACATTTAATGACAATTGTGTGGCGATGGTTCTTGACGACACGAATTAGTTTTTTTATTGTTATCAAACGTATTATTGCCTGGCCATCTCGTTTACTAGTTTTTCGGGAACGTCCACCTTTATGTTCTGTAACCAAAGTACCCAAACAACGAAAACGGCTTATAATTCTTGGTGAATATCAAATTTTTTTACAATTGTGGTCACTGATTGGCCGTTATTAAAATCAGCAATTATTTTTTTCTTTTAAATGCACTGAATAATTATATCACGGCGTTTGTTAGAGAAGTTACAAGTCACGTCCAGAACAAGTTTGAAGGCACGGTAACGACGGAAAACTATATGCAAACTTTCGCTATACATTCTTACTTTGATATTTTAACTAATAATGACATCTTTTGGAAGTAGTTTTTTCTTATTGTAAGTAATGAAGAATATTCAAGGTTACGTGCATTAGTTTTGTCGCTGTATCCTGGGCCATTCTAGTAGAAATAATATTTTATATATTTTTAAACCACAAGCATCAAATTTTTCCCTTTGTTTTTAATATCTAAAGAGTATTTTCCTTTAAATATAATATTTTCTTTAAAATAAGCATTAGTTTGAATGCTATCGTAAAGTTTATTGATAAGCAAAAGTCCGAGCTTTTAGTTTTTGGGACCAAATTGGATCCAATTGGGCTGGCTTTACTATAGCTGGCAACCTATTAAACCTAACCTAACATGGGTTTCAAACGACCACAGAGCTTATTATTTCTAGCTTTTTCTAATACGAACAATGCACTACACATTTCAGAAAAAATCTATTCTAGGAGTAAATTTCCTTATTCAACTGTGTGGCAACGCCTTTTTATATTTCTCTCTGAAAATAAACTTCAAAAATCCTTATTACAAATAATAAAAAGAGAATGCAACTACCTTGCATTTTTTATATCATGACTCGTACTATGTATTTACATGTTTTTTGTGAGGGGTATTTAAAATTACTACAATATACTACACTCCCACTTGTTTTAAATAATTTTTTTTATCTAAAATATATATACTCGTATATAAATTATTTTATATAAATAAGAAAAAAATTTGTTTGTGTAAAAATATTATGCTAACTAACTTAATCAAAGTAATTATTTTGTTATTAAAACTTTATTTTCAATTAAATATTTTTAACTATCAGCAAATTATTTTTTTGCTTGGCTTCTGAAAAGTAGTTTTTTTATTTGTTTCGTGTTCAAAACCAATAAAATTATTTTAAAAGTTTCTATTCTTTATGATAATACATTTTTTATTATCTTTATTTATTTTTCATTATATAAATTTTTCATATATTTAATTTTCTTTTTGTGTTGTGTAGAAAATAAACCTACCTTTAAATTCATATTTTTCCTTAAAATGCCACTAAAATAAAGTTGTACCAACATGGGGTAACCCTAGAAAACAAATTTTGAATCCATCAAAAATTGTACTACAAAACTTTATGACTTTATCATCACAAACTGAAACACTAGAAGTAAAATAAAAAACAAAAACCAAACAACAATAACACAAAAATAAATACAAACATTATAAAAACACATGTCACGTGACACAAGGTAACATATTACCAACATCTAACAACTATAATAACAACAAACATCAAAAATAGACATGAAAAAACATGTTATGTTTGCTAGATTTTGCAACAAATCAACAAAAAAACAAAAAAAAAAAAAAACGAGTAAATATATGCAAGTATGTATGTGTGTTTGCTCAACAGGAACAAGCTTTAACTCTTCCTCCTCGGCTCCCGGTCATGGTGTATGCCAGAACTAAAGCAAGACATTTATGATAAGCTTGCATGTGATAACAAGTTGAACGTGTTGAGCATAAACAAAACAGTAATGCTGGCTGGCTAAAGGACGTCGAAGTGGGAGACAGAAGAGAGATAAAACGGCAAAAACAACAGATAATGGCAATACGAGTAAGAGTTTAATGTGGTATAATGGCATGTTACATTTTTGTTTAAAATGTAAGCAAATATTACATTATCAAGCACGAAGATGTATGTGTGTGTGTGTGTGTGTAGGTGTAAGTAAGTTACACTCGGCGCTTGTAGTGGTGTGCTGTAGGGGTTTGAAACTGTGCTTGTGTGGCGCATACATGCTTAAGTTATATACAAATTATTATAAGGTCACCAAAATTGAAATTAAGACGCTTTTTTGCGCGTCAAACGAAATGACGAAATGATACATTTTTAATCATTATCTTTCATAAATTTGTTTCGTTTTGAGTTACATTTTTATGTTACATTATTTCAGATGCAGCTTTGTTGCTTTTTAAGCAACAAAATATCTAGTTCTCTACTTTTTAATCTCATTAAAACATAGAACAAATATTATGCTGCAAACTTTCATTTTCTTTCATTTTCCTTTTAGCTTTAGTAAAATAACAATAGAAATAGAAATTGTATTAAACCATTTTGTTATTTTGTTCTATTATCAACATCTGTTATTTGAAAGCGAGGCTACATATCATACATTGGAACAAACTTCTCAAGCTGGTTTCATTTAATTTTGTTTAAAAGAATTTAAAGAATTATTACAACGAGTTGTATAATTAAAGAGAACAGAATAATGACCATTTCCACATCAAAACTATTTGTTTTCTCATAAGGTTTTGCTAGAAACTTTTATAGCGCTTTAGTTTTCTTACAAAATTTATAATATCTAGTGATCGAATAGTAAAAGTTAAATAGTTAGAAATCGGATGCTCTTGATGTTCTTGGAATGAAGATACAGTGTGATGTTCGCTGGACTGAACACATTTTTCATGTCTCTAAAGAAGAATTCAAGTGGCTTCACTCCATCCGACCTCCTTACTATTTATACCACCTATATCCGACCGAAAATGGAATGCAACTCTCATGTTTGGGCCGGTGCCTCAAAATCTATTTTGGGGTTACTCTACCGTGTGCAGGACAGGGCGAAGAAGCTTATCGGTGACAGTAGGGTGTACAACTCTGTTGACCCACTGGAGCATCGATGCAGTGTTGCGTGCGCTACTCTATTCTATCGTTACTACAATGGGTTTTGCTATGACGGATTAGAGATCTTGTTCCCGAAACTCGCACATTTTTACGTAGCACACATGCATCGTCGAGAGCTCATCGATTTGTGGTCGATTGCCCACAAGCATTTGCGGTCGTTTGTTTGTGTGTTAATAGGCAACATTGGGTCTTACGAGCGTTAAAGGCGACCCTGTTTTTACGACCCCATTCGGAGATTAATAGAAGATCACTATTCAGTGAATCATTCATATATAACCTCTTGGCAGCGATCTCTGATAGGCTGGGCCTATAACTAAAAGAGTACGAGTGACAAATGCTGCTGTCATCCGCGAAAGAGTGGGTAGGGTTGGAAGTTTGTGTTTGATTGCCCGGGGAATCGTACAACGCATTACAGAGAGAATTCGTTTTTCTTATTTTTTCGTACGCTTCGCCAGTGGAATAAGATTTCTGCAGATGTGTTTCCTGTATGTTATAACGTTGGAAAGTTCAAGTCAAATGTTCACAAAGACTACTCCCTCTTTCCTCCTCCTCACAACCTATTTTCCTATTTCTGCTGCAATGTACTGCATATGTAGGGGTCATCCCCTGGGTACTAGTCCAAGATAAAAAAAAAATCAAAAAAATCCTCCATATCGTTATGAATGATTACCGAGTCAAGTTACGTGAGATTGTTGAAATGGCAAGCATATCATATGACCGATTGTATTCTACATTTTGCATGAACATTTGCATATTTTTTTTTTTAGCTTTTATTTATTTATTGAATCTTCACAATGTGAACTAACAATAAGTATTCAAATCTTAATACTAAATACAATAAATTAACTAAGTCCAACCAATGCTAGACAAAAAAGTATTATTTTGCGCGAATAATATCGGTAGAATCACCTATTTAACGTTCTGATGGTGGCAAGGATATCCCTTCTTCTCAACCGAGAGTGGCCGCCAAAATTAAGTATGTTACATGCAAGTGGATTTGGGTAAAGTTCCAGTTTACTGATATACCTTGTCGCATACTTAGAAAACTCGTCTTTTACCAGCGGAACACACAGATCCTTGTGAATTCGTGAGTTTCTTACGTACCATGGAGCTGCAGTAATCGTACGAAGAATTTGATTCTGTCGCCTTTGAGTTTTTTCAATGTTTGACGCTGAGGCGGTGCCCCATAGTTGAATTCCGTAGCGCCATATAGGCTTTGGTATTGCGTTGTACAACAAAAGTTTGCAATCTAATTTCAATGTGGAATTTCTACCCATAAGCCAATTTAATTGCGCTGCTTTTAATTTCAACTGGGTGACTTTCGCGTCAATGTGAGACTTCCACGTTAGCCTACGGTCGAGATGAATACCAAGATACTTGACTTCATTTTGCTGCGGAATAGGTGTATGGTTAATTTGGATAGCCGAACATGTTTGCTTACGCAGTGTGAAATTAATTTTCCAAAGTTTTAACCACAACTCTAATATTGAAATATACTCCTGCAAATTTCGTAAAGCTTCTTGATGGTTTTCATAAACGCTGCAAAAAGCTGTGTCATCTGCAAAAGTTGAAGTGTGGATTCCGGATCTCGTTGGCATGTTGGGGTGCTCCTGCCTCGATTGGCTGAGTTGGGCTTATAAAGTCGCCTTCTCTGATAATAAACTTCCGCCCACATAAGTAACTTTCCAGAAGCTTGTGTATATTTGCAGGCAATTTCAACTTTATTTTGTGTATCAGTCCGTCGTGCCACACTTTATCAAAAGATTGGGAAATGTCGAGGAATAGAGCTGAACAATACTTTTTGTCTTCAAAAATCTGTCTTATGACATTGACTAGTCTATGTGTTTGTTCTACGGTGTTATGTTTAGCCCGAAAGCCGAATTGATGATCAGGGATACATCCCACATCATTAAGTATTGGAGACAACTTCGCCATTAGCAATTTTCCGAACAGTTTTGAAATTGTTGGTAGTAGACTTATTGGTCTATATGATTCTACTTTAGTGGGATCCTTCCTGTAATATGCAAAGAAATTATGAAAAAATTTAATTGCACAAAAATTTATCAGAAATTTTTTATTTTGTTCCAATTTTTAATAATTACGAGTACATGCTAAGCGGCAACGCTGAAATAAAATGTATTCTAATTGTGTATCTATTTTCAAAAACACGATTAACCCATTACTGTCGAAATAAAACTGGAAGTAATTATTAACAAAAAAGGTTTTTTTTTTATTCATTGTATACAAAATGTACATATATAAAAGCATTAAAGAAATAATACATGGCTAGATCGGGATGGTGATAGTTAAGTGAAAATTTCGAAAGCAAATGTTTTCAATACATATTGGTTTTAAAAATTGTTTGCATTGGCAGCGAATTATTTTATTTCAATTGTCACTTCATTTATTTCAATTTTTTTAATCGAGTCAATCGGCCATATTTGATTAAGCAGCTAGCTGGTGAAAATAATATACAATTTTCATATTTTTTTAATTTTCATATATTATTTATGCCCCCAATATTTTACTATGACTATATCTATTAAAAATAGCGATACAGAACACCCACAAAGATTTCATACGACAAATGTCAATTTTGAACAGTAAATTGGACTGGTCCATTTCATCTACTGACCTCTTTAAAGCTCTAAACACTTAGACGACAACAGACTTCACAACTTCACGACTACAAATGAAGTTAGCTTCAAATGCTGCCGTCTCATCAGCAACATAATTATTTTAAAGACAGCAGCAGCACTATGTGTATTTATTTAAGCAATGCAAATTTCAGAGGTGCCACATATATATATTACATGAATAAAATTAAAATTACCGACTGAAAACGTAAAAATATCACGTAAAACTGTAAAAACTAATCAATTCATTTGTTTATTTTGTTTATGTGATGTTTATTTCTATTCAATATTTCAAACAAATTTTTGTTTTTATTGCTGCCAATTTATATTTATAGTGGCAGCACTGCATTTACTTTTTGCTGCTTACGAAAATAGAAATTAATCTAAGTTGGCAGCAGCAGCAGATGCTGTTGTGAAGTCGTGCTGCTGTGATGTCGTTAAAATAATCGTTAAACACATGTATTTTATTTTTGACAGATTGCTGCTTGCTGTCTGCTGTCGTCTATGTGTTTAAAGCTTAAGTTGTGTGCGTATTGTAAAAGCAATTTTAAAATTGTTGCCTAACTGTACTAAATTCAGTATAGCCGCACCAAATGGGTTAAGATTTGTATACAGGAAATATGAAATGGCGCGCATGAAAATGTGTGAAAAAAATATGAAAATATAAACAAATTTTGATAGTTGGGTAATGAGCACCTAAAACAGCTGTCGATCAGCTACGCTACGAGGCCACCTGGTACCAAATTCGCCTTGAAAAACGATAATACACTGTTACCGGCAATAATTCAAATTATGACAGACTAAATACTAGCGTTGCCACATCAATATTCGAAATTGATTCTTCTCTGCGTGTAGAGAAGTTGCAGGCTTTGTATTGCCTAATGAAAAACTAGACACAGTATAGTGAAAGAGTCTGTTTATAATCTACAAACAATGTAGTCATGGTCGAGTTATAATCTAGACATGGTCATGCCATAGTCTCGTCATAGAGAAATTGCAGACTTTGTATCTAGAAATAGTTGAGCCATGGTCATGCCATAGTCTGGTAATAGAGATTTTGCAAACTTTTTATTGCTTACCCGAAAAATAGTCACAGTGTCTTGTAAAAAAAACAAATATTTTGTGCTTCAAGATTTAATTTTAAATTCGTTACAATTTTCACAGCAATATTGAAAGCACACATTTCACAACCCAGTTACTCACTTTAATCTGTTTAGTGTTTAAGAAAACTAATTTCACTTTATTGCAACTTTGTAACTATTTTCGTACTTCCTTATTTTTTTTTTTTGCTGTTGAAGTTTCCCAATAAATATTTATTGAAAATTTAAAATTAAAATAAGCGTTTCTTTATAGTGCAAGAAAAGGATTTCTTTTCATTTATTTATTGTGGCATTTGCTGGCTTTCTGATAGTGTTTACTTCTTTCCTATTTTGTTTTATATCTTATCCTTTTTATATACATTTTTTTTTTCATATATATTTTACTGTTTCTACTAGTTCTCTAAACTAGCGAAAAAAACTACCCTTCATCAGCACAACACAAAAGTCAACTGCAGCCTCTCTTTCTCATTTTCTTTTAGTGCTTCTAAACAAAATAATGATACGTTTGCTTGGGCCTTACACCACCCAATCAAAAGCCTGCTCATATGAGCAGTCAACACAATTACATATACAGAGATTTTGAGCAGCATATATAAACTATATACATATGTATATGTGTTTAAATATTAAAAAACCACGTGCTTTACTAACATACATGCATGCTATATATGTATCTATGTACGTAAAAAGTTTAATGCATTTGTATTATCATATAAATGTGCTGATATTCATACAAGTCTACAACTATATAAATTTACTTATATGTAGATAATACACATGCAAGTTTCCAACTCATGTGCAAAACATGAACATTGTTGTTATCGCTTATAGCTTGATTTACACATACATTCACATGCAACGGGTGCTAACATTTAACTAAAATTCTATGCATTTCTTTTCAATACGAGCACTAATCATTTTTTGTGTAAACATACACACTCGTACATACTTTGTTCACCAAAATTCTTTTATGCAATTTGTATACTCGCACACACAGTTAAAACTCAAGCACATGTGCATAAAGCGCTGGATTTGTGCATGTATGTGTGTGTGTGTGTGTGTGTGTGTGTGTGTGTTTCAACAAGCATATATATACTTAAAGTAAACTTTAAAGCACTAACAATAATAATATTAAGCAACTTTGTTGTACATGCCGGCAACAACTAAAAAAGCACGTGCTTATGCTCCCGTTATATGCACATACATACATACATACATACATACATAGATATGTATTGTATTTACTCACACTTGTACAAAATTTTATTGTTGCATTTTATTGTGATTCTCGGAAGGGTGGTGTTTAGGGTGGTTAAATAACAAAGTTGGAATTGCATTTTTCATATTTTGTTTTCGTCATGAGTTTTTACCAAAAAAGAAAAAAACAGAAATATTTTAAATTAAAAATTTTATTTAAAATTATTAAGGACCCTCTGAATTTGCTTATGAACGAATGAGAAGACAAAGTGTTTTTTCTTTACCATCACTCTTTCGTTTTAACAATTTTGTTTTTTTTTTCTAAAAATAAACAGAATTTTCGTATTTTTGGCTCCGTTTCAAAAAATTATTCAAGTTCCTTTGGTTCTTTTTTGTAGTTTCTCGTTTAACATTTGTTCCTTTTTTGATCAGAATTTTGTTGCATTTGTTTTTCTTATTTTTCTGGCTTTTAGTATTTGTGATTCGTTCTTGTTATTTTAAGCAAGTTTGTGTAAATGTTGTAGACATATTGTTGTTATTACTATTGTTGTTGTTGTTGTTGTTGTTATGGGGGTCTTGATGGTGTTTGTTAAAAATGTGGCTGCTCTAAAGGCATTTATGATACGTTGTTGTTTCTTATTCGTATTCCTTTCATTTCGCTTTAGTTCTAGGCCTATTTAAAGTTGATGCTGTTTGTTTAAGATAAACAGCCAAAACTTAAAAGGGCTTTAAAGAAAAAAATATATGGGCAATATTCTGGACTAGACTTAATGTTATATGTTAGAAATGACATGTAACATTAAAATGACTAAAAAACTTTAACATGATATGTACTTGAGTAGAGTATAACTAAACTCCATCTAAGCTATGACTAGACGAAGATCAGCCAGTGGCTGAACTGTGACCAATTAATTATTAATATGCATATGACAAATCTGTGACTAAGCACTTGAGATGACGGTGCTGAACTCCGCTATATTTTTATTATATAAGTTAAATTGTCCTAAGTCGAAATTATGAACAACATATGACAAATATGTGATTAGTAGGTGGATTGAGTCGACTCTGCTGAACTCCGCTAAATTCTTTTGAATAATGGATCTAACACAAGGTTGCTGATTTGGCTACATGCCAATAGCATAGCTATAAATTAACTAGGAATAAACTATATGACTCGCTATTCCCTACGACTAGAGTACAACAAAGTTATGACAGATTTGTGTCATAAATGTGGACATAACTAGACAACGAAAAACAATTATGACTAGTTTAAACCAAGAACAGACATCCGCTATATCAATAATAACAACAACTAAGATACAAGGATGTAAAAAGACTTTGGGTACAATCATCAAGCTGTGCTACACATTGAGTCAATTATATTAAGATTCTGTTTGCCTATGACTTATATTTAACTACACAATGACATTTCTTTTACTGAACAACGACCACAGAATTAACACAATATGACTAGATTATGACCAAACATAGTTAGAAAACGATAAAATATTAAATAATATGATTATAAGAAAATTATGACTTGAGTATGACTATAATGTGACTAGATTGTAACTACAATGTGACTACGACTAACCTATAAGCATATTACAATTGGGGTCTGTGTTGACTTGATTATGCCAAACTATGGCTAGACTATGAAAATATTAAGCCTAGATTCTGATTTTATTACTGCTATGATATTATGAGTAACATATGACTAGACTGCCATGACTAGACTGTATCTAGGTTATAACTAATGTATGGCTTAACTATCACTAGACTATGGCAAAACAATGAGTGGACTATGATTAGACTATAACTTGGCTATAACTTGGCCATTACTAGACTATGGCTAGACTATGACTAGAATATGACCAGACTAAGAGTTAACTATGACTAGACTTTGACCAGATTACGGCCAGACTATAACTAGACTATAACTTGGCTATTAGTAGACTATGACTTGACTTTTAAAAGACTTTGACTAGACTATGACTTGACTTTGACCATACTTTTACTAGACTATGACTAGATTATGAGTGGACTATAACAGGACTATGACTAGACTATGACTAGACTGTGACTAGACTGTGACTAGACTATGAGTTAACTATGACTGGACTATGACTAGACTATATCTAGACTATAACTAGATTGTGACTAGACTGTTACTAGAATGTGACTACGGCTAGACTATAATAATACTATATCTGGGGTTTTAACATGACTTGACTCTGGGTAGATTATAGTTAGGATGTGAATAATGCCTTACTAGAATATGACAACAACTAGCCTATAAAAATACCATAACAAGGGTATGAATATGACTAAACTATGCCAAGACTATGAAAAAACTGTGACTACACTCTTAAAAGATTATAACTAGGATATTACTAAAACTTGACTAGACTAAGCTATGACTGTAGCATGACTAGTGTGTGAGTAATACACACACATACATGACTAGACTACGGGTAAAGTATGACTAGACTTTTATTAAACTATAGCTAGGATACGACGAGATAAAACTATAGTAAGTAACACAGTCAAGACTGTGACTATATAATGCCAGGAATCATTAGACTATGACTACGAGTAGAATTTTATAATACCTAAGAAATTGCTACACAAGGCTAAACCTAGTCGCACTATTGAGACTTTGTCCAGACAATCACTAGAATGACTAAACAGTAACTAAATTACGACTGATCATATTATTACGACTATGACCAGGCTGACTATAGTAAGAAGGAATAGATTATGACCATGACAATAAGATATTAAAAGCCAAGTTTATGCCAGTACATATTTCTGAGCCTATGATAATTCTCTGACACGTACGATTAGACTATACTTAGGATATGACTAAACCACACTACGACTGGACTATGGCTGGAATAGTCTGTAAACAGACTATGACTTGAATGATTACTAATGACTACATTAACACTGGTCATAGCATCGAGACTATGACCTGACTGTGGGAAGAATAATTAGATTATGATTATGACTATAAGATATAATAAGCCAAGTTTACGTCTGTTATTATTGATGAGTCTGTGATCATACTACTATATTTATGAATAGGCTACACTTAGGATATGACTACAAAAGAATACGACTGGACTATGACTGAAAGATGACTGTACAAGACCACGACTGGTCACACTGGTAAGTCTGTAAACAGACTGTGACTTGAATGAATACACAATGACTGACTATGGCAAGAATAACTAAATTATGATTATGAAATTAAGATACAAATAGCTATTCTGTTCTTATTGCTGAGCCTATTACATATATGATTAGGCTATACTTAGGATATGACTATACAAGACTACGACTTGTCTTATGGTGACTAGACTATGACAAGAATGATTAGTTTACAATAACTGGTATACGAGAACGTAGGATTATCCCCACACATGTTCTCCAAACTACAGCTAGTATGAATACACTACGACTGGACTACACTATGGCTTGTCTGGAAAAGAGTATGAAAATATGAAGCATGTATAATAGTAGTCATATCATGTATAATAGTAATCATAGCAGTGAGCTATGACTACAGCCTAATACAAAGTAACTTACAATTAATAAAATTTTAATAGATTTTTGCTTGATATTTTATAAACTTCTCCCGCTTAACATGACAAATCAATGGCTACTAAAAAAGGACGTTTTAAAATCTTCTAGAACGTATCCCTATTATATATAATGAATTTGTCTGTTTGTCATTCTTTTCAGTTGCCACTTCACATCACCATCCAACGCAAGCGCAGGCCATAAAATACTAGAATTTATCAGCAGGCCCAAAAACAACAAAAATATACCTCTTTCGGTTCGTGTGTATATTGTTGCCACATTTCGTAGAAGCAGCAAAAAAGCCCAAAGTAGAAAGAAAAGTTCTCGCAAGTCAACAGTATGCGGCATTTTATACTTTTCTTGTGATTTTTTCCTTTTACTCGTACACTTGCTTAATTTTTTTTGCACATTATATTTTTCTTTTCCATCAAAAGTGTTGTTTTTGTTGTGACCAATCTCCAGCCTACCACTAACGAACGGTACATGTTTAGTTTTTCCTCAATTTTCAGTTGTGTTTTTTTCTTTTTACTTGCGCCTACAACTTTATGCCGTCAAAGTCTAACGATTAACTGTCGTGGCATTAGGTGTTGTTGTGTGCAAGTAGTTGTTAAATGCTACTCTATAAACTCACACCTTGACAATTCTATTAAATGCCTCTGTATATACCAACATGCTCAAGTGTGGGTGAAACAAGGCGAGTATTCGTTCAGGTTGGGGTGTGAAAAGAAGTCAAGTAATAAAGTGTTGCGGTAGGTTGGTACGGGTAGATATTACAAAATGTTTTCAAGTAATGCGGAACCTAAGAGAGTTGACAGTGAAATGACAATAATAATTGCAAGAGAATCTTTAGCGAAAGAGAACAAATTGTTTTTGTTCTCAAAAAGCTTTTAGTTTATTTTTTTGTTTGTTGAATAGATTTTGATTTTTTTGCTAAAAGATTTATTAAATTTAATTTCTTTTAAATATTTCTGGGTTGAAAATTAAAAGAAAATGATGAAATAGTGCTTTAAGATTTAAATGTATGTTAACTGCTGACATTTAAAAGATATTGTATTATGTGCATCGTATACAAAGTGCGAAAAGTTTTCATGTAGCATTCAAAGCAAGATGCATTTTTATTCAACCATTTAAGCAAAAATACTTTGTCTAAGAAATTTTCAAAAACTTTATATTTTCAAATGTAAATATATAATGTATGTATGAAGTTCAATATTCAGTCAGTTCAAAGAATTTTTATATAAACCAATTTTATTTTTTAATTTTAAATAATTTATTTTTAATAATTAAATAAATTAAATTTTTTTCATTTTAAATAATTCAATTCAAAATTTTTTGTAAACAAAAACAAAAAAAAAAAAAAAAAGCGTAAAATATTTGTTTAGGGGTTTTTTCATTAAAATTTTTTTGTAAAAAAAAAAACAACAACTACTACAACTAAGTAGGTATTTTTCAAAAGGGTTTTATATTTGTGCGCAATTAAATTAAATGACAATTATTTTAAAAAATTTTTACAACAACAACAAAAAAAATGAAAGAAAGATAAAAGAAAATAAACATTTTTTTTCAATCAACTGAGTTTATTCACTTTATTAGCTTCTAATATTGATCCCAATTAAAAAATTATAAAAAGCTTGTTTTCTATACTTCTAAGCTGTCTATATATCGACTTTTCATAGGAGCTACTCTAATCATCAGTAGCCTTGGAAACCTTTGAAAGATATTCTCAAACGTTTAACTTTATATCTCAATAGTCTAAACAAATTATTGAGAATTTGAAAGTAAAAATATTTTAGTAATATCTGTCAAAACACAGAAAATAAGCTTTTTCACTTATTAGTGTTTTGGTTGTTGTACATTTGCACATCGGATATTAGTTCAAGTTTTTCCTTTTTTAAATTTTTCTTAAGAGGTATTTTTTACAGTACAAATTTGCTTCGATAATTTTTGATTGAACAAGACAAGAAAAATAATAATTAAACCTTGAGCTGGGAGACAACTAACTGTTTCGTAGCCGCTGCACTTTTCATCAGCACCCGTTTTCGGATTTGAAATCGGGACATGACATATTATGAACCACTCAGCCAGTCAATGACTCGGTGGCTGAGTGGTTAAGCTTTTTTTTATTATTTTTTTTTTGCCATATTTATTTGTAGCCATATGAACAAATCTCCAACTCCCCAGATATCCAATGGAAGTCTAGTTTTCATGAGTTGATGGCCATAACTCCGTAAAGCCCATCAGCCCTTAACTAACTCAGTCTATCCATCGACATTACAGGCATCTGTTGCAAGTTAAAAAGGGAATTGTACTCGTATATTTTTTATTTTGAACCAGTTCAACATATGTGCATAGTACTGAAACTAGGAAAATATGTCGTGAGGAGGAGAAAATTGGGAGAAGTGTTTGTGGACATTAGACTGAAACCTATCAATGGCCACACAGAAATTCCAAAACACACATTATCACAGCATTAACACTGTTGGCATTAAATTAGTTAAAGCTGATCAGTGCCCAGTGCATATGTCCAAGGACGGATAGACATTGAAAGTATGTAACTAAGTATGGAAAAATTTTTTTTTCATCAACCATTTATTTCTCAAAATAATCTCAAATACACTTATTCCAACTTTTTTTACCATCTGAATTATACGATTTTGGGAACCCTTCAAAATACGCATTAGTTTTGGCAATCACTTCTTCGTTTGAGATGAATTTTTCTGTGCAAGCAATTTTTTCAAGTTTATAAATAGGAACTAAGTCTGGGCTATAAGATGAATGATCAACCAATTCGAAGTGTATTTTGAACCGGTGCGATGTCCTGAAGAAACAGCACTTTTTTGTCCTTTAAATATGGTAGTTTTTTTTTGATTGCATCAATCAATTGATCCAATAATGCACGATAATACTTTTCTGTGATTGTGGATCCTTTTCCCAGCTCATCGACGAGCAATATTCCGTGTGCATCCCAAAATACAGTGGCCATAACCTTCCCAGCCGATTGCACTGCCAGCCACCCATTGTTTCGATTGATTTTTGATTTCAGGTGTGTAGTGGTGAACCCGCGTTGTATCAACAGTTATTTATCGACGCCAAAAATCAACAGGATTATACTTTATAATGTCTAAACACCTCTGGGAAGTCGTCTGTCAAACTCGTTTTGTTCCACACTGAGCAAACGCGGGACCCATCTTACCAATAGCTCATAGCAAAAACGATAGTTCGTATGCAAATGTTCATGCAAAGTATTGAACAACGTTCATATGATATGTTTACCACTTCAACTGTCTCACGTAATTTGACTCGGCGATCATTCATAACGATATCGGGGACTATTTTATTATTTTCTTCAGTAACCACCTCTTTTGGCCTTCCTTTTGATGGTATTGTTGCAGTGCTTGCTTAGCCGCGTTTAAATTCAGCAGTCCAATATTTTACCATGAAATCTGGTGGAGCAGACTCACCCTAATGTTTATCAAGCTTTTCTTTTGTCCCTTTCGTCGTTTTCCCTTTCAAATAGTTCAGGTTTTCAATTTTTCAAGAAACACAAAAGTTGTTTACTTCAAACAACTACAACAAACAAACTAATCAATGAATTTGAATGAAATTTTAACAGCTGAGATTACAGTTTCAAAATTTGTTTGTCTCGTATACTTTCGACATTGATCAGACTAGCAAAAATTCGTCAAACACCTCTTACTCTGCAAAATATTGAGTTATATTGAAAAGAAATTAATACTGAACATAAAGAAAACATGGAAAACTGCGATAAAGTGAAGAAAAATACGTGTGCACAGAATGAGACACAAAACAGTACTTATTTACTTATGATCAGCATCAGGAAAGAGCTTCCTGCTGGCTTTGCTGTTTCGTTTCAAGACGGTTTGAATTCATTTTTATTTTCTTCAGAAAACGAAAAGCATAAGGGCTTTGTTAAATGAAACACTAATCTCATACTGGATGTTAAAAGTGATTTCATTCCGAAAAACTTTTTAGTTGTTGATTTTTTGAGGAACCAAAAACGGTTCCCATGATTAGCCCGGGTTGAACTGCAAGCTCGTGGGCATGCTGATCCCCGTTCAGCCAATTTATACACTTGGTAAGAGTTTTGAAAAACAACACAATATAAGTCATGCGGCTTCCTATATTTTTATTTGCTACAGCGCATGAGGGACTCCTTCCCCTCTTTACCCGAAAAACAGAGAACTCTAGTTTGGAATATGCCAAGCCAAAACCTTGTAGCATGATCACAACATAAATTCATTCCTTTAATCATAAAGTGAATGCATGTGTGCTGCACTGTTATAATTAAATCTAAACACTTAAATCACGCCACACATGCACATATGTATGCACATACCAAAGAGATAATTTATGGCCTTGAACCATATACGTATGTGCATATGTAAAGTCTGATTAGCTTCCTCTAAGCCGTGGGAACCAAATTGGTTTCCCAAACATTAATTATAATAATATGAGCTGTCTAGAACTTCTCATAAGTAGTATAAAGCAGATGTAATTTTAGTTTTAAGAACAATTATAATTTTTATTGACTTGAGCAACAATAGGGTTGCTCGTCGCTGATATTGTAATAATAAACCTAAATTAAGTAAAAGATTTCTCTCTCTTTTTAATTATAATTATTTCTATCGGTTTTTAACCTGTTTCCCAAGGGACCCTATTTATCAGTGAAGCTAGTTCCCCTTCCGCGCGATTTTAGGTGCAAGCTATAGCCAGAACGTTTCAGCCAAAGCAGGTACCTTAGCCATGATCAGCACTGAGAGATCTGTAAAGCAGAACCATCCAGGGGCTTTGCTGTTCCCCGTTCTACCAATTTTATCACTTGGTAGGACTTTCGGCAGACCACCACAACATAAGTCATGCGGCTTTATAGAGTTTTGTTTGCTACAACAAATGGGGGCTTCCTCCCCTCTATGTCTCAGAAAAAGAGTGCCCTGGTTTAGTCCACGCCAATACAAAACTTGTTGTCCGGAGGAGGCTGTAAAAATATACAGTAGTATCAATAAAACTACACACTCTGAGAAAATTTTAGCTATTTTTCTCTACGCTAGATGAAAGCGAAAAGTGCAAATAGGACAAAAGTCAAATGAAAGACTAAAATATTTCAATTTTTTAAAATTTTAATTTATAAAAATATGAAATTTTACACCTGTAGTGAAAATTTGTTGAGGTATTTCATTCCTTGAAGTAACGGTTGTGGGGTTCTGTAATCAGCTGTCTTTAAGCGTATCAGATAATTTTTAGTAAAAAAAAAACAGCAGGTTTATTTTTAAAAACCGTTACTGAATAGCAAATTTGATAAAATATCATTATATTCATTTCACCGATAGCATTATTTTTGTAAAAGTCACAGAATTGTAGAGCCGAAATGCTATTAAATTCAACTTTTATCAAATTTAAGTTTTACCTTAAAATTTTCATAACATTTCTTACCATTTAAGTCTGCTTAAAATCTTAAATTGTTATATTTAATAATGATGCTCTTACAATTTCTTTGTTAAACACATATAAGCACACACACACACAAACGCACTCAAATACAAACAAACAAACACTCACAAATACTTTAGCAAATACATATATGTTTCAAAATTTAAAGCTTTTTTCATGACGTCACTAATGCATTCACCTTTTCCTTTAGCAAAAACAAGTGCATAACATGTTTGCTCTTAAGCACTCTTGTTATTAAACTCCCACAATAGAGGAACTCTTTTAAATTTATTTATTTGTTTGAACAAGAGAAGTCTGCCCGATTTGCTCTCTTTCGTGTTTTTCTCTAACATGTTTTATTATAATATTTTGCTTTATTTGCTTGTTCTTTGTATCGCACATTGCGATTGTTTTGTCGTCCTTTCGCCTGGCTGCTGGTTATATTTGAGTGTAAAGATGTGTGTGTGTGTATATGTGCATGTGCGTTTGTGTGGGTATGTAAAAAATGCCAAGAAAAACCGAAAATCGTCTAAAATCATGTTGGGAAAGTGCAAAAAAATTTCAATACATGTTGGCGCTTATTCAGTTGTGTGGCTGAAGTCGTTGTATTCACACATATTTTTTTGCAAACAAATATAAAAACAAACACGTTGTCTAAACGTAACCGAAAAAAATTGTGTCTAAAAACGCGTTATTTTCCTACAAAAAAAAAATTCGTTTAATATGAAAACGTGCGTTTGAGAACGAAAAAAAAATTTAAGAGTTTAATCTGAAGATCTAAGACACAGTTTAAAGATTTCCTGAAGCAAACATTTTTGTCAAAAAATATAGAACCATTGAAAATCAATCCTTTTTCAATATATCAAAAAATCGGTTTTGAAATAATAAATAATAATAATTGCGAAATAATAAGAAAATCTCAAAAGTGCTTTAAATTTGAAAAGAAAATATAAATCTTTATAAGCCTTGATATTTAACATTATCATAAATTAAGTTTAAAAGTAATTAAAAAAAATATTATTATCTAGTGTAAATATTTTTATTTGTCAAGTGTTTCCGGGGTTTTTATAATAAAAAATTACTTGTGTTGAAGTGAGTTCTAGTAAGAGAAATTATAAAAAAGTGAATATAAAAAATTGAATTAGTTTTTTTTTCTTGAAACCATAATATTTGAAAATTGTTTTATATTAAATGAAAAGGTCCAGAAACCAGCTGGTGTTGCCTTCTGTTGCACGAGTACGTACATAAATGTGTCTTTGAATCAGCAACACAAAGGAAAGTCTTACCAAGCAGAACGTCTGAACGTTTGCAGTAAAAAAGGTATTAAGTAGTAACAGCCATAATATACAAGTAATGCCCTAGAAAATAAATTTAATTTATATTAAATTTTATTCAGTCTCTGGTCTATAAATATGTTAATTTTGCTGACAATATAATTTGAGTTGCTCAACTGGTTGGTTGGCTTTTATGCCGGAATTTTTACAAGGCAATCGGTTTTCTTAAAGGAGGCATTTAAAATTAACTGCATTGTTAAAATAAATTTTAAACTAACTTTATTTAACTTTCCCGGAAAGCTAAAAAACCACAATTTTAAGTAAAACACAACGTATGTTTTATTTTATTTCAATTAAAGAAATTTTGTAACGTTTTATAAAAAAAAACTATTTAAAACAAAAGCGGAATATAAGAAAATTTGGAATTTGAAAAACTTTTTAGCGCTAAAAAAAAAATAAATTTTAAGTAAAACACAACATATGTTTTATTTTATTTTAATTAAAGAAATTTTGTAACGTTTTATAAAAAAAAAACTATTTAAAACAAAAGCGGAATATAAGAAAATTTGGAATTTGAAAAACTTCTTAGAGCTAAAAAAAATTAATAACAGTGTTTTCGATTTAAAAACATCATATATGTCATATGTTCTGACAAACATATAACGCAAGAAATATGATTTTGTGATTTGAAAACGCCTAATCGGTGATATTGTCACAACTACCAGATATAACGATAAATCGTCATTTTGACGTTTTTCATATTAAATAAATAAATAGACAATTTCTGACAAAGGCAAATCGCTTAAAACTAGCGTTTTTGATTTGAAAACGTCATATATGTATGTGTGCTGGCAAACATATAGCTCAAGAAGTATGATTTTGTGATTGGAATACGCCTAATAGGTTCTATGGTCACAACTACCAGATATAACGACAAATTGTAATTTTGACGTTTTTCATACTCGAATTGAGCAAAAAAAAGAAATTAAATAAATAAACAGACAATTTCTGACAAAGGCAAATCGCATAAAACTAGCATGTTCGATTTGAAAACGACATATATGTGTTCCGACAAACATATAACTCAAAAAGTATGGTTTTGTGATATGAAAACGTCTAATAGGTGATATGGTCACAACTACCAGATATTATGATATATCGTCATTTTGACGTTTTTCATACTCGAATTGAGCAAAATGCCAATTTACCGATTTTTTTTCCTAAAAATTACGATTTTTGGTATTGTGAAAAACAACAGGATTTTTTTTTTGTAGATGAGACAGAAAGTACATATATTTACCACTTCATCGTCAGGAAGACAGAAAAAAGTCTTAAAGCTGAAAACACACATGGATAAGTACATAGTTATTGGAACACTTGTCACCAGCGTTGCCAACTATGAAACTTCAAAACGCACCAAATTGAGAGAAAAGCGCGTAATTTCAACAAAAACGCACCATGTTTAAAATTTTAATTTCCATTTTTAAAAAGCCATTTTTTTATTATCAAAAGTATATTATTTTTATATTTAAAACATGATGAAACAGTATTTTAAGCGGCTATTAGACTATCAAACAGCATCAAATTCGTTCAATAACTAGAACTCGTGTTTATCAAAATTGTCCTCTAGTGCGATTCTGGAACTTTTATTAAACAATAGTATCTTTACAATAATTATAACGATATTTGATCAAATTTTTTATGCAGCAACATTGTTTAATCATATTCGCTGTGAAACCAAATCAGCTATTAATTTTATTGCCAATTCATCGTTAAAGTTATATTGCAGGAACATACAATCATTACTGGATTAAATATGTCGAAAAAATTTACGATTACCGGATCATTAAAAGTTAGAGAATCACACTACAAGCCCTCAAACTCTTTTAGTAGCAATTCTATCAAACACAGTGTAAATTTCATTTGTATTTTCGTAAGCGAACAATAAAAATCTGTTAGCTATGGTGGGTGTCTTTTAAAGAATTTATTGAAGCATACGAAAATTTCCCAGAATTATAACAAATAAAAGCTGAAGATTTCTGTAATTTGAAGAAGAAGATGTTGGAAAAGTTTAATAATTTTATTAATAATTTGGTGATGTATCAACTACCAAAGCAGTAACTAATTCACACGTCATCATAAATATGGACTTCACTGTTCAGTGTCTGCATTTATTATAGTATTTGAGAAACACTCTCAAAAAACAGTAAATTTTATAAAACGAAATGTCTCTTTTTCTCCAGAGAATAGGTTTAATATACAACAGCAAGATTTTCTTACTTTGTGCACATGATATGGTAGGTTTTCCGTATTATTACTCCTGAGTGTGATCCACAACCCCATTTTCAAAATTTTAGACGTTTAAATAAATATTTTTCTAACATAAAAACAAAAATTTGAGTTGAATATGATTTGATGCCACCGAAGTTTAAAAAGCGCACCTAAAACTAAAAAAAGCGCACAGCGCACCGGCTAAAGAATTTTTTGCAGAAAAAAAATTTTAAAAAGCACCAAAAACGGTAAGAAACGCATCGAGTTGACAACGCTGCTTATCACATAAATACGTCAGGGGGCGAATCTAAATGATTAGGAGCACTCCTTAACCACCTTCAAATAGATGCCACATTCCGCATGTTTTAACGTTGATGAACTCGTTTTAATTTTTTGGATTTTAAGTTAAAATTGTAGATTTTTTCACAAAAAAAAAAAAAAAAGTTATTGTTTACAAAAATTACAGTTTATCGATAACGTTCCAGCAACTGAAAATAGTTGCCATACATAATATAATTTTATTGGTTAGGTTGCCCACAGGCTATACATAATCGAGCCATAAATTCTTAAATAAATTTACATATTTTTTGCAAATGTACAGATTCGCAAAAAAAATATATAAATTTTCATATATTTTTTTAGTTCGTATGTGTATATTTAAGTGAACTATGTGATTTTGCTTAAAATAAAGCTTCGAAAGAAAAAAAGCTTGATATTTGGTTTGTATATTTGTACATCGGGTTTTAGTTCCAGTTTTTTTCTTCCTTAAGATTTTTCTTAAGAAAGATTTTTTACGATACAAATACGCTGTGATCAATAATTTTTGATTAAAGAAGACAAGAAAAATAATAACCAAGCGATTTAATTGTTTTCTATCTATATTTATCTCATATTGAATCACATATACATTTTGCTAATTGCCCACAAAACTTGTAATAAGGCCCCATGTACAAACCAAAAACCTAATCTAAATATTATAAAAAAGTTCAACAAAAATTCAATAAACGGAAAAAATCTTTTTTTATTTCAATAAAAAATTAAAGAAACTTTGCAGGTTTTCAATTAACAACACCAATTTAAAGAATTGCTCTACATGTTTTCATTTTGTGTAACTGCCTCGAACATATCTAAACTACAGGTCATATTTTTTCGTAACAACTCCAAATTGCCAGTAAAACCCGTTACTTAGGTCACCTAGAACAGCATTTAGCGTTTTTCACAATGCTTTGCGGTTTCAAATCGCACCTTTCTGGTGGGAATAGTGTTTTGAAGTTCATCCTGTGTACACCTGTTTTTTTCATTGTTTCCTTACATGTTCAGTATTAATTTTGTTTGAATGTTCTTGCTCATTAGCTTGCTGTGCAGGACGTGTTGAACCAACCTTCGTTTTCCTGAACAGAGTCGAATGTATATGCACTGGGCACTGATCTGTTAAAGTGTTAAATTCGCCATTTTTAAAGTCGAAACCACTTAACCGATTAAAAAACATCAAGAAATGTCTTCACATTTGTGTTATCTACATACTTCTGTCATTCTGTGTACATCCCATATAAAATGTATATGAATTCATTAACCTTTTTTTTATGAGAAATACGTTTTATTGCTTTTAACAATATGCACGAGAACTTCGTTTTCTTTGATGTGGTGAAAAAAAAAAAAAAAAAATTAAAAATATATATACAATAAAAATATTAAATTTTTTTAATATATTTCAATTCACATTATACACTTTTGTTTGGCAAACACTTTTCTTAAAGAGAAACCTTAAAGTATGCTTTAAATTTTGCTAGTAATTTTAAGTAGGCTTTTGAAATTTGTTTCTTTAATTTATTTCGATTTGATTTCGGTTTTATAATGTTAATAGCGCCAACAGAAATCATTGCTTAAGTATAATAAAATAAGAATACAAAAAAATTTAAATTTAAAAATGTCATACAAAATTTTATTGAAATTAATTTAAAGTATGTATTAATTTTTTTTAAATATGATCTTAAGCCCCTTATAACTTCTGATAAATGGTTAAAATTATGATCTTACAGATAAATTTTAATTTGATTATTACAATTTAAGATTAGCCCAAAAATGTATTAATAACTTAACAGCATGTTTATCTCGATGGTATATTTCAAAGCGAACTGTAAGCATTTGAAGCTGCCATTTATTCTGCTGAAAATACGGTAACTGCCGTTGTAAAAATAGGAAAAATTAAATAACGTCAACTAGTGTTTTTTTTTTAGCTTTTATTTATTTATTGAATCTTCACAATGTGAACTAACAATAAGTATTCAAATCTTAATACTAAATACAATAAATTAACTAAGTCCAGCCAATGCTAGACAAAAAGTTTTATTTTGCGCTAGTGTTGAGATTAACTAGCAGGATCAGTGTTGAGATTAACTAGCAAGGATCAGGTATTTATTAACATGACGCCATCGAAATATTAGTCGACTTGTGTCTGCCTACTGGCGAAAGAACGAGCCGAGAGTGATTTCAACGTTTCAAGAACGGTGATTTTGACGACGAAGACCTGCATGGGGGAGAATCTTTTCAAAGATGCAGAATTGGCGGCATTGCTTGATTAAGAAACGTGTCGACCACACCAAGAATTCGCAGGATCTTAGAACGTAATGCAACAACTTGTTCTAAAACATCCGAAAGCCATGGGAATGATTCAGAAGCAAACAAATTGGGTGCCGTATGAGTTCAAGCCGCGAAATATTGAACGGCGTTCGTTTGCTTATGAACATCTGCTTGTAAACCAAAGACAGAAAAGATTTCTGCATCACACTGTAACTGGGAACGAAAATTGGATGCATTACGATAATCCCAAGTGCAAGAAAACATGGGGATATCGCAGCCGTGCTTCTATGTCGAACGTCAAACCAAATATTCATGGTTCCAATGCCATGCTCAGTACTTGGGGGCACCAGCTAGGCGTAGTGTATTATAAGTTTTTAAAACCACCGACTGAAACAATCACAGACGATCTTTATCGAACGCAATTAATGTCCTTGAGCCCAGCCTTGAAAGATAAATGACCGCAATACAACGAGAAACACGATAAAGTGATTTTACAGCATTATGATACTCAAGCCCAGGTTGTGAGAGTTGTCAAGAAGTACTTGGAAACGTGGAAACCCTACCCGCCGAATTCTTCAGATTTTGCGTACTCAGAACATAACTGGTTTCAATCAGTGGCTCACGGCCTGGTTGTGCTAGATAATCAGCCGTGAATATAAAGAAGTAAAATATTGGGTGGATTCGAGAATCTCTTCTACAGATGACCAGTTTTTTTTTAACTTGGGATTTGTGGCTACCTGCTAAATGTGAAAAAGTAGAGGCTAGCGATGGATAATACGTTGAATCACAAATATACAACCATTTTTAACAATAAAGTTATTAGTACTTCTTTACGCTAATGTTAACTTGTAATAATCACGATTTATATTATATATCATAATTTTAACTATTTTTCAGTAAATTATAATAAAATATAATTAATTGTAATAAAATTTTTAAATTACAACTAAATTTTTATTTATTTCCATTTTATTATATTTAAACAATCATTTCCGTTGGCACTATTCACATTTGAAAACCGAAATCAAATCGAAATAAATTAAAGAACACAATTTCAAAAGCATACGTTAAAGTACTAGCAAAATTTGAAGCCTACTTTAAGGCGTTTCTTTAAGAAAAGTGCTTGCCAAATAAAAATGTATAACGTAAATTGAAAAACTTTAAAAAAATTTTTATATTTTTGTATTTTGTTTTCTGGGTTTTATTTTATTTTATTTTTTTGTATGCCACCACACCAAAGGAAACAAAATTCTCGTATACATATATTCTTAAAAGCAATGAAACGTATTTCTCATTACAAAAAAGGTTAATAAATTCATATACATTTTTTTGTGTGGGATATACACAGAATGATAAGAGTGTGTTTATAACGTAAATGTGAAGACATAATTTGAGGTTTTTTAATCGGTTAGGTGGTTTTGACTTTTAAAATGGCTAATATACTCGTCACACTTTTACTTTCATATAAATATATTCTGAAGCCTGCTTTGGATTTTCGTGAAACTTCGAAAAAGAAACGGCGGAAGCAAAGTTATACACTTATGTATTATATACTTTATAAGACGCTAATGTTTATACCAGTCAAAAATACCTACAGCCTGCTCCGTGATTTTTTTTTCTGCCACACTATGATTAACAACAGGGTTTTAGATTTCGCTTACTGTTACTGCTCATGCCGTGCTTGAGAAGTCAAAAACAAAAAATTAAGTAAGTCAGAAGAGTGCACTGTTTAGTTTAGAAAATTATATGCCGTGATGTGACATAAAGTCTTTTGTTAATATTAACTGTCTATATGTCAAAATTAGCTGAGTGTATTAAATAAAGCAATAAAAGGCTATTGTATCTTAATACCTACAGCTTTAAATATTATCAATATAATTTTATATATTTTTTCTTGCTAACGTTTGCCACGAAAAACTGTCAATATTTGTAGCCGTTAACAAAGATTGTCTTGAATTAATTGCAAAGCCCAAGTATATACTGCATGCACGTGCATGCACATATTTTCCAATTATTATTTTTCAATCTACAAAAATTGCTGTCCCCGATATATTTTTGCGGCCACAAAATATTACATATTAATATTGGTAAACTCGGCTAAAGTCAAACAATGCAATTTTCGCTGTAGCAACAATAAACGATTAAAATAACTAAAAAGCAATAAGCAGAATGCCATTTCCCGAGGAAACGAAAAATTAATATGCCAATATTTTTATAAAAAAAAGAAATATTGTTGCTTGTTTTTATTGTCCACCAAATATAATCCTTACAATAAAAGAGATTTGGTAAACACTTTTTTGGAATGTCTTTCACAAGCGAATACATAAAAATGCACACAACCACACACAAGCACACACACTCACTCACACGTGCTTACTTTGATATGCACAATTGAATATGTTGCAATAAAGTATTAACCATATTTAATATTGAACGAATTTAATGGCCAAGAACTGGCCAACTTTCGGGGGTTAGGATGACTTAAATAAAAATTTTGTTTTAAAGACTATTTTTTTTTCCAAAAAAGGAACATTTTCAAAATGTTGTTTCCAAGAAAGTTGTGGTTTCTTGGAAATGTTTTTCCCAAATTGAGTTTTATTCACTAAAATTGATACCAATAAAAAATTATAAACAGCTTGTTTTCTATATTTCCCAGCTATCTATATGTCGACATTTCATAGGAACTACCCTAATCATCAGTAGACTTTGGAAATTTTTGAAAGTTATTCTCAAACATTTAACTTTATATCCCAACAATCTAAAAAATTGCTGAGAATTTAAAAAGAAAACGTGCTAAAACAAGCTTTTTCATTTATACACGTCTCTAACAAGAAATGTTAGAGACGTGTATAAATGCTTGTTTTTTGTGTTTTGACAGTTATTATTATAGCATTTTACTTTTTAAATTCTCAGCAATTTATTTAGATTGTTGGGATATGAAGTTGAATGTTTGAGAATATCTTTCAAAAATTTCCAAAGTCTACTGACGATTAGGGTAGTTCCTATGAAATGTCGACATATAGATAGCTGGAAAACATAGAAAACAAGCTGCTTATAATTTTTTATTGGTATAAATGTTAGAGCCTAAAATAGCGAATAAAAAACTTAACTGTTAAAATTGATACCAATAAAAAAATTACAAGCAGCTTGTTTTCTATGTTTCCCAGCTATCTATATGTCGACATTTCATAGGAGCTACCCCAACCTGCTGTTAACGACTTTTCAATTTTGGTGTCACTGTATATAATTTTAGTTGTTTTACATTGTTAGTTGGGGGAAACAAGTAATTCCTGATCTATAACCGTTTAATAATGCCGGCCAGGCACTTGACACCCTGTAATTTACAGCAGTTGCTATTAGTGTATTAGTAAAAGAACGTGCCGGGAGTGGCTTCAACGTTTCAAGAACGGTGATTTTGGCGTCAAAATGGCGGTGAAAGAAGATGAAGAATTGGAGGCATTAATTGAACGAGACTCGTTAAATGCAAGAAAACTTTTAATCATAAATTTATAATGAATCATAAATGTATAACTAGTTTTTACAGTGAACGAAGAATATTAAGTGTAATGGAAGGTTATATATGTATGCAAACGATATATGTTTATTTTATATATAATATATATGATATAATTTCAAAAAAGTCTTACAAACGCAGATCGAATATGATTCCGCTATACTTGCAGAGTTTTCAAGACTAAATAAGCTAATGATTAATTCTAAAAAAACGAAGTTTGTGATATTTAAACCATATCGCTTTTCAAATGAAGATAAAATTGTTGTCAATACTCAGGGTTCTACAAAAGCGGAATCAGATGTTGTTAAGTATATTGGTGTACAGCTTAACCATAACCTTTTATGGGATGTTCACATGAACATGATTAAAGCAAAGATGTCATCGGCAACTGGCATTCTGTACAAATTTAAGAACAAATTTTCTTGTGATGTGAAAATGCTTATCTAAATGTCACTTATACATTCTCATTTGACATATTTACCAATAATCCTTACAGTCTGCTCAAAACAAAGCCTTAAAGCTTGTTTTTAATCTACCATTACGCTATTCTACAGTTGACGTGCTTAGAAACCATGCTAGAAATATTTTACCAATTAGAGGCTTATACAAGCAAAAATTGCTAATGTGTATTTTTAAAACTGATGTAGTGATGCAGTCAATACAATTTCATCAAAATATATTTCATGCACAAAGAAACACCAGACAATCAGAAAACTTAAGACCTTCAAGATGTTGTTTGGAATTAACAAAGCAGTGCATTACATACACTGGTCCACACGAGTTTAATCAATTACCTACTGAATTAAAATGTATACACAATCTCTCAAGACTTAAAAACAGTATCAAGACTTAAACACATAGACGACAGCAGGCAGCAAGCAGCAATCTGTCAAAAATAAAATACATGTGTTTAAATGCACACGATTATTTTAACGACATCACAGCAGCACGACTTCACAACAGCATTTGCTGCTGCTGCCATTTTAGATTAATTTCTATTTTCGTAAGCAGCAAAAAGTAAATGCAGTGCTGCCACTATAAATATAAATTAGCAGCAATAAAAACTAAAATTTGTTTGAAATATTTAATAGAAATAAACATCACATAAACAAAATAAACAAATAAATTGATTAGTTGTTACAGTTTTACGTGATATTTTTTCGTTTTCAGTCAGTAATTTTAATTTTATTCATGTAAAATATATATGTGGCACCTCTGAAATTTGCATTGTTTAAATACACATAGTGCTGCTGCTGTCTTTAAAATAATTATGTTGCTGATGATACGGCAGCATTTGAAACTAACTTCATTTGTGCTTGTGAAGTTGTGAAGTCTGCTGTCGCCTAAGTGTTTAGAGCTTCAAAGTCTACTTGCTGGAAAATGTTGAAACACTTCTTATGTAACTTTTCGCAAAATAATGGTTGAATTTTACTTATATAATATATCATTCATTACAATCTTAATTTTTATTTAAATTTTATTAAAAATTTATTTTTATTTCAATAAAGTTTATATGTTGCCAAATATCCTCTCTTAAGCCTTCAAGGCGCTGAGGCAATAATGTATTGTAAAATCTGAATTTTTGTAAATAAAAATATTCTTAAAAAAAAAAATTTCTGAAAAAAAAAACGGTGGAATCAAAGTTGTACACCCAATTTTTCATTTTGTGCGGTCTAAAGGCTAGCTCCGATTGGTGCACACTTTCAGTTGAGTGGATTTGTTAACAAGCAGTATTGCCACATTTGGGCAAATGGAAATTCATGAGTGATTGTTGAAAAAGCCTGGGTATCTAGAAAGAGCGACTGTTTGATATGGTTTATGGGCTGATGACGCCATCAGCCCGCACTTTTTCGACAACGAGGTCGGCTAAGCAGTTAGCGTGACTTATATTGCGAGATGATAACGGACTTCCTGTGGCCAGAAACTGAAAATATTGCTCATATATCTTAGTTGCCACAGGATGGTGCTACTTGCCACATAGCCAACGAAGCAATGGCGATACTAACTGGCCGTTATGATTATACCTTGTCAATAAGGCAAAAACATTTCACGGCTAAGAGATGAGACAATTCGGCACATTAACGACATTGAGCCCTAATTATGTCTCAGGGTCATTGAAAATGTGGGCCATGGGTTAGGAGTATACCACGGCAGACCTGGTTAGCATTTGTCTAGTATTTTGTGTCGTCGTTGTAGAAAATAATAAGGTAAGTCGATATAAACTTTTTGTTTTATTTACAATAAAACCAAAAAATTTAATTTAATAATTATAAAGTTCAACAAAAATTCAATAAGTTAGTCGTCCGTTTTTAGTGGGACTACCCTTTATATCATAATTGTGGATGAATTTTAATAAATATTTTTAGATGGTTTGTCCAGAAGTACAATTCTGTAAGTTTTAACTGTCGTAAGTTCGTAAATTTTACTTACAAGTTTCATCGCATGCAGGAACGATTGTGTGACTCTGTAATATAAAATAATAGTTTATAAATGTTTGATAAAACAAAACAATGGAAGTTTTTATATATGAAGGTCACTGCTATATGAAATATTATTTGAGTTCTCAATCTACACACATTTAACTTAAAATTTAGTTTTCATTAAGCACTAGCTGTGCCTTGCTAGTATAGTGCCCAGCAGCTTGAAACGTATATATTAATTTAAATATTTATTTTTAAATTAGATTTTTGATTTTTCTTCATTTGTACATCGGGTTTTAGTTCAAATTTTTCCTTTCTTAAATTTCTTTCAATTTTTACAATACAAATTTATGGAAACATCACCACTCATTTCAATTCAAATCAGCATAAATTCTCACGGCAATATATGAAATTCATTGAAATGACAGTGGGGCCATTGGTCGGAAATTGGTCGTACCAACTTACAAATCTTCTTGGTCTCAAGCACCACAACTTTGCTGAAGATCATCACTTGATTAAGTGCATAGTTTAGGATTCTGTATATACTCGTATATAGATGGGATTTTAACATTCGTTAAAATAAGAAATAAATTCGTAGATTTCAAGTCTGCTGACAAGTAGGCTGGTACCTAAGTCGGCATATGTATAGGTAGCTGGAGAAAACACAAAAACAGTTACTCGTTGTTTATGACTTTATATGATATTCAAAACAAATTTTTGCAGCCTTAAAGTATGCATTGTTTTTTAATTTTTTTTAATAAAAGTGCACAGATTACATATACAAATAACTCTTTTTGTTTCACAGATAAAATAGCGGGAATTAAATTCCTTTCTTTTGCTCCCTTAAACAATTTTTTATTTGACACAAACACAATTTTTTATATATTTTTTGAAACCTAAATAAAACAAAGAAGAAGAAACGAAAAAAAATAATAAAAGAAAAATTACTCTAGTGAGAGTTGTAACAAAACTTTAAGTTTTCTGTTACCCTTTTTGCAGCATCTCCTCTTAACGCCTAACAGTAGATTCAAACTAACCTTGCTCGGTGTTTTAAGTGTTTTGTAAGTGAAGTATAAATATTAGAAAAAAAATTTAAAAGAGTAAAAAGAAAATAAACACTTGAGCAATAAAAAGTTGCGCGGGGTAATGAACTTTAGTATCTTAACAACAAGAAGAGAAACTGAAAAGCAGTAAAAGTAAAATACAACAACTAAACGCCAGAGTTAGACAAAAACGTAAGAAAAAATAAATAAATCAAGTACTGAGAAAAAATTAAACATTGAACACAAGACAAATATAAAAAAAAAACGCCAACAACTCAAACTACCAGCCAAGCAAACAATATCAAGGAGAGAATTAAAAAAAAAAAAATGAAATAATTTATATAAATATAGTATAAAACTCAAGAAACAACCACAACATCAAGCAGAAAATGTCATCAACACACCAGCGACACACCAGCAGCAGTGACACAAGCACAAGTAGCGACAGCAACAAGAAAAGTCTAAGCAACATTTATAAAATGTCACATACAAAATTCAAGTTAAGAAATACTTGTTCAAGAAGCTCAACAAATTTTGTTAAAAAGAAGAAAAAAAAAATGAAAATGGAAAAAATTAAAATAAAATAAATAACGACAACAACTAAACAACTGATTGCTTAAAACTACAACAGCATTCAAAGTGCAAGAGTTTGTCAACTAAACAGGAGTAGAGCAACAGCAAACAGAGACTTCCAAAAAAAAAGTATAAAATTATAATGAGAATTTTCCCTTATTTGTTGTTGTTGTTATTTTTCGGAAATACGAAAAATTATTCTATCTTCTATTTGCTGCTGGTTGTTTTACAATAAATAACTACTGGAAACTGGTAAAAGGTATAAACTTTCGAACGAACAGGCAAAAAAGTAATATGAAATAAAGAAAGTTGAAAGATTTTTCTTTTAAATAAATCATAACTAAAATATTTAGCATAGTTTTTTGGGTGGCTGTTTTCTTTAAGTAGGTTTTTCCAAGTTAAAAGCAAAAGCAACAAAAACAACAACAACACTAAGAATAATAATAATAATAAATAAGAAATTGTTACATGCAAGAAGGTGCAACAAAATTTCGAATTATTTTAAAGCATACTTTAATGGGCAAAGCATTATTTAAAGGGCAAGGTAATTGAGTAATTTGACACCATAGTTATAGGAATAAATTTAATAATATTACTTAAAAAAATTAACGAGATAACATAAATTCTCGTATATATTTTTTATGGTGAAAAAAATACTGGGATTTTTGAATCTAAAGACCACTTTAAGGCCCAACAAAATTATCAAAGCTCAACCAGATCATAATTTAAAAATAAAAGTGTATTTATTAAATTGCTAAAACCAATAATAATTAAATCAGAACAAGCAGTAAACTGGTACTTCAAATCGTTTGAAAATGGTGTTGTTTATAGAGGAATTTAACTTTGAAAATGAATAAAACATGGAAGATTTTTTAAAATTAACATTGGATTATTTCCTTATAATTTAGATACGACTACTGGCAATAGGATATCACGGTTGTCTTGGATGTAGTCTAGTCTGAAGCTTCAATTTTCAATGAGTTTTTCCAACATTAAGAGGCCAGATAGAAGCAAACATGTAGCGAATGCTGTTATCCAAGTGATCAATCGTTTTCGAGTTTGTCAACGTAGATTGGCAACTTCATATATCTCTACAGAAAATGCCTTACCTTTATCTACGCCTAATCAGTGCACTCTATAAGGCATAGAACCCTAGGAAATTGTGTCGGACTTCTGACACTTACTCACATATAACAAATATAACCTCACACAATAAACTTTCTATTGTCAACATATTTTTTTTTATATATTACTCGTTAACATATATTTAAGTTTTGATATTTTGTTCTAAAAAGGATGTGTTTTTTGTTTTTAATTAAACAAATTTTTTGTTGATCTAAAAAACAAAAAAAGAAAAAGGCTGAAAATGAATATTGTTCAAAAATGCACGTTCTATGTACGCAGAAATCAATGTTTGTTGTAGTCAACAATATTATGACCAAGCCAACCATATTGTCGGGCAACCATATAATGGTTGAGCTCAAGAATGTTATTGTCACAACCAAAATATTTTTTTATATTCCGAACCATACTATTGTTGATAAAAACCATACTATGTTACATCCAACCATATTAATATGGTTATATATTATTTTTAGCACAATACTTAGCAAATTTATTATTATTTCAGCCAGCACCCCTTTAAATTGAAATCATTTGCAATTGTAAAACCCGGTTACTTTTTGCGAACTTTTTTATTTTACTTAATTTTATTCAAAGATTTATAAATAATTTTAAATTATTATATGAATTTATATTATGTGTTATAGTTGTAAATAAATAAATTCGTATCGTTTATCCAGAAATGCTGTTTATTTAATTAATAAGACAACGCTATAACTCTATGTCAACAAAGCTATTTATGACATTAGTATGGTTATTAAATGAAAACAGTATGGTTATATGAACTAATGGTTGGCATAATGACATGGTTGGGTACGACATTAATGTGGTAGCTTTTATTAGGACTGTGAGTGTTTAGAATTATAACAATATTAAACCAAAATATAATTTATTTATTTATAACGTTTTACTTTTTTACAATGACTATGTAATTCAACAATAGTATGCTGCCCTTAGAATATTGTCAGGTTAACGATATATTGTTTTTCTATGTGTACCTGTAGTTTAAGGAACCAACAGTGATTGCGAGGCGAGTGAGTCGGTTAAGGGGTGATGCTCTTTAAGGGCTTCGGACTACCAGCTTATTAGGCCTCACCTTCCTTAGACTGTCAGGAAATTGTAATTAAAATGCCTACGTTCTTCAGCAAGGAGTTTATCAATATGGCTAAAAACTTTTGCCACAACTTGTGACCTGTAAGAGCTTTGCAAGCCACATGGGGACACTGGTGAATCGTGAATAATTAACTCTATAGAGTTGATGTATCATCATCAGATAAAGCTATATACTGATGTAAATCAATGGCACATTCTCAAAAAAATAGTACAGCAATAAGCTGCATGATTTTGGAGGCCAATTCACAGGTGCTAAACGTAAAATTATATATATTATTGAAGGAAACAAATAAATCAAGTGTGGCATGAGCTGTGTGACATGTTGCGCCATTTTGTAGAAATCACCACTCCTGCATATATTGTTGAACGAAGAAGTCAGTAATCAACGCTCACCATTGACTATAACATTTTAACCAGCATTGTCTTTTAAAAAAGTACGGACCAATGATTCTACCATAAACCACACCAAACAGCCAGTGTTTCTCAATGCCTCAAGATTTATTTAAGAATTATCTAAATATTACAGTTTTGTTTATTTACGATTATGTTGATGGATTTTTAAATGCCGTCCACAGCTGACATAGAAATAATAACATAAATAGCAAAACCATATCGCTATTAGTTGTTGAGGACAGTTCTTGCAACTTCAACAATATTCCACGCAGAAATAGAATTAAAAACGAAGTTAAAGCATGCCCTAAGATCATTCAATACTTAAAATAGGCTGGCTGTAAAGTGTTTACAGCTTTGCGACTTCAGATTCAATTAAACATATTTAATCCTTCATACATATATTATTAGGATACATTAATTAAGAATACCATTCAAATAAATATAGTTTAAAAACACGCTTCGATACCAAACTCAAATAATTATCCATATAACCAGATAATTTTTTTTGGAATTCTCAAAATCGGCCTCAGGAATAGTCAAAATGGCCCAATTCCGCGGAAACAATATGGCAACTTCAATTTTCGCACCAAATCGAATGACTGTTAATAGTCCAGATACACGTTCCATGGCAAAATCGCGCTCCGAATGTGAAAAACCGGTTCCAAACGGATCAGCAAAGTCGTTCCGAACTTTTTGGGTAATTTCCAAAATCGACTTTGTGAATTTCCAAAATTTCCCCTACTTCCCCGGAAGCAATATGGCAACTCCATTTTTGGCACTAAAGCAGCAACACTTCTGCATAAGTGATAATCATGCATATAGCATGGATTTCGAGTGTTGCAAGCACACAAAAAAACAAACATACAACAACAAACATACATAGTAAAACTAATATAAGCGTATTAAAAATAGAAACAACTCGGTTTTTATATGTGATAAGAACTGTCAACATGTAGACAGCTAACACCAAAAACACGATTTTCAAACTTTTTAAACTTAGATTGTGGAATATTGGGATATAAAGTGGAATGGTTGAGAGTATCTTCGATAGGTCTACTGATGATTAAGGTAGATCCTATGAAATGTAGGCATATAGACAGCTTGGAGAGCAAGCTGTTGCTAATTTTTTTTTTATATCATACACGTGCATATTTATAATAAGAAATTCTATTTATATATTAATAGTATTTTTTCACCAACATACTCGCAGTCGTACCTGTTTAAACTTTCAATTTTTTTCTCACAAATAAAAGCAAATATTTTACCACTTAATATTCTTTTTAGGCGTTTAATCATATCTCAGTTACAAACAGAAGTTGTAAGCAAGAAAAAAATGTGTGTTGCGTTTCATATGTCTGCAGCAAAAATACATTTTTTGTGACATGTTGTAGGCCTTATCTTAAGCTTACATTTGCAAAATGGGGAAAAATTTAAGCAGAGCAGAAGAACAGAAAAAAAAATAACAGCAACAATATTAACTATGACTACAAAACCAAAAAAGTATGTGACACTTTTTATTTATAAAGAAATTTTTTCCTATACACGTTTTCGATAAAGGGTTAAGAGCCAATATTTTGGCTCTTTATTAACGTTTAACTGGATTGTTTAATAATAATTTCTTGCTTGCAAGAAATTTTAGGTTAGTAATTGAATTTGCAGTACAGGGTGTCTGGTGGCAAATTTATATTTTTAAATTTTGTGTTAGTAATTGAGTTTGCAGTACAGGGTGTCTGGTGGCAAATTTATATTTTTAAATTTTGTGTTAGTAATTGAGTTTGCAGTACAGGGTGTCTGGTGGCAAATTTATATTTTTAAATACGGTTATTTCAAAAAGTAGTAAACGGTGCGAGCGGAGGGTGGCGTTGTTGGAATGACTGATTGTCCGGATTTTTCAGTCACAATGGTGCAGCGGTTGGGTGAGTATCGCGCGTTCGCTGGGGATACATTTTTGAAGAATAATGAATCTTACGTCATTGCTCGCCAAAAATTTTGTTCAAGGTATGTGATAGACCGAGTATAAATTTAATTCGTTTATTATAGGTACAGAGATTCCACACTAATGCTTCGGCTATGAATGTCCCACGATGAGTGACTAGTCAGTCTTCAAGCACACCCGAAAACATAGAACTGGTTGAAAGCGGTCTATGTAAAAATCCACGACTTCCAATACGGAAAAGAGCCGACTTACTGGGACTTCCAAGAGCGATTACTAATTAAATTTTTAAAAAGGGATCTAAAGTTTCATCCTTCTAAAATTGATATCGTTCCTTTATCTGTTTCAAACAATATTAAATACGGCTATCATTCATGAAATATTTTCTTATATTTAAATTTTCAATAAGAGGCAAACTTTCACCGTTTTTTTCTTCCCAACCAATAATTTTTCTCGAAACGTCATGCGCAGTCCAAACGGCCGAATAGTTTCCTTCATATCTTTTTTTGCAGAAACTCCTGTTAGTCACTTGGGCAGCTCGAATATGCCAAACAAAATAAAATGTATAATATACTAATAGTGCAAAATACTTACCCTTTAAATATTCAAAGGCCGATTCTAAGGTAAATTCTTTTAACAGTTTTCTCAAACTTTCCTTATCTTGATTTTTAGTGAACTGTTCCTGAACAACATTTGATAACAAAAACTCATTAGAATTGTCCCAGTGAACATACCGCAGATTTCTTTTAGAAAAGTTTGTGTAGCTAAATACGATTTGCTTTTAGTCCTGTGATTTCCCAGAAGGAATAAAGTAGTTTCTTTCGCTAGAATAACGGCTTCAATTGCAAAAGTTATCCAATCACTTGTTTCACAATTTTAAATACAAGTACAATCTTTTACACTCTCATACACAAGTGAAGAAAAGATCAAAACTGAACGATAATACCGCATACTAAGAATGTGTTTCTTATTCTAAAATCGTTGCGGATTAAATTAAGAAATTTTAGTTTCAAAGAAACTGAAAGAATTCTGCTCTTCAAGTTCCCAGTTTAAGTTCTAAGTATAATCTTCATTTTAATGCTGTGCAGGCTTTAATTAAACCATTCTAAAAACACATACGACACAGCTTAGTTTTTGCCAGCAACTTTTCTCTTAGTGTACTGTGCGAATTACTGTACTCATGAGCAAAGTCGTTAATAAAATTCGTATAAAAATGTGGTGCCAACACTGAGCCTTGAGGTATTCCACAAGAAATGTCAGTTTTAGCTAGTAATGCAAAATTAATTAAAAACAAATAGGAATTTAAAAATCTTATTTTTAGATTGATACATAGAGAGTTTTTATTTACATTTCATATAGAATACAATTCATTATTATTGTCCCAGTGCCCAGGGGGCATTGTTGAGACAAGCTGACAACTAGATTAATTCTTAAAATAAATGTAGTTTCATACTAAAATTAAAAAGTGAAGTTCAATGCATAGGATTACAATAAAATTTAGATTATCTACGCAAAAACTCTTAAAATTTTTCAAATAAATATTCTTTTAAATGTTGAAATAGCGTTAATCGTTTTTAACCTTACAGGCAACCTGTTATACTAAAGACTTCCAGCATATTCAATCCTTTGCTTCGTTTACTAACATCACTCATATATGCTGGCCAATAAATGTATGTAATAATTCATACATTACCTTTAATCAGTTTCCAACATAAAAAGAAGATAAGTCCTTATTCCTTTAAAATGTTATTTTCAATGTTAATTAAATGAAATTTTTTCATTTAAATTCTTACGCCACAGCTTAATTTTTGCCACCAACTTTTCTCTTAGTGCACTGTGCAAATTATTGTACTCATGAGTAAAGTCGTTAATAAAAATTGTATAAAAATGTGGTGCCAATACATAGGCTTCAGGTATTCCACAAGAAACGCTACTTTGGCCAGTAAAGCAAAATTAATTAAATACAAATTTCACTTTTAAAACCGTATTACCTACATCAGATCACTATGTTGATCAATAAATGTATCAGAATTAACACATGAATAATAGATTTGCATGAAAAGAAGATAAGTCCTTATTCCCGTGAAATTGTATTTTCAATTTTATTTAAATGAAATTTTTTTGTTATATTAACTGTCTCCTGTTTTTGTTCTGCAACAGACAAGAAAGAGTGCAAAACCCCTTCCATACACATGATGATTTTTTATTTTTTAAATTTCCTTATATGCTTTACTTTTTATTTTTTGGTACGTTACAGAGTTATGGATACAAATATACGTAAATTTGTGTATATGCTAGTAAAACACATGCATTTAAATGAAAATGAGTATGAGCATGAGATTACGAAGAAAACTTTTTATCTTTTATGCAAAGTAAAAAATAAAACTGAAATGAGCAGAGACCAGAAAAAAAATACAAGTCTGCCACCCACATTTACAGAACAATTGCCACACATAAACACATACACACAAACACACATACACACATGTAATATTTTTAATAAAAAAATAAATAAACAAAATTGTTTCTTCAAAGAACATGTTGATGTGTATGTAGGTAAAGGATTTTTCATATCGTAAGGATGCTACAGCTTAGTTATGTATGTGTGCGTGCACGTATGTATGTGAATATGTGTGCACACATATTTTATGCCTTCATTCTTTATTGTGTTACAAATTTGCAGGCTTTTGCTGTATGAGTGTCAGCCCTTTTTTTTAAAACGTATGTGTGAATTAGTGTATTTGTATGTTGATTTGGAGTCCTGTTAGAAAAAAGAAAAACAAGTGGGCCAACAACGTCTTTATAATTTGTTATTATTGTTGTTTGTTTACTATTACATACGTTTTTTTTTTATCTCAAAGTAACACTAAACTCTCTCATCTCCTTTTTTCGCCTACAGTGTTTCGTATTAAAAGGAAAGTTTCTAGAGAGTGTCTGACGAATCGTGCTATTCAAAATAATTATAGTCTAAATAAAGTTTAATTTCATTGCCTTTGGAGCCAGTGTAAAACAAACGACCTCTATGCTCATTCACGCATATGTGACACCTGATCAGAAAATTATTTATGGCGGCTTGAAATCGGTATTACATTAAGTGATCAAAAGAACATCAGGTTCTCTCGATCATATGTTGTTCTAAAAATAAATCTACTAAATATATTCTGCTAAAAATAAATCTAAGTAGTGACGGTTGTGCCTAGGCACAATAGTATTATCATTTAAAAATTATCTTAAAATTAGCCATTCTGCTGGAGAGTTATTAACACCCCAAGCAGAGCTCCAGAGTTTTCTTCATCAATTTGTAGGGATTTATATTCCCTTGCGAAGCCTCTAATTTTTCCCAAACAATCAAGAAGGTCCCGCTTGTTTCTTGTAGCAAATAAAGTTCTACGAAGTCTCAGCATGGCTGAGAATGTGCTGATACAGCTGAAACCCTCGCCAAAGTTAGTTATGCCGCTGATAGTAGTTGAGATGCTTGCATTTTGACTGAAATGTTTTGGTTGAGGTTTGAACCTAAAATCTTTGGGAGTGGTTATTAGTCTACCCTGATAGTTATGGTACTTGTCGGTATTGGATGCTGCTATTTGATAGTTCCCGAAACGCTGTTGCAACCAACAGATACCTGTAATGCAAGGAACCAGAATTGGTGGAGGGATGAGAGTGTTGGTTAAGGATCGGTGTTCTTTATGAGCTTTGGGCGACCAACTCGCGAAGTCTTGGCTTCCGCTGACTACCTGGGGAATAACATATACGCAGAATTAGAAAGCCTTGGACATTTTAGTTTATTTATTTAGCAACAAGCTTATAAGTTTCCCGATATATGAGCCTTGCAAATTACATGGGAGAGGTTTGTAAATCGTGTATACTTCAGCTCGTGGAATTGGTCCACAGATTAGCCATTGCAACATTGGCTGAGAGAAATCAATTACACGTCTGTTCAATTTCTCTGTTTTTGCAACGTAGAAAAAGAAAATAGTCGAATGAGGTTATATCCCACCAGCTTGATACTAGCCCGTTACGCAGACATATTCCTTGATCAGAAATGTCTTTAAGTAAATCACTTGCAGTTGTGTCTGTTTTGCATGCTGTACTCTTCTTTTGAACCACTTCTCAGCCAAATTAATTCCAGCTCCTTGAGAGAGGAAATATTTCTAATCATGTCCCTGTACCGTTCACCATTGACAGTAATATTCTCACCGTTATGGTTTTTGGCACCCGGGGAGCAGTTTTGCCTTGGCTTACGCCTAACCAGAGCACTCTACATTCTGGGGCATAGAGGAGTAGGAGCTCCTCGTTTGTTAAAGTAAATAAAACTCTGTATGTATGTATGACTTATGATGTTTTGGACAGAAAGGGGAACAACAAAGCCTCTTGAGGTTCTGCTTTGCAGATCTCTCGGTGCTAATCATGGTTGAGGTGCCTGCAGCTAAGCTTAAACATTCTGGTTGTTGTTCAAACCACCACCCGGGTAACAGGTTTTGGCGTTCGCCAAACTAGGGCACTCTAAGGCATACAAAGGAAGGAGGCACCCTTTTGTTAAATCAAACAAAACTCTAGGAAGCTGCATGACTTATATTGTGCTGGACTTCCGAAACCTGTATAAATTGGCAGAATTTGATTTGCAGATCTATCGGTGCTGCTCATCGTTGAATCAGCTACCTTAGCTCAAACGTACTGGCTGTGGCTTATCCCTAATTTCACAGGAAGGGAAATTCGTTTCGTTTCGTTTGATCAATGCCAGTTTTCGAGGGCTAATGCCACGGTACAGTTATCTTGCAACAGTTACCTGTACTGTAAAAAACCAGGAGTAATGGTTAAACGGGCGAGTTGGTAGACGGCTGGTGCAGATGCAACTCAAGGAGCCTTGTCTTCCATTGACTGTTACGAGCATGCATACAGGAGGGATTAGAAGGCTCAAACTCTTTAGCAAGTCGTTTGTCTATATGACTTATAGAAAAAAATTGCGACCTGTGTGAGCCTAGCAAGTCACACGGGGCGCTGGTGACTTGGTAATTCACCCCGTAGAGTTGGTCTATCAACAGGTAAGGCTGTCAACGCAGGTGCTGATGTAAATCTATAACATATCTTGTCATCGTTTCTGAAGACCTATAGACAAATAACTCAGCGAGCTCATAAATGGCATCAAACAATAAGTTTCTGTGGATGTATTTCGACAGGACCTTGTGAATTATCATCAGTTCAAACACGAGATTTTTGCTTATTTATGTATCTTTTCTACCAAAAATTAGTTTCATTGGAGAACACTGCTTTGAATGGAATTTTAATATCATTATAAATTTGAGCTTCAGCCCATTCGCCGAACTAGCGCAGCATATCCATAATGAAATGTAACACCAATTTAAAGGAAAACTAACTGTCAAAGCTGTCAAATAAAACAGTGTTGCCAGCTTAAATTTATGAACTGTAGGAACTTTCTTAAAACTTTGGTAAATGCTTATTAAAAAATGTATTAAGTTCTTATTGCCATTAATTTTTTCCACCTAATCCTTTTCAAAAACATTCCACTGTTTTGCAGCAATATTCATTTAAATGCTGCCAAGCATTTTATTACTGAGGCTGTAATTTTTCTCTCGTTTTTTTCCTTGCTGGCATTTCATACTCCTTAACTATAAAAATGGGTATGATGTGTTCCTTTTTGTATTTTTTGCTTTCATACACCAATAGTTTGTAGTCAACGTGCCAGTAGTTAAAGAGGATTTTTCTATATAATATATGGCTTTTGTAAAAAGAAAGAAAAAAAAAATTATTATATTTTATGTAGCGTTAAATATTTTTATGCATATTTTATGAAATTTGTGGCAATTCGTTGCTTTACTTTTTTATGATTTTCAGCTGCTGCTTTGTGTTCACTGTAAGCCCAAATATAAGCTCATATATAGTCAGCTTTGCTGCATCAAACAATGAATTTTACACTGACATACATATTAAGAAAAATAAAAAATAAATTTAAAAATGTTACTGGTTTTCATAAAACAGAGGAAGTTGCAGTAACATTTCCTTATAAATACATTTTACTTTACCCCTGTTTATGTGAAATTTTCTGTCTTGATAGCGAAATTAATTGGATAAGTTTTTAATTTACATTTTTTTACTTTTTTCACCAGCATCTCCTTTTTTCGTCATGTTACTTTTATTTTTTTATTTTTTTTATTTGTGGCAGGCAACCATCTTCGTTAAGAGTTGCAAAGAATTTTGTTGTAATATTTTTGCTACAACCTTGTTGTTTTTACTATCGTTTTTATATTGCCTTGGTTTTATTAAATTGTTTTGTTACAATGTTAACAAAATTTTTCGTAAAATATTGTTTACTGATTACTTGCACACAAATGAATGAGAAAACCTAAAGTGTAAAAGTTTGAAAAGTTTATATGATCAAACAATTGACAGCAGAGATGATAACAAAATGTGTTTCAGCAACATTGAAAGTAAAAAAAAGTTAAAAGAGTTTATATGATTATATAGTTGACAGGAAAATTGGTGGCAAAATGATGCTGCAACATTTAATTCTTTACACACAATTTTTAAGCTAGATGTCATATACTACAGTTGTGAAAAAGATTTACAACTACAGCAACTACCTCAGGTTTGGTGAGGTTAGGATTAACAGGCTGCCAGCTATTGTAAAGCCAGCCCATTTGGGTCCAGTTTGGTCCCGTTGTGTTATCCGGATGTGATACATATCTCAGCAGATTTACATATCACTGGCTTAGAACCAACCCGAAGATGGGATAAAGGAGTCCAATTAACTTACATCACACTCCAACACCTCCGTCAAATCATGAAGCATCGGTCTGCCTAGGTACAATGCCCTTCTATAAGAAAAGGCTGGACACTGAGAGAGGAAGTGCTCAACGCTCTTTACTTCCTCCTCATCTCTGCAACTTCTACAGAAGTCATTAAATGGAAGATTTAACCTCCTCGCGTTCCTATGTGGCAATGTCCCGTCAGGACCACTATAACCGAACGCAACCTCCGTCGGGGCAAGCCCTTAAGGTTAATAGTCCTCCTGTTATCATATCTAGGCTATGTCAGCAACTACCTCGCGGCCTTTTCTCATGATGGACCAGTTGTACGGAGTGAATTATTCACGACTCACCTGCGCCCCCGTGCGGCTGACTACCAACCACACATCAACCATCACAACCGGTTCCTCGCAGTAGAGATATCTGTTGTAAAGGCAACAGACCGTCGGGAGGTTGTTAGTCTCCTAAAAAAAAACCACACACCAAACAATCATCAAGGCTACTAACACCCCCTTCCTGCGCTCTAGATTTCAACCACAGCCAGAACGTTTCAGCCAAGGTAGGCACCTCAACCATGAACAGCCGGGGTTGAAATGTAAGCAAAACCACCCGGGGGCCATGTTGATCCCCGTTCTACCTATTTAAACTCTTGGTAAGGGTTTCAGAGGCCAACACAGCATAAGTCATGCGGCTTCCTAGAGTTTTATTTGGCACAACAAACGAGAGACCCCTTTCCCTCTTTACCCGAAAAACAGAGTTCCCAGACTAGGAATACGTCAAGGCAAAACCTGTTTCCTGGGAGGATGTTATATACTATAAATAAAAATAATTATGACGTTTAGTTTAACTGTTTATATTTTCTAGTGGTGACCAAAATCTCAAAGAGTGAAGAATGTAGCCTAACCAAAATCCGCCCATTGACGGTGCATTTGTTTCTAATATTATCTTGTATTGCGTGTGTATTTTCTGAGCCACAACTTCGATAATTTTGGTTATTGACGAAGGCATTCAAGTGAAAATGCGATTAATCAGAGATTACTTTTCCTCCTGCATAACTTAAAAAATTGTTGTAATAAGTTTTCGCAACTATAACACACTATTCTTTTGTAAAGTACCCCATTTTTTATTAAAGCGAATAAACATATGTAACAACTGCCAAATTACGGAGGTTCCAGTTGAGCAAAATAATAATGACACTAATGGAACACACTTACTGAGATACCCTATAATTCTCATTTTGTCAAGAAATTTGATTAAATTGCAATTTTGTTTTTTTTGTTCTTGTACCGTTAAAGTAATCATCTTTCTTTAGTAATTAACAGTTTGGTACCAAAAAATTCAAAGAAAAACAATTTAAGATTTTTTTTAGTCTAAACAAAAACTATTTTTTTTGAAAAGTGAAGATTTTTCTACAAAACTTTCTGGCATCACTGGCTTAAGCCTGGTAATATGCGTGGGAACGTGATAGAAAAATGTTGCAAAAGCTGTACTGTATTTGCACGTGGAAAAACACATGAAATGTATCTGGCACCATTTATGAAAGCTGTAAAATTTTCATTTTTCTGCTTGGACTAATGTTGAAAAAGTTGTAGGTATTTATTTGAACACAGATTTCTTAAAATGCGATTTTTTACGACTTGATATATTTAAAACTGTGACACAAAAAAAAAAACTCTGGAAACATGATGAAATGTGCTGTTGAGAAAGAAATCAACAAGGTAAAAACTTTAGTAATTCATAACGATTTTTTCTCCGAACTATCATATTTGCCCTGGAATGCTCCATATGAAGCTCAGCAACTTCTCAGTGACAAAAGTCACAGTGGTTCAATATAAGAAATACTGACAATATTAAATTATCGGTGACAAGTGTTGATTTTGCTTTGGTGACTTGTCCTAACTGTCATAAATGATTAAAGTTGATTTTGTCTTGTAGGCGTCCAAGTTTTTGTTAGTCCTAACAGACAATACCATTTAGTTTCTTTAGTGAATGCAGGAAATTTATAGCATACAAAGTCCTCTAGTTCTCACTTTGTAATCTACTCGTTTTAGATTAAACACAAGGGGAACTGCTAAGGACCTACATGAGCTGGACAACTAAAGATACACTTAAGAATCCAATGACCTGCCTACCTTGCTAAGTTTTTCTTTTCAAAGGCAAAAAGACAAAGCTATGCTGATATCATGCATAACTCCTTTTTAAGTCACTTCCCTGCCTTCAAGAGAAATTAATGATATTTTCATCTTCGATATTTTTGTTTACATTTCATTTGACTGTGTTGCGATTATTCATCAATGAAAATGTTATCCACCGATGTTGGTGTAGGCAAAATCATCTACTTATTCGTTTATTTAAGTTTATAGACTATACGTTCTTAGAGACTAAAGAAAAAATATAAAGAAGTACAATTACGTATTTAAGTACAAAACTATTTTTCTTTTTGAAACATCATTAGATTCAGAGATATCTATAATATGATAAAATTTGTTAAATATTTCACATATGCGACAAAAGGTTTCATTGTTAGCATAGACGGTCCTGTAATAATCTAGACTTATTAGTTGATAGTTACTGGTTGCTCTTGTTAGTACACAGAAATTAATTTTGCTCATCACAAACATTGAATCAACTTCCCCACGGATCAATCCAAGGAGGAAAGGAATACTAAGCATAGTTCGATGACTTCAATGTTGGTAATTTAATGAGACCAAGGCTACTTTTATATGATGGCAGCACAAGATCCTAGACTTCGTAGACAGAAAATAAGAAATTGGTTCTCGATAGATTCAATACTATTTATGTGAATGATAAAGTAAGGATCCCATATAATTGATCTGTATTTAAGAATAGGGAATAGGGAAAAGGAAATATATAGTTGCTTTGTAATGTAAGGGTTTGAAAATTCTGTAGACCATCGTTTCTTAAATCCAAGAACTCCACAAGCCTTATTAACAGTTAGCACAATGTGATCTCAAAAACTAAGCTTATGATCAAGGATGAATCTCAAATCTGTAATAGTATTAACTTTTTCACGCATTGTCCCATTAATGTGATAACAATAATTAGAATAGTTGTTTCGATAAAATGACATTTGTTTAAATTTTTTTATGTTAAGGTACATAAAATTAAGTTTGCATCATTCCTCAAGTTTATTGACATCGGCTTGAAGTAGAAGTTGATCTTTGGGCTCGTTTAGGTGTTTAAATAGGTTAACATCATCAGCATACATTAAAATTCTTGAGTGCAAGACAGCAGAGGGCAAAGTAAAAAATGTGTAAGATAAATGTTGAACACTTCTAAGCGATCTGCAGCATGTTGCAGAAAAGTTTTGCTTATACAGGGTGGCCCAGAAAGACCGAAGTGGTGTGAATTGCTTATAACTTTTTATTTAAGAGATATTTTTTTAATTTTTTTTTTTTTTAAATACATTAAATTTATGGGGAATATTTTTGGATTAGTTATTAAAAATGATATCCCGCAAGTGGTGGCCATATTCTGCTTCGCACAAATGTGCTCTTTCCAACACATTTTCCATGACCTTTCGCAAAACTTCCGGTGGTATGTTGTTAGTTTCTTCTCGAATATTGGTTTTTAACTCCTCAATAGTCCTAGGCTTATTAACATAAACTTTTCCTTTTAAATAGCCCCAAAGAAAACAGTCTGGAGCGGTTAAATCCGGGGAACGCGGAGGCCAATTAAAATTGCTGTTACGAGAAATTATTCTTTCACCAAAGATGTCGCGTAAAAGAGTCATTGTGGCCCTCGCAGTGTGCGCTGTGGCTCCATCCTGTTGGAACCATATTTGCGGATGGTTTTCCACGGCTGGCCTTACAAAATTTTGCAACATGGCCCGATATCGATCACCATTGACGGAAATGGCGACACCTTGTTCATTTTAAAAAAAAAAATGGGCCAATGATCCTTTCTGAAGAAACACCGCACCAAACGGTACACTTAACTGGGTGCAATTATCGTTGATGAAGTACTCTCGGGTTTTCCGTAGCCCATATCCTACAGTTTTGCTTGTTAACGAACCCATTTAATTGAAAATGGGCTTCGTCACTCATTATTAAGTTATGAATAAAATTTGGAAAAGTAAATTTCAACAATTTGGGCACGTTGTTCAATTGTGTATTGCTCCATTATAAATTACCAAGTCTTCTTTACAAAATACTGAAAAGAAAAGAAAAAAAAAATTATAATAAAAAAGTTATAAGGAATTCACACCACTTCGGTCTTTCTGGGCCACCCTGTATAAACATATATTTATTTATGTTTATAGTAAAACGAAACCAATGTTTAAAACAAAGAACTAAAAAAGGTAGCATTGTTATTTAAATAATATTAACTTAAAGCATCAAGCTTTGTTTATCTATTTTTTTTTAAGTATAAATGTTGCGGAAACATTTTAATATATGATACTTTAGAGCAGCTGTGCCCAGGCCTATGCACTTGATGCTCAATTGTTTTTGTAAAAGCGCTTAGATATAGGACTATGCTCTTTAATACGCAAATAATGGGTTCATTACTAGCAATGAAGAATACACAAACAACTGTGCCTTATATATTTTTTTGTCGTTCTTCACTGTACACACACAAGGGTAAAGCAACAACACTTTCGCATATTTTGTTAGTAAACATGGACGACAGCGATTATCACTGTGAGTTTTGTTTTTGTAAAATGAATTGCGTTTTACAAGGACAAATATTAAATAAAAATAGTTTTTCCTTAAATGTTTTGGTGCTTACTCTTCCATAAAGAACTTTTGGGCATCACGGCTTTAGAAATTTGATAGCATTTTAATGCAAAAGTATATATATGAACAACAAAATTAAATTAATTCAATTTCTTATTTTGCCATTAAAAATATTTCGTTATTCTTTTTTTTTATTATATAAAATTTTGTTTCATAAAAATCTCTTCCTTAATAAAATTCCTACTGGTTTGTGTGTATGGAGGTCCTTACATATCGTTTGAAGTTTGACTTTGCAAAAAAAAAATGTTATGTATGTGTTTGAAGTCCTTTGCAAACATGCGTGTCATTGAATTTTATATTCATGAGAATTGTTGTATTTTAATTTTTTCCCCAGCAAAGTTTGTATAAGAGATTTAAAAAGTTATAAAATTTAAAGTTAATGCTATTAATAAATTATGCTGGTTATTAAAAAGGCAAGAAACAGAATAAAACAGTTGGGAATTGTTTTGTTTAAAAAAAGTAAAAAAAAAACATAAATCTGATTCTCAAGCAAGAAAACTTTTAAGACAAAGAAAGAAAAAAATATCAATTTAAGGAAATAACGAATGTGTAATTAATAGTGTATGAAATAGGAAAAGTTTGGCAGTTAAAAAGGAATAAATTTTTGGGGAAAATGAATAGTTGCTATAAAGGGTTCAACAAAATTTTGAAAGTGCAGTAAATTTCCGCATATTAAAAACAAAAAATTGGTGTTTAAAGTTGGATAGAAAAATTTCTTTTTTGTTTTTAAAGAATGTGTTTCTTTTAATGTGAAGTGATATTTAGATCTTTTAAGTACTATAATTGTTTTTTTAATTGTGTGTATAAGGAAAACTGTGCAGCGTCAGTTCTTTTCTCAAATATTTTTTAATCAAAAGTTTTGCTTCAAAGTCACAACAATGAATGAAAAGAATAATAATAAAAATAGTTTTATGCCATTATCTCAATTTTGGCATAAGCTTTTTAATAGTTTTAGGTAAAATGTTGATAAGTTATTGCTTTAAAAGTGATAATATTAGGAGCCTAAACGGGTCAAATCACATTAGGACATGTTCTGACACTCGCATGCCATTTGCGATTGTGACTTGAGCTTGCAAGAAAGCTATTCTGTAAATCACAATCGCCAAACTCTTGGCGAGCTCAAATCACAAGAGTATACAAAAGTGAACTGATGAACTAACATTCAACTAAACATTAAGCAAATGATAAAATGACGTACATATTAATTAAGATTTCTGTCCTTTCTACTAGAATAAAATCTAGACGATTTTTCATAAAATTTTTGCTAAATACATGCCATTTAAAAACTATTCTTAAAACGCCAGCGAAACACATTATGTATATCTGGAAATAAACTTTTCTTGACTGCATTTTTAACCCAAAATGCATAATATTGTTAAGAATTTTTATCACATATAACCCAGTGTGCAGCTGTTGATCTGCTTATTATAAAAGTACAACACATTCATACAAACAAGATAAAACTAAAAACATAATACACAAAGAAACAAACATACATGATTTAAAGTACGTAAAATTCCAAGTAAATCAACTGCAATGATGTTGTTGTTGTCCTTGCATTCTTAGTATTTCGTTCCTTATTGTTTTTTGTTGTTACTTGATTATTGTTCGCAACCATGTGTGAGTGCGTATAAGCGTAAATTATGCATGGCTAGAATGATCTTGTTAATTGTAGAAGATGGTAATGAAGTATAAATGGCAGGCAGGAGCTAGTTTATTTTTAAACTTTGTGCAAGACAGTCATAATTCAAAGTAAGCAAGTTTATTTTTAGTTCACATTGCTGCCAAGTGTAAATAAAGTTTTGAATTATTTAAGTACCAGTGTCTATGTAATTATTGCATTTACAATTAAAGAATCCGCGAAAGCGTTTTAAGAGGCAAAAACGTAACTGCTGGCATTTTCAATTTATTTTTTAGTTTATGTGATTTGGTAAAACATGTGTTTTTAGCATTAAAATTATGTCAACTCACAAGCAAAACGGGGAGTCAAAGAACACCTAAAAATAAATTTGCCGTTTTTAAAGCGGATGGCGACTTTAAAACGAGTGTGGGAACATACCTGATTAATTCGCGTTTAATGCAAATATATATAAATTTGATGATACTATCTGTGGTCATTAAAGCTCTCTTTGAGATCATGTTTTTTTCCATTCTTTTCGTGAACAAAGAAAAAATAAAAACTAAAAAAACCAGTTTTAGTTCGATCGCGAGCGAAATGAAAAAGTTTCGGAATCTGAAATTAAATTCTGCTGGCGAATTTCAAATTAAAGTTCGCGAAGTTAAAAATAAAATTCATGAGCACAATTTTACAAACAAGAAGAACAAAGAAAGAAAAAATGTCTAAAATATAAATAAAATAAATAAAACAAAATAAGCATAATGAGAGCCAAGCCAGGACCGATGCGTGAATCACTTCAAAAGATGTGCAGTTTCTTCAAAGCGGGACTCGCACGCTGCCCGAAAAGTGGGAAAAGTAGTGGCCAGTGATGGGTAATACTTTGAATCATAAATGTATAACCAGCCATTGATCGAAAAAAATGATAGTCTAAGCTAGCAACATTTGAAAAATACGGTGGGTGGGCTAGAACTTCCCATTTTAACGTTTCCAAGTATGTATTGACCAATTTCGCAACATGAGGTGGAGCATTGCCATGCTGTGATATCACTTTATCACGTTTTTTGGTGTATTGCGGGTCGCATTAATTGCCTGCGATGGTTTCAGTCAGTTTTAACAACTCATAACACACTATGCTTAGCTGGTTCGCGCAAATACTGAGCACGACCTTATGACCTTGAATAATCAGCTTGGCCGTGGAAGCATGACCGGGATATCCCCATGATTTTCTGCGCTCAGGATTTTCGTCCCCAATTACAATGCGATGCAGAGATTCCTTTAATTTTTGCCTTGGAAGGAGCTGTTCACAAGCAAACAAATGCCGTTCAACATCTCTCGACTTCAACTCATACCGCATACAATTTGCTTGTTGCTGAATCACTACCATGAGGTATTTAAGTAGTGCCTCCAAATCTGCATCTTCGAAAACCCTCTCTCTTCCATCGCCATCGCTAAGTCCTTCGACGTCAAAATCACCATTCTTGAAAATTTTAAACCACTCTCACTAACAGCGGCCGCACTATAAGTATTTGAGAGCATTCGATGATCCTCAGCCACAGATTTTTTCGTATTGAAGCAGAAAATTTAAAACTCCCACAAGTAACGAGAATGCTATTCGTAAACTGACATGTTTAGTCGAGAATAATTTTATGATGCAGACACATATCGATTATGATGCAGACACATATTTCGATGGCGTTATGTTTACAAATACTTAAAACTTATTGTATGGTATCTACCTTCTATTTATTTGTATTGCAATTTGACGGAAGCAAAGTTTTACACCTAATATATGTTCATTATTAATTTCTTTTTAATGCTGTTCATTATCCTACAGTGTAAGCGCAATGTTCCCATTTTGGGAACCATGCCAAGAGATGAAGACGAGGAGGAGACGATCTTTCACCTCCTCGAAACATGCCGGCATTGGAGCCCGATCGCCTAAGGTATGTAGGCGAGCGGAGTTCGGTTAACCTGACCGCGCAAGCTTTATTCATAAGTAGTAGTGGATGGCTAGTGTAGTGTGTAACGCCACACAAGACAGTTTCCCTCTTCACGTCTTAACTTCTAGATTCTATTTTCACTCTATCTTTCCACCACTCTATCCTTCCACCACTCTATTCTACAGGCAAACACAAAGGGAACAAATTTAGGACCCAAGTGAGTTGGAGAGCCTAGAACATACTGGGGAATCCAGTGGCCTGCCACCTATCCTCACTGGAAACTAATTTAATTCTAGCGGCCTGCTTATCTATCCTAACCTAAGAGGTGTTGTATTAATATATATCAGTTGGAGCAGGTGTATACACTGGGCACTGATCAGTTGAAACTAATTTAATTCCAACATTTTAAACATGTGTTTTGACCTATGCGTGTAGTTATTGATAGATGCAAGTCAAAGGTGCACAATTACTACTCCCTCTTTCCTGCTCCTAATAATCAATTTTTCTATTTCCAGTACCATGCACTGCATATTTAAAGGTCTTCTCCTTATTACTAGGCCGAGATAAAAAATATATAATTTTATATAAATTAAATTAAAAAAAAAACATATATTTTTTAGAAAAATTTTATTCAATAAGTCAACGAAATGATCCTTATGTGCAAAGTGTTGACGCAACATTACTTTAGCAACATCTAATAATTATGTTGAGAGCATATTTGGCTCTCATTTTAAAATGTCATACAAAGTGTTTAACTAAAAGACTAAAAGTATGCTTTAATTTTTTTTACACAAACTAAGCTTCAAAGAAGAAGAAAAAAAATGCTTAAAAATAAAGTGTTTTCCAAAAGAAACAAAAAAAATTTAAGCTTAAAAGTCACAACGGAAAGTCAATGCTGGCGTAAATGACACTAAGCTGATATAGAAAGTAAAGAAAAATTCTCAACTCAAATATAAAAGAAAAAATACAACGAAAATGAAAACGTTTGGAAAAAGCATAAACGAAACTAAACCAAATAAGAGAAAAAGAAACAAAAATACAAAACCCAGAATGTCGATGAGAAGCATGCTGGCTGCTTGATTTCATATGGATGGTATGATTTAGAAAGTTCTTGAGTATTTTGTTGCTATTTAATACAAACGTCTTGATGGCCAACACTAGAAACCAAATTGCTAAAAGGATGCCGGCGAAAATGATGATGAAGATGATGATGAGTGTATTTTACACAACGTAAATTTGAAGCTTAGTAAAGGTAGAATAGGAAGATAGAAGTTGAAATTTTTAAGGTAATTTTGCTTTAATGTTTTTGTGGTCTCGTATTATTTTCGTTTATTTAAGAAAACATCTTGAAAAGTACAGTATGATGATTAATTTAAAAGTTCTGATTTAAGTCAATAGCGGCTTTGAGAGAATTTTTTTTTTAATAAATATTTAAATCTTAGCTCAAGCCGTAAAAATCTGTTATTCTTCTATTTTTACCAAATAAATAAATGTCTTTGAAGCGCAGTTTTACCCGCTCAATTTTTCTATAACAAGTTTGTGAATTCTTCTTGTTTTCAACAACTTAAGAATAGCAACCCTTAAGAGCAACTAAACAAATAAAAAAAAAGGAAAAATAAATTTTATTTATATATAACACATATGTATAGAAAAAAGCACAGCTTATTATTTATGTATATTTTCACCTACATTTAAGTTATTTTTATATATAAAACAGCTCCACCTACAACTACACACAAAATTTGTAGCTAAAAAAAAGAAATGAAGAACACTACAGGATAATAAAAATAAATAAGGAAAAAAATAAATAAATAATATCAACAAAAACACTCATACACACACACAACCCTTTTCTTAATAACTAGAGAAAATAACAAACATCAGGGGCGGGTTAAAAATAAAGAGAAGAAAAACAAATAAGTACACAACAAGGTTATTTGGTATTTGTCTACATTCACTCTTCCTTAAGTTTTAAAAAATTTATAACAAATTTTCGCTTTAAATATTGTATATAAACAAAAAAAAAATATGAAAAAGTATGGAGGTGAGTAAGGATGATAGCTACGGAATTTATTTAAAAATGCACAAGTATGTGTTTTATTTCTAACGATGTTTCCTTACATATACTCGTACATACGATATGTATGTATTTTTATTTACCATAGTGGCACATGATATCCGGCTTTTCTTTATTGTGTTTTTCTTGTTGTTGTCTCTAATGTTATTGTTATTTAGTTATTTTTGTTTTGTTTTTGGTATCTGTACCAAACACACTGTTTACAGTTTTCCTAATACGCACACATACACACACACAAGTACACACATATACATAAAAACATAGCACACATGTTACTGTGTGTAGACACATATGTACATTTGTAAGTTTATTGCCGCACACATACACACATTTTATAATTCTGTGCTTTTATGTCTATGAGAAATAGAAAATTTAAGTCAGACTCTTATAAACACACTTGTAAGTTTAAGCATCGTAAAATAAAAAAAAAAAAAATAAAAAAATAAAAAAAAAACAAGTAAGAGTGTAGTATATTCGGCTGGGCCGAATCTAGAATGCCCTCTACGATAGTCACGTATATATAGTACAAACTTTGAACTAAATATGCTGGGATATAAGTATATGGATTGATATCGGGGACAAAAATATTTTTGCTTGTAAGTATACGAATCAGGGGAAAAATATGTTTGCCTGTAATCGTCATTTTCATGGAAAAATCGGGTTTTGGGTACATATGAACCCATATCGGACTTTTTCATTTTCTGTATTTTAGTAACCTCTTTTAATAACCAGAACTGTTTTTAAGCAAAAAAAAAAAAAAAAAAAACATTTTTTCATGGAAAACCCGGTTTAGGCCATATCTCGGGTATATATGGACCGATATCGGAAATTTTCATTTTCTGTCTTTGGGTAACCTCCTTTAATACCCAGAACTGCTTTTAATAAAAAAAAATATATATATTTTTATGGAAAAATCGGTTTAGGCCATATCTCGGGTATATATGGACCGATATCGGAAATTTTAATTGTCAGTATTTATACAACCTCATTTCATTACCAGACCTGATTTTAAGCAAAAAAAGCTTTTAAGTTCGCTTACGCGACATTTTCATATAAAATCGGTTTAGGCTATATCTCGGGTATATATAGACCGATATCGAAAATGTTCATTTTCTGTATTTTAGTAACCTGCTTTTATAACCAGAACTGCTTTTAAACAAAAAAAAAAAAACAAAAAGTTCTTTCACGGAAAAATCGGTTTAGGCTATATCTCGGGTATATATCTCGATATTGGAAATTTTCATTTTCTGTCTTTTGTTAACCTCCATTTAAAGCAAAAAAGTTATATAAGGTTGCGTACGCGACATTTTCTTTAAAAAATCGGTTTAGGCTATATCTCAGATATATACGGGCCAATATCAGCAGCATTTTTTTTGCCTTGTAATGGCCATGCTTAATAATTGTGTGAAGTTTGCAGCAAACCAAACAATATTTTTGTTCAAAAATGTTCATACAAAATTGCAAAATCTAATGGCTTTTTTTCAGAATTTAGGATATATCTCAGCTATATGTAAACCGATTTTGCTGAATTTCAATGCTGATCCAGAATATGTCTATTTTATTGGGCCGCAAATGAAAATTGTAGTAATTACAAACGGAATCACAAACTTATATATATCCTGTACATTTTTGCACAGAGAAAACAGTACCTAATAAACACATAGTAAAATAGAACAAAATGTATAAGATTTCTCCATGGCTTTTTTTCAAGAAGAAATTCTTATTATTTTTATAAGGAAAACCTTTTTGAAAAAATTAATAAGAAAACTTAGGGTTTTTACTAGATACTCGTCTTGTTTTTTTCAAAAATGTTTTCTTCTTGATTTTCTAGGTTTCCTTTTAGTTTTTTTCAAAAAGGTTTTCTTCTTTATTTCATAAGGCTTTCTTTTTGTTTTTTTCAAAAAGGGTTTCTTCTTGATCTTATTAGACTTTCTTTTTGTTTTTTTCAAAAAGGTTTTCTCCTTGATTTTATAAGGCTATCTTTTTGTTTTTTTTTTTTCAAAAAGATTTCCTTTTTGATTTTATAATGCTATCTCTTTGTTTTTTTAAATAATACTTCTTGATTTTGTTTGATATTATTATTGATTTTTTATTGATATATTTACTTAGAAGCTAATATAATACAAGTAATAATAAAAATTAAGTATTATTAACAGTATTTTTTTTACACGAATAACTTTAGTTCATTGTTCAGTAAGTAAAAATATATAAAAAATATAATAAAATATATTTACTTAGAAAGTAATTTAATATAATAATAAAAAGTAAATTTTATTACCAGTATTTTTTTACGCGAATAACTTTAAGTCCATTGTTCAGTATGTAAAAATGGATAGGCGGTCCGTCTATATCGATCAAGTCAATGATGTTAAATGTTTCGGTTTCATTGCCGATCAAATAAGATTGAAATCTTTGTGAAAAATTCAGGTTTATTAATTTCTTTCCAACTATTTTTATATTGTCTTTTTTGCATAAAAAGTCGACTATTTCATAAATATTTAGGGCATCATCTATAGTTACAGTGACTATATAATTAACTTTAAACGTTTTTCCACGAAAAATTATTTTATTCGTTCTCTTATACAAATGAAGATCGGTGAAACTTATTGAATACTTAACTGGTTCAATATTCTGTACTTCTTCACATGTGAAGGGTTACAATAAAATAAAAATAAAAAAGAAAAGTAAAATATACAGTAGAAACCATTTAAAATAGTGGAATTTTTTTATTTAACAAACAGAAGGTTTCCATATAAACGAAAATAAATTTAACTTTATGTCCTTCGACTGTGCTGCTGACTGCTTATATATGTATCTAATTGGGTTCCTGCATACCAGAGATCTGCACGATTACACCGCAACTATAAAAATATCCAAGTATTTATAATACCCTTAAAATAATGATGTGGTGTCGGTGACGTTTGCTTGCAAAATCTTGATACAGGGCGGCTGATCAATTTTGTTACATTAAGAAACTCAAATAACTTTTTGTAAATTTTATGTAATTTAATTTTTGGTAATTCATTTAAAAAATAATTTTCATGAAGTTTTGAAAATAATTAAATTCAAATGGGGTGGTGACACATGTGTGACATCTGATCAAAAAGTTGTTCATTTTTGCCTGGAATAGTGCAGCGGGAATTGTCTCAATTACCGTTCAAATGGATTGCTTTAAATCATAAAAAAATCAGGTGCAGTGAGGACAGGACACCTCTAAGTCCCCATTGACCGTGAAAGTAAGGCCCGACAATAAACCTTGAAGGAATTGCACACCACACTGGGATGCGAAGTGGGCGTAATTGTATCTGACCGAGTATCTGTGGGTTAGAATTACTCCATATTCGACAATTTCGTTTATTAACATTGCCGTTTAAATCAAAATGTGCCTCGTCAGACATAAAAATGAAGTTCAAAACGTTTTCATCCTCTGACACCACTTGAATGATCTTCTCACGAAATTCCAAGCGAATTGGGAAGGGTTCAGCTTGTTTGTTAATTGTATCTTTTATGAAAAAAAAAAATTTAAATCTGCTGTGACTGTCTGCTCCATTTGAGCAGATAAACTCCTTGTAGAAACTCTAGGATTGGATTGTATGGTAGCAGCTATAGAAGCAATAGTTTCCTGCGTCTGAGTTGAGGGATCTCGTTGCGATTGTGTCACGTTCGGCAAAATATTTTGAGAGCCTCATTATAGTCCATCTGCTAGGAGGAGGGTCGCTAAACGTTCGTCAAAGAGAATCTACTGTTTGCTTTCAACAAGAAGGGACAACTTGTCACATAGCCACGCCTGTTATAACAGAATTGAGGCACAAATTTCCCAATAAACTGATTTGAAGAAACTCCACATTCCCAGGTCTCCTGACCTCACTGTACCTGATTTTTTTACAAAAAATCCAACAAATTTGGATGATTTAAAGCAATCCATTCGAACGGTAATTCAGACAGTTCCCGCTGCAATACTCCAGACAATAACTTTTTGATAAGATGTCGTACATGTGTCAACTAGGGTGGAGGCCATTTGAAATCAATTATTTTCAAAACTTAATGAATTACTTTAATAAAAACGTTGTATTTTTGAAATGAATTTCTAAAAAATAAATTACTTAAACTTTACAAAAAGTTATTTGAGTTTCTTTATGTAACAAACATTTAATTTTTCAAAGAAATTTCTAAAAAATAAATTACATAAACTTTACAAAAAGTTATTTGAGTTTCTTACCTGCTGTTCATAGAACACAGACAAGCAACTCATCTAGAAAATTAGTTTGAAAGTTACAAAATTTTTTGAGTAATTTCCATATAAAATTTTTTGGACCAGTGCTCGTCTGTGCTCTATGAACAGCGCATTAATGTAGCGAAATTGATCAGCCACCTTGTATATTGATTTTTTTTCCAATTCACTTTTTTGTGTTATTTAAAAAATTGAAAAGATTTTTATCTTTATTATAAATATTTTGCTGGAAATTTGTATTACAAATTGTATTATGACACCATTAATAAATTTATAAAAATTTTCTGATAGAGTATATGAGTTAAAAGACAACGGATGCTGAAAAAAATAATTAATAATTTTTTATTAAATCACTCACTATCACTCACGAGAGTTTAGTGAAGATATCGTAATAACAATCGTCAACGATTATGTCCCCTCGACGATACTGTGGGGGATATTGTCGCCTACACAATCGTTGACGAGGTAGTGTGGATATTGTCACTTATATGTATTCGTCGACGACATGGTAGAGGAATATGTAGTGTATAAAATCTTCGACGATGCGGTGAGGGAAACTATCGTGTAAGTGGTCTTGCATGATTTCGTGGCCATTTGTTCGAAAATTTCGTCAACGATTTGGTTCAGATGTTGTCAAAATGTCTTCCACGATTTTCTATTGTCTTGTGCTCATCGTTTAAGATGTCTTTAAGACATGGCCAACTGGGAATAACAAGCACACATACACACATACACACACACAATCGCGTTTTCTTACTCCCCACTGCACATTTATTGTTTTTAATTTGTGATTGCAAGTACTCATATATGCGGGTTTTAATAAATAAATCTAGAGTATACAAAATACTTTTTATTTTTTCCATAAGCTTTATTTATTTTGCTTCATATCGAAAAAAAATTAAATAAATAAAGAAAAAAATAATATATCTTATTTCTTTGTAACAAAAATACTTTGATTTTTTGCTATTGTCTGTGTAATAAATAATAAACGGAGAAAAATATAAAAACAAATAATATTTTTTATTATTTATTATAGGAAATTTATGGTCTGAAATTTTTGTTAGAATTAAAAAGAAATAATTGTCGTTGTTTGCAGGCTGGTAGTAAAATTTAAAGGAAGAAAGTGGCTAGAAATATAATGTATTGTTTTTAGTTTATATAAATCAAGGGATTAGTTTGGGTATTGAGAAAAACCAGTTGTTTTTTCAGAAAGGAAGCAAATAATTAATTTACTAAAATAATATTTTGCAGCTGTAAAAAGAAGTTATGACAGAAAATTTTCGATATGTAAAAATTTGTAATAAACATTATATAATTTGTAATATTGTTGTGTGTTTCTTTGTGATACTGATTGCAAAATTATTTGACAACAATTTTTTTAACCTTCATAAAAATGTATATATCGTTAGTCTCACGTAGAAAGGCCCTAACTCGCATTTTCCCTGAATTAAGCTCTTTGAGGGATTCTACTACGTTTCAGACAAGTAAACAATGTCACAGAGATTTAATTATGTAATATCATACATATCGTTCTTACAAGCAATTGAGAAAAAACGAGTTATTTTTAGATGTACCTATTTATACAGTTTTCATTACTATATTATTCTCCTGTAAAACTGCAATTATGTTTGTTAGGGTCTTTCTACATGAGACCAACGATATATAAGTTTGTAATTCCGTTTTTAATTCCCAAAATTTTGTTTCCGAGCGTTTAAAGTATATACATATGTTCTGAATTAGTATTAGTATATAAATGTCAATTAATCGATGTCCATCTGTCTGTCTGCTCGTCTGTAGTCTGTCCGTCCGTTCGTCTGTCGGCCGTGCAAATAACATTTCTGAGAAAACCATTAGACTTAGAAATATTTTTCAGCATTCTGTAACGCAATCAATTTACGAAATTCAATAAAATTTTATCACGTATAGCTCAGATATATCCAAAATTCCAAAAAAAACATTTTTTTGAGCAATATTGTGTGAAAAGTTTGAAAAAATTTGTTTTTTTTATACTTCAAACTTAATCATATTATTTGGCATGGCGATTACAAGGCGAAAAAAGAAAACAAAAATTCCCCGATATTGGTCTATATATATCGGAGAGATAGCCTAAACCAATTTTTCCATGAAAGTGTTCTGTAGGCGAGAATTTAAATTTAAACAATTTTTTCTTGCTTAAAAGTAGTTCTGGTAATAAAAGTAGGTTACCGAAATACGAAAATGAAAATTTCCGATATCATTTCTTATATACGCGAGATATAGTCTAAATCGATTTTTCTATGAAACATTGTTTTTTTCTTAAAAGCAGTTCTGGTCATAAATGGATATTACTGAAATACGGAAAATTAAAATTTCTGATGTCGGTCCTTATGTACCCGAGATATAGTCTTATTCGATTTTCCACGAAAAACATTTTTTTCCACGAACATCAAGAGCACCCGATTCCTAAATATTTATACCGTCCATGAGTATAGATGAAATAGCATTAAAAGCGACCCTGTTTTTGTAACCCCATTGGGAGATTAAGAGAAGATCATTATTCAGTGAGTCATTCATATTTTGGCTTTTGGCAACAATCTCGTATAGGCTGGACCTATAACTAAAAGAGTACGAATGTCGAATGCTATTGTCATCTGCGAAGAGTGGATAGGGTTGGAAGTTTGTTATAGAAAGTCGTTGAGGAAAATAAGAAATAGGGTAGGAGAAAGAGCCTTGCGGCACCCCTGAATTAATCTTGAACTCCTTTGATTGGACCCCGTCTACTTATAACAACTCGTATAGAGCTGTCCCTGAGAAAGCTCAATACAAACCGAGAAAAGTCATTACCGACACCAAAAGCATGCAGTTTGGGTGGCAAATAATTGATGTCTGATCCATTATCATCACTTATTTTGATAGTATATTACAGAATTCACGTTACTTTATTCCGATTTACGACCTTAAGTTATGTTTAAGGCATGTGTATATCAGCATTCGAAATCGTGAGCCCCTAAGTATAAGAAATTATAAACTTTTATTCATTTTGAGTTCCTATTAAAATTTTTTTATATGTTTTTTAACAATTTTGTGAAGTACTTATAAAATTAATAAAACAAATTTCAAAGCTGATAGTACTGAGTGTAAAGCTACGAACACAGGGTTGTCAGTTCTTAAAATATTGCCAGTAAAGTTGTCTGAAAATGTATTACAATCGTGTGAACTGCCAATTTTTAACTTACAACGTTGTCAGAAAAACCATTGTCAATCAATTGTAAGACGACAATGTTGTCAATCATCTGACAATCCTAAAAACACTCTTCGTCGGCATTGCCAGATAATTGGCTGGTATTGTAAGCTCAGTTTTAATTATCAGATGTATAAAATTAATGCACCTGATAAAGGCATCATTGGTAGAAAAAAGTTTGATAGGAACACTGCCAAACAGATAGTTGTTGCTATACATAAGTGGCAATGCTTTTTTTCATCTAACAATCTGTCAACCGTGTGAACTGACAATTTTTGTTGTCAGATGAATTATTTGTCAGACCATAGTCTGACAATGAAATTGTAAGATTTTCTTACGATCGTCTGAACACACAATTTACGTCTGCGGGACAATTTTTCATTGTCACTACATTGTCAGCATGTTGCCAGATCTTACAATATTGTAACATCTGACAACAGTGTGTACATAGCTTTACTGATTGACAGCTGAAATGCCAACTATCAACTAAGAAAATGTGCTTTACATTTGTACTACGTCTGCCAACCTAAAAATTCAACTGATGCGATCTATGAGTGAAATCTTTATTTACTTAGTGGCTAACCCAATTAAATTAGAACTAGTCGACATAAATTTGCAGTTGATAATTTCCCAAGAATTATTCTGACACTTATAAATATTTTAAAACTAAGTATAAAGGCGTAATCGTGTATTTAAGAATAAAATGTTCATCTGTTTATTATTGTCTTCCGCACTGACAAAACCAAGAATATTAAATTGTAGTATAGTGAAGGGCAGAAGTGGGCTTACACTACAATGTAATGATTGATCTTCTTAAGTTACATTTAACAATAGGGTTTTTTACTTTATGTATAACTGTCCTTAATATTAAGAAAATCTTTATCCATATTTGTTCTTTATAATTTTTCTCCTAAAAATATGCTTTAGTTTTTAAAATACATTTTTGGCATTCCTTCGGCTTAAATCCGATTTCATGCTTAACACAAATTTGTTTATACTTTCGAAATATTTATTAAGAAAAATTGTGAAAACTTTTCATCGTTCATAGAAATAATAAAACCACGACAAACAATTACAAAAATATTTTAAAATTACTTTATAAAATTAATTAGAGGTTGTCACTAAGAATGAATTATAAAAACAGGCAACGAAAACTTTGAACTATATATATTAAAAGTATAGCAATTTAGTTTTCTAAAAAAAGGTAAAAACCATTTGCCTTCAAGCAAAGTGAAGGAGAAAAACTTAATAAATAGCGTTTTAACATGAATGTTGGAAAAAGCAGCAGTTTTAATATTTAAGCAGGTATTTTAGAGAAAAGGAGGGAAGTTTGTGTAAAAAACAAAATAATTTTTTATACCAAAAATTGCAATATTTTCTTTAAATACATATTTTTTTAAATCATTTTAATTTACGTACAGCAAAACGTTTTAATTTAATTCAATTAGATACCGTCAATTTTAAAAACTTTACTTGTCAGCGATTTGAGACGTACAGTTCGTTGGCCAGCATTTTAATGACATTTACATTTCTAGCTAAAAAATCACAGTGGAAAGTTGTGTTTTTTTTTCGTACATTAAAAATTCTATTTGTTAAATTATGACTGTCATAAATAAATTTATGTTCATGCCCTTTTTATTATTTTCACTTGAAACACTTTGCATTTTGTTTGCAGTAACGTGGCACATTGTCTGCTTGCGATGTTAATGATTTCACATCAAAATTATTACAGAGCAAAAAACAACAGCTCATAAAAAATGTGTTAATTTAATATAAAACTAATTTATTTTGTAGCTGCAAAGAAATCCATGCATTTATGAATTTTGAAAATCACACACAATATAAAAAAAAAAATCATTAAACATGAAAAATTATTAAAAATGTGTTAAATACGGCATAAATAAAATGACATTAACATTATTTTTAACACTTAAAATATTAAAATTACAAAACAATGCACAAAAAGCATAAACTATAAAAAACAAAAGGCGACAAAAACTATTCATAAAAAATAAATTCATAAACAATAACAATTCTATAAACATTATTTGCAATTTATATCACATTTGTGTTAAAAACTTAAAAAAAAAACAAATAAACACATAAACATAACCGCATTGTTTAACTTAATAAAAAATTAGTAGGCTGGAAAAATAAATAATAAAATTCGACACTAAAAAAAAATCAGTTAAATTCGGGTTGAATGAATGAGAGTTTTTCTGGGATTTTTGTTTTGAAGAATTTTTCTGAGCAGCATATAATTTTCATTTGCTTTAATAAATCTAAAAAAATTCACAAACTTTAGAAATTAAAGAAAAAATAAACAAATCTGGAATTTTTGGCGAATGAACGCGAATTTTTTAAGAGTTTTAATTTTGAACAAAAAAAAAAAACTTGAATTCGACAACGATTTTACAGAAAAATTTTCCATAAAAAATTAAAAATACTATTTAATATTATAGTTACAAAAGAGCCAACAAGCTTTAGAAATTTAAACCTAAAAAATCAGGGATTTTTAGCGAATGCGTAAGAAATTATTAAGAATTCTTTCTTGAGCAAAACAAAAAAAAAGCTAAATTTTTGATGCAAAGCGAAAAATATTATTTAATATAATAATTACAAACAAATCTTAGAAATTTAACCCTAAAAAACGGGGATTTTTGGGGAATGAACAAGAAAATTTTAAGAGTTCTTTTTTGAGAAAAAAAATTAAAAAAAAAAAATAAAGTTTTTGCAGAAAAATTTTCATACAAAGCGAAAAATATTATTTAGTACAATAATGACAACACAGAAAAAATTATAGTAAAAATCAAATCAACAAAATTTTTGTCTGAATAAATAATTTGTATATGCATATACATAAATAACAAAAAAATAACCTTGGATATCATATTTTGTTGTTGTTTGAAAAAATAGTTGTTTTCGATCAATAATTATTTTTGCTAAACTTTTGTTTGAATCCACGAATTCCTTTACAAGTCCACATTCAAACAATTTATTAATTAATTCAACAAATTTCGTCACTGAACACAAAAAAAAATTTTGCAAACTTTAGAATGGCTAATGAACGGGAATTTTTTTTAGAATTCTTGTTATGAACAAAAAATGTAAGAAAAGGACAATAATTTTATAGAAAAAATTTTCTGAGCAGAACATAACTTTGATTTACTTTAGAAGCTATACAAGAATTAATAAATTGAAAAAAAGAAGAAAAATCATGGAATTTTGGCGAATCAACGAGAATTTTTTAAGAGTTCTTGTTTTGAACAAAAGAAAGTTTAAGAAACGGAAATATGTTTGGTAGAAAACATTTCCTTAAAACTAAATAAAATTTATTAAGTACAATAGCTACATAAAAAAGCCTACAACCTTTAAAAATTTTATCCCAAAAAGCAGGGAAATTTGGCGCATTAAAGAGAACTTTTAAGAGTTTTAATTCTAAACAACAAATGCAAGAAACGGGATAAGAAATTTGCAGAAAATTTTTCAAAAAAAGTGAAAAATTTTAATTAATATAATAGTTATAGAAGAGGCAATTACTTTTACAAATTTAGTACCAAAAAAAAGGTAAAAAAAATTGGGAGATTGAACCATACAGAAAAAATTGTAGTAAAAATCAAATCAACAAAATTTTTGCCTGAAAAAATAATTTGCAAAAATAATATGTATATGCATAAATATCAAAAAAATAACTTTGGATATCGTATTTTGTTGTTGTTTAAAAAAATAGTTGTTTTCGAACAATAATTATTTTTACAAAATTTTGGTTTGAATTCACGAATTCCTTTACAGGTCCGCATTCAAACAATTTATTAATTGATTCAGCGAATTTCGTTATTGAACACGAACAAATTTTTTTTCTGTGCAGAATTATTAAGAATTATTATTTTAAGCTAAATCTAGTAACAACTGACAAACACCTTGGAGATAATTTTCCTGAGAAAAAGTTAGTTTTCATTTGCTGTAATAGTTATAAAAAAACTAACGAACTTTAGAAATATAACCTTAAAGTAAATCAGGGAGTTTTGGCCAATGAACGAGAGTTTTTAGGAATTTTTGTGTAAAAAATATGCAAGAAACGAATTAAAGCCTCGTAGAGAATTTTTCCCAGGTAAGGTAAAATATTGTTTTGATTTGCTTTGATAGTGATAAAAGATTAACGATTTTGGATAATTTAACCCTAAAATATGCTGGAATTTTTGGCAAATGAACAAGAATTTTTTAAGAATTCTTGTTATGAACACGAAATGTAGAAACGGACAATTATTTTACAGAAAAGTTTTCCTGGGCAGAATATAATTTTAGTTTGCTTTAGTAGGTATTCATGAATTAACGAACTTAACCTTAAAAAAATCAGGGAAACAACAAGACCTTTTTAAGAGTTGGGAATGAATTCGAATAATTAGGAATTCATGTTTTAAACAAAAATTAGAAGAAACTGCAGATAATTTTTCCTGAGCGGAGTTTAGTTTTCATTTGCCTTAATAGTTATAACAGCACTAACAAGATTTTGAAATTTAACCTTGAAAGAAATCAAGAAATTTCGGCGAATGAAATATAATTTTTTAGGAATTCTTTATTAAAAAAAAAAATGCAATTAGCTGACAATAACATTGTAGATAATTTTTCCCCGGCAGAATATAGTTTTGATTTGCTTTAATAGTTATAAAAGAGGTAACGAACTTTAGAAAGTATAACAAAAGTTTGCAGTTTAGCTTCAATATAGAATTTTTGTTCATAAGCCAATTTAGTTGCGCTGCTTTTTGTATCAACAGAGTGACTTTCGCATCAATGTATAATTAATAATACTTATTTTCGTTATTTCGATAACAATTCGTTATCATCGTCAAGAAAATTAAAAATTATTAAAAATTTTTAAATTGAAAAATTATTGTCAAAATATTTCTATATACAAAAAATTCATACACAAAGAAAAACTCTTAATTCATACTCAAAGAAAAATCCTTAACAATATTATCAAATGTAAAACTTAACAAGTAAGAGTGTGGTATATTCAAATGGGCCGAATCTAAAACACCCTTCACGATACTCATGTATATGTATAGTATATATTACAAATTTGAACTAAATATGCTTGGTTATATATAAACCGATATCGGAATTTTTCAATTTCCGTATTTTAGTACCCTTTCTTTATAACGAGAATTGCTTTTCAGCAACAAAAAAAAAGTGTTAATGCAAAAATCGGTTTAGGCTATATCTCGGGTATATATGGACCGATATCGGAAATTTACATTTTCAATATTTATACAACCTTGTTTTATTACCAGAACTGCTATAAGCAAAAAAGTTGTTTAAGTTCGCTGACGCGGCATTTTCATGAAAAAACCCGGTTTAGGCTATATCTGGCGTATATATGGACCGATATCGGAAATTTCCACTCTCCATATTTATATAACGTTATTTTATTACCAGAAAAAAAAGTTGTTTAAGTTTTCATTTTCATGAAAAGCCCGATTTGGGCTACATCTCGGGTATATATGGACCGATATCTGAAAAGTTTTTTATTTGCCTGTTACTCACCATGCTTAATGACTGTGTGAAGTTTGAAACAATACAAAAAATGTTTAAATTAGAAAACAAAATTGTTTTTTTTCGTTATTTTGAATATATCTCAGCTACATATATGTGAACCGATATAACTGAATTTCAATAGCAAATCCATGAATCGATGAGGTAAAAGAGTGGTGAAAGAAAAAAGTTTCTAAGTCTAATGGTTTTCTCATAAACGGCATTTCAACGGAACTCGCTTAATCAATTTTTCCATTTTTTCTGATTCAGAATGTATATACTTTATAGGGTCGCAAATAAAAACTCTAGAAATTACAAACGGAACTACAAACTTATTTATACCCTTTACATTTTTGTGAACGGTATAAAAAATAGTTACTTAATTTAACATATACTCGTAATTATTTAATTAAGGAAATTTTTTTTTATCAAACTGAGATCTAATTTCTTGTGTGACGACAATCAGGATAGCAATATAGCTATGTTGTGGTCGAAATCCAGATTGTCTATTACTTAACAGGAAGTCTGTATACAAGTAGTAGCTTATTTGCGAGTGAGTTAATCGTTCAAACACTATTGAGAGATAGTGCGAAGGACCAGTTTTGACTGCGATTATCCCCCGTCAAATATATAACGCATATACTCGCGTATTACGCATATACGATTTTATAACAGAGCATAGGTTAGGTTAGGTAGGCAGGAAGCTGCATTCTCCAGAAAGTACCCGGATACTCCAGCCCACTTGGTCCCGAAGGTCGTTCCCTTTGTGATTGTCTGAAAAAATTAGGTTATGATATAACAGAGCATATTTTACACAATTTCTATTTGCTTTAGATTTAATTCTGTAAAAATGTTTGCTGGGTATATTTTCTGCTTAAATTAATGATTGGGCTCGAATGTTGATATTTATGCAGTCGTCTACAACCGATTACTGCTTTAACATTTCCACTGTTAATTTAGTCTCTTTTTTCAACCGCAATTTTTTGTTTTGAGTTTTGTTATAAAAAGCAGATTATAAATTATTTATACAATTAATTAACATAACAAATACATTTTACACATACATATATACATACATATGTATGTAAAAATGTAAGTGTATGTATGAAAAATATAGCAAAAAAAAATTTACAGCAACCTCATTATAAACCATTAAACACATACAAATAGCAAAGTGTTTGTTGGCCACTGATAGTACATTTATAAATAAATACAGAGCACACAAAAACACAATGCAAACTACATTTACATATTGTTAAATAGATTTGTTTGTAAACTAACACATGTATGAGTACATACATACCTCTATTCAACGTAAGTGTATAATAATATGTTTATTTGTTCAAAGTTCATGAACAATTGCACATACGGCTTACAAATTTAAATAGATAATGCTGACTAAATTAATGCTGTTTTAAAACCAGTCCGGATTAAATTAAGTCTTTGATGTTTAACTGATATAAGCAGAAAAAGTTTAATTTCTTTTTTAAATTTTCACAAAAATTTGTGTTTTTCACTCATTTTCCTGCTTAAATAATATCATTAAATTACTTGCTTGTCTTTGATTAAAAACCAGGAGAAAGTTTATTTTGTGTATTTCCTATGTTTCTAGGTTAAATAATAAATTGCGTTCAACGCCTCATGCCCTGCAGCGTGCTTGTCATTTTCACACAACTCTTGTAATAATTTGTAAAATCATACAGATTTTATGAAAAAAAAAAAACTTTTCTGAAAAAAAAACACTCTCGTCCAACTCTAAGGGCTTAATTATTATTTTTTAATTAATAAGTGTTGTTAGAGATTTTTACTTGCATTAACTTTAACTTAATTATGTCAACTAAAACAGCAGATACTTAAAAAGTTTTTATGGCGTACGGAATAAAGGCTGAGTATTATTAGAAAGATTTTCTACTGACACAAATTTAAACTTACATAAGATTTTAGTTTTTGCGTGCAGCAGTAAATTTACAAAATAAATTCTTTATACTGAAAACATTTCTCACGCAAAAAGTTATTTGCTAAATGCTAAGCAAAATTACTAGAAATAGATGTGTTTACACAGCAAAAATTTGGTAAATGAAAGTGGTCGGTAATGAAAACTTTTTATAGAATATTTGTCGTCAAAAAGTTCGAGTATCGAGAATATTTGCCGAATTTGTCAAGAACTATATTTTTTCATTGAATTTTTTTGGTAAATGAAAGTTGTCGGTAATGAAAACTTATTATAGAATATTTGTCGTCAAAAAGTTTGTTGATATTTGTCAAGAACTATATTTGTTGTAGGACATTATTATTTTTTGAACTTTTTTATTTTATTTATTGAATCTACATAAGAAATGTAACGACAATACGTATTCAAGTCTTGATACTAAAAAAAAAATTGTTTTTAAAGTCCTGCCAGTCCTGGATAGAAATTTATTTTTATGCGAGTAATATTTGAGAATTCAGTCATCTGCTTAGAGCTCTAATGGTAGCCAAAGTATCCCTCCTTCTCAGACGGGTATGATCACCAAGGTTAAGAATGTTAACTGCAAGAGGATTTGATGGAGTTAAAGTTTGTGAATATATCTTGTCGCGTACTTCACAAATTCGGATTTTACAAAAGGTACGTTTCGAACTACGTGGATTCGTGAGCAATGGAGCATCTGTAATTCTAGGGAGAATTCTATTTTGAATTCTTTAAATCCCATAATTGAATGACATAGCACCCTATTGGCTTTAGAATCGAGTTGTATAGCAAAAGTTTGCAATCAAACTTCAAGGTCGAATTTCAGGCTATTATCAATTTAACTATAGTTTATTGCCTTTTTTTTAACTATAACTACGTTAGCTGATCATCCACCTTATAGTCCAAATTTAGCTCCTAGTGACTTTTTCCTGTTACCAAACTTGAAAAAATGGCTCGCAGAGGACAGATTCATCTCAAACGAAGAAGTGATTACTAACACTAACACGTATTTTGAGGGGTTTCCTAAATCGTGTTATACAGATGGTATAAAAAGCCGGAATCTCGCTTACTAAGTGTATTGGGCTAAAAGGAGTGTATGTTGAGAAATAAATGGTTTTTGAAAAAATGTTTTTTTCTACTTAGATAGCCCCAATATAAATGCGCCTTCATACACTGAAAGAATTATGCGTCATATATTTAATGAAACTGTTTCATTAAGTATTTTTCATTAATCCAATGAAAACTTTTGACAATATGCATGAAACTTCATATACATATATTATGAAATAGTTCCATCAGAATTGTTTCATTAAGTTTCATAGTTTCATTAAAAAAAATCATTGGATTTATGACTACAACAAAATTTAATTTTTTTTTTAAATTCTTTGAATTTTGGTAAGATATATTAATGGGTATTTATTAATCTTAAGCTACAGTTTAAAAAATTTCAAGTTTTTTTTTATTAAAATGTAGGTTTTACGAGTTTCATAATTCCAATGAAATAGAATTCATTAGATCAATGAAAAATTAATTTCTGGCTACCGAACCTGGGTATGTATGTACATATGTGTATGTACTCAAATCAGCATAATAATAGTTTAAAAAAATTTAAATACCAGTGTATGAAGTCATTTGAATTAATAAATCTGTTTTATTTGGTGAATACTTGTTCAACATTTTCTTTTATCATAATTAGGTGCAATTTCACAAAAGCAAGAAATAGTATTGTTTGTGTAATGAAATAAAGTATCAATGAATAAATGAAATACTTCCATTGATCTTATTACGTACTTTTGTGACCATATTTTATTAATGTGTGTTATGATGTTATTTCATTAAACAAATGTAACCATTTCATTGATTTAATGCAAATTTTTCAGGTGCTTAATGAATAAAAAAATTTGATAAATGAAATAACTTCATTGACCTTATGAAGGAGTTTCATATTTGTAGTGAATATATTACATTAGTACAAAGAATTTATTTCATTAAATAAATGTTACTTTTTCATTAATTTAATGTACAGTTTTCATGTGCTTTATGAAATTGATTCTTTGATCTAGAGAAATTATTTCGCTAATCAGATGATTTGTCTTTCATATTTGAATGAAAATAAGTCATGTTTCTTATTAAAATGTTTCGTTACTTTTATGAAGGTTTTCATTAAAATAATCTAATGAAATTTGTTTGATTATTTCTATGAAAAGTTACAATGGTTGAAAAATAATGAAAAAATTCATAAAAGTAATTTCAAAATTCAGAGAATTTCTGAAAAAAATTTTTTCAGTGTAGTTATTAAAAAAAAAAAAAAACAATGTTGAACCAAAATGTCTGGTCAAAGCTGTTTCACATATATTTTTTTAAAATTTTTGTAAAGCGTTTTTTTATTTATTGACACGTCAAAATGAACTAATATTAATTATTCGAATATTAATACTAAATATAAAATCCAAAAAAGTCCGGGCAATGCTAGACAAGAAGTTTTATTATTCGGAAACAATATCGGTAAAAGCACCCATTGAGCAATCTGATGATGGCAACGGTATCCTTTCTTCTTAGCCGAGTGTGGCCGCCAAAATTAACAGTTTACTGACATACCTTGTCGCCTACTTAGAAAACTCCTCTTTTACCAGCGGAACACTCAGATCGTTATAAATTCGTGAATTTTTTACCTACCATGGAGCTGCAGTAATCGTTCGAAGAATTTGGTTTTGCCGCCTTTGAATTTTTTCAATGTTTGACGCTGAGGCGGTGCCCCATAATTGAATTCCGTGGCACCATATGGGCTTTATAATTGCATTGTATAACAGAAGTTTGCAATCCAACTTCAATGTCGAGTTTCTGCTCATAAGCCAATTTAGTTGCACTGCTTTTAGTTTCAACTGAGTGACTTTAGCTTCAATGTGAGACTCCAGCGTTAGCCTACGGTCCAGGTCAATACCAAGGTACTTGACTTCATTGTGCTGCGGGATAAGTGACATGTTAATTTAGACAGGCGCACATGTTTGCTTACACGGTGTGAATGTGACATGAGTACATTTTAGTTCATTAACTTTCATTTTCCAAAGTTTTAGACATTTCTCTAATATTGAAATATATTCCTGTAAATTTCGTGCAGATAATTAGTGGTTTTCATAAACGTTCGAAAACACTCTGTGATCTGCAAAAGTTGAGGTGTGGATTCCGCATCACGTTGACATTTCTGAGGCGTAAATCAAATATAATGTGGGTCCTAGAATATTACCTCGCGGAACACCTGCCTTGATTGGCTGAGTTGGGCTTATAAAATCGTTTTCAATGATAACAGATTTCCGCCCCAAATTAGTAGCTTTCTAGAAGCTTTTTGTGCATCAACGTGCCACACTTTATCAAAAGCTTGAGAAATGTCAATGAATACAGCTGAACAATACTTTTTGGCTTCAAAAGTCTATCTTATAATATTGACTAGTGTATGCGTTTGTTCTATGTTGCTGGTCTTGGCCTGAAATCCAAATTGATGATCAGGGTTGCATTCCACATTGTTCAATATTGGACTCAACTTCGACATTAACAATTTTTCGAATAGTTTTGAAATTGTTGGTAAAAGACTTATTGATCTATAATTCTACTTTAGCCGGATCCTTCCCTGGCTTGGGTATCATAGTAATTATTGAGACCTTCCACTCTGCAGGATAATACTCAAGGCGTAAAATAGCGTTAAAAATAAAAAGTATAACTCTTCTATTTACACGAGGTAACTGCTTAAACATTTTACCAGCAATTTGGTCAATACCTGGGGCTTTCCTGGGGTTTGTAACATCAATATCCTCAGGAGTTCTCTAGGCAATATTCTCTGTACGATGAGTACTCAAATATTTTTTGAATTTTAGCCAATTAACTCCAGTGACAGTCAATGCTAAATCACTAAACGGGGAGCTAATCCATTGGGGAAACAGAACAGAGATTATAGTGGGTGAGTGATCCGATGAAAAATCTAATGAAGGCTCCGCATGCATCTACTCTAAAGGAATATTTTTGCAACTCCAAGGTTCCAGCTATTAACCTTTCGGTCAATAAGTTGAAATTACATCTAAACTCATTTTGAAAATAGTGTTAAAAAGCAAACGGCCTTTCAGGGAAATTATAGTCATCAGCTGCTAAAAACCGCGGACCAAGTGATTTAAAACAAGTAAGAGTGTAGTATATTCGGCTGGGCCGAATCTAAAATACCCTTCACGATAGTCACGAATATGTATAGTATATTAAAAATGTGACCTAAATATGCTCGGTTATATATGAACCGATATCGGAATTTTCTATTTTCTGTATTTTAGTAACCTTCTTTTATAACGAGAATTGCTTTTCAGCAAAAAAAAAAAAAAATTTTTTTAATGGAAAAATCGGTTTAGGCTATATCTCGACTATATATGGACCGATATCGAAAATTTTAATTTTCCATATTTATATAACCTTATATCATTACCAGAACTGCTTTTGAGCACAACAAATTGTTTAAGTTCGCTTACGCGATATTTTCATGAAAAACCCGATTTAGGCTATATCTCGGGTATATATGGACCGATATCAGAAATTTTAATTTTCTCTATTTTCGTAACCTTCTTTCATAACAAGAACTGCTTTTCAGCAAAAAAAAAAAATGTTATTGGAAAAATCGGTTCAGGCTATATCTCGAGTATATATGGACCGATATCGGATATTTTCTTTTTCCATATTTATATGACCCTTTTTCATTACCAGAACTGTTTTTAAGCAAAAAAAGATGTCTAAGTTCACTTACGCGACATTTTCATTAAAACCGCAGTTTAGGCTATATCTCGGGTATATATGGACCGATATCGGAAATATTCATTTTCCATACCTATATAACCTTATTTTGCTATTAGAACTGCTTTTAAGCAAAAAAAGTTGCTTTAGTTCGCTTACGCCGCGTATTCATGAAAAACCCGGTTTAGGCTATATCTCGGGTATATAGGGACCGATATCGAAAACTTTCATTTTTCATATTTATGTAACCTAATTTCATTACCAGAACTGCTTTTGAGCACAAAAAAGTTGTTTAAGTTCGCTTACGCGGCATTTTCATGAAAACCCCGGTCTAGGCTATATCTCGGGTATATATGGACCGATATCGAAAATTTTCATTTTTCATATTTATATGACCCTATTCCATTACCAGAACTGCTTTTGAGCACAAAAAAGTTGTTTAAGTTCGCTTACGCGACATTTTCATGAAAAACCCGATTTGGGCTATATCTCGGGTATATATGGACCGATATCGGAAATTTTCATTTTTCGTATTTATGTAATCTTATTTCATTATCAGAACTGCTTTTGAGCAAAAAAAAAGTTGTTTAAGATCGCTTACGCGACATTTTCATGAAAAACCCGATTTGGGCTATATCTCGGGTACATATGGACCGATATTGGAAATTTTCATTTTTCATATTTATGTAACCTAATTTCATTACCAGAACTGCTTTTGAGCACAAAAAAGTTGTTTAAGTTCGCTTACGCGGCATTTTCATGAAAACCCCGGTATAGGCTATATCTCTGGTATATATAGACCGATATCGACAATTTTCATTTTCCATACTTATATAACTTTATTTCATTACTAGAACTGCTTTTGAGCAAAAAAAAGTTTTTTAAGATCGCTTATGCGACATTTTCATGAAAAACCCGATTTGGGCTATATCTCGGGTACATATGGACCGATATCGGAAATTTTCATTTTCCATATTTATGTAACCTAATTTTATTACCAGAAGCGCTTTTGAGCACAAAAAAGTTGTTTAAGTTCGCTTACGCGGCATTTTCATGAAAACCCCGGTCTAGGCTATATCTCGGGTATATATGGACCGATATCGAAAATTTTCATTTTTCATATTTATATAACCCTATTTCATTACCAGAACTGCTTTTGAGCACAAAAAAGTTGTTTAAGTTCGCTTACGCGACATTTTCATGAAAAACCCGATTTGGGCTATATCTCGGGTATATATGGACCGACATCGAAAATTTTCATTTTTCATATTTATGTAACCTAATTTCATTACCAGAACTGCTTTTGAGCACAAAAAAGTTGTTTAAGTTCGCTTACGCGGCATTTTCATGAAAACCCCGGTATAGGCTATATTTCGGGTATATATGGACCGATATCGGAAATTTTCATTTTCCATATTTATGTAACCTAATTTCATTACCAGAACTGCTTTTGGGCACAAAAAAGTTGTTTAAGTTCGCTTACGCGGCATTTTCATGAAAACCCCGGTCTAGGCTATATCTCGGGTATATATGGACCGATATCGAAAATTTTCATTTTTCATATTTATTTAACCCTATTTGATTACCAGAACTGCTTTTGAGCACAAAAAACTTGTTTAAGTTCGCTTACGCGACATTTTCATGGAAACCCCGGTTTGAGCTATATCTCGGGTATATATGGACCGATATCGGAAATTTTCATTTTCCATATTTATGTAACTTAATTTTATTACCAGAACTGCTTTTGAGCAAAAAAAAGTTATTTAGCTTCGCCTGTGCGACATTTTCATTAAAATCCGATTTGGGCTATATCTCGGGTATATATGGACCGATATCTGAAAAAAAAATTTTTGGTCTTTTAGTCACCATGCTTAATAAGTGTGTGAAGTTTGAAGCAAAACGAACAACTTTTGTTTTCAAAAATTTTCATACAAAAATGCAAAAAAAAATGGTTTTTTTCGGAATTTTGAATATATCTCAGCTATACGTGGACCGATATTACTGAATTTCAATAGCAAACCCATGAATCTATGGGGTAAAAGAATGGTGAAAGAAAAAAGTTTCTAAGTCTTATGGTTTTCTCAGAAACGGTATTTCAACAGCGGACAGACGGACAGACGGACATCGCTTAATCGACTTTTCCATTAATTCTGATTCAGAATATATGTATATACTTTATAGGGTCGCAAAAAAAAACTGTAGAAATTACAAACGGAATCACAAACTTATATATACCCTTTACATTTTTGTGAAGGGTATAAAAATTTGAATATTAATATTTATTTACTGATAATCGAGGCGGAGAATAAATTAAGGAAATAACAATTTTTTCATGGAAATGTTCTAGGCATATAATTGTTGCTTGGAGATACTTCTCACGTGTCTCATTCAGTAAATAGTGCTTGATTCTGTACCTCATATCTGTAACGTTAGTGAGAAGTTTTCGTATCGAAAACTATGACACAAAAAATTCCAATGTTTCCCGATTAGTGAGAAAATAGTGTTTCTGTATTTCAAAGCGAAAACAGACAACACTAGCTCTATTTTTATTGGAATATTTCCATGAAGCAATTGTCAAAAAACAATAAATAAACAAATAAGAACAAAAATTAGACGTACAATGACAAAAATTAGCATTGAAATAAAATATAAGAAATATATTAAAATCAATATTTAAATTAAGAAAAGTAATAAAAAAACTTAGCGAGATATATTTAATTTTGTAATTTATTGCAAACGACTAATCTGTGGCGACGACAAACGTCCAATGGTAATTGGTTTAACGTTTTATGGCTGGTGCTGCTGCAGATGGTATTTCGCAGGCTGCCATCTACCCCATGGTAGTATTAAAGACACGTTCAGCTTTACGCCAGTCTATATAAAGACATTTTGGATGCAGCGAAAAAAAATAAAAGAAGGTTCTCGTTGCTTTTATTATGCTAACATTTCAAATGTGTTGATCAATATACCATGTGCGGACATTGATTTCGTCATTTATGAGACTCTGAAGCAGAAATATTCAAGTGATATTACTAGCCCGCTGTGATTTCTCAACATTAGGTGATGCGTGTTCGTTTCCTTTGGCGCTAGTGCGAACTCGACTACAAGCTCAAGGTAAATATTTTAGTGACTTCTACACATTAGGTTTAACTTATTTGTATTGTTTTCCGACATACAGTTGTACTTAAATCGAACTAAACAGAATATGGATAGCATACCATTAAAACAAGCTGGTACTGGCAATGAAGGCAATATGTGAATTATGCGTTTAAAAAGTTCAAATGAAATAAAAAAAGATAAAAGTTAAAACAAGCCAATTTGATTGTTTTATTTAGCAAAGAAAATACTATAAAAAGATTCACTGTGCTGCATTAACAGAGACTAAATATTCCTTATAATGCTGTTTTTTCACTTGACCCTTGCTAAGACCCTAAAAGATTATTTCAATTTAAAAATCTTAATAGTTAACACAAATTTTTGTACATATTTATCAAATTGCGAATACAATCTTGTCGGGTACTTTCTTTACAGTTGCCTTTACTTTGCTTCTGTAGTGGCGGTAGACTTAATTGCAGCTTGTGTTGTAAGTTCGTTTTTTCGTCAAACGCTCAAGTTTTACAGCTTTCTTACTTTTATTGTTATTAAATAAATTATAAATATTACTTTAAACACACTGCATTTAAAAAAATAAATAAAAAGGTTACCTTTTCTGTACTTTTGAGATCCATTTCAACACTTTATTTTCGTTTTTCTCTATTTCCGCACTGTTTTTATTTGTGAAATATTTTGACAGCTGCTTCTCACAAAACTTTATTACAGAAACATATTTACTACCAACTTTCCAATAATTTATGACAAAAAGCTCAATTGACATATAGTTTTCACAAAAAGGAATTGTAGAAACACTTGTGTGTGAGAAATGACTTTTTGTTTCAATTTACATCATTTTTCTTTCAATTCCCTTGTTTCATGTGAAAAATTTCTCGATGCGAGAAATACAGAAACGAGGTACTGGTTTCTATTAAAATTTGTAAGCCTCCACAAGATCTTGCACGGGGATCTTTAGTTTCAAATATAACAATATAATATTATCAGCAATGACCATATAGTTCAAAAATAACAATTTGCCTTAAAATATTGTAGCATAAACCATATAGTTTTTTTGTGGTCTATGCCGATTAGCCTGAAATGATTGACCACCCAGGGTGACAACAGTCGCAGCGCTATTGCTAGCATACGGCCACAAAAGTTAGAAAAATTAATCAAAATTAGATCTGATGATTAGACTGTGTCCCAGCTAGCCATGTCGATCATATGGTAGAAGTCATATCGAAATTGAAATGCTGGAAGTTTATCTCTCGATTTACTTTATTCGATTTCATATCATCTTTTTTGTATTCAATTTCACCTATGCTATACACCATTAAAACACACCTTAATTGTAAGTTCTTTTTAAAGCTTCTGCTGATTAAAGATTTAATTAAAATTTCAATTTACCCCTGAACTTACAACTGGTAAGAAAATTTAAATTAAAAAATTTTTTTTTTCTTAAATTTTTATTATTTTATAATGTGGTGGACTTAACTGGCATTTCATTAATTCGCCAGCAAAACGTTACACTCAACGCTTTCCCTTTTGCATCTTCATTTGTGTGTTTCAAAAGTGCAATGAAAATATAAAATTTTCTTTAACAGAAATATCTTAAAAATCTTCAACGACCAAGCTGCAATATCGCTAATTAAAATTTTAAAAATTTATAAAGGTGTCACTAGGTAGACTGAGAAATTAAAAAAAGGTGAAGAAACTGAAGAAATAAAAGTAAAATACTCATTTTAACACTTATTTATTGAAACATTTATAACTTCACTCGCCACTTTATCATACCAGCAGCATCACAAACTAACGAACTTGCATATGTTGCTTAAGATAAAATAACTTATTGTATTTATTGTTAAGGCAAACAAATTTAAACTACTTTTTACATTTCATTTTAATGGCAAGTCTACGGATACAATTAAAACAAGTAAAATAATCATGCTCATGCATGTACAAACATGTCAATGAACGTATGCACAACTGTAGCAACAACAACTGCAGCTACAACTACAACAACTACATTAAATAGACACGGAGATGCTACATTGATTTTACACAAAATATGCACATACACACATACATACGTACATGTATTAGTAAGCAAGAGTGTGTTTGTGTATTGGTATTTAAGTGTGTTTGTTAGCTAGTGATAACGTGTATAAGTTTATTTGTATATGTAAATTTGTTCAATGTGTCGCTGATTTCTCTGCCAAAACAGTTAATTGCCATTATAACGATTTTTTTTCTTTTTTTAACTGCTGAGATTGCGGAAACTCAAGAGAAATGAAATTGTAAAATGTGTCTGCTTTAGTTTTGCTCCTCAACTGTAAACTGCAGCCGAAGCAGCAACATTAAAAACAACAAAAGCAACATCATTGCAAAAAAATAATAATAACAATAAAAAAAAAACAACGTACGTTTACTTAACAAACATATCCTTGCACACATACACATGTGTTCTTACACATCCCGGCAAGCCAGCAGCGGCAGCAAGTGGAAAGCAAAAAAGAAACATCATATAAATGTTTAACTGTTTTAAGTGTTTGGTTGCAAAGGGAAGCGAAGAAAATAGTCATTATTATTGCATATTATTACTGTGAATATCCTTTACATTTACCAGCATACATACACTAACGTACGTACACACACACACATACACATACACCAACAAAATACTCGCCCATCTACAAACACTTTAAGATGATGATAATAATGAGCCTGATTCGCGATAATAACGATAATGTTATTCGCATTCTCATACAATCGTTCTTTAAACTGTTCACTCTGTTCGGTCGTTCAGTCTTACTTTTCATTCACTCATTCATGTTGATTATGCTGATGACTATTGTTAAGTAATTTTTAAAGGCTTTCGTTGTCTTTTTATTATTTATTTGAAAAAAATGTTTATTAAATGTATTTTAAATGAAATGGAAAATAAGACTATAATTTTTAGTACTGCTTATATTTTGTATTTTGCTGCATAAAAGCAAATTCTTTGATTTACGTAAAAGGAATTGTATTTTAAGTGGGTTAATAATTTATGCTGGAAACAATCAAAGAAAGTAGTGAAATTCTTTAGAATCCTTTCGCTACACATATATTGTTGTTGATGTATAGCATATTTTTGTAGCCTTGCTCATAATACATATATTATGTTTATTAAAGGCTTATTTGATAAACTTTACATAGCAATAAGTCATTAATAAAAATAAAATAAAACTTGTTTTCGCCGTTTTTTTTCGGAAATTCGAAGCTTTATTTTCAAGAACTGGTTATACGTTTACGATTCAAAATATTGTTTATTACTGATCACTATTTTCTCACATTTTTTGAGCAGCGTACGAGTCCCGTGCTGAAAAACTTGTTCTTCTTTTGAAGCGATACACGAATCAATCCAGTTTTTTGGTTCTACAGAGTGCTGTTCAGCCAGGCCGTATGCCATTGATCGAAATAAGTGATCGTCCGAGGCATCAACGTCTGGAGAATACGATGGTTGATTGTCTTGATCATTTTCGCAACATGTGTTGGAACATTGTCATGCTATATGTGCGGGGCACACGGGGGTTAGGGGGTTAATAATAAACAAAATAATAGGATTTACCGTTGTCCAGAAGCGGGAGTCTTGGTTGACGTCAAGAAATTGCTGATACCTGTTGGTGAACTTGCTGGAGCTGCTGCGTCGTGTAGTGATGATGTATAGTGAGACAGGTGGCCAGTGTAGACAAACGACTTCGGTTAGCGGTCTCTCGTAGACGTCGGTATGCTTTCGCTTGTCTGGGTTCTGGTGGTTTTTCCTTTTGTGATTCTTCCTTTTGATGTGGGCGAGAATGACTGTTGTATATAAAATAAAAATCGATTTCTTTTGGGTTTTCGTTTATTATGTACTCTCAGTTTCTTTTGAAATGTTCACTTTAATACAATTTAAGTTCAAAGAAACATACTTTAATAGATCTGGTTCTTTTTTATGAAAATTTTAACTTTAAAAATTGAAGTTCACCTTAAATCTATCACCACCTTTTGATGTTGTTCGTTTTACAGGTCAAAAAAGAATGAAGATAGCCGCCAAGCAAGAAGAAGTTCGAACCCTTGTTGTTCGAACTCAACGAACTTTTTCTTCTCTTTTTCGTTGAGTACGCACTGCGAAGGGCTGACACACTTGGCTTAAATTGACTGGGTTGCCAAACGTGAACACTATAAAATTACTTTATCATGTCTCTCGTTGTATTGCGGTCGTTTGTCTTGCAATTCTGGGCTCAAACGCTTTAATTGCATTCGATAACGATCGCTTGTGATTGCTTCAGTCGGTTTTAGCAACTCATATTACGCTACGCCGAGCTTGTCCCACCAAATACTGATCATGATCTTAGAACCGTGAGTATTCGGTTCGACCATCGATGTGGAAGCATGGCCGGGATATCCGCATGATTTTCTGCTCTTGGGCATATCGTAAATAAGCAAACAAACGCTGTTCGACATCTCTCGGCTTCATCTCCAATTTTCTTGTTTCTGAGTCATTCCCGTGACTTTCAGGCACTTCGAAGTATCTTTTGCATCACTCTTAATTATCTTGCCAATTCTTATTGCGCTTGATCAAGTAATGCGTGCAATTCTGCATCTTCGAAAACCGTCTAACTCTCACCGCTATGCTGGTCTTCGACGTCAAAATCAACGTTCTTGAAGCGTTGATACCACTCTCGGCACGTTCTTTCACTAGCAGCGGCCATTGATATTTGAGAGCATTCGATGAGCTCCATCCAGCAGCAGATTTCTTCATATTAAGCAGAAATTATTTCTTATTTTTGCAGCTAAAGTTCGTTTTATTTTATATAAAAAATTCAACAGTATTTTTTTTTTCAGTATATCGATAACAATTTTTTATCATCGTCAGGAAAATTAATATGTTATTAAAAAATTTTCAAAAATTTTAAAAACTTTTAATAACGTATTAATTTTCCTGATGATGATAACAAATTGTTATCGAAATATTGAAAATAAATACTGTTTAGTACCTTACTTTCACCAAATTGTCGATAAGCAATTAAGTAAAAATCCTTCCGCTTAAAAAATGTCTCCACAGCAAACACGCATAGCTGTCTCTACAACTGCAACATCATGGCTGACAAACAGTCGATAATTCAAACGGTGCAACCCTCCGCCCGCCCCGTTTATTATTTTTCGAATAATCATGTACAAAAATGTAAATTTGCTACCAGATATCGTTTATAAAAATTATTAAAGTGGTGCTATGCAAAATTTTCATTCCATTAATGAAACCTTTCTTGGTATTAACGAAAGAATGGTGAACGAAATAGTTTCATCCATATGATAAATAGTTGTACTTTCAGTGTATACCAACACTTATGTAAAATATATAGAACGATTTGGTTTGATGTTTAAATATCATTTTGTGCTTGAGTTTTTTATTTTAAGCAGCAACAGCTGATCGCTTTGCTTTGATTCGAATTCCTCGAAGTTTAGTTTCTTCCATTCGTTTCGTCTTCCTTCCGCTTTTTCAATTACGATTGCAATTCTTTCGTTTCTGTTCCCTTGTATTCTCTTTGTCTCCTTCCCGCTCTTTTGCATTTTAATATATGAGTATTAATAGCGTGTGTTTATTTTAAATCACAGATGACAACCAGCATCGAGTGGTGGTGCGTCTTGTAAAGTCAATATACCAGTTAAATTTATAGAAACATACTCACACTTGCTTGCTTGTGTATTAGTTCAAGTGTGTATGCGAGTTCACGTTAAAATATTGTACATGGATAGTGATATTAGCAAATGACATACTTAAATACCAATTTGTGTTTGTATGCATGCAGGAACATACACACACAAACATACATTGACAATAACGTTGACTTAAGTTATTAAGTATGTGTAACATACTAAAATACAAACCACCACAAATTAATGCACATGCATACATACATACATAAAAGGGCAATACATACGCATTACTAGCAACTATGTTGTAGAATATGAAAGAAAAAATCATGATGATGCTGCAGCTGTTATAATGTTTGAGGTACAAGCATTGTTGCCGAGTTATAGGAACGTGAATGTAAATGGGAAATGAACGAGCAAATGAATGAAATGAATGAAGGAATGAAAGGATGAGGTCGAGAGGATGAATTTCTGTATGAGAATGATGACGATGAAAATGATGATATTAGAAAAAATTACAATGGTGATGCTGAAGATGTTATTGTTAGTTATTGCTGTTGATATTGGTGTAGACGCAAATGTTGTTGTTGTTGTTGTTGCTGCTGCTGTCACTGTGCAATACACACATGGAGTTAAAATTTTAGGTTATAAATGTCAGACACATATTTTAGGTAAATAAATTGATACCACATACAAGTACAATGCAGAGTTAATATTGCTGCTACCAATACAAGCACACACAGCCACTAATAGAACAAAACTATGTTTACATTTTATAGCAACATACCTACATACACATAGACATATACATAAGAGTATGTATGCCAGCTTTTCTATGCATAAATGATCATGTCCTTACACATAAACTTATTCAGGCATAAATACGCTCTTGTAATACATAAACAATTTTAAGTGTTTTCATCTAGATGTTAACATTATTTTGTGAATGACTCATTTACTTTAAGTGGCAATATTTTTCAAAATGTTCTATAGCCATCTCTTATTACACATATACTTATATTGCATATATTTTTTAAATTGTTCTAACCCCATTCCTGCTAAATAAAACTGAAGTACTCTCATTATTATCGTTACTGCTTCTAACATTATTAGAACTATGTAAGATGTTATAAGGAGACAATAAACTTTCGAAAGGATTTGTATATAGATTTAGTAATAAGAAGCAAATATTGTTAATAATAAAATTATTCAAATTTATAAACAATAAGCAATGAGTTAAGTAAGAGTGGGATGAACTGATTTATGCACTAAATATTTTGCATAATTTTTTTATATATTGTACCAGTACTCAGGGTTTAACCCTTACATATGCAGTGCATTGTGCCAGAACTAGAAAAATAGGTTGTGAGGAGGGGGAAAGTGTTTGTGAACATTTGACTTGAACTTTCCAACGTTATAACAGGCAGGAAACACATCTGTAGGCAACTTAGTCCATAGGCGAAGCGTATGGCTGAAAACCGAATTCTCTCTGTAATGCGTTATATGAGTCCCCGGGTAATCGACCACAACTGTTTGAGCCCTAGACGATGCATGCGTATTATGTATAAATGTGCGAGTTTCGGGAACAAGGTTCCTAATCTTGTCAGAGCAAAATCCATTATACCAACGATGGCATAGAGTAACGCACCCTACACTGCGTCGATGCTCCAGTGACTCAATAGAGTTGGATACTTTACTGTCACCGATAAGCTTCTTCGCCCTCTCCTGCACACGGTCGAGTAACCACAAAATAAACCTTGGGACACTGGCCAAAATATGAGAGTTGTGTTCCATTTCCGGTCGGATATAGGTGGTATAAATAGTAAGGAGATCGGACGGAGTGAAGTACATTTTACGCTGTCCTGCTTCAAATGCAATAAGCTTAAGTGTTTTTTCTGGGAATGAATTTCAGAAGGACAATAAAAAATGGTTTTTTTGTTTGTTTCTTCTTTCACCGTTGTCCGCGTTTTCTTTATATGCACAATATTGATTTCTTCTGAATGTACTTCATTACCTTGTAGCGTGGAAGGTGTTGGACTAAATTTTGCTAATCTGAGCAGTGTCGAAGGTATATACACTGGGCACTGATCAGTTTTAAATAATTTACTTCCAACATTTTAAATGCTGCAATAGATTTTGTTTTAGTCTTTCGTGTTGTTATTGTTTAAGTTAAACCTCCACGAACACTACTCCCTCTTTCCTACCTCATCATAACCTATTTTCCTAGTTCCAGTACAATGCACTGCATATGTAGGAGTCATCCCCTGAGTACTGGTCCAAGATAAAAAAAAAAAATCACTCTCCCGTCCTTTTTATACTCTCCACAAAAATGTAAAGGGTATATATAAGTTTGCAATTCCGTTTGTAATTTCTACAATTTTCATTTCCAACCCTATAAAGTATATATAATCGGAATCATTATTGATAGAAAAGTAGACTAAACGACGTCCGTCTGTCCGCCGTTGCAATGCCGTTTCTGAGAAAACCATTAGACTTAGAAACGTTTTTCTTTCACAATTCCGTTACTCAATCGATTCATGGGTTTGCTAATGAAGTTTAGTAAAACCGGTTCACATAATCGTATAGCTGGGTTATACCCAAAACTCCGAAACAAACATTTTCTTTGCAATTTTGTAGGAAATTTTTTTAAAAATATTCTTTCATTTGCTTCAAACTTAAAATAATTATTTAGTAGCGATTGCAAGGCAAAACAAAAAATTTTTCCGATATCGGTCAATATATGTATATCTGAGATATAGCCAAAACTGATTTTACCATGAAGCAATTTTTTTTTTGCTTTAAAGCAATTCTGATAACAAAGGGAGGACACTTAAATACAGAAAATGCAAATTTACGATATCGGTCCATGTATACCCGCGATATAGCCAAAATCAATTTTTCATTGAAACAATTTTTTTTTGCTTTAAAGCAATTCTGGTTATAAAAGGACTTCGGTAAAATCCAGAAAATGATAGTATCCGATATCGGTCCATATATACCCGAGATATAGCCAAAACTGATTTTTTCATGAAATTAATGTCTTTTGCTTATAAGCAGTTCTGGCAATAAAAGGAGGTCACTTAAATACAGCAAAGGAAAATATTCGATATCGGTCCATATATACCAGAGATATAGCCTACTCGGATTTTTTCATGAAACATTTTTCTTTGCTTCAAAGCAATTCTTGTAATAAAAGAAGGTTACTAAGATACGGAAAATGAAGATTTTCGAAATTTGTCTATATATACTCGAGCTATAACCTAAGCTCCAGATATAGCCTAAACCGATTTATGCATGAGAATGTCGCGTAAGCGAAATCAATCAATTTTTTTCCTTAACCGCACTTCTGGTAATAAAAGCAGTTAACTAAAAGTCAGAAAATATACGATATCAGTCTATATATACCCGAGATATAACCTAACCCGAGTTTTACCATGAAGATTTCCAAGAAAGATTGATTGACATGGCAATTACAAGGCAAACAAACTTTTTCCCCGACATCGGTCCATATATATCCCAGCATATTTGGCTCAAAATTGAATTATATACTATATATTTACGTGGCTATTTTGAAGCGTATTTTAGATTCGGCCCACTCGAATAAACGACCCTCTTACTTGTTTATACTTGTATTCGCAAAAATGTAATACTATACCCCTGACTTATGTTTCAATGCAATTTATTATTCCAACAAACAATGTTCTTTCACTAATGGAAAAGTGGTGAAGGTTTTTGTTTTATAATTTTGGATGTGATAACTTCTTACTAAAGTTACAGAAACGACAAGATACATGAACGGGCTTGAGTTTCACCCGAATCCTCTAAAACTTTAACATTCTTAACTTTGGAGGCCAAACTGGACTGAGAGCATTGAAAAGGTGATTTACCAATACAATACACGCAAAAGCAATTTTTTGTCTAGCATTGGCTGGATCTAAGTAAATAATGGTTTTCAATATTAATTAATTTGTTTTCTATATTAATTAATTAATTTTTGGTTTTTAAGATTATGGTTATTGTTAGTTCTTTTAGAGAAGATACAATAAATAATTAAAATTAAAAAAAAAGTTGAAGAAACGAATTAATGCTGCGCAGAAAAAATTGTAGTAAAAATAAAATCAACAAAATTTTTGTCTGAAAAATATTTTGTATTCATATACATAAATATCAAAAAAATAACTTTGGATGTCGTATTTTGTTGTTGTTTAAAAATATAGTTGTTTTCGATCAATAATTATTTTTACTAAACTTTTGTTTGAATCCACGAATTCCTTTGCAGGTCCGCATTCAAACAATTTATTAATTGATTCAACGAATTTCATTATTGAACACGAAAAAATTTTTTTTCTGTGATGTAGTTTGTTATTTATAGAAAAAAACGAAAAATTGTCATAAGCAAATTTCTTGAAAAATATTATTGTACTTAATAATTTTTCCCAGCAACATTTTTAGTTATATCTTTCTTTAGTTTTCATGTTATTTGACTGCCCGGAAAAAATTACGGTCTGCTTTTAAACAGGTCGGCAAACGAAAATTGCCGCAACATCGCTCATTCTAATCTTATTGTAGTTTTTTTTTTAAATCTAAACTTTAGCTTGAGGCAGTCAAAAGATATGATAATCGTAAGAAAAATATCATTTGTTAAATAATTAATTAACTGTAAGCAAGTTGGGACGAGGAAATGTGATTTAGGGCAAAAATCGATTTAGAATATATTTCTGGCTTCCATCCGTAGCAACATTTTAATACCGCATCAAGAGAGGTGGTCTAGTGTGGTCACTTGTCGAATATCAAGGCTAACCTGACCCAGATACGATAACAGGAGGACTATTATCCTTAGAGGTCTGACCCGACGGAGGTTGCGTTCTGCTGTGGTGGTCGTGAAGGGTGATTGCCTTATAGGATCGCAGACAAAGAAGTTAAATTTTTAATTTTATGACTTCTGTAGAAGTTGCAGGGACAAGAAAGAAGTAGAGAGTGTTGAGCACTTCCTTTGTCGGTGTCCAGCTCTTTCCTACGTAACGGTTTTGCATCTAGGCAGGCCGATGATGCACGATTTGTCGCAGCTATCGAAATATGATGTAAATATATTGGACTTCTTTATACGAGCCTCGAGTTGGTTCTAAGCCAGTGATATTTAAATCTGCCGAGATATATATCACACCCAGGCAACACAACAGGACCAAATTATATCCAAAAGGGCTGGCTTTTCAATGGCTGTTAGCCATTTAAATTTAACCTGTCCGTAGCATCCAGGGAACCGCTTTAACAAAACAGTTTTGTAACACATGACATTGAAACAGCTTATCAGCTGAATATGTTTGCTGGGTGTATTTTTTTAGTGAGTCATGTGCTTTTTATGGTATTTAGTTCATTTTCCTGTCTGCAAAGCAAACATCAAAAAGGCATATCCTTTGCATGACATGCTACTTTCTTTCTACTATTTTGGCTTTTTAACGCATTTATCAGTTTTTATTTATAATATTTACATTATGACACCCACCTTCATTGTCAAATTTAACATTTTATATTCATGTTTTTGAGTTCTTTTTTTGATTTGAGTTTTTGATAAATTTTGATATATTTTTCTTAATGAAAATTTAATTTTGGTTTTTGGCCATTAAGTTTATAAATGCAATTAAAAACAAAAGTTTTACAAGTTTATACTTTGATCCTGTCGGGTGTTTTCTATAAACGAATGACTGACTGTTCAGATATTTGTTGGAAATCATTTGGTCTGTTTTGTTAATGTTCACATGCGTTTGTTTTACTTTTATGTCAAATTAACTAAAATATATTAAGCGAAAATCTAATATTTTATATGAAATTATACAAATTTCTTTGTGTAGTTCGTTTGTGTTTCAGTTCGTTTTTATTGTTTTCTGTTGCGGGTGAATATGAAAATGTTTGTCTGACTGACTGGCGGTATGTGATGGACGATGACATTGGACGCTATTATTATGTTGATGTCTGAGTGGTTATTGTTCGCTTCAATAAATGAGTAAATTTCTGTGTATTATTTGTTTGATATTTTTTCTGAGCGTGTTTATTGTTTCGAGTTGTTGTGCTGTCTATTATTGGTTTATATGTGGGTTCAACAACAAATAATATTTGTTTGTATGTGTTGTTACCACCAAAAGTCATTTAAACATATCAAAATGGGAATTTTTACACATGTTTTTCCTGTTCTGTGTTTTTTTTCATTCCCTTTCTTCTATTTCTGTATAATTTTATTTAGCAAAGGGAGACATAATTTGATATAAATTAAATAGTAAAATAATTGCTATTTAGTTTGGGGTTAACTTGGGGTCACTTTTAAATTTAAGGTGAATTGGTGATATTACTTTTTCTGCAGAATATATTTTATAGATAAATATTTTGTAAAAGGTTTTTGTTATTGATAATTTTCTTTGAGTAGCCGAGAAAATTTGCATAAAAGGTGTTTATTATTAGTAAATTTTCTACAGAAAACTATCGCTATCGATTATATTTCTATTGAAAATATATGTTATCGATATATTCTCTACATATGTATTAAGATTTTTGTTATTCAAGTAGGAGTTACGATTCACAATTCTCATCAACCCCGTTACATGAGCCATGGTTAAAGTGCCGTCAGCGCAATATAGTGTCGATACGCCACATATATTAGCAGTATGTACGTGTATATACATATCACTCCACAAATTTTTTAAGAGTGTTTTATTGCTCAAAAGATTGCTAAACAATACTTTTTTAACATACATCTAAAGCAAATCTAAAGCAAATTTATGTTATCGATAAATTTTCACTCAAAATTTGTTATCGATTTTATTTTAATAGAAGAAGTTTATCGCTTTAATTATATTTTCTGTAGCATAATCTGATATAAATTAAATAACAAAAAAATTGTTAATGAGTTTGGGGTTGTCTCGGGTTATATTAAAAAAAGTAAATTAGTGATGTTATTACTCCGGTAACACATATTTTATCGATAAATATTTTGTAAAACGTCTTGTATCGATAATTTTCTTTATGCACTCAACCAATTTCACATAAACAAATTTTACTATTGATAAATATTGTACAAAAAAATTTTTGTTATCGATTATATATCTATAGAAGATCTATTTTATCAGTAAATTCACCACAAATATTTCAAGTAATTATTATTATTATTCATCAGGTTTCTAAAGAATAAATTTTTTCTAAAGCAATGAGCAGTGTAGCGACTGCAAAACAGCTAGTTGTCCCCCGGCTTTAGCGTATTCAATTATTTTTTCCTGTCTTCTTTGATCAAGAGTTATTGATCTCGGTAATTATTGTTATAATTAAAAAATAAAAATATTTCTTTTCTTTAGCCAGGATTTAACTTGAGCCAGACGAAGTATACCATCATATAATATTAGAAGCAATTAAAAAATTAAATGTTGCTGATAAAATTTCAACAGCAGTTTTTTATCGATAAGATTTTAATAGAAATTGATAGAGCAAACGTTAAAGAATACTTTTTAGATATATTTTCTGTACGATCTTTTGTTATCAATTAATTTTCTATAGGACTTCGTTCTTATATGTAAATACGCCTAAGAAAATACTATATCGATAACGTACCATAAAAAGCTTTTGCCATCGATAAATTTTCTGTGGATAAGTTTGTTAAGGCAATACTTTTTACTGAAAATTTTTAACATAACGTTTTTTGTTCAATAAATTTTCAATACTATTTGTTATTTGTACTCGTAGGTGTTTTTTTATCGTTAAAAAGATAAAAATTCTTATTAATAAATTAGTAAGTATTTATAAAAAACTTTTTAATAGTATATGATTATTTGTCCTATTATTTACATTAATATACATGCCTTAACAAATTTATTTATTTAGAATAGTTCTGTTATCAATAAAGTGTTTGCAGAAAATATTTTTATCGATAAATCTATTAAACAAATATTATTAAGAATATATATTACTTGAAATGTGGTTTATCGATAAATTAGTTTTAGAAAATTGTATATTTCATAGATATTGTATAGAAGATTTCCCATTAAATATAAATAATAAACTTATCAAAAAAAATTTTTTTTCGATAAATAACACATGACAAAAATATTTGTTATCGATTAACTTATTATATAAATGTTTGTGTCGATTAATTTTATATGGAAAATTTCTGTTATCAATAGACTCCCCCTTGAAAATAAATAACAGGGGTTTAAAGAAAATGTCGTCTATCTATAACAAATGATTATACAGTATGTGAAGTTTTTCGAACATAGTTGTTATCGATTAAATAAAAAAAAAAAAAAAAAAAAATTCCATGGAAAATTAAATTTTCCATAGAAGTTATATAATTCCATAGAAAATTTTTGCTATCATTAAGCTTTCAATTAAAAATTTTTTCTATTAATTAATTTAGTAGGCCAAATGTATATCATCGATAACTTTTCTATATAGAATATATGCTTAAAAAAATTTTACACAAAATTTTTGTCATTGATATTTTTTTGACAAATAATTGTAACTGAGAAATTATTTACAATAAATATTTGTTATCGATAAACTTTAATAAAATGTGGTTAATGATTTATATTCTGTAGAAAATATTTGGTATTGATAAATTTTCAATAGAAAATTTTTATCACAAATTTTCAATAGAAAATTTTTATCATAAATTTTGTATCCGTATCAAAACTTTTTGTTATCGATAAATTTTCTTTAGTGAATATTTTTCGTCGATAAATTTTCAGTACAAAATTAAGCGAATAAAAAATATTTTAATAAAAAATTTTTGTCATCAAAAATTTTTTTTGTTAACATTTTATGGTATCGATAACTTTTGTTTAAGTCTTTTATGGTTATTAAAATTTTTAAAAACATTTTTTGTTATCGATAAATTTTCTTCCTCGAATATTTGTCATCGTTAAACTATCGTTAGAGTTTTAAGCGAATAAAAAATATTTTATACAAAATTCTTATTATCGATAAAGTTTTTTGGTAATATTTGTTGTTATAGATAGCTTCTGTAGAATATTTTATGGTTATTAAAAATTTTAAAATAAGTTTCGCAATCAATCAATTATTTATTTCCTTAGAACTTATGTTGAGAAAATAATTTCTTTATATATGAACACGTCTCTAGCTGATAATTTGTCAAAAATTTCACATACAATTTACCTGGAAATACCAGACAGTATGAGAATGTGTTAACGAATTGTTGATATGTTTTCTGTTATTTTTTATATTATTTTCCGTTCCACAGCTATGCTTTAGTTTATAATGTTTTTTTTTAAAAAACTTTAGGTCATTGTTCTGGATTTTTGTTCTTTGTTTGTTTTTCTTGTGCGTCCACAGGCTTTTAGTTACCGCTTACTTACTTCCAATGACCTTTATTGTAGAGACCTGCTCAATATATTTATTCTAAGTGCACAAGTTGTGGCTTATTTTTTACTTAAATATACAGATAATGTTGTTTGCCGAGGAAGGGAATGGAAGATGGTACAAGTTTATATGTTATCATATGTATATGTCCTTTAAGATATCCTTTACATTTAGCTTATTCGGTATTCTTTTAAGGTTTTACGGTTTACTCCTCTATGGAAAACACGTGCTTTGGCTTTTTATCATGAAGGGGAAGATAAAGAAAAAATTTAAAACTGTTTCAATGAGAGTTTAAACATGTGTGTGTGTGTGTGTGTGTGTGTGTTAGAAGATGCATGTCATAGGACTATTGTAGGTTGCTGTAGCATTTTTTCCATTCTCTTATTTCAGCCTGAGACTACACGTAGTTTGATGCTTGCTCAAGTCTAGTCAAGTTTTTTTTCTGTACAAAATACTAAGTAACATTTCATCTTTTAGCTTTTCTTCTTATGATTCTTCAGCCTTTTTCAACATTCGTACATGTATCTTGTGCCATAAGCACACTTATAAACATTAACATGTTTATAAACTTACACATAACTGCTCATACATTATTATTGAGCAGTTTGTTATAAAATTATATTTGTTTGCACGACTGCCTGGTATGAATTTGTGTTTGTGAGCAAGAATATATAAATATAAATACTAAAGCAAATACATACATACATATATATGTATGTATGTATATAGACATGTGTTTGTAGATATAAAAATAAAAGGTTGTCAAGTTAAAGTTAAGTAAGGAAAGTTTCTTTCTCTGTATCAAGAGCTATAGAGGTTAAAATATTAAAGTCTTAAGTTAAGAGTGTTTGAAATGGTACAACAAAATTTTTTTCCAACTTAAGCCGAGACACAAAAAAAAAAGAATTTTTTATATAATAGAAAAGAACTCTCAAACACTGCTTTCGTTTACCACAAATCTTAGTAGAAATCTTGATTTAAATTTGAAAAAGATTAATATCTAAGCAGCTTTTTAATAGCCCCTGAGTTTATGCTACAATTTGTTATCTAACTTTATTTTGTTTATCTTCAAAGCAAAGATCTTATTACGTATCTATCATATATAATAAAATAAACTTGAGTCTTTCCAGATAGTAAGACATAGGAACACTTTAGCTACTGCCAATATTGATAAGGCCTTGAAATAGTCTGCATTAGTTGCAGATACGACTTTTGAAAGGTTATGTAATGGTGTTCAGAAAGAGGGCAGAAAGAGAATACCTGTTTTATTTCAGTGGTTCATGAGGGTGATAAAAATATTATAAGCTTCGTCGGGGGATCCTCCATTGTTGGAACATAAAATTCGAAATTTATTAGAAAAGGAGTGCTTGAATATAAGCAAAGATATTCAAAATATGTACTTTCCACATTGGAAAGAGAACTGGGACCTAATCACCGCATTCGATAACGAGCATAAAACACGATATTTAATGAATTGTATCGTAACAATATAAAAGCATTATACCTTCTTTTTGTATTCGTTCCATATGTTTCCTGGTCATAAATTACGATCTGATACGCATATATACGTATCGTAATGTTATTCGATATAATAGCTAGGGACTATACCACTGAACTTAATATAATTTTAAATCAACTTTAAATGAATATTGCCTTTTGCAAAAAATACGCTGAATAATGTATAGAGATTGAAGTTTATTTACTTAAATTCTCTCATATAGACAGCTGGAATTCTGAATAACAAAAAGTCTTGTGTTATATCCCTATTAAAGCATTTGAAAATTGACAAGTGTATTAAACGGTTTTTAAATATTTATTTCTCTTCTGACAGCTGAGTCTTATTCACTATACTAGCTTCTAATATTGATACCAACAAAAAAATTATAAACTGTTTGTTTCTTCTGTTTCCCAGCCGATGATTAGAGTAGCTTTTATGAAAAGTCGATATATAGACAGCTGGGAAACATAGAAAACAAGCTGTTTATAATTTTTTTAATGGAATCACTATTAGAAGCTAATATAGTGATTAAAACTTAGTTGTTTGAATGTTTTCTCTCTAATTTTTGGTACTTTCAAAAAACAAATCGTAGCAACCAACAACCGTTTAAGTGGTATAAGGTAAGGTGGAGACGTGTATAAACGAAAGAAACTTGTTTTTTGTATTTTAACAGGTATTATTAAAACATTTTTGTTTTTATATTCTCAATAATGTATTTAGATTGTTGGGATATAAAGTTCAATGTTTGAGAATATCTTTCAAAAATTTTTAAACCCTACTGATGATTAGAGTAGCTCCTATGAAATTTCGACATATAGCCAGCTGGAAAACATAGAAAACAAGCTGTTTTTAAAATTTTCTGATTGGATATCTCTTCTTCTTAGATATTGGCAAAAATAATAGCAATCCAAAAGATTAAAGGAACCATTGGTGGTAATAACTTAAGACCTATTTTTTTGTTTTTCGTTGTAGGAAAAATATTTGAAAGAATGGTTCAAGTTGAAAAGATTCAGTGTGTTAATAATACATACATTCCTTAGAGGTAGCCAGCGAATGATACTATTGCAAAATAATGTGTTAAAATTACAAAACATACTCTTCACTAGATACATCTACTTTGACATATTAAGTCATTATTTGAACATGGCGATGTCACCAAAGGCAAGTACTTACCATTTTCACTTAGGAACAACTAATTCAAAATGTCATTACAAAAAAGTAATGAAAAAAACTAATTGGTTACTAGTTGGTGCCGATAAAAACTATCGAAACGGCAGAAGATGTTTTCTAAAAATTAATGAAATATCATGAATTACTTTATAGAATATAAAAAAAGGCATGACTTTAAATCATTATATAAAAGCAACTTTTACAAACAACATATTTTTAATAAGGTATTTTTTGGTGCGTGTACCTTTTTAAAAACTCTTTCTGATGAAAGTACTACTTATATATAATATTAAAAAAAAAATTATAAACAGCTTGTTTTTTTACGGCTCCCAGCTCTTGATATGTTGTTGTTTCATAGGAGCTATCCTAATCACCAGTAGACTTTTAGTAGAATTTTTTGAGAAACATAGAAAACAAGCTTATATGTTTATGTTTATAATTTTTTGATTAGTATCAATGTCAAAAGCTAATATAGTGAATAAAACTTAATTATTTGAATATTTATTTATTTATTTATTTATTTAGTGACTATACAGTTCAAAATAAATTTGTAAAGTATTAGATGCACAGCAGGTGGTGTCGTCCAATCTATTGAAATCTTGAATGGCTTCAACGTTGTTGACAATGAGTTCGACGTCTTCTATCCGGTCTGGATGCGGGTTCACAGAGTGAAAACTTACACGGTCTTTGGACCAAACTGACGCAGTTGGCTCGATGTTGTTGCTAACAGGAACGAACTGTTAACCAATCAAGTACACGGTTAACGCACGAGTTGCTTTCACTAAGAAATGATACACGTCTTTTTTTTTGTTTTTATTGAGGCTTTATTTTATAATTATTATAAAAAGAATTTCCAATACTTAAGGAATTAAACTTAACACTTTTAAAACACCTTTTGTCAGAAAACACGACACAATTTAATTTTGTGCTTGAAATAATGTTGATGCTCTCGCTGTTGCCAAAAGAATGAATAGAATAAATGCCAATTGGCTTTGCGTCGAGCTTTTGCTGTCAGAAAAATGTACAAACCATGTTCGTTAAGTTCTGACGGCAAAGGGTTGCCAGACGGGTGTCGATTGATTGGTTGCCAGCTTGAACAAATTATTTGAATATGTTTCTTAAAACCTTTTTCCATAAAAATTAATTTTTTACGTCACGAAATTAAGTACGGAACTGGTTTTTAGTACTGCAATTTATTATTTTAAAAATTTATAGTTAATACATTTGAACGCACATGACAGCGCATATTTAACACTTTAATGACATGAATAGTAGAATTGCTATAACAGCAAACTTTTATAAAAAGAAATATTGATTTACTACATTTTAAAAAATTTTTAAAACCATTTTACCAAGTTTTCGCTGGTTAGTTTGGGTTTAAATCCCCATTCTGCGGTTGATGTTCTTTTAAAATTTCACACTAATTTTATTCAAAATTAAAGGTACGATCGACACATTGTAGCGGAAAAGGCTTTTGATAAGGCATTCTATCACGACATTATATTTCAAATGATAAATATTGGATTTAATCCATCAATTGCTAAACTTTTCCAAAGCTTTTTTACCAGCAGACAATTTTGTGTTAAAGCTGGCAATAAGTTATATAACCAAAAAGCGTTTCTTGTAGAACAACTCAAGGCTGAGTATTGACACTCCATCTTTATATAATGTTTATTATAATAATTCGCAGACTATCCTCTATGGTGCTGACTCCCATCTGTATGCGCATAACAAATCGTCTCACGAGGCATTCCAACTTGTTTCTTAACCTTGACAAGGTTGATGAATTTTATACTTAGTGGGGAATTAAAATAAACGTTGCGAAGCGCCCTGCAATACGCTTACAAAATGCTTCTGAAAAATATAAGTGTACAGTTGTTCTACAGAGGCAAAATCTTACAATAACATTTAAGATACAATGAAATACAATTTAAGATACCTTAGAGTTCATTTTAACAAGCTGATAAAGTTTAATATTCACAACATAGTCAAAGCCTCAATTGTGCGTTTGGTAAATTATTTAAAACAAAATTCTTGCCAGTCAAATGTTTGAAATTGTTGTTTTTGTTTATGAAAATATTTCTTAAACAACTGCTCAACAAACATAAAAGTGAAACTAATATAAGCGTGTTGAAAAGCTGGTTATACATTTTTGATTCAAAGTAGTGTCGCTACGTTCTTATATTTTTCGGGCAGCGTACGAATCCCGCATTGAAAAAACTTGTCACTTTTGAAGCGATCCACGAATCGATAAAAATTTTTACTTTTACATAAGATTGAAAGTGCTGGTCAGCCAGACCAGGTTGTCATAGATCGAAACAAGTGATAGTCCGATGAGGAAAAGTCTGGAGCACCCACTAGGATTCAAACTCAGTACCATGTAAACATGACGGCACAGAGCTTATCAACATACATACATACGTACGTTGATAAATAATAAAAAATAACTGGTTTTTCAGTGACAGCAAACTACAGTACAAATAACTGGGATTATATCAAATTGCATATGTGATCAATATGAGACAAATATAGATGAAAAAATAAATAAGAGTTCAGTGGCTGAGTTGGTTAAGCAGCCGTATTAAAAATACAGCATGTTTACATGGTACTGAGTTCGAATCCTAGTGGGTGCTGATGAGCAGTGCAGCGACTGCGAAACAGCTAGTTGTCCCCCGGCTTTAGTGTATTCAATTATTTTTTCCTGTCTTCTTTGATCGAGAGTTATTGATCGCTGCAACTATTGTTATAATTGAAAACAAAAATATTTCTTGGTTATAGCCAGTATTGAACTTGAGCCCGACGAATGATATCTTCATATATAATTTTAGAAATATTTTGGTAATATTTATTTTGCGTATATTTTTGCTGAAAATATATAAAGTAAATATTTTTTTCTTATAACATTATTATTCCTACTTCCCTGCTTTTTCAAATAAAAGATAAACGAAATTTTAACAAGTTTTCGTAATTTCTACCAACAAAATACATGTAATGTTTTGTGGTGTTGTATTTATTTTAATTCTGCCACAACCTGCTAAAGCTGTCTTGGATAAATGGTACTAACAGGAAAGTGTTAAGAAAATTGGAGAATGATAGATAGAATCAGACGATGAATGTCCGCTTAATCTACTTAACGAGAGATCCTGGTTTAAACAAAGCGATGTAATAAGTATTTCATTAAATTAAAGTGGTTTTGATTAACAAGAGTGGTTTTGATTAAGCAAGTAGATAACTTAGCATGAATTAGTGGCTAAAGAAACAATAATGTATGTTTGGTTAAATTTTCAATTAAATTAATTCTTTGATAGTTTTTAAAAGGTAAAATTCTAACAATATATTACAGATTGCCAATTTAAATACTAATCTCGATAAGACGCGAGGACTATAAAAAATTATTTATTGTTATTTTCTCACCAAAACTGATTGAGATTGGCACTAACCCAACATTTAAGTAGAAACTCTTTTTTACATTCTTACAAAAACTTAATTTTGGTTATTGAATGATATGAATTATTGATTGAATATGAGAATTTTGCTCATAACATTTTCCATTAGAATTATCTTAGATTTGCTTAAATTACTTCCACCTTATTTAAACCTAATAATAATTTGTTACACGCTGAACGCACATGTTCTTGGGATTGCAAGTTGTATACACGTTGGTGTTCTATTTTCTCATTTGTATTTTATATTTATTTATTTATTTTCTGCTTATTTGTATTTTGCCATTTCTAACACATTATTGAAAGCATCTATATCGATTTTCATATCCTCTGGCGCACATATGAATGTTTAGAAAAAGTGTGTTCATATTTTCGTTATAGTCGTTTGCTAAAAGAAAATACACAAAATGAAAAATAACACAATATATAAAATTATATTAGGTCCTGTTATTTTGCCTCAACCTCATATCTCTTTTATTTTTCGCATTTAAGCTAAGTTAAGGAAAGAAGGAAATTGTTTACGTTTATCTGGGGAGAAAAATCTCTTGAATGAAAAATAGAAAAAATCCCAACTACTTTAAGCGTTATAACGTCACCTAATGCAAACGCTTACAAACACATTCACCTTTGACATGCTCAACAACTAACACCCTCCTTAACTCAAGTTCTGAAAAGCTTTTCGCCTTTAACATGCTTACTCATTTTCTTTCCTTGGCATTGTAAGTAGGTCTATGCACGTTTAGTCAATCCACAGTAATGTGTCTAGAGATGCAAACGTACTGGCAAACATTTTAGAAATTTTCTTATTGCTGCTTAAGTACATATCACTTGCATATCTTTAAGATGTAATCAGCATTTAGGCGTGATAGAACAGCTCTAGTGTTATAAATGTGATAAAAAAGATTCTTAATGGCGAAAAATGTGGAAAATGTTGTATAAAAAATAGTACTTTTCAAGAGATTGCTGGGTTACTTTTCTGATTTATAAGGCAATTTATTGAGAAAATAATATTTAATTCTAGATTAAAATAAAGTTAATTTTCTTAGAAAAAATATGTACTCGTATATAACGTGTATATGTATAAAGTGGGATAAGAATGGAGAAAAAGGTTGGTAAACACAAAAAAAGATAAATCAGTAAAAGTATTTTAGTTATGCTGCTAAAGTAGTTAAAGACGTATGAGCGATGCTTTGGAGGTAAATAAATACATATTTAGTTCCTGCTCAGTAGAGATTTGGTGTGATAGAGGAAACGAAACGAATGAGTAATATTATATAAGAAAGTATATAGCAGTGTTGGAGAATTTAACTTTTGAAAGAGTACCGAGCTATAACTGGAAGAAAGCGTTTTTGCACTAAATGATACTTTTTCTTAAAAAACATTATTTAGGAAAATTAAAGTTGAGAGTCCATATCACGTGTTACAAGCGCTGCACTTTTCTAAGCTCAAGTTACATGCAACGCTTTTTATGTGATAAGTTTTTTGTTGTGTTTGAAGAATTTTTTAAATAAAAACATTTTTTTAACACAAAAGCATAAAACAACAATCGACGGCACACATATTATTGGCGATAACTTTAAAAATTAAAATGGATTGTGATCTGCGGCTATCAAAAACAACTGACAGTTTTTATAATGCCTATGACGTGTCGTGCGCGTCTATGCGTTCTATGCTTCGGGATGTGTAACTTGTCTCATACAATTGCACTGATCCTACTTTTTTTGACAGGCACTTAGAACGCATTAACGCGTATAACACGTGGTATGGAAATTCAGTTTAAGAGGACAAAATAAAATGGTTTCGTGTCTTAATGAAAAGGCACGATTAAACATGAAAAATTCATCCCGATTTTTGCTAACCCATTTTACTCAGGTCAAAATGATGAGAGAGATAGATAGTGGACATGTTTGCCATGGAAAAACGAGACAAATAGTGACACCACGCAATTAGATGGAGATGCTTCGTTTAAGCGCGTGCGAATGAAACAGACACAGTCGACATGCCAAGCAAATGGCTACACTCCCATTGTAATACCAATTAATAAGCTTAGCTCATTTGTTCATTCGTAAAATAATAATAAAGTTGGAAGAACTACGTAATTAAGCTTGACGAGTAAGTTGGGAAAGTAGTTTCAGACAAAAAATTCGTTGTGTTGTGAATCTGGATTTTGTCTGACTGATTAGATGGATGACCTAATGAGAAGGTAAGCACGTGCCGAGGGCTGAATGGTATGATGGTGTATAAATATTTCATATCGGTGACGGTGTATAAATATTTTTTAACAAAGATTTCTTTTGAAACAATAGTTTGAGTAAAGCAAAATTTAACAAAGATAGTTTGAAATTGAATTAAAATTTGTAAGAAAACTTTCAAATATACGAGTATGTTTAATTTGTATGTAATTAATTGCTTAAAACAAGAAAGTTTACAAATCAATTATAAATAATACCTCTATTTTGTTACTTTTTTTTGGCTTTAAAAACGTTTTTGAGGATTCCTCACTTGCAAATGAAATAACGACTCATTAATTTTATTTACACTTCTTACCACTGTGCATAAGCACACTAGACTTGCTTACTTTTATGACTGTTTTGCACAACGTTTAAATACAAAATGACGCAGACTTGCCTGCTATTCTTCTTTATCACCTTCTATAACCATCATGAAGTTTCTAGCCCTTCATAATTCTATACTCAAATGTACAAACATAGTTCTTATGCATATACGCACACATGCTTGTGAACAGTAAGCAAGTAACAACAACAAAACAATAAGAAACGAAATACCAAGAATGCAAGAACAAGAACAACATCATTTGGAGTTGATTTGCGTGGAATTTTGCGTACTTTATATTATGTATGTTTTTAGTTTTATCTTAGTTGTATGAATGTGCTGCACATTTTTAACAAGCCAATCAACGGCTGCACTCTGGGTTAGATGTGACACAAATTCGTAACAATATATTTAAGAGAGTTTTCTTAAAAATAAATATACCTGGCTTCAAAAAACAATGTGTCAGACAATAACAGCCACGCAAGACCTGTTGGAGCCACAAGAAGTTGAAAAATTGCTTTTCATCGGATGGTCTGTGAAATATTACATACCTATTCAATTGCTTAAAAACTGCCTTTGGCCCATAGTAGAAGAATTATATTTGGATTGCTATTGGTAATAACTGGACACTATGTACTAAGAAGATATGCAAGTCGACTTGCCTTTCCCGGTAAATAGTTTTTATTGTAGTTGCAAGGTTAGTTAACAGAATTAATGGTCTTCTACCTCGTCTAGATATGTCTGGCTGCAAAGAGAAATATCTATACATATATGAGAGGGTTGCTCAAGCACAATAAAAATGTCTTACAAAACATCGTAGTATTTTCCATTGTCTTCTTTCACATTTCAAAACAAACACTTCAGTGCCGATGTTCTAAACACATAAACCTGTATAAGCTGTATAAGCCTGTAGAACAAAAATATTTCCAACGGAAATAGAACAAAATTGAAGTAGAACTTCAAGCACTGAAGTAATGTTCTACTTCAGTCTTGCTTATAAAATTTGTTGTTGCTATTCATGGTTTTTGTATTTGTATTAGTGCACAAGTACTGCATACAAAATATGCTCATGTGTCTATATACTAGTGCTAATGTTTTATTGCACTCGCTATGTTTTGCTGTGACTCACTTTTTATTTGATTCGGTCTGATGTTTTATTTTCGTTTTTGCTCTGAAACAGAATTCAAGTACCGTCAAGCAGTGTCATGAATGTGTTTCAAAACTATAAAGTGTTTGTTCTTTTTATAAATGTTCTACAGCTTGTTTCATTTGCTTTAAAGATTAATGTGGAATATTGTAGTGAAATGTGTTCTTTGGAACATACTGTGCAGCCTTTTAATATATCGCACCCTAAACACAAAAGGGTCACAACTCAAAATACTAAAATTTCAGGAAAGACAAAAAACTGTTAATGTAAGAATGATTGTAATATTTAAAGAAAATATTATTCCATTATGAAAAAAATTCCATATTGCAGAAGGTTCTGCTATACTTTTTTACATTACAACATAATATAAGTTCACGAAAACGTAAAAAAATGACTTTTATGGTAAAAAGTCACTTTTGGAAAATTTTGAGTTGTGACTCTTTTGTGGTTAGGGTGCAATGTATACAATGCATTTTACGAGAAATAGGAAATCAGATCGTATTGAGAAGGAAAGAGAGAGTAGTGTTTGTGAACGTTTGACTTGAGTCTTTCAATAACAACATCGGGAGACCATTACAATTTTCATCATAGCATTTAAATGTTGGAATTAAATTAGTTTCTGGGAAACAATATAACTTCTGTAAAGTTTATAGATGAAAGAAGTATTTTACCCAACCAACAGTTTGGTTTTTGTGCAGAATATAATTGTATACATCCTTTAAGCCGAATAAAAAATATAGTAAAAAACAAATTTTCGAATGGGAATTCCACAGCAATGGTTTTATTAGATATTAAAGCAGCTTTTGATTCTGTTTGGCATGATGCATTAATTCATAAATTAGTTATGATAGGCTTAGACACTTCTACAATTAGAATAATTAAAAGCTATTGCGCAAATCGAACGTTCAGAATTCACATAATAATAAAAATTCGGGAATATTTAATATCTCGGCGGGTTGCCCATAAGGCTCTTGCCTATCTCCTGTATTATACAACGTTTTTACTCACGATTTCCCAAATCTTAGCTATTACGAATCATCCATTTTCGCATGCTGCAATCCTATGTTCAAATACTTACTCTGCGGATATTTTATTGAACTTACAAAAATCGGCAGATGATGCTATTTGCCACTTCAATAAATGGAAAATACTGGTAAATCCGTCTAAGGCTCAAGCTATTGATTTTTCAAGAAAAAGAAAAAAATTGTTTTCTACTTAGCTTATGTATTAAAATTAATAGTACTGACGTTCCATGGGAAGCTAAAGTGAAATATTTAGGAATGATTCTCGACAAAAAAATGTTATTCAACGAGCATATTAGTTATACAAACAATAAAATCAATATAACTTTAAAAGTCTTATATCCTTTCATAAACAGAAAATCTAAATCATTGATAACAAACTGATTATATTTAAAGTAATTTTCCAAGCCAATGTTTTTTACGGATCTCCGGTATGGAGTAGCCCATCAAATTGCCACCTTAAACGACTTCAAGTTTGTCAAAAAGAATTCTAAAGTTGATGTGTAATCTGCTTTATTCATTTTCAACATCACGTCTTCACTCACAAACTAACTTGTTATTAGTTAAAGATAAATTGGTAGATCTAAAAGAGAAATTTGTTGTTAAATGTTCAAACTCCACATATGATCATATACGATCCCTTTGTTCTTAAAAAAGTGTGCTTTTATTCTCTGGCTTTTCTTACTCTTATAATTCATGGGTTTTCTATAGTAATCTATTTCTCCCAAAATCCTAATATTATTTTTGTAAATAATATTTAATATTGTTATTTTATGTTTAAGCAGAAAAGTTTGTATAACTGAACTCTTAATATTTTAATTCTTAATTATTGTAAATCTTCAAATTATATTGTAAATAAAAATATACATATACATATAACTTCTAATCTTAGTGAGCTATCCAGGTTCATTGATCTGCTGCAATATTTTACGTTTAAAGGTTGGATGTAATGCCCTGATGGTTGTACTTCGTGTGAATGTATTTGTAATCTAGTGAGTGGTGTGATTTTGTTAATTTGGGGTCCTTTAGAAACTACTTCAGCTTTTGCGCACTACCAGCTGCCATCGATACTTCTCAAAAAAGATCTGAGGTCGGCCTACACTTATAACAACTCTTTTGCTTTTTTAGAAATGTTGGTATATATTACGCATATACTCCTACATATACTCATATATAACGAAAGGTAAAATCGTGCTGATTTTTGTGTTGTTTTTAATTGCATTTCAACAAATAAAAGTTTTTACTAACCACATCCTGTTCCAGTGATGACTTTTCTTTTGTTGAACATGTTATGTTATAAATTTTTTGTAAACTAACATTTTCCACTTAATTCTAAATTGAATTTCTCTTTAGATTTCAAAACCTTTTTATATTATTTTATTTCATTTTTTGCTTTTCAATAATGTACAATGCTGCCATTTTTAAGTTAATTATAGACCCTCTTAATTTATTTAACATGCAACAATTAATTACTGAACCATTTGTTGTAGCATTTTAGAGCCAGCCAACACTATTGCACTTACACACATACTCACACACTCATACTCTTACAAATAAATTACAATTGCTTAACTCTTAATTACTAGTTTTGCAAAACTGATGTTATTTTAGATTCTTGTTTTTATTTTTTACTCTTTTTTTTTGCAAATAAATAAATTTGTGAGTTCCTTTTTAAGGACCCTCATATATAACTTTTTACAGTTTTTGTTAAAAATTTTATTTCATATGTAATTTCATTGTTACGTGCTTAAACAAAATACATCATTTAGCAAAAATTCCTACAAATATACAACCGTTCGTATGTGGTATATATATAAATAAACGTGTGTTTGTGTTTACAAAAAACACTCATTTAATGATATAAAAGCTCGTCATTGTTAAACAAAAATAGAATTTTAGAGCATATTTCTGTAGTAAATTGTAAAACATAAACAAACTGAAAAAGACAAGGCTTAAGCATGTGCATGTGTGTGTTTATGTGGATACATATGTAGAAATTTGCCATTTTAGCAACACATATTTATATTTATACGTAAGTTTCAAAAAAAGTAATACATTTAAAATTTCCAAATTTATTTTTTACTAATTGCACGTTTAAAAGTGTCTGCACAATTATTTAATATTTATTTGAGACAAATAAGTATATAATATACGAGGTCTATTTAAAAAAAAACATTTTTTTTTTAAATTTCGTGAGTTACGTTTGTTCGATTTCCGTGTTTTGGTGAGCTCTTCGATTTTTTACTATGCAAAAACCTTTAAGACTAAATTGCTTTCGCATATATGCACTAGTCGATAGTGTGTGTTTTTCCTTTTTGTTCCTCTCAAACTAGATTTATATTAGAAAAAATGAATTATTGTTTGTGGGACCTTTATACTTTGTAGGCCTGTCATATATCTTCTTTCTTCTTTTTGGGCTGGGGAGCCATATTTGTTGCTATTGTTCATTATTAAACTATAATTATACTTTCAAGTGGGAATGTAAAGTAAGTCACATCCTTTTTATTTTTGCTGATCTTGGTAACGTTTAATATTAGGATTGTTTATATATTTGTATACATTAGCTATATATTTGTATGTACCGATCTTAATATCATTGGCCAGAAGTGGCTTAAAATGTTACATGAATAAAGAATAAAAAAAAATGAATAAATGAAACGGCATTAAGTTTTGTGTAAAAAATGTCTACTATGAAAAGAACACAAGTTCAATTGTGTTATAACCGGTTTAAGGAAGGCGGAAAAGATGTCAATGACGATGCTCGTCCTGGTCGTCCCAGCACGTCACAAACCGATGTAAACATTGAAGAAGTGAAGTATATAATGCATAATCAAACAACAAACAAATGTAAAAACCTAAATTCTAATTTAAAAATTGTAAAATTCAACAAAAATTCAAGAAATAAATATTTACATCTCTGGGTATGGAGAATTACTAATATACAAAAATATGTATATTAATAACTAAAAAAGAAATACCGCTTGTTGAGAGACAGCAAACGCTGTACAAGCAATGTGGGCATTTAACAAAATGCATATTTGATTCAATTTGAGATGAATATAGAAGAGAACAATTGAATGACTCGGTGGATGAGTGGTTAAAGCAGCAGATCATGATACGTCATCACCCGAGTTCATATCCCAGTGGGTGCTGATAAGTTGTTCGGCTAGTTGTCCCCCAGCTAAAGATTTGATTATTATTTTTCTTGTCTTCTTCGATCAAAAATTATTGATCACAGCAAATTTGTATTGCAAAAAATCCTTCTTAAGGAAAGATAACTTAAGAAAGGGACTTCTACGCGATTGTGCCAAAATTGCTAAATTTTGAGCAAAAACAACGTCACATGGACATCGCTCAGGAGCTGTTGAACATCATCAATGATGATACAGATTTCCTCAAAAAGCTCATAACTGGTGACGAATCATACGTGCGTGGCTATGACATTGAAACCAAAGCTCAATCAACCTAATGAAAGCGTCCAGAAGAGACCGAAGACCCAAACAAGCACGTCAAGTTCGGTCAAATGTGAAGGTTTTGCTCACTGTTTTCTTCGATTGTAATATCATGGCGCATCATGAATTCTTACCACAAGGTCGTACGGTCAATAAGGAATTCTACCTTGAAGTTGTGCGCCGTTTGGGCAAAACAATTTGTCAGAAACGCACAGAATTGTGGAAAAAACATTCATGGATTTTGCACCATGATAACGTATCAGCTCACACATCGATGATGCTTGTGCGTGAGTTTTTGCCCAAAAACAAAATCGTTAAAATGCCTCAACCACTGTATTTACCGGACCTGACCGCCGCTGACTTTTTCCTCTTTCCAAAGACACCGATATTATTATATTATATTATATTATATTATATTATATTATATTATATTATATTATATTATATTATATTATATTATATTATATTATATTATATTATATTATATTATATTATATTATATTATATTATATTATATTATATTATATTATATTATATTATATTATATTATATTATATTATATTATATTATATTATATTATATTATATTATATTATATTATATTATATTATATTATATTATATTATATTATATTATATTATATTATATTATATTATATTATATTATATTATATTATATTATATTATATTATATTATATTCCTATTCTAATTGAAATAAAATCCCTTTTTTTATTATTACTCATTTTAATTTATTGATATATCTCACTTCTGACTTCTACTTCTGATTCTGACTACTACTGCCCATTCTACTATTCATTCTACTGCCCATTCTACTGCCCATTCCGCTTAATTCTACCACTTCTTTTATACATGCTGCTGCCATCATCGTTGCTGCCGCAAACCTGGAGCTATAGCTGAGTGTGCCCGAGTTCATGACCCACATCAATATTCCATCGTGTCAGCAATTGCTTTAGTTTATGACATTTCCGGGTTGTAGCAGTTTTTGTTGGTACTGCTATTCTTTCTTTTGTTTAAAACATATTTGCTGCCTTGCAATATTGGGCCTGACGCCAATATTTTTTTTATTTGTTATTCAGGTAGCAGTTGATGGTTGCTGGTCTTAAATATTATTAGCTGGGGGAAGAAGTGAGTTTTGACTCACAACAGCGGTACCAAAAATCGCGTTTCAGAAGTGTTTCGAGTATTGGGAAAACTCTGGCATAAGTGTTTTATATCTTAGAGGATTTACTTTAAAGGGAACGAGATAGCTCTTGATGAATAAATAAATACTTTTTGAAAAAATTTAAAACAGCGGCTAATTTTTGATCAGACCTCGCATATTAATTATATGTGTATATACATGGGAATGTTATTAAAAATATAAATTTATTGTTATGCAAAATTAAATAAAAAAATAATATATATGGTTTTTAAGTCGTTAGAATTGCTGTCAAAAAATTAGTTTATTCTTTAATTTTCAAAAATTATAAATCATAAAAACAAAAATATTTTTTCTGTATTACATAAAGTAAAAAACATTTTTAATATGACCACAACTTTAAGTGCTAGTGTCATAGAATATTTCATTAAAAGAATATTTTTAGTTTTGAGGCCACACGAATATACTTTTTTTTGGAATTATTGGTTTAGCAAAATATTGGATTAGCAAAATCTTATTATTTTTTTTTAGTTTTTTACTACAAATGCTATTTAGCTACAAAGTTTATTCGGAGAAAGTTTTTGAGACTCTTTAGTAATGGAATTTCATTGTTTATATACAAACACTACTGTTGACATTGTAAAACCAACTCATATACTTATGTACTTATAATCTTAGTAAGCCTAAAACAAGTAGAAAAAATCACCTTCATATCCTTTCAAGCTTAGACAATACCTCAAATATTTTATTTAAAATTTCTTTAATTATAAACTATACAACATCTCTTTACCAATATTAACCTCAAACAAATAAATAGAAAATTTAATTGAATCCTTTCGAGCAAACAAACTGTTTTACTTCGTCTTAACATATGATTAATACCAAAATATGTTGTCATTAATTAATAACGTACGATACGCCTTCATGTTATGCAATTGAATCTATTAAAAACCACAATATTTACAGCTCACTTGTAATTATTGTCGAGGCAACAAGCTCAAATAAAACCACATTTACTGAAATCCCTTTTGAAATCATAAGCTTACAGAGAATATTGATTTGATTACGACTTTACTTACTTACTTACTTACTTATATTTATTCATATGCAATACCTTCCCTAATCCTTCAAAATTTATTATTACAATGAAATTTCGTATCAAATGTGGTTAAAATTCAATTTAAAAGTTTAAACTTTCACATGTTAAATGTAGAACTTTTTCTTTGCCAGAGTTCATTATTTAAACTTTTTCAATTGCTTAACATTTGAGTGACAGTTTATGGTTTATGTGCAAGAAGTTTAAACAAGAAAAAGAACGTATGAAGACGTATCCTTGTTTTTATTTTTATTTTTTTCTTACATTTTCTTTTAAGTAAATTGTTGTGCAAGCCGTGATAGCTTTTGTTAAATAAATTTAAATTGCTTAATTTGTTTAATATTAAAGTTCTTCTAGACAAAATAGAATAAAGCATAATTAAAGTGGTTTAAATGCTAAATACGAATAGCAGACAGTTCGTCGATGTCGAACGGATAAGTTCATTCGCGTTCTAGGCGAAAGAAAATTGGTGTAAGTTTGTCTAACTTGATTCTATGTGAATAATGTGTCTAAATTCAATTAAAATACGTAGCTGCATGCGAACGAATAATAGTGACAAATGTATTCGAATGTGAGTGACAAGCTTTCTTTCGCATACATTTTCATTCAATATCGGCGAACAGGCTGTAGGTGTAAGCGTGTAGAGTTTAAATAAGTTCAACTGTTTAAACTTCATTTTAGAAGTGTATGAAATATAAAAAAATACGAGGCTGGATTGATATTAAAGCTACCTAATAGGCTTTTTACACTGATCAACATCTTCATGAAACGCATGAAAGATGTTGAAAATGTGAAACACTGTTTACATTGCTCACATCTAACATCTAACATCAATCAAAAATCTTATTTTTTCTATTTTCAAACACTTTAACAAAAGCACGTAAAATTTTTTGGAAAAAAATTAATTTTAAAAACAAAAAGAGGATGATAAAATTTATGCACATATCTATAAATAAACTGCACATAAAATATATAAATAAACATGTCTATAAATAAACTGTAGGACTTATAAGCAAAATTTAACAAAAACATAAAAAAAATCATTCCAGAAAACAATTATGAAAGAAAACACACATGCAAACATTTGACACATGATAAATAAATTATGATTTTTTTATAATTTTTTCAAAATAAATGACGTTTTTTCAGTGATGCCACAAGAATAATCGACATTATTGCCACTTTTCTAGTGATGACACTGAAATAATCAAAAGATGTTAAATGGAATAAAATGAGTTAGGAACATTTTATAAAGATGTTGAAAAATGTTGACTTTTAGTACAATGCATTTCTTATGGGAAGATGTTATCATCTTCAAAAACTGATGGTAGATGTTAGATGTTTTGTAGTGGAAAAAGCCTATAAGTAGGAAAAAAAATGTTTTTTTTTTTCAAAAATAATTTATTTCTTATAAATAGTCTCGTTTTAGCTCAATACACTTAGTAAGACAATATATCAACTTTTTTATACCATCTGAATAACACGACATTGGGAACCCCCAAAATACGCGTTAGTTTCGCTAATCACTTTTTTCGCCCCAGCACGTCAACAACCGATGAAAACATTGAAGCAGTGAAGAAAATGATTTTCGATAATCACTATCCGAGAGGTTGCTGATGATGTTGGCATATCGTTCGACTCGTATATTAATCGTAGTTTGGACTATCGTTAGCCACTCTTCTTCATCTTGCTGTTAGCATAAGGATACCACGCCATTAGAATTGCTCCAGTTTTGACGTACAGAATGAATAAAGCCCTGTACTGAAGTGAATTGCATTCTGCACGGATCAAAACAAATAGTATTCAGAAAAAGCAAGGACTGGGCTATAAAGCACCCTACTGTTTTCCAAATAGTTATTGAGCGCTCATGCAACATGTTGCCAAGCAAAGTCAATATTTTCAATTCAATTCAATTCAAATATTTTATTTATAATCGGTAAGTTGTATGGCCAAATTGATTACATAGCAATTAAACATGGCACAGTATTATGTTCTTAAACTATCAAATTAAAAATTTTAATATACAAATTTTTAACATACATCATTCTTAATACATTCTTAAGCACTTTAATATTTAAATATGTCTTGGATCTGCATAATTGGATAAAAAACAAGGAATTAAACATTGAAGTTTAACCACCATCACTAAATGATAATATGCAGTAATAGTTTATAGATTCATTAATAAAATATTTTTAAATTCAATAGACGAATGAGCAAAGTGTCTTTCACTATAGGGCACAAATGTATTCCAAATTCGACAAATTCTTACCACAAACGAACGCTGCATTGTTTGAGAATTGAAGAAAGGACAAAGAAATGTACGTGACCTCGAAGAATGTCCAAATTCAAGTCTGGATAGAAAGTATTTAGGAGAACCATTTTTAAAGACTTTATAAAACAATAACATTATTTTAACTCTCAAGAAGACATCAAAGGAGCTACCCAAGAAGAGTCTGACATAAATAGACACATGTTCTCGAACCTTTAGTTTATAAACATACCTTACAATTCTATTAAAAAATACTTTTAGACGGGCAATATTAGACTCTGTGGTTCCAGAATACACTCCTAAGCCATACAGTATAATCGGCATTAGAGTTGCATTAGCTACGATTTTTCTAATTTTAATCAAGGATAGTTCTCACAGTCATTATGGTTAAGGATAAAGTCATTGTAGTGTTTAAGATCAAACGTCCTATAAAAGTTACTTGTTGAAATGTTTACACTGAAGGCAACTTTGATACTGTATGTTCAAAATAAACCAAATGAATTTGTAGTTATGGCCATCAATTCGGTGCACAAGTTGGCTTACGCAAAGCATTGGGTATCGCTGGCCACTACTTTTTCCCAACTTTCGGCCAGCTAATGAATCAAACGTTAAAAAAAACTGGTTTTCCTAAAGTAATGAACGAATCAATCCCATTTCTTACTTCTTAATGAAATCGGAAGTGTTGGGCATCCAACACAGAAAAAATTATAGTAAAAATAAAATCAACAAAATTTTTTTCTGAAAAAATAATTTGTATGCATATACAAAAATATCAAAAAAAAAAAAAAAAAAATAAAAAAAAACAAAAAAAAACAAAAAAAAAAAATAGTAATAACCTTGGATATCGTATTTTGTTGTTGTTTAAAAAATTGTTGTTTTCGATTAATAATTGTTTTTACTAAACTTTTGTTTGAATCCACGAAATGCTTTACAGGTCCCAATTCCAACAATTTATTAATTGATTCAACGAATTTGGTAATTGAACACGAAAAACATTTTTTTCTGTGAAGCCGTGTGCCATTGATCAAACCAAGTGACAGTTCGAGAAGCAACATCTAAAGAATACCACGGGGGGAGTAGCACTTGCCATTTCAATGTTTCCAACCATGTCTTGATCACTTTTGCAACATAAGTTTGAGCATTGCCATGCTGTAAAGTTACTTTATCGTGTGTTTCATTGTATTGCGGCTGTTTGTGTTTCAAAGCTCAGCTTAAACGCTTTATTTGCATTCGATAACGATTGCCTGTGATTGTTTCAGTCGGCTTTAACATCTCATAATACACTGTGCCAAGCTGGTTAAACCAAATACTTAGCAGGATGGTTTTGGAGTCGTAAATATTCGGTTTGTACGTCGTCGTGGAAACATAGCCGGTATATCTCCACGATTTTTTGCGCTTAGGGTTATCATAATGAACCTATTTTTAATGCCCAGTTACAATGCGATGCAAAAATCCTTTGCGTCTCTGCTTTGCAAGCAGCAGTTCACAAGCAAATAAGCGGCATGCCGTTTTATATCTCTCGGCAATATGAACTCGTGTGGCACTCAATTTTCTTGTTTCCGAATCATTGCCATGACTTTCAGTTATTGTGAAATGGCTTGTTACATCACCTGCAATGATCGTACCAAGTCCCAAGTAATGCCCCTAATTCCGCATCTTCGAAAACCGTCTCTTTTCCACCGCCAAGCTGACCTTCTACGTCAAAAGCACCGTTTTTGAAGCGTTGAAACCACACTCTGTAGATTCTTTCACTAATTGCGTCCTCGCCGTAGGTATTTGAAAACAATCGATAAGTCTCAGCCGCAGATTTCTTCAACAGAAAATTTAAACTTGCTGCAAATGACGAGTATTTGTCTGCACGTAAGATGACATGTTTAATCGTGAATAACTTTATGAAGCAGACATAAATCGAGTAGTTTTTCGGTGTCGTTATATATAAAAGTGCCAGAGCTTATTCTATGACATAGACAATCTAATTATATCGACTAGTTACTGCTACAGCCATCTATAGCAACACGGCGGAATCACAGTTGTACACCTAATATATTTTGGCGAAATCAGACCAGCAGTTTAGTTCACCCTTGCTTTGAGTTTCTGATCCTTTCTTCAATGTTTTAATAGCTTCACTAAGATAAAGTGAATGTTATTGAACTTTTATATTCATTTGATTTAACACGCTTTAATGAGAACAGCTTTCGGCTCACTTTATACTGTTTTTTTATTTTTAATTTTTATTTGCGATTTTTAAATATTTACTTATATTTAACATGTTGAAAAAATCATTTCATTTGTAAATGGAGTAAAGTATCATCAGTTTACCAAGTTTTTTTTGTTGTTGTAAGGCTGGAAAACTTTTCCCATACAAAGTACTTTTTATACTTAATTTTTTTATGAATAACTCCCAGACTCATAGTCAGACTCTTAAAAAATATTTGTTTGTAGTGGTCAATTGCAATTTTCATTTGGTTTCAGTGCAATTACACACTCAAACTGGCGCTGCTGCTTTATAGACACTTACAAATAAATTAAAATAAACAAATGTGTGTGTGGTTGTTTTTTTTTAGTTTAAAAATGTGAATGTTTGTTTGTTTGTGAAAGAAGAAAGAATGGGTTTCTGTTTTTGCATAAATGTTTATTTTACACGCACTGTATGCATAAAAGATGTGAAGCGTTTAACAAAAAAAAATTAAAAGAAAAATTTTATTTTATTTTTTAAATCACCCATTTAAATACTTTGTTATTAAAACTCATGAAACTGGTAAAATAAGTAAAAATAAAATATATATATTTATATTTAACAACCACAATAATGTTACTTGCCTGCCTGCCTTGTTGTTGCAGGAGCCTGATATTATGTTGACTTTTTTTTTGCTGTTTTTCAACTTAAAAAAGCATTTTTGTTGTTTAACTTTTATTTAAGTATCATTCAACTTTGGTCATCAGCGGCATTGTTTTTGTTTTATTCACTTTACCTTTTTTTTTTCATTCAACTTGTATTGAAAAAACATGATTTTTTTATGTTTAAAAGTCCAAGCATTGACCAACTCTTAAAGTGCTTTCTGAACAATAAACAGTAAAAACACTTGCATTTAATTTCGTAAATCAAGTGGTGGAGTATTTTAAAGTGGCGGCAGGTTTTCGCCAGCAGGTCTTGAGCTTAAATTTACAATGAGCATTGTTTTGTAGATTTCTTTATGCTCCCAGAAAGTCGATATAAATTTAAAATGAAATTTAATGTTTGTAGCATAACTTAAGGAGCTCTGTAAAAATGTAAAGTGCAGTAGACAAATTATTACACGCGGTTATTTTTTCAACTTAAAGAGCGCGCTGCCAACAACAACAACAAAATTCGAATAATTATCATTAATATGTAGATTATTTATTTTGAAGTAAAGAAAATTCTATAAGTTGCCTGCCCATTCGTACTAAGCTCAGAAACAACAACAATTACATTTATATCAATGTTTTCAATTAAAAACTTTTAGAATACAAGGATAAATTTAAAATATGATAATAATGTAAAGCGCAGTAGGCAAATCACTACACGAGGTTATTTTTAAACTTACGAGTTCGGTACCACCTCGTGCCATTTCTTGATAATAAACTTCGACAAATTTTAATATGTAGATAAATTGCTTTGAAGTAAAGAAAATAAATTGCCCAGACTTTCGTACTAAGCTCAGAAACAACAACAATTCAATTTACTATTATGTACCACTAAGCTTTCAATAATGAATTTGTTTTCAATACTTTGAATTATATTTTGGCAAAATTTTGTGAAAATATTGATTAGAGTTTTGGCTTACGAAAAATCTTTTCGTCATAAAATAATCAGCAACCAACTCACTTGTCTAACGATCACTTCTGATTCTTTACAGTACAGGTACTTATTGCAAGACCATATCACCTCGAGAAGTTGTTAGCCTCCGAAAAATGGCATGCACAAAAGTTTTCAGGGAAACAAGTACCCCTTTCTGCGATTTTAGGGTTAAGCCACAGCCAGAACGTTTCAGACAAGGCAGGCACACCCACCATGATCAGTACCGAATGATCTGCAAGGCAAAATATCCCGGGGGCTTCGCTGGTCCCCGTTCTGCCAATTTCAACTCTTGGTGCGGGTTTTTTGATGTCCGACACAACATGATACACGTGGTTTCATAGACTTTTGTTTGTTACAACAAAAGAACGACTCCTTCCCGTCTATGCCCCAGAAAACAGGCTGCCCTGGCTTGGTGTACGCTCAGGCAAACCAGTTCCCGGCATAGGATGTAGGTAAATGGATAAAATGGGTAGTATTTGGGCTCTTGAGGTTTTTACCACTTTTTCAACTAAAAAAAAAAAAAGGAAAAAAAAAATCCAAAAATTACGTCAGATTTCTTCAACCACTGAAGCATTTTAAATGTACCAAAAATATGAGAATTATTGCTACATTTCTAACAATTATAATTTAGTGTTCTGAACTCTTCCACCAGGAGTCTTCAACTATTATTTCATTAAAGTAATTCCAAGCACATTTTCTTAAAAATCTCGTTGAAATTTTGTTGCTTAAAAATAGGCAATTAAAATAATTAAAATCTGGTTCAGCCTTAGCATATGCTATACTTTCTTTGCTATTAATAAAAACTCGTTTTAAGTACATTTCGTAAAAGACGTATATGGAAAATTTAAAATTTTTTCCTTAACGTAATAAATATTCTTTAATATATTTGAGTTGCTTAACATTCCTTTCTCCTTCCCATTTGTTATTGAACAAAAATCAGAATATTAGGCCAGATTTCTTCAACCTCTGAAGCAATTTTAAATGTACCCCAAATATGAAAATATTAAATTTATTTCTATATATATAAAAAAATTATAATATAGTATTCTCAAATCTTTCACTAGGAGTCTACAACTATTTGCTTTTAAATATAGTGATTCCAACCACATTTTTTTCAAAATCTCGCTGAAAGTTAGATACTTAAAAATAGGCAATAAAAATAATTAATATTGGATTCAGCCTCAGCATGTGCTATACTTTGTTTGCTATTAATAGAAATTCTTTTCAATTACATTACGCAAAAGATTTATATGGAAACATTTAAATTTTATCCTTAACGTAATAAATATTCTTTAATATATTTGACTTGCTTAACATTCCTTTCTCCTTCCCATTTCTTATTGAACACACAATTTGATAATCTGAATTTTGTGCGGCATCTTCGGGGCGTCTTTGTCGCTTATATGCCATTGCTTAAGCCATTTGCAAAAACACCTTTTTGATGTTTTTATCTGTGATTAAAATTTGTTTGTAAGTTTTTGTTTGCGTAAATTGATGCCTGTTGGCAAGGAATGTTAAATTAAGGCGGCGAAACCCTATAAAAGTTTATTATATGTATGTATATTAAATGACTTGAAGTTTGTTTTATTCGTACAAGAATGTTTCAGTTTGCATAAAGGATATGCAAGTGTATGTCGAATTTGAAACTTTTGCAAGAAATTGAAAAGTTTTGTCGTCAAGCTCAATTTGAGGTAAGAGACACAATTTCAACATATATATAACCAAATTGCCTAAGAAAGAAAAATGGGCTTTAAATTGTTGCAAAAATTATGCTGGTTTTTTTTATAAATCATTCACGTTGGTGTTAAAGTTTTTTAATGAAATGAATTTATCTTTTTAATAGTTTGCTCTTAATTACTTTTAAAAAACTTTGATTTTGATTGCCGAAATGTCTGCTTGTCATTAAAGTAATACTTGCTCATTGGTATCATTCACAATGTTTTTGCACCAACTTAATTTACTCATTGGTTTTACTGACATGCTTTCTTTCCATTGCATACACTGCACTTTCGCCAACACATTTACACGCCCATATACACACTCATTTGTGTGTATGAGTTTGGCATTCGTTCTTTTTTTTTTGGGTTTTTTCTTGGAATTCATTAATTAATATTACTCATACGCCAGCCAGTTCAACAATTTTAATTTATCATTTAAAGACACAGTCGCGAACACAGACACAACTGCAACACGCACTTACTACACTCATCTGCAAAAACTGCACGAGAAAAATAATGTTAAAAAAATAAAGTCATAAATCTTATTTACAATTTGGTAGAGTAAATTGCTGTCTCATAATACTTAAGGCACAGCAGGAGTTCCCTAGCAGCCGAAAACACCAAGAACAATGTTGCACACACATATATACATATATTAACTATAAGTTGCAATTCTACATAAATATATATTTGAATATATATGAAATGCATTCATATAGATTAACACGCAAAAGATATACATCCTTGCAACAGTACTACTCATGTATTTTTGGAAACAAAAGAAACGGAAGCGGATAAATAAATGTTCAATATTCGAATTAAATACTTTTGATTAAGTAACATGGTCGGACAACAAAAAAGTAAAGATTATATTTTAATGTTTTTGAATACAGTGCCAATAATATTTTTTGTGTTTAAAATTCGTGAATATACTGGTTGGTAAAGCCGATTTTTTTTTTGGCATAAAAAATGTATTTCTTATAATAATAAAACGAGTTGATACATTATTCAAAGTATTTTCTAGCGATAGCCACTATTTTTCTTACTTTCTTGTAGCATAATGATATCGAGGTAAAGAATAAATTAAGCCGATAAACTGTCCTAGAGTGAAGCGTATTCTAGTATGGGAATAGTAGTGTAAGCAAAAACCACAAAGTCTGGGCTATAAGGTTAAAAAGTAAAAACTTCCCATCCGCTGTTTTCCAAACAGGCTTTGACCGAGCATGCAACATGAGGCCGAGTGCTGTCATGATAGAAGATTTTGGCCTAGTGACTGGTTGAATATTTTGCTCGTTTTTCTTTGCTTACACTCTTAAAACGAATAAATTGTTTTTAGTACAGGCCCCCTGTGATAGTCTGACCCAAATTTATTAACTTATACAAAACACTATTCTGATCCCACCAATTACAGATTATGGTGTCATGAATATTCGGCTTTGTTTGGTTGGCTGGGATTTACATATGACTTTTTTCACTTGGGGTTAGCCATTTTTCATCACCAGTACCAATACGAGGCAAAACCGATTTTCTGTAGAGAACCAGTTTTGCCTCGGCGAATTCCAAACCAGGGTATTCTGTTTTTCGGGTAAAGAGATGAAAGAGTCACTCGTTTGTTGTAGCAAATAAAACTCTAAGAAGCATCATGAGTTATGTTGTGTTAGCTTACGCAACCCTTATCACATGCCTTGGTTGAGCCTTTCTAGCTGTGGTTCAAAACTAAAATCGCAGGAAGAGAATTTAATTTCTCTGATAACTTTGGTGCATGCCATTTTTCGGCGGCTAATAGTTCACGAGGTGCTGTTGTCTCTCAACAAATACCTGTAGCGTAAGGAACCAGGAGTGATGGTTAGACACGTGAGTTTTGCTTTGCAGACCATTTCGGTGCTGATCATGGCTAAGGTGCCTGCCTTGACTGAGACGTTCTAGCTGTGGTTCAAACCTAATACGCACAAAAAGAGAATTTAGTTTCCCTGATAGCTAACTTTGGTGTATGCCATTTTTAGGGGGACGATGTATTGTTTCCTGGCAAAAAATATCTGTAATGCAAGGAACCAGAGGTGATGTTTAGACGGGTGAGTTCGTTTGAGGTTGATGCTTTTTTTGAGTTTCGGCCTACCAACTCATTAAATCTTGTCTTCCATTGATAGCCGGAAAATTGCATAAAGAAGGAATTAGAAGACCCGAACAAGAAGTTGCTCATATGGCTACAAACATATGGTAAAAATTTGCTATCTGTGTAAGCCTAGTTAGCCACATGGCGCTGGTGAATCGTGAATAATTCGCTCTATAGAATTGGTCCATCATCGGATCAGGCCACATAGGCAGATGGTGATGTAAATCTTTTTCACTACTGTAGCGTTCAAGCAGCATTTCCAACATGCCTTTCAACGTCTCTTGGCTTCAATTCATATGGGATCCAATTCGCTTGAATTCCAATGCTTTTAAACATAGAGAAATGGCTTATTGTGGGACTTCCAATGATAATGCAAATTCTTCTGGAGTTCGAAAGCAAACTTAGTCGTTCAGTTCTTCTAATTCTTCAACATCGAACTCTTGAGAAGAAGGGATACACCTGCTACCATTAGAGCGTTAAATATGAGAGTTTACCGATATAGTTCGAGTAAAATAAAACTTTTTGTCTTGTATTGGCTGGATTTAGTTAATTTTTTCTATTTAGTATTAGGATTTGAATACATATTGTTAGTTCACATTGTGAAGATGCAATAAATTTATAAAAGCCTAAAACAAAAGTTTCTAGAATAAAACATTAAAATTTTGTTTTATGCTAGCTGATAAAAGCTGCTACAAAAAAAAAAAATTAACAACTGATTTTCAGTGTAACTAACCTGTTCCATTTCTATTGTATTTCATAGATTGATCTTTAGGTTTAACTAAAATTCAGAATTGGGTTAACGAAACAAGAATTTGGATAGTGCAACACTTTCACGCTTTAAAGTCCATTGTTTCTGTCCAAACACAATATAGGCACACGTTTGGCAGCATTCCCCCAGCAGATGGATTATACTCGTAATGAGACTCGTGAAGAATTTTGCCAAACGTAGCACAATCGCAAGAAAGCCTCATCATCAAGATCCCTTAGCTCGAATGCAAGAAACTATCGCTACTCTAGCTGCTGCCATACAATCCAATCTTAGAGTTTCGACAAGGAGCTTATCTGCTCAAATGGAGCAGACAGTCACTGCAGATTTAATTTTATTTCCGTATAAGATTCAATTAACAAAGCACTTGAATCCTAAAGACTTCCTAATTTTCTTGGAATGTTGTGAGAAGATCATTCAAATGGTGTCAGAGGATGAAAACGTCTTGAACTGCATTGTTATATCTGGCGAGGCACATTTTGATTTAGACGGCAATATTAAAAAACAAAATTGTCAAACATGGAGTAATTCTAACCCACAGATACTCCATCAAATGCAACTACATCCATTTTGCAGCCAGTGTGATGTGTTTCGAAGAAACCGGTCTTAATGATACGGTCAATAGAGATCATTACTTAAAGATGTTGAAATAGTTTTTATTTCCAGAATTACGCCGAAAGAGAATCCCTTTCAATTTTGTTTAGTGGCAACAAGATGGGTCAGCCTGCTACATAGCCATGCCTGTTATGACAGAATGGAGCCAAAAATATTCAAATAAAATGATTTCAAGGAATATCATATTCCGTTGGCCTCCCAGGTCTTCTAACCCCACAGCACCTGATTTATTTTTTTGTGGGGTTCTTGCGAACAATAAGTTTATCAAAAAAAACCCCAACAAATTTGGATGATTTAAAACAATCCATTCGAACGGTAATTGAGACAGTTCCCGCTGCAACACTACAGACAGTAATGAATAACTTTTTGACAAGATGTCGTACATATGTCAACGAGGATGGAAGCCATGTGAATTCAAATATTTTCATAACTTCATGAATTACTTTAATAAAAACGTATTATTTTTCGAATGAAGTAATAAAAATATAAATTACATAAACTTTACAAAAAGTTATTTGAGTTTCTTAAAGTAGCAAAATTCATTGGTCACCCTGTATTTGCCTTTTAATTAAAATACTTTCGGCCTTTTTAATTTATTAAATATTGTCAACCTTTGTTTAAGCCATGCAAACTCATTTAGTAAAATTATTTAGAATTGCTTTTCCAAATAAAATAATTTTCATGTCATTTAAGCAGTTATTTGTTTATTGAACACTTTTAGTTATTTTTGGATAAATTTCAACAAATTTTCAAAATGCCCCATTAATTATTTATGATGATACCTTTAAGCCATTCATTCAGCATTGATAATAAATGCAAATTTTTAACATATTTTTTCTAAATATTTTTTCTCTATTTCTCTGCCTGTTGTTGTTTTTTAATGAGTTTTTGGCTACGAAATGATAATGCTACAACTACGCAACAACAAATGCAAAAAAAAAGAGAGAAAAAACATAAAAATCATAATCATAATAAAATAACATGATTGTACGTGTATAAATTTTAAACAATTATACTATATAAAATTGAATTATTTACAAATTATTTGTTTATACAGAGAAAGTAAGTTATAAATATTTGTTATATATACATAAATTTTCATATAATTTGCTCGTGTATGCGTGTGCGTTTTCAAGTGAATTGTGTAGCATACATGCAGGCTTATACACGTCTGCTAATAAACTGATACATGTGTATACAAACCATATTACAACATTTACGAGCAAACGAATAATAATAAAAACAAAGAAGAAAAAAATGTATAACCAAAATCGTAATGTAATAATCATGTTTAACAAAATAAATTAAATTGATAATGTAACCAGATGTAACGATAAATCATAAATAAAATACAAACAATAACTTACACTTGTAATATATTCATACCTGTATAGCTTTGGGCGTAAATTACACCCAGCAAACAACTGCAATGACATTATAAATAATAGCACTGTACGCAGAGGTTTTTTAAATTTAATTTGAAATAAAAATAAAATATTTTTTTAACGTTTTGAAAAGTAAAATGTGAAAGCGTTATTTGGAAAAATGTATGTATACCTGCTGGGATATTTTATATTTTTAACTCGTTTTTGTTAATAAAAGATTTTTACAGGCTTAAGGCAGAATTAGTTTGCACGTTCTTTTCCGTTCTGCATCAGCTGTCTTGTTTCTGTTCAATGTAAACTATATGTACATGGTTGGTTTTTACTTTTACGTTCTGTTCTGTTGCGGACTAATCTGTTGAAAATAGAATTCAACGTTAAGTGGCAGCCAGATAAGTGTATGTGTTACTTTTTTCTGGTATGGAAAAACTAATTTTTTTAGTCATAAGAATAAAAATTTTTTTTTATCGAAAGCTAAGATAATTTGTTTTAATTAAAATGTTTTCAAATTTAATACATATTAATCAATTAAGCCACTATGAATGATCAAAAGAATATAATTTTAGCGAATAATTATTATATTTTGTATAAGAAATGTCGTAAATTCTGCAGATCGTGAGAGAAAAGTTGGCTGTTTTGTCACCATTTCTAAGTAATTAAGTTGTTTTTTTTTTGTTTTTTCAAATAAAACAATTTTTATGAAAAATCTTAATTCCAATATTTTTCTTTTTTGCTTTGCTGTAAAAAGCAGCTGAAATTTTTCACAGAAAAAGTAATTGTAAAATATTTGCTACAGAAAAGAACATCACAGAACAGCAACTGAAAGTAAAAACTAATGAGGCCTTTATTAAAAAAAAAAAATACTTTTGGTTTCATATACATATTTGTTACCAAATGAGTAGAGCTTAAGAAACTCTTATTAAAATTTTTATTCAGAAAACACACATTAACTGATAAATAATTTAGGGAATTTTGAAATTATGAACTGGTAACAGTATACATAAAAGTGCCTCTTAAGTTCCAAAAAGTTGTGGCTTTAAGACCGGAAAATTTCACAATGGATGATTTGAATATTATACCTGATGTAGTAACTGTGAAAATGATTTACATCAGTACCTGGCTTGACGGGCTAACCTGATGGTGGACCACTTCCACGGAGTGAATTTTTCTCGATTCACCACCGCCCCCGTGTGGCTGACTAGGCTCACACAGGTAGTAATTCTTGTCATATGATTGTGGTCATATGAACAACTTCTTGTTGAGGAGTTCGGGCCTTCTAATCCCTCCTGTATGCAATTTCTCAGCAATCAACGGAAGACAAGGCTTAATGAGTTGGTAGGCCGAAGCCCACTAAGAGCATCAGCCCTTAAACCAACTCACCCGACAAACCGTCACCACTGGTTCCTTACAGCACACGTATCTGCTCCTCGGGAGATTGTTAGTCCTCGAAAAAAGCCATCACTAAACAATTATTAAGGATACTAATACTCCCTTCCTTCGATTTAGGTTTCAAACACAGCCAGAACGTTTCAGCCAAGGTATGCATGAGCAACCTCAACCATGATCAGCCCGGGTCGAACCGCAAGCAAAACTACCCGTGGGCCATGCTGATCCCCGTTCTGCCAATTTTTACCCTTGGTAAGGGCTTCGGAAGCCAACACAACATAAGTCGTGTGGCTTCCTAGAGTTTTGTTTGCCACACCAAACGAGGGACGCCTTCTTCTCTTTTCCCCGAAAAACAGAGCGCCTAAGTTAGGAATACGCCAAGGTAAAACCTGTTCCCCGGGGGGACCTGATGTAGTAACGGAGATTTGATAGCAGAATCACGGCCCAAAACCAGTCGTATATGGAAGGAAGTTGCGAAATTTGCAGAAATACTGCAGTGTACCGCCATACTTAATGAGAGTAATAAAGAGTTAACTAGAGTTGCAGGTGCTAATTTATAATATATAAGTAAAGAAACGATGGAAGTCACTTCTGAGTCGGCTCAAGGGTATACTCTTGTGGAATGCAATCTACGATGAGACTCTTAATATATGTATGTCAGATCTGGTACGGTATGTCGATGACAAAGCCGCGGTAATAAAGTCAAGGGACATGGAAGAGGTGTAAAGGAAATTCAAACAAGTCATGAAAAGAACGTGGTAAGACTTTTAAACCAGAAAAGCAAAACGTATGGAAAGGACAATGCTTATTTTTTGTCTTTGAAGCGTATTATTTAATTAAACATCTTACTTTTTAAATTCTCATTGTTTTATTTAAAATAATGGTTTATGGAAATACATATTACATGAACTATTTTGCTAAGTCCACAGACGATTAGGGTAGCTCCTACGAAATATCGATATATAGACAGCTAAGTTCAGAACTGGGCTGGTAAATCTGTCTTAGCAGATAATATAATATAATATAATATAATATAATATAATATAATATAATATAATATAATATAATATAATATAATATAATATAATATAATATAATATAATATAATATAATATAATATAATATAATATAATATAATATAATATAATATAATATAATATAATATAATATAATATAATATAATATAATATAATATAATATAATATAATATAATATAATATAATATCCAGAGCGAATTTGACTCAAGTAGGCCGAACGCGAAAAGAGCTTGATCACTTTTCCTTTTCGTTTATAGACATTCTTGATAATTTCTTATTTATACCCGTTGTGAATTTTTGTAAAAAAATTTTAACAAAGAGATTCTTTTAAAAAACTCGGTATAAAATTCCTTGCATTTAGTTTTCTTTTATAACAATATTCATAATACCAAAGTTTCACTGTAAATTGTATTCTCAAAAATCTCAACACTATTTTATTTTATTTTGTTTAATAGTATATTATTATTACTTGTCTAAGTTAAACCTTCTAATTTACTTTGTTCTCTTGTTTCTGGTTTCTTTGCAGGTCGGTTTTGCAACATTACAATTCAACATACAATTTCCAAGTAATAAACCTGCACTTAAACACAATTATGGGCAAAACTGTCCTGTAATCAGTCAGCATTTACACTTTAAACTTTAACCTGGAACTAACAGGAGAAAAAAACATGAATAGATGTGTAATTTTTATGTTTTGTTTAAGCATTAGAAAACAAAGTTCAACATAAAAAGGATTCTAACAAAGAAAAGTAATAGGCAACATAAACAGTGTGTAACAAAACTATACCCACAAAAAATTGCTAAAGGGGTACTGAACAAGATATAAGTTTGAAAGGACGTGCAAAATGGGATATTAGCAATAGTGGACTATAATCAAAGGGGAAAAGATAAAGAATGGAAAAAAGGAATAAAGAATGGAATCAACAGGGCAGTAAAGGTAGTTATGAACATATTAGAGCAAAATATAGCTGCAAAAGAGGAGAGAAGAAAAATTTATGGTTTTCATATTAAACAGGGTGGCACAGAACCACATATATGGTTTGATTGTTTAATAACTTTTTTAGTTTATTTATATTAGTTCTCAGAACTTTATACAGAAGGCTAGACTAGACAATAGAGCATCGATTTGAAACTCGATGCAAATTTTCAACGACATGGTAGAGTAAAACACCTTCTATGTACCGGAAGACCACATGCGGTCTACACGGAAGAAACTAACCAATGTGAACTGCGATGCTTACTTGCATGTCAGTTAGTTAGACTGTATCAACGGAGGCTCTTCAGGTATTGCTCTTATGATTTTATATAAATTTTTTTATCTTAATTATTGTAAGAGAAAAGTGTTAAGAGAAACGAAGCAAGAGAAGTTTAATGTGTTTAAATGCGCTCTCCCACTTACACTACTACACATTATTGATCAGCTAGTATGTGTAGTGCAGCCGACAGTTGGCTTTGGTTCGCCCTGGTGGTCGGACACGTGGCCAACTCAGTGTAGTGGTAGAGTGTTCTTCTGGTTTTTACAGCCATAGCTCCGAGACCAGTTAATAATTAGTAGTGGTAGAGGGTGGCTACTGGTTATTACAGCCCTAGCGCCCAGACCAAGTTGTAGTAGTGCAGGGGGAATCTACAGGTTTTACATCCTTATGCCTCAGGCTCAGCATTTACTAAAACACTAACCATTCTTTAACCAACCAGCAAGCCACTTTCTCACGGAAAATCCACAACACTGGTATTCCGGTAATTTTTTTTTTAAATCACGCGAGGACTGGTTCGTTTTCTTAACCATTTCTTTACTTTGAATTTACTGAAATAAATTATTTTTAACCAAATAAATTGTGAAAAAATATTTCAACGTGTTTTTCTACGCCTGGCCAAACCCGGCGAGCTACTCCATCATTGATCCCTTATTTTTCTTTTTTTTTCATTCATTTATTTATTGAATCTTCAAAATATGAACTTACTATAAGTATTCAAATCTTAATACTAAATATAAAAGTTATTTAAGTCCAGCCACTGCTAGACAAAAAAGTTTCATTTTACGCGAATAATATCGGTAGAATCTTCTCAACCGAGAGTGGCCGCCAAAATTAAGTATGTTGCGTGCAAGAGGATTTGGGTGAAGTTCCAGTTTACTGATTGTGGCATACTTAGAGAACTCGTCTGTTACCAGCGGAACACACAGATCCTTGTGAATTCGTGAGTTTTTTACGTACCATGGAGCTGCAGTAATCGTACAAAGAATTTGGTTTTGTCGTCTTTGAATTTTTTCAATGTTAGATGTTGATGCGGTTCCCCATAATTGAACTCCGTAGCACTATATAGGCTTTAAAATTGCTCTCTTATAAGATCAAGGCGCTCCTTTGAGAACGTCTTGTATCTGCCTGGCGGGCGTGATGGACGAGTAATACTAAAGGGTGGGCAAAACGTGAGTTCACTTACGAGGTTGATTTTCCAGTGGAAGGCCCAAAATTTGATTTCAGTCTCAGGATGGGTTTCTTGCTCACAGAGCATGACTCCCTCAATGAAATTCTGCATAAGCGGGGCCTGTCTGATACTGCGATGGGAGCCCGGAGGACTGGAGACACATGATGGGATTGCTGGCGCAAAAACAAAAAACAGGAACAACAATAACCAGAACAGCACAGGGCACAAAAACTGCATACTATGCTCTTCATGGTCGCCAACAATACAACTTCAACTTCACCTGCAATCAACTCCACCGACCAGAGACGCACACGGTCTCGCACAAACCTGTGGTTCTACAAGCGGGGGTTCCGAGAACGACAACAACAGGGAGACAACTCTGTCTATCTTGGTCTTTTCCTTAACACTTTATTGGCATACGCGCCCAGCCCATCAAAGAACGTGGTGGTTTTCAGACCACTATATGTTAACCTGCGTTATCACTAAACTTTTGAACTAAAAAAAAGTATTTTTAATTTTGTTAGAAACTGTGTACCGAAAAATGCATTCACACACATGTATCCGTAAAATAACACAGGTAACCTGAAACCTTGTTCGGTTTATGTGCATGCCAAAGTAAAACACTCAGACAAAAAATGTGTCTGGGCTTTGAACAACAAACGGGTGTGGACTAAAAACTTTTTGTTGATGTTGGCTGCTGTTGCTGCCTGTTAAAGGTGAAATAATACCAAAATTCTAAAATCAAAAGTAACTAAATTTTCTAAAGGTACAAATGATTTTAATATTATTATTATTTTTTTTTTTTTTGCCAAAACTATAAACTTCAACATATTTATGTGTTTGATAATAAATTTTTAAAATATTTACTTTTAGCATCTAAGGTCTGCAATTGCAGTAACAATAACGAAATATGCAATATATATGTTTTTACATATTCACATTTGAGTTGAAAAATCTATAGTGAAGATTTACAGAGAAAATATCGGTTTAGTAATAATTATGCTGTCGACTATGTTGACTTAAATCAAGTTGAATGTTGACGGGTTTTAAGTTGTTTTGTTCCTGCAATGATGGCTGCAAAATGCTGCCAAAGTTGTGTCTTCAAAGGTTGCAAATTGCTTTTGTACAACAATTATTGTTTCCACTTGCTTTAGATTAGTTTTTGTTGCTGTTATTATTGTTGCTATTTCTGCCAACAATAAAAGGTATAATTGTTAAACAACTGTTAAAGTTAACCTTGCTTGTTTAACAACACCAACAGCAGCAACAAATTCTCGCAACATTTTGTGTTGTTGTTTTATTTTTTTTTTACTTTAACATGAGAAAATATTAGTTAAACCAAGCGTTATAACAAACAATAAAAACAAAATATTAACAACTGACTTTTAGGTCGGTCTGAGCAAGCATATGTACATGTACATGTACATGTTGTTGAAAAACACTTAAGCCATGAACTTGTTCGTTTGTAAAAGTATGTAAGCAGTTTTACAAAACGTTTTTAAAACAACTCTTTGCCTTTTGTGCAAGAAAATTCTATTGTAGTAACTCTTTTTTTAGCTAGAACTTTTGTTCTAATACCTGTTTTTTAAGGTTTTCAAGGTGTTCTTTATAAACTATGAAAATTACAGCTTTGTGGTGCATTCCATGTTTTGGTGACTTAATGACTGATAACTTTTGTAATAACATGAAAAACAGTGCCTTTGCTTTCACATTATTATTTTTACTTTACGCGTTGATATCTTGAAGCTACTGCTTAAGTGCATAACACTTAAATTCTTTTATCGAATGAAAATGTATGTGAAAGAAAGCTAGTCACTCACATTTGAACCAATTCGGGTTTGTCTATGTCACTAGTATTCATTCACATGCATTTACATATGTATTTTAATTGAATTGTGACATATTGTTAGCATAGAATAAAGTTAGAAAAATTCAAATCAATTTTCATTCGTCTAAAATGCGAAAGAGCTTATCCTTTCGACATTGCCGAACTCTTCAATTCTAAGAAAAGAATTACTTTGCTGCAATAATCTTGCTATATTTACTCTGATACTATTATCACATATCAGTTTTCTCTAAACCAAACGAACAAATACAATTAAATTGTTGATTTAAGCTTAAGGTCCGTTTTATTTTTTGTATAAAAAATATTTTCATGATTTTATTCTTCGATATTTCGTTTGCTTTCGGAAGACTTCTTCATGACAAAAAAAAAATTCCTGAAGAAGTCTTCCGAAAGAAGAAGAAATATCAAAGAATAAAATCATTAAAGCATTTTTTATACAAAAAACCAAACAGACCTCAAGCTTAACAGCCAGTTCGTCGATGTCGAGAGGTTTATCCTCTTTCGCATTCTAGGCGAAAGAAAATTGATTTGGGTTTTTCCTAACTTTATTCTATGCGAGCGATGTGTGAAAATTCTATTAAAATACATAAGTTCATGCGAACGAGCAATAGTGATAGTAACATTTTATAAAGATGTTGAAAAATGTTGACTTTTAGTACAATGCATTTCTTATGGGAAGATGTTATTATCTTTAAAAACTGATGGTAGATGTTTGTTAGATGTTGTTCAGTGGAAAAAGCCTATAAGCAAAAATAATTGTAAAATTTATTATAAACCGGAAAATTTATTTGAATAAAGACAGTGTGAGTTGTAACATTAAGAACTTGTGTGTTTTTTTTACACGCAGAAAGCTAACATGTATGTGTATGTGCGTTTACCAATTTCTGTATGAATTATATTAGTTTATATCAAAAACTTAAAAATTAATTTTGAAAATTAACAACTCAACGTGAATTGATATAGGCTAAAGCTATCTAATCTGAGCATATTTTTCCAATACCTATAGGCCAGTCATGTTCAAATTAAAAATGAAGATGTATTGGTGAGAGAAGTACCCAACAAACATTATGCCAAACACTTGAAATAAGTAAAAAGCTTAGATTTATAATTTTTGTTAGATGTAACCAACTTATTAAGTGAATGTGTTTTAAATTTTAAGAAAAAAAGAAAATATACATCAAACGGCCGAAATTCACATAGATATATATGAGTATATGTGAAATACTTCTTTGTATTCGTGAGCATTTGTTCTAGTTGTGATAAATTTTTTATTTTCGAGTACTATTTTACAAACAAATTTGTTTTTGGTTATTGGATTGTAAAAATCCCGGTTAGCCGATTTTTCCTTTAATTATTAAGCGAAAGCCAGGTTTTTAAAATTGCCACCATTCAAATTATTCTAGAACTAGATTTAGAAAAAAGTCGAATAATCGATCTCCTTAGTGCACATAACTGCTATAGACTAACATTCCTGTAATAGAACGCAGCATTAAAATATGTGAAATAATACAAGTAAACCTATTTTAAGTGCGTTACAAGAGGTTTCACTGTAGCTCATTAGTTCTTTTTTTTGTATTGTATTACAAACATAAAGTTGTTACAAGTCTGTTTGTTAAGTATCATAAATTATTACTTACAGCCGCCCATAAGTATGCAACACTTATTACCAGATAAGAGATTACTTACAAGCTCCAAGTATGAACACAGTTATCTGTACATGGAAAGTCACATGTTTTATTAACTATACATAAATAATCAAACAACACTGTATTTCAAATAACAATACGTAAAGCTTTTAAATAATAAGAAGAAAAAATATATTATGTCTTTGTACAACATACCCCTGGCATATATTCACTTACGAACAATATATTTTATTTGTATGCATTTGATCACAAATCAACTTCCACTTGCCACAAACACAAACAAACAAACAGGCTACCACAATCATGCTGCCACTGAAAACATGTTGAACATACTAAAAAACATGCAACATTACAACACAATGTTTGGAGCTTTATTTTCAATTTCTTTTTTCTTCACTGATTTTATAAAATATTGTTGAATGATATTGAATGCAATAATAACGAGTGTTTTACCATAGCCGAAAGCTAAAAATGAGAAATAAAGAAAAAAATAAAAACAGAGCAAAAAAATCGTTAGTACTTGTTAATGGCAACTACAAGCACACAGCATCAATGGCAGCGGCAAAGGCAACAGCACTTTTTAAACAAGCCTCAACTCAATAACAATTGTTGCAATCACAACAATAATCACTAGTCAGTCAAGTGAGGTTGGCAACAAAAGAGAGTGAAGAGCCCCAAGAGGGAGTGAGGAGGAGCAGGAGAACATGAAATCTGATGAGGTTTTGTTATGTAATGAGGTAAATGAAAGTATAAAAGCAATGATGAAAACTTTTCCTGAAAATATCAAACCGCCAAATATGTAAAAAGAAAGAACAATTAAACTTGATAATGAAGTCGCAAATAAATTTTAATTTGATTCAAAGCAAATGTTTTTTGTATTCATCTACAATAAAAAGTAATTGTCAATGAAAAAAGTGTATAAAATGAAGTATTTCAATGTCACTGAAGCAAATTAAAACCCACATTTATCATTATTAAATGCCTGTATTTAATTGTTAGTAAATCAAATAAAGTTGAACGAAATTACTAATTTACTTAAAATGTTTTTCATGTTCGAAACTGAAACAAACACAAAGTAAAGAGACACACTTGCACAACAACAGTAGCAACAATATCAGCAGTTTTATTTACTTGCGCCACAATAAAGCAATTTAATTGCTGCTGATACATTAGCATTTACAAATAAAGCCATTCTCATAAACACATTTAATAACAATTTATTTTAATATTATTATACTATTGTAAATAAAATCATAGATCTTGGCAAACTGATACAAATACTAATAACCCAAACATGTAATTTGTATGTGAACGTACATGTGTGTTCGATTAAGAGTGCTGTGTTCTAACTCAAGTCCAGGCCAACCAAACAACCAACTAACCAAAAGTATATTCTACTTTCTCCTCTTGCAGCTGGTAGTAGCCTTGGTCAAGCAACGTTTTCGTTTTAAATGTTCAGAGTGGCTTTTAGAAGTATAAGTAATTTCAAACAAAGTCCAACGTCCAACCTAAGCAAACACAATTAACCAAAGGACACTATTAATGAGCAAAAACATGCATCACTATCTTTATATGTACGAGTATGTCCATTTGGAAAAAGACATTGTTATGAACTTTGGCAAAAATATATATATACTTTAAATGTATAAACATACATTTAGACTTTTATTAATTAATTTGTTAAACCTCAAAATTGAAAAGGAGCAAGAAACCAGGCCTTGCTTTTTATTAACACACATACACATGCAGAATCAATTTATTTATGATTGAAATAAGGACTTTGAGTGAAAAGTAAAACAATATGTTGATCAGAATATTAAATTTACTATTGAGAGAGAATCTAACTCTTCACTTCCATTACTGGACACAAAAATTATAAAAAATAACAATAGATTATTAATAGATTGGTGCCAAAAGCCAAATTCTTCAGGTAGAATTATAAACTATTTTTCTAAACATCCAAAAAGGGTACAGCTAAAAACCTAATAGATAGAATATTAACAATCAGTGATCATAGATTTCATAAAAAGAATAAGAGCATAATTAGGAAGATATTAAGTGATAATAGTTTTCCTGATTAACTCATCTGCAGGTTGATAAGACAATACAACATAAGGGGAAGATTGGATAATAATGTTTCTGATCCAATAATCGTTAACTTATGTACCTGGAATGTCAGAAAGATTAGAGAGTTCTAATATATACGATAATACAAAATATAGAATTGCACATAGAGTTCATAATACTGTGGGTAGAATTTTTAGTAAAACAAAAGATAGGTTGGAAAAGTCGGATATGTCTAGTTTAGTGTATAAAATACCATGTAGTGGTAACAACAATGAAAACTGTAACAAAGTATATATAGGGACAACAGGAAATAAACTTAAAACTAGGTTAGCGGGTCATAAATCTGACCAGAAGTATAGGAACTATAACTCTTTGCAGAAAACTGCATTATCTATCCATGGCCGTGATTTTAATCACTATCCAGATTCTGGAGGAACATCTATTTTAAACAAAGAAAATTATTATAAACGTAGATATATGCTAGAAATGCTGCAGATAACTAACGTGCCTGTAGATAAGAGAATAAATTTTAAAAAGGATGTAGACGAATTAGCGCAAAATTATAGGCATTTAATACATAAAACAAAAACAGGAGTAGATGGGTATTTTGCCTAAAATTGTTTAAAAACTTTTTCATTTCTTTTTAAAAAAAGTATTATGTAATATGTTTAATGTTATAAGAATGTAAAATATGTTTCTTCATTGTGAAGTTTAATGTAGTTGAATACTTTGTTTTTTGTTATTTCAATATGGGTTTTCAAATTTATTATTTTGTATACACAATTTAAAAAAAAAACAAAAATTTTCCTGAAGAAGACACACAACGGAGTGTCGAAATATTGAAAAATAAAAACCATACTTTTTACCAAAACAAGAAGACCACTAGCTCAACAACAAATAACAATTTAAATATGTTTTAGTCTTATGTTTATCTTCAATGTATGTTACTCCTTATTTGCACTGTTTTTTGAAATACGGCAACTTGGTCAGCTGTCATCAGCACCTGACTGGGTGGCCAAATCGTTTTTTTTTTCTCTTAAGCATTTTTTATTTATTGAATCTTAAAAATGAACTAACAATACTAAATTTAAAATTAAAAAATATAAAAATGTACTTTTTACTTAAGTCCGGCCAATGCTAGCCAAAAAGTTTTTTTCTATGCGGGAGCAATATCCGTAAAAATCACCTATTGAACGTTCTGATGGTGGCAACGGTATCCCTTCATCTCAACGGAGTATGGCCGCCAACATTATGTATATTGCGCGCAAAAGCACTCTTTTAGTTATAGGCTTGCCCTATCAGAGATCGCTGCCAAGAGGCTAAATATAAACGACTTTTATTAATTAATTTGTTAAACCTCAAAATTGAAAAGGAGGAAGAAACCAGCAGCCGTATTCTGTAACTCGTTTAGCTAAAGCTAAAACTTGATCGCTAAAATGCTAAAAAAATTAGGGCAAATATTTTAGCGATGTCGCTAAAACTGTATTCTATAAGCTAAATTGCTTAGCTAAATTTTTATATTTTCACCGCAGCTAATTTGCTAACTGTATACTGTATACTCTTTCTTTCTACTTGAATGAACTTCTGTTAAAAAGAGATAAACATAATGTAATAATTTTTGGCAATTCATTATATTGTTACCTTACTTTATATTGTGCTTCCCGTAAATATTCTTAAAAATTCTCTTCAATAACGTTGTAAAATATGTTTTGAAATCTCGATTTTAAATAGTTATTGTGAAAGATATATTCAAAATTTATTTTGTTGTTGACAAATATTACTTAAACAGCACTTGAGTCAAGAAATTATAAGCAATATTTTTTCACGATACTACCAAATGTGCTATTTATGGGAAAATTTTCAAAATACGGCATCACAAAAAAGTATTTCTTTATTTACATTTTAAATAATAATATAATAATAAAGTGCTTCTAACGCTTCTAACATCAGTTTAGTATCGCTTTGTTGTTGGTGATGAAAAATTTATAGTTTAGGATAGCCCCAAGCCAAAAAGTCTGGTCTGGAAAACTGCCAAAGCAGTCAAATAGCCATCACACCAAGATATTTCTCTGTAGGGAAAGGTGTTTTGTTTTATGAGCTGTTTGTAATAAGGTTAGACGGTTGGAGAGGAATTGTGCCGAAGACAATGGATGCGTATTACTCAATTCGGCGCTATGGCTCACACCTTTCTCCTACTGACAGACTTGCAATTCGATCAATGCAGAACACTTTTAATGGACTTCTTTGCTTATATTTGGGTCCTCGATAGCTGATTTAGTAGAGTACTCGACCAACATTATTGGGGTCGCAGGTTTGATTTCTGCCTCTGACCATGGATGTTACTGCAGACAAGCAAAAAAGCTTCATAATTTTTGTGTTTTTGTGTAAAAAAAACTTCATTCTTTACTTCAAAAACGGAGAAGTTGCTTTCACGCGAAATCTATATACTGCCAAGCTGATGGCAAAAAGTAGTGGTTAACGGCAGACTTTAGTTTGAATATAGTATCAATCTATTTTATTATTCTAATAAATGCATTTGGCAAGAAAAAATTCGACATTTTTAACGTGTATACCCAATATTAATATATTCTTCAGTTTTTTCACCGTCTCTGCATATTTCTTTTAGCGTAGTTTAATTTGTTTTTCTAATGTTCTATTGTTCTCATTGTTTTGCATACACGTTTGAATGGCGATAAGTTTTATATTCGTACATAAGTTTTCTTATAAATCAATTTGTTTTCTCTTAGTTAAATATTTGGCTTTTGTGGTCTTTTCAATGATGTCATCTTGACTTTACAAGTTTAATTAAAATCGAGTATTAATACTTTTAATAATTAGATTTGGTCAAATCTATAGCAATAACAAGAAATTTGTTTTGTTTTAAAACAAAACTGGAAAGTAATTGAAAATTTATTAGTTTTATGGGAAAATTGCAATTATCATGATAATAGCTTTTACAAACTTTTATTGAGAGTCTTAGTTTTGTTGTCCAAACGTGAAAGGAAATTCAGGATCTTTAGGGTCTTGCAAGTGCTTGAGATATAGAAAATAATTTTTTTATTAAAACTAAAATAAATGTGTACTAATATTTTAAACATGGCAGCAACATAAACACATTTACATAAAAGTATACTTCAGTGTGGTCAACTTAAGAGTTTTTAGCTTTATAAAATGTCGGTGCTTGAGTTCTGCTGTATCAACCTTCCATAAAATAAAGGGTGGTTAAATTTCAAGGGCCGATGTTGATTTTGAATAAAACACAAACTGTTTAGGAAATTATTGTAATTTTATTTTATTATGATATATTGGTATTACTCAATTATGTATGGCACAAAATATCGGCCAAATGGGTGCCGCGACCACAGCGGCACACCTCCATCCGATGTTCCAAATTTTCGATGACCCTGAGGCATAATGGAGGTTCTATGCCGTTAATGTGCCGAATTATCTCATCCTTTAGCTGTTGAATTGTTGCTGGCTTATTGACGTACACCTTTTCTTTCAAATAACCCCAAAGAAAAAAGTCCAACGGTGTCAAATCACATGATCTTGGCGGCCAATTGACATCGCCATTACGTGAGATAACACGGCCATTGAATTTGTTGCGCAAAAGAGCAATTGCTTCGTTAGCTGTATGGCAAGTGGCACCGTCCTGCTGAAACCACATATCGTCTACATCCATATCTTCCAATTCGGGCCATAAAAAGTTCGTTATTATCTCACGATAGTGAACACCATTCACAGTAACTGCCTGACCGGCCTCATTTTGGAAAAAATACGCCCCGATGATGATGCCAGCACATAAACCGCACCAAACAGTCACTTTTTGTGGGTGCATTGGTTTTTCGACAGTCACTCTTGGATTCTCATTCGCCCAAATGCGGCAATTCTGTTTATTGACGAATCCACTGAGGTGAAAATGTGCCTCATCACTGAAGAAGATTTTCTTCGAAAATTGATCATCATTTTCATAATAAGTCTGGATAACTTTAACACGTTGTTGGATTGTGTGTCTCTCCATGGTTCAAATTGAATAAGTCTGAAATAGAGAAATGTCAAATAAAATTCGGAAAAAAACTTGGCGTTTAGGTGTGGTTCACATTCAACATCGGCCCTTAAAATTTAACCACCCGATAGTTCTTCTCCAATTGTGGTGAAAATTTCACGGCACTTTCAAATAAATAACCGCTTGTTACATCTTGTTTAATGAAATATTATTATTTAGTATATTTATTTATTTATTTATTTTATTTATTGAACTAATAATTATGATTATAAGCTAATATTAATGAGAGGCAATGTCATCGTAGGCCTAAAACTCAAAATTAGTATTTTATGATGAAAGGTTTTAATACAATTTTAAATCTAAGTGAGTGATATATCAGTATATGTTTGTAAGAGTTTCAAAGTTCGTTATAAAGATGAGAGTTTTTAAGGAACTTAATCAGAAGTGTGATATTTTCAGTTGTGGGATTGAAAAAAAGTTGTAAAGGATCTTTGTTGTGGAGTATTGTTAGCCTTCTGATTTGGGTTTTGGGGCAATCGTTTAAAAAGTGGGAAGGGTTGGTTTCTGGCCTGGTCTAAAAAAATAGATTGAGGATTTGTTACATTCACAGAAATGAGTTGAATGCGGATAGACCAATGGATCATGAGTGAGCTTTGTGTGGCCCAGATAGAGTCTCATTATTTTGACCGGGTCTAAACTGTTTAACCCTGGCCTGCTGTAAAAAATAGATTGTGTGATATAAATTGTTTTTCGTTCTGTACCAAGGAGAACTTTGAGAATAAACGAGGTTTCTTTGTCGTGTATAGAAGAACTCATCTATCATTTCACTAATGTTCTTACACGAAAAGTTGCTTGTAACTTGTAAAGGTTGTGTTGTTTAACTTTTGCCGCATGAATCAGTGAATTCATTAATTTGTCTTCCTTTATGACCGGGTATCCACATAAAAATTATGTTGGGAAACTTTTTAATCAGGATGTTCCTGATATTTATTGTGTAAAAGGAGGTATTTGCAATGTTTGAAATGGATTAATGGGCAGAAAGAGAATCAGGACATATTACAAACTTCCGATGTTTATTTGAGACAGAGATTACTGCTTCGTTTATGCCAATCAGTTCTGCAGAATATATTGAGCTGAATGAAGGTAAAATGGTCGTTCTTATCGTGAGAGTTTTTGTAATACTAAATGCAGTAGTATTATTCTTAAACCATCAGTAGTCTCGTAACGCATGACTTTTAGCCACAAATTTAATTAGAAATTCTAAAATCCTTGTGGCAGTTTTTCCAAGTTCGTTAAGTTAGGTATCTACTGATTGCGTGTGGAAAATCCAGGGAGGTGGTTTTGAAGCATTTTTGGATTGTGGCATATTTAGAGACAATTGTTTAACACAACGGGGCCAAAAGAGCTCAAGTGGGCTGGTTTCATGTAACTGGCGGCCTGTACAACCTAGAGGAAATTGTTGACATTCTTAAATATGGTTGAAGAAACTTTTGGTGTGCACCTGGATGTCATAACATTTCTAACAGTATTTAAAATTAGATTATTAGCTCCATATAGCAGAGTTTTATAGAGTTTTGTTGGTAATATATCTCTTTGTTGGCGAACCGTGCTTCAGGAAGCATGTTTTTAACAGGGGTTGTTCACAAAGCTCAAAATGAAGTTCTTATTATGGCCGAGTTAATAACTGCATCGGTGTTTTTCAGTTACCTCTTAGGAGCACTTCCGAAAAGGGGCAAACCATAATTTATTTAATATAATTAAACTTATTTATTTAATAAAATGTTCTTAACTAACAAAAATTCACTGGAGAAAAATGGCTTTACTGAACCCTGATCAACTGCTTGATTAAAAAGATGAAGAGAGCAACTTAACTTAAAAAGTTGTATGTTAGCTTCGCTCAACTCAGCTTAGGTTGACCTTTAAAGATGAAAATTTAATACGATCTATAACGAGAACAATATTAAAGGATTGAAAATTTATGACAGGATGACATAACTGCAGGTTGCTGCCCGTGCCGATTTTTTTTTGCCACAGTGGAGTTAAATTTACTTACTTACTTTAGTTTAATTAATCTGCGGCAAAAAAATGGAGCATGGACAACAACCTGCAGACGTGTCGTTTTGCTATAGTCAAAATAAACGTTTGAATTTAAATGCATGCATTTCATATTTGACATATAGAAGTCGGTTCCCTACTGGCTTCAATGTGTTTAATGCTTTAAAGCAGAAGGCGCAAGCCCTATGCGCTTGATGTTCCATTGTTTTTTTTAAAGCGAATAGCTATAGGGCTGTGCTCTTTAAAACACACTAAAGGGCTGCACAGAATGTTCCAAAGAACACAGCACACTACTGTGCAGTAGTTCCAAGCACTGTATTTAAAAACAATTCTTAAAAAAAAACAATTCTTAAAACAAAAGAACATTTAGTAACAGAATAAACACTTCATAGTTTTGAAACGCCTTCACGGCAGTGCTTGACTGTACTTGAATTCTGGTTTCACAACAAAATCCAAAACAAAACAAAAAAACGATGAGTCACAGCAAGCACATTGGCATTTGAGCATACTGCGTCTTATTTGTGCTTAGTACAAAGACAAAAACCATGAACAACAACAACACACACGCAAGAGCATACTGAACATACAGCACTCGTGCACTTGTATTACCATAAACAACCACAACAAATTTTATAAAAAAAAACTGAAGTAGAACATTGCTTCAATGCTTGAAGAGCTACTTCAATTTTATTCTATTTCTATTTTATTTTTCCATTTGGTTCTACTTGTGTTTGGTTCTGTTTGTTCTAAATGCTTATAAGCAGTATTCGTTTATGTGTTTAGAACATTTCGACACTGAGGTGTTTGTTTTGAAATATGAAAAAAGACGATGGATAAAACTTGAAAATACTACGATGTTTTGCAAGACAATTTTATTGTGCTTGAGCAGCCCTCTAATACACACATACTGCACTCAGTACTATCAATGAAAACAAAAACAACTTTATCTTATATATTTTTTTGTTGTTCTTTACTGTACACACACAAGAACAAAGCAATAACAATTTCGCATGCTTTGCGAAAACAAACATTGACGACAGCGATTATCAGTATAAATTTTGTTTTTGTAAATGTTTTGCTTTTTACAACAAAAACTATTAAAGAAAATTAGTTTGGGCACCCCTGCTTTAAAGTATTTTGTATAAAATAAAATCCTTTTTAATACTTCTAAACTTAAAATTCTTTTTAAAAACTATAAATGGTTTATAAGAAAAACCCTATTACTTTTATTTGATTGATGTGTTTTTTTTTCTTATTTACAAAATTATGAGTTTAATTTTCTTGTCATGAACTAAATACATAAATGGCAATCAAGCAGTAAATTTCCCTTAAAATATGCAATACTTTTTTTCTCTCTCAAATTATTTTTCCAAATAAATTTAAACGTATAGTAAACGTAAGGTTTTATGAATATTATATTACCTAAATTGTTGTTCAAGCAAGTAATTGGTTTCTTTTTTTGCCAGCAAACTATTTGAGATTGCTGAAAGCAATACAAACCAGTATTAATGTTTATAAAGTTATATTTTTTCCATTTCTGAGTACGTTTACGTTTGTGTTCACATGACTGAGTGTGTGTGTGTGTGCATGGGAATGGGTGTAGGTCTATGTTGTGTATATGAATATTGTGCAAGACAACATTATCAACATCTGTCATTTCACAATAATGACAATTTTCTTTGACATTTAAACAAACATATGTCATATCCTTTGACATGAGACTTTAGTGTCATAACGTATGACTGAACAAACATAAGAATATGTTTTACGTTTTTTCAAACATACATGTATATATTTTATAAAGAGCATATGGCAAACAAGTTTTAATATCCGAAATGAAATTAAAGGCAAAAGGGCAGTTAAAAAAAAAAAACTTTTAAAAGAAATACTTTCAATTGATTAAATAAATCCTCTTTTAATGCTTTGAAAAAAAAAACACTTTAATAACTCGATTTTTTTTTACTTTGACTATAAACTTTAAAGAAAGTCAAAGATTTTATGTATGTGAGACAAAAATTAAAAAAAAAAATTATGAAATAAAACTTGTTTATACTAAAAAAAAAAATAGTCCTGTTTTTCTATTCAAAATCTGTTTGCCTTGAAGTATGATTTTTGCAAATTGCTTTTTGTTTAAATACTTTTTGTTTGACCATAAAACCACAAAAAGTATTTAAAAGAGTAAATAAATACTAAAAAAAAATTGTTATTTAAATAGAGGTTAAGGAAATATCATAAACTGCATGTTTTATTTTTCAATTTTTGAATTGGCAAAGCAAACAAAATTGTGTTTTTTTTTTCAAATCTTATTTGGTTTAGCAAAAGAATGTAACTATTTAATAATAATTTCTTTTGTCTTTTGTTTTTTTTGTTGAAAATTTTGTGTGGTTAAATATAGTTTTGCAGTGTGGCTGTGACTGCCTCACATTGTTATAGATTTAAAAGTATGTGTATATATTAAACACATACTCTCAAGTTTTAAACAACGAAGCCTTCCCCGTACCAGCAGACAACATCACGGCGGCATATGGGAGTGGAAGGTGTGAAATATTGAACTATAATTTAACCATAATTGAACCACCATTTCGCGTTAAGTGTTGGCTCTGAGCTCAAATATCGTCGCCTTTATGCCCTAGACCTATCTCTAAACGAGATAGCTAGACATTCGAACCTGGAGCTTATCTGGGTACGAGGGCACAGTGAAGTGTCCGCAAATCTAGCAGCGCATGGACTGGCAAGGGCCGGTGTTCAGCTACAGCAAAGAGATATTGATGGGATCGTTGGAATCCCGCTTGTGAGCTGTAAGAAACAGGTACAGCGTCGGCTTTTTCTGACCGCTCATGACAGATGATCTAGTGAGGATACCTGTCGAATATCAAAGCTGACATGGCCTAGATATGATAACAGGAGGAATATCATCCTTACAGGCTTGCCTCGACGGAGGTACTATTATGGTACTTTACCATAATGAAAATGTTAAGTTTAGTGAAAAACAGTTAGATGGTTCGTGAAATAGTGCGTTCACATGCGTTCAGCGGAAAATTGTTTAAAATAGAATCAAAACATTTAAAATTTTTGTATTCATCAATAACTATCTTGTCCCCTTTAAAGTAATCCCCTCAGATATAATACACTTATGCCAGCGTTTTTTTCCAATTCTCGAAGCACTTCTGAAACGCGCTTTTTGGTATCGCTAACGGCTCCTGATTCGATCTCCTCAATTATACAAAACATTTTTCTTTCTTCGGCGTCTTCAGTTTTGGAAAGAGCAAAAAGTCAGCGGGGCCAAGCTCGGTAAATACGGTAGTTGAGGCATGATAAGGGTTTTGTTTTTGGCAAAAAACTCACGCACAAGCACCGATGTGTGAGCTGGTGCGTTATCATGGTGCAAAATCCACTATTGTGTTTTCCACAATTCTGTGCGTTTCTGACGAATTGCTCCACATTTTCTTATTGACCGTACGATCTTGAGGCAAAAATTCATGATGCACCACGCCATTGTAGTCGAAGAAACCAGTGAGCAAAACCTTCAAATTTGGCCAAACTTGACGTACTTTTTTCCGTCTTGGCTCTTCTGGATGCTTCCATTGCGATGATTTCAATGTCATAGCCATAGACCAATGAATGATTCGTCACAAGTTATGAGCTTTTTGAGGAAATCTGAGTCATCGTTGATGAGGTTCAACAGCTCCTGACCGATGACTATGCGGCGTTGTTTTTGTTAAAAATTTAGTAAATTTAGTAAAAAAATCGGAGAGCATACCAAAACACGACTGACCTTTTTATCTGACATGTGTATTAATATAACAGAAAAAAAAGCGAAAATCAACTATAGGTTACTCACGAAATTTGAAAATAACGCTTCTGTTTTGATGTATAATAATTCATTATCTCTCTCTATCTCTCTCTCTCTCTCTCTCTCTCTCTCTCTCTCTCTTTCTCTCCCTTTGAAATGATTTTTTGTAGTGCAATATTTAACTTTCACTATAGCCCCTACAAGAAATAGATGACCTTAATTAATACATTCAAATGCTATTTTCCAACACATTCACAAATATGTGATACGTATATAATATTTCTGAGAATATGTTAGAAGAATCACCACACGTAAACGAAACTCTCCGTAATTTATTTCATATAATATTTCTGAGAATGTGTTAGAAGAATCACGACACGTAAACGAAACTGTCCGTAATTTTTTCATATTGCCCTTACGGCCTTGATAGAAACTTGTGATCTATGTTTCGGTCAAATGACCGGTCATTTGGCCATCGCTGTTCTTGCAGGGGGAGTTTCATATATGACCGAAAAATTGACACATATGCCGTTATTTTGCATGCCAATATAATTCTTAAGATACGATTATGATGCAAAATGTTTGCTGGGTATTATATAATTTCAGTGCCTTACAAAGATAATCACTTTTTATGAATTACTGTTTATTGGTTTTTCATTTTATTTCTTTATATTCATTTTATATATATACGAATTTGTTTTGTAAACATGTAACTTGTAGAATATTTTATTTTAAATTTATTTTTGGAAAATTTATAACCTGAGATAAATGGAAAAGAAACAAGTTCGAATATATTCTATACAATTATTTTGTTTTAAAAATATAATAAAACTAACAATAAAGCTTATCTTTTAAGCCAAAGTAAAAAAAAAAACTAATGGTAAATAAAAGTTAAACACAATTATATGAAAAAGCTCCATATTTTTCAATAGAACAAAAGACACAAGAGAAAGAAATAGTTGAAGAAAATATTTTATTTTGAAAATTTTATGTTGAATATATAATAAGATAGATATTTAAGACTTATAGGGTGACCTATATACAAGTTACTTTTACCTGAAACTAAGCTGAATTTAATAAATATGATTTCTTTCATGTAACTAACGTGGCATCATGTTGACTTAAAATTTTTGTAAATGGAACGTTTAGTTGTTTTGCCATCGTTTAATTCTAAACTAATAATCGCAATTGCAGAAAAAGTTTTCCGACTTTATAAGTTGAAATTATTCTTGTGCGAAAAAAATTAGATTTTGTACACAGGTGTACGACTTCGGAGAAAAAGACGTTAACAATATTGCTGGCTGTCTGTCTGTCTGTCTAATGGCCTGATGGCTGTCCGTCTGCTATATTTGTTGTTAGTAAAAATTTTAAGATTATTTAATATAAAATAGTACTTATACACTCTCATACCAGGGAGTTAATACGAGTATCATACAATGTAAGAAAAACATGTTTGCATTTACTACATTATTTATTCATTCATTCATTATTGGTCAGGGGTTTCAAACAGAACTACAACAAGAACATGTGTGTGCAGATAATAACGAGTTGTTGTATGTTGTATATTGTTAATGTTTATGCTTTTAAGTAAAATCTTAGAATATTTTTCTATTCATTCATTTCATTACCCAAATGGCCATGGCAAGCATGCCTCATACAAAGCGGGTTGATTTTGTTTTTCTAAATATAATGTAAATATATAACTAAATGACTGTTTTAACGTACACTGAGGGGCAAAAATAGTCGCATGGCAATTATAAATACTGCTACAAAAGATTATCTTACGAGTCAAAAACTTTCTTTTGTTGTGTTGTATAAAAATGTTGTAGAAGCACCAACTCGTATAACCAAAATCGAGCAATTTTCTTGATGACATGCGCAGTAAACTTATATATATTTAAGAATGCTGGCTGGGCTTGAACACACATTGTAATTAAACATTCATTCAAGACAAAGTGCTGACTACATCATTTAAAATATGTAAAGTGGCAGGCAAAGTTTGTCGCTGCGAGCAGTCGTCAACAGCGATATTGTCGCGTAGGAATAAAGTAAGGCCAACAATAAAGCAGCGCGTTAATATTGTTGAAGCTTTTTACAAAAATGGGCTAACAAAGCAAAATGCATTCAAATGCAAATCATGCGATCATGAGACTTCCTAGTTAGCATAAACGAGCAAATGTTACCGCAATTTTCCTGAATTGTGCGCAATTAATAGCAAACCGGGGCTGTTAGATATGTTAACACAACCCGTACATGCTAGCCCAGTTCGAATATTCAATTTAAGGACTGGCGGCGCCATCGAGCCGAACTTCTGCAAAACTGAGGTAGGCCAGGAAAGCATCATGAATGGTGTTTGTTGTCGTGAGATGATTACGGACTTCTTTTTGCCAGAAATTGAGGATATGGATGTGGACGATGTGTGGTTTTAGACAAGATAAAGCCATTTGCCACACAGTGCGAGAAATTCATAGCTGTGCTATTTCACGTCGTGGTGTTGTTAATTGACCGTCGCGATAATGAGTTTTGGCACTGTTGCACTACTTTCTTTGAGCTTATTTGAAAGGAAAACTAAACTGCAAGACGCCAACAATAATTAAAGAGCTAGGACATGTGTCATTAATATACAGCAGCACCTGCCTTGCAGGTAGCAACGCTACGGGGTGAGTTATTCGCCATAAACCAGCGCCCCTGTCTGGCTTGCAAGGCTCATTGAGGTTGCAAGTTCTGCCATATTTTTGTAGCCATATGCATAAATCACTAGCTGAATGGCTTGGATATTCTATTCTCTCCTGTGTGCAATATCTCGTGACAGTCAATGGTAGACAAAGCTTAGCCATTTGATAGGAAGAAACCCATTAAGAGCATCAGGTCTCAACTACCTCACCAGCCTAATCACTAATGGTTTCACAATCACTAGTGGTTTCTTACAGTACAGGTATCTGTTGTAAGACAACAGAACCTCAGGGAGTCATTAGCTCCCGAAAACCAGCGTGCTTCATAGTTATCAGGAAAGACTAATTCCCTGTGGTTTTATGTTTTAACCACAGCCAGAACTTTTTAGCCAAGCTGTACCAAGCTGAACCATGATCAGCGCTGGAGGCATGGTCTTGCAAAGCAGAACCTGACGGGGAATTTGCCAAACACCGTTCTGCTAGTAAACCCTTGGATGAGGGCTACGGAAGTCCCACTCAATATAAGTCATACGGCTTCCTAGAGTTTTACTTGATACAATGAACTAGGAACTCCTACCCCTTTATACGCAAGATAGCAGAGTACCTAGGCTACACTTAAGTCAAAATCTGCTCTCCGCCTGGACAAAAGCTAGTGGATGAGATTACTCGACTACATTAAATCTCAATTATGACTCAAAGTCATTGATAATATGAACCATCGAATAGAAGTGTGTCACCAAAGTTATGGCGATCAATTGGCTGATATTTAGTTTCACACATAATTGTCATAGATACGTCTGGTTTATTAAAAGTATTATTATTATATCGCTCCTTTATTGCAACATAGTCATGTCTCAGAAAATGAGCTTTTCGAGTTAACAATGCAGAATTGTTAACAGTGCTACCTTTTGTATTGTGCCAAAATTTTATTTAAATTACCTATAAACTGTCTCTTTTAGGAGATATTTTCTAAACATATTTTCTAAGACTTGTATGGAAAGTAAAAACTTGAATCGCGTTTTCCTATGTTGCAATTATGACTATAAAGGAGCGATATGTTCATTCATGTTTGTTCAAACAAATGAACAACCGTTGGCTGCTACGATTTGTTTGCTGAAAGTATCGAAAAGAAGAGAAAAAATAAATCGTAGCAACCAACGGTTGTTCATTTGGTTGAAAGGTGTAAAGAAATGTTTCAGACTTATATAAACGCAAAATCTTGTTTCTTGTGTTTTGAAAGGTATTAATAGAGCATTTTTCTTTTTAAATTCTCAATAATTTATTTAGTTGAATGTTTGAGAATATCCTTCAAAAATTTCCAAAGTATACTGATCATTAGGGTAGCTAATATAAAATGCCGACATATAGATAGCTGGGAAACATAGAAAGCAAACTATTTATAATTTTTTATTGGTATCAATGTTAGAAGCTAATATAGCGAATAAAAAGTCAATTGTTTAAAAAGTATTATGATAATTCTCTGAAAACGTTTTGTTTTATTTGCAATTAACATTGTGCATTTTGGTTGCACCACCCTGTAAAATTGGCTTGAAATTTCGTCGAAGAAAACCCATGGATTTTGCATTCGATGGCATGCATGATGCGGCCAACTGGGTATAGTTGTCGACAGGTATGTGTTTGTGCATTAGAAAGCTTTTACTTGTATGTTTATGCTTGTAAGAATAAGAGAAATTACATGTCTGAGTATGTGTGTGTGTGTGTATGGATAAGTGTGTGGGTGAGTGTGTTTATGTGGTTACCGGATATTGGTTAAATTAAATGCTATTTTCGTTTACTTTGTGGTTTTTTCGAAAACAGCAACAGCAACAACAACAACATCAACAATTTTGTAATATTACTGCTGATGTTGTTGTTAATATTCACTCATATTCATTTACATGTATTAAACATTTATCTTGTTTTTAATACAGTTGTTGTTGCTGCTTTTTTCTGTTTTTTGTTTTTTTTTTTTTTGCTTTAATCTCTCTTTATGTGGTTTTTGTAGTTGTTGAGTGAATGGCTGTTTAGTTTATGTTTATGCAAGTAATTCACATGCTCTTGATGGTTTTTCTCATTTAAACTATAAAAACGAACTGTAGTTGTTGCTGTTGTTATTGTTAGTAATTTTCTTTTAAACTTTATGTAGCGGCTTTTCTCTGTTAGACATATAATTTGTTTTTTTAATTATTTTGTTTTTTTTTGTAGATTTCTTGAAGAGCAAAAAGAAAGAATGTTGCTTTGAAATATGAAATAAGGAAAAGATTCGAAAAACATACTACAGGGTGAACCTTAACTGCCCGGCTCACGATGTCATCTCGTAAATGTTTGTCATAATTTTTAAGGTCAAAAAATATATTCCGATGCAGTTTACAACATTTATATTTCCCTGATCTTGTATCATTTGCCTTGTCTAGCTCCGATATATCCGTTAGTTGACTCTAAGTCATTTAGTTTTAATATACAACATTAGCGGACGTGAACGTAACGATATCATGAGCCAGGCAGTAAGTCTCTCAACATTTGAAATGATCAATGAAAAACAAATAGCCAAGTGTTTACTTATTACGAAAATTGTTGTATTTGTTTTGTAGTTAAAGTTCAAATCTGGTTGTCGCTAAGAAGGATTTTTATTTTTTAATATCTTTTGATCATAGAAGACAGATAAAAATAATTGAATTGTAAAGGTGGGGAACAACTAACTGCTTTGTACTCACTACACTACTCATAAGCATCAACTAGAACTCGAACTCGGTATAGGAAATAGGATTTTATTTTTTGTAAATTTCATCACTTAAATGCACTGATGCAAATTAGACCACACACTTTCCATGACCGTTCTACAAGTATCGGGTGAAATGTCATGCATTTGCTCGCATATATTTTTCTTTAGTCCGGTAATGGTAGTCGGGTTGTTGCAAAAAATTGAGAATGGAATACAACTCTCATGCTTTTGGTGTCAGTGATGACCAAGAGTATATGCGATTCGTACTCTTTCAGTTATAGACCCAGACTACACGAGATGGCTGCCAAAAGGCAAAATATTAATGATTCACTGAATAGTGATCTTCTATTAATCTCTGAGTGGGGTCGTAAAAATAGGGTTGTCTTTATCGCTCGTAAGACCCAGTGTTGTTTATTGACACACAAACAAACGACCGCAGATGCTGCTTCATCTTTACTCATGGATGGTATATATATTGAGGAATCGGATGCACTTAATGTTTTGCGAATGTAAATACAGTGTGATGTCCGCTGGAATGATCACATTTTTCATATCTCTAAAGAAGCATTCAAGTGCCTCGGGTTTATGAAAAGGTGTAAGATGTGCTTTACTTCATCCGATCTCCTTACTGTTTATACTACTTATATCCGACCGAAAATGGAATTCAACTCTCATCTTTGGGCCTTTACCTCAAAGTCTATTTTGGGGTTACTCGACCGTGTGCAGGAGAGGGCGAAAAACTTATCGGTGACAGTAGGTTATAAAACTCTCTTGACTCACTGGAGCATCGACACAGTGTGGGATGCATTACTCGGTTCTATCGTTACTACAACGGTTTTTGCTCTGACGAGATTAGGAATCTTGTTCCCGAAACTCACAAATTTTTATGCAGCGCACGTTCATCGTTTAGAGCTCATTCATTTGTAGTTGATTGCCTGCGGAGTCATACTACTTATTACAGAGAGAATTTTTTTTTCGGCCGTACGCGATGTCTATGGAATATGTTGTCTACCGACGTCTTTCCTGTCTATTATAACGTTAGAAAGTTCAAGTCAAATGTTCGCAAATACTACTCCTGCTTTCCACTACCTTACAACCTATTTTCCTAATTCCGCTACAATGCACTGCATATGTAGCTGTTAACCCCTGAGTACTGGTGAGAGAAAATAGGAAAAAAAAAAAATATTTCTATAGTTCAGGCCAGGTGATGTAGCACCTTTTGGTTGGTACTGCTGTTGTTTCTTTTGTTTAAACATACTTGCTGCCTTACAATATTGGGCCTGGCCCCAAAATTTTTTTAATTTGTTATTCAAGCAGCAGTTGATGGTTGCTGTTTTGCAATATTATTAGCTACGGGAAGAAGTGAGTTCCAGCTTACAACAGTAGGTAGGCGGCATTATTCCTCAGTGAGTTATGTACAAAACAAACAAGGGGAAGTCTGTTTTTCTGTCCAGAGGAACCAGGTCCTTTGGGCATTGAAGAGCTTTGGCGCAGATAAATCACCGTGGCCGGATGGTATTATATCAGCAGTTTTGCATAATAATGCGGAACTGGTCATGCCATGGTTGATCCGGATTTTTACGACCTGTCTTAAATGCTCCTTTATGCTGAGACCATGTTGTAGATGTGTAGTGGTCTTTATTCTGAAGGATGGAAAGACTTCTCACACAACTCCGGAGGATTACAGGACCATAAGTCTGACATCCTATTACCTAAAGATGTTGAAGCGGATGGATGATATACATCTTAGAATGTCAATAAATCCGTGCCGTTTATAATAAGAGAAAATCTGTTGAGTCTGCGTTGCATACGCTCGTGGGGTGTATAGGAAATACTCTAGAGCAAGGGGAGTATACTTTGGCGGCCCTTCTTGACATAGAGCGAACCTTTAATAATGTGGCGCCAAAAGTCATTACTATGGCTTTGGAAAGACTGACGGCCGTATGCAAAAAAAAACTTAATAAAGCTTGGTAAGCAATTGTTAGGAAAATTTTCCTAACGTTGTATCCAAAAACAATTATTTGCTTACCATACGTTTAAAGTTGAAATAGGCCACTTTAACTGTGCGTTAAAATGACATTTAATTTGTTGATATTGATGTTTCTTAAAATTGCTAATTTCGCGAAAAATGCTAACAAAAGCAATATTATTATGATTGCTAGATAAATAAATTAAAGCGTTACATTTCGTATGAATTGAAAATATTAATTTTGAAAGCGAAACATAAATAAGAAATATGTTAGTGATGCACTTTCAATCGAACGAATACAACTGAAAACGTTATTCGAATAATAAAAATATTTTTAGTATAAGAAATCCTATTAATTTTTCTCAATTTTATTAATACACTAAATATTATATATTCATTATTTATTAAAAAGGTAAATCCAGGAAATAGTTGTCAAAAAAGTGTTAATTTATGTCATAATAATAAGTTTTCATTTTTTTAAATTTGTTTTTCAGTTTTCGAATATTAGTTTTCATACATCACTATTCAAGAAATTACAACTGAACACAACGGCATTACCAGAATAAAACAACTAAATTCCTTACTATATATAAAAGTTAACGTACTGTTTTTGCATATACTTTTTTAACAAATGTATGGTAGTGTTAATGTGTTTGGTAACTAACGTATGCGTTAAACCTCAAATAAGAATTTTTTTTGGATACGGCCCTGAATATTCATCAGGCGATTATAAGTCTTCTATGGAGAAAGAGTGATAACATCTAATATGAATAGGGGTACCCCGCAGAGTTTTATCTCCTTTGTTATGTATCCTTACCTTATCATAAACCCAATACTAATGGAGTTAGACGTCATGTTATTCATGACTAGGGCATATGTTGATGGTACTGCTTTGACAGTGTCGAATAAATACTGGGAAATTCTCTCACAGTGTTTGAATTCCACATAGATAGATGGAGCACCTACAGTGGCCTCAGTATGAATCCACAAAACATGTACTTTTTCACGGAACATGTACTTATCACCGGAAAATACAAGACTCCAACTTTAAATTTGCCAATCTTGAGGGGCGTTGGGCTTAGTCTGGTGGATGGTGCTAAATATCTGGAAGTCTATCTTGATTCAAAATTGTCTTGGCAGAAGAATGTCCAATTTAGAGCGGAAAAGGTGCCTGTTGCTTTGTATCTGTGCCGTAAGGCCATCAAGAAGACCTGGGGTATAAATCTTTGAAATTCTTATTAATGTATAAGGCGCTTGTTTGGTGGAGGGTTTTGGAGAAAACCACCTATTGCAGAGTCATAGAGAGGATACTTTGTACGTCTGCTTTGATGGTAGCTGGTGCTTCTTGCAACTAAACGCCAACTAAAGCACTGATTACGATCATGCATTGGCTGCCAGCTGATCTCATGGTGAAAGAAGTGGCCATGTGCTCGGCAATTAGGCTCAAAGCTAGTAGCAAGTAGAAAGAAACGACAGAAAGTCATGCTTGGATAATAGAAAGTATAATATATATTGATTACTGTGCACCAGCTCTACTGCCCGACAAGGGATTTGACGTAATTTTATCAAGAATGGCCTTGACAGTGATCCAAATGGGTCGCCAATAGGACGTGCTTGAGAATTTCATAGATGGATGCCAGACTGACCTGGAAGTTGGTGGCAATATCTTTATGCACCAATGTCAGAAGAGGATCAGTTTTAAGCTATATGGTGAGTGTAGAGTAATACAAGCTGAAATTACAGCTATATTGAGAGGAGCTACCTGGTTGTGGTATAAGGTATACGAGGTGAATATTAGAACCTGTACTGATAGTAAAGCTGCATTAAATGCGCTTGTGTTTTACTCAAAATCAACATCGAGCCATTAAATTTAACCACTTTCTAACAGATTTTTTAATAAAAAAAAATTTAAGAATTTTTGAAATCGCATTTGTGGGAATGCTGTTATATTCACTATTCAAAAAGGACGAATTGGCTTCTGCAGGACTTTTATAACAGTTTGGAACAAATAGCTGACAGAGTGCTTTGAAATTGTTTAACTGTGAAAATTATTTCTCATTAAAACGGACCTTTCACTTGCAGCTAGAAATAATGTTAATGATTTTCCATCATAGAAGTTTCAAAGCTCAGTTTGTTGCTAAAAAAAAGCAACAAAAAAACTTGTAAAAACTGTTTATGCTTTCGTTGTGATTTTTTCTTTGTGGCTGTTATGTATGTAAGTGTGTGTGTGTGTGTGTGTGTGTAAGTTCTTATTATAAATAACATTTCCTTAACTAATTAATTAAATTCATTTGCGCTCTAAGTTTGTTTGTGTGTTTTTGTAAGCCAAAGTGAGTGAGTGACTGAGTGAGTGAGTAAATGAAATGAATGTGTACAGTGGCAGAACAGACGGAAGTGTTCTTTGCTGGCAAAATGGCTGCCAAAAAAGTGTAGGCTTTTGTTTTGGTTTTGCTTTGGTGGTGATGGCACAAAGAAGAAAAGTTTTTAGTTTTTAGCAAAGTAAACTTTATTTTAATTTCTACTTTTTTCGTGCTATTTTTTTTTTTTGTTACTGACTTCTCTACCACCAATTTTGTGCTGGTTGCTGCTTTTTTTTTGCTCTATCAAGTTTTTTTTTTTGTTCATTCAGTTTCTATTTTGCTGTTATTAGTGTTGTTGCTGTTGTTGTTGTTGTTTTTGTTAACTTTTACTATTGCTCTACATTTCCATTTTGTGTTTTGCCACAAATTGTTTGAATTTAATTTAGGTTTGGCTCTTCTCTACGTTTAGAAGGACTTTTTATTTATTTTTGTTCTTCCTTTTTTTTTTTTAATGCTTAACACTAATACATTCATAGGATTGTATATAAAGTTGTGAATTTAATTTCAATTTCTACTTTATATGCATTTCATGATGTCGTTGTTGTTCGTCCCTTTGCTAAGTTCTATGAATTTTTTCTCAAGTCTTGCCCTCCATTATTTTATATGCTTTGATTTTTATCGAAAAACACTTTCATTAGAATTACTTTAATTTTAGTTGGCTACAATATTTTTTCTCTTTTAACTTCTATTTCTTAGTTCTATTTGTTCGTTTCCTTTCTTTTTTTTTTTGTTTGCTTGTTCAGACAAACGTTTTCAGGGTATGATATATATATTTTTTTTCTCTGAAGTTGAGGACACCAACGATGTTTGTGAACAAGTAAAATTGGTTTTCAAGTAGTTTTTGTTTTTTTTTCTCCAGTTTTTCTTTATTTTTATCTAATTTAAAGCATCTTGTTGTTAGTTTAGCATGCTGGAGGGTAAAATAGAATCAGCAGTAGGCAAAACTTGCAAAAAAGCAAAGAATTAAATAAATTTTTGTCTCCAGTTGATCTGATTGTAATGGCATCAACACATAATTTATGTTGAGTTTGGTTAAAGTTGATTTTCCTTGTTCTTGTTGAAAATAAAGCTTGAGGTCATATTAAGGTTATTGAAAGGTGTTGTTGGCATTTGCTGTTATAAAAGATTTGTTTCCGTTTAATATTTATTCAGCTCAGGGCATATGGGTTACACGCTTCGTTTGTACTATTTGTTTTCTAAATTTCAATATTCAATAACAAACTGACAAAGTCAATAAAAATAGAGATATTTATTTCTTCCATACACACTTAAGATCGAGATTTATATTGTGCATACAGTTAAGCCAGAATAAAAATAAAAAAAATAACGAAATATTAACACTTTGCCCTGGAGAAGGGCAAAAATGGCTTCTGAAGGAGAGCTGTTCTAAGCAGTATTAAGTACTTTTTAGATTAAAGACCTCATTAGTTTTTACTTTCAGTTGCCGTTCTGTGACGTTCTTTTCTGTAGCAAATATTTTAAAATTACTTTTTCTGTGAAAAAGTTCACCTGATTTTTACAGTAAAGCAAAATTAAAAGAAAAATATTGGAATTAAGATTTTTCGTAAAAATTGTTTTATTTGAAAAAACAAAATAAGAAACAATTTAGTTACTTAGAAATGGTGACAAAACAGCCAACTTTTCTCTCACGATCTGCAGAATTTACGACATTTCTTATACAAAATATAATATTTATTCGCTAAAATTATATTCTTTTGATCATTCATAGTGGCTTAATCTTTCAATCTTTATTTACATGATACTCGTATGAATGACTTTAAATTTTCAAATTGTCATTGCCAGTGCAAGCCGTATATTGACAAATGGAATGTTATGCCTTTCGCAACCATTAGGACTCATGGTATCAAAACGTCCTCAACTCTAAACTTTCCTTTAAGTACTCTTTACAATTACAAAGACATATTATGGTTACCGACCTGACTAACTAATTCTAGCGAGTTGAAAAACTGGGTTGTAGAGTTGACGACTTTATCTTGGGAGGTAAAGAAAGCCAGCAACGGCTACATCATCAATTCGCAAGCAGTTTAACTTTGAATCCAAAAATTCAAATCGTCGACATCACGTTCGGTCAACTAAACATGATTTTTGTAAAATGTTTGAGAGTACATATCTGATGAGCTCAGATTTTAATTCGGTAAAATAACAGAAAGAGACTGGTAATCGAATATTGCCAGCACATTGGTGGAATAGATGGCGATATTTCCAGATGTGATTGTCCTTATTTTCACAAACTATCACTCCGATATGAATAATAATAACTTGAACTTACTTTTTTGTTCAAGTTATTATGAACATGAAATGAATACATCCATCGTTCGTATTGTACGTTATGGACTCGCACTTACAGAAAATAAATATAACGTGATACTTTAATTTTTCTTTCCTAAGAAAAATTCACAAGTATCCACCAGACAAACGTTGAAACACAACACCACGATTTAAGGCCCATGAAAATTACATAAAAATATTCGTCGTCTTATATTTATCTCTCATCGTTGTTATCACATCGAAGGAAGTCATTTGGAACTTGGTGACGTTCCAAAAACCGATGAATGGAGTGAATCGGATGGAGCTTAAAATTGTATCAACTTCATTCTACCGATACATCCATGTAGATCGCAATCAATTTCGCGCTCAAACTTAAAAGCAGCATATTCCATGTCTTCTACAACACGACGTGGAAGTCGTGTTAATCGCCGCGATGTTCGATTTCTTGGACATCTATCCGCAAATGTAGTTTGACATCGTGCATCGCTTTGCAATTGGTTTTGAGGTAATCGTTCAGCTTGCGATCTCCTTTAACTTTTGATCGAGCAGCTCATGGTGTTACCTTTGATACAATAATCGTATATAGCAAGTGAAAAATCGAATGGTGGAAAAGATTCAGCTCAGAAGTCGTTGTATGGATAAGGTATTACGATACATAGTTTGGTATTTTTTTAAGACACAATAAAAAATTAAAATATTAAAAATGGAGGGCATTTTGTTGATATTTGTATGGGAATATATAGGAAAATCTAAATAAAATGTCTCCGGAACCATTAAGCCGATTTTCTGGAAACTTCACATAAACCATATACAGTTCATGGCCAACGTACCTTTAAATTTTGGTCGAAATCAGTCGACCCGTTTAGCCAGTTAGTGATGACATCAAAGTGTACACTTCTTTTTATATACATATATATAGATTTGAAAAAATTTTAATTAAAACAAATTATTTTAGTTGTCGATAAAAAAATTTGTATTCATATGACAAAAAAAAAAAATTAGTTTTTCCATACCAGAAAAAAGTAAAACATACACATATCTGGCTGTCATTTAACGTTGAATTCTATTTTCAAGGCCTCATTAGTTTTTACTTTCTGTTGCCGTTCTGCGACGTTCATTTCTGTAACAAATATTTTACAATTACTTTTTCTGTGAAAATATTCAGCTGTTTTCTACAATAGAGCATAAATAAAAGAAAAACATTGGAATGAAGAATAAAATATGTACATAAATATTATCTTGTGTGAAAAAGGAACAAATTAATAATATAGAAATGGTGATCAAATAGTCCACTTCTATCTCACAATCTGCAGACTTTATGACACTTCTTATACAAAATATAATTTTTCCTTGCTAAAATAATATTATTTTAATCATTCATGGTTGCTTAATTGATAAAAATGTATTAATTTTTAAAAATCTTTAATTGAAACAATTTTTCTTTTTTTAGTTTTGGCAAAAAAAATTGCATACATTTGAATAAAAAATTTATGTTTCCATACCTGAAAAAAGGAAAACATACACATATCTGGCCGTCACTTAACGTTGAATTCTATTTTCAACAGATTAGTTCGCAACAGAACTGAACGTAAAACTAAAAACAAACCATGTACATATAGTTTACATTGAACAGAAACAAGACATCTGATTCAGAACGGAAAAGAACGTAAAAACTAAAGGCCTCATTAGTTTTCACTTTCTGTTGCCGTTCTGTAACGTTCATTTCTGTAGCAAATATTTTACAATTACTTTTTCCGTGATAATATTCAGTTGTTGTTTACAGTAGAGCAAGAATAAAAGAAAAACATTAAAATGAATAATAAGAAATGTACATAAATATTATCTTGTGTGAAAAAACACAAAAAAAACAAAGTAATAATTTAGAAATGCTAATCAAACAGTCCACTTCTTTTTCACAATCTGCAGAGTTTTTGACACTTCTTATACAAAATATAATTTTTTCCTCGCTAAAATAATATTCTTTTGATCATCCATAGTTGCTTTATTGATAAAAATGTATTAACTTTTAAAAATCCGTAATTTATACAAATTTTTTTAGCTTTGGACAAAAAAAATTATACACATTTGAATAAAAAATTAATGTATCCATACCTGAAGAAAGTACAACATACACATATCTGGCTGTCACTTAAGGTTGAATTCAATTTTCAACAGATTAGTCCGCAACAGAACTGAACGTAAAACCATGAACATATAGTTTACATTGAACAGAAACAAGACATCTGATTCAGAACGGAAAAGAACGTAAAAACTAATTTTTTTTTTTTAAATTATTTATTTATTTAACAAAATTCATTCATAAATTGTAAAATGCCTCAGCGCCAAAGAGGCATTTTAGAGGCGTATGACAAAATGGTTCAACAACTTTTTTATTAATTAAAAAAAAATTTTACAGAGTTAAGAAGAAAAAAAAAAAAGAAACTAAATTCTACTATATAGCGTTTTGTATAACATATGTATATAATTCAGCTAGTTAGAAGTATTTCAACGTTGCTTAGCAAATATTGCTTTAAGTTCTTTTTAAAAATGGATAGAGTAGAAGAATTCTTGATATTAGATGGTTAAATTCATTTGGGCCAGCTAATGCTATACGTTATTTGCTTAATTCAAGGCGACATCTTACTGCATTCAAATTCGTCGCTTGCCTTGTAGCTCTGTTGGTAATATTTATATTTGGATTGAAATGAATTGTATGTTCTCCATATCCATTAAGGCATTTAAAAACATATGTTAGTAATTGTTGTTTATATAATCCTTTAATTGGAAGTATTGTTTTTGCGTATTGTTTGTACAAGTTCACAGTATTAAAACTTAACGGAAGGTTAAATACTATTTTTAAAGCTTTGTTTTGAGCAGATTGAAGTGATTTCATTGCAATACTATTTATATCCATATATCATCAGCAAGTACGTGAGATGTGAATGTATTAAAGAATTATACAATAGCATTTTGGTTCCGGTACTAAGTTTGTTCCTGAATTTATATAAAATGCCTATGCCGGATGATAACTTGCTTTTTAGTTGGTTTATATGATTCTCCCAAGAAAGATTGCGATACAGGTTAATTCCCAGATATTTCATAGTTACAGACTCCCAAATCAGATTCCCATCAATGTGAACACTCATTAATTCATAGTTTCTGTATACATAAGGTTTAAACATAATCAGTTTTGTTTTATGTGCGTTAAGCATCAATCTATTTAGTCTAAGGTACTCCGATAATACTGAAACATCGTATTCTACCTGCGTTTGTAATACTTTCTCATACTTGTAATTATATAACAAACAAATATCATCGGCATACATAAATAAATTGCCAAAAAAGTTTATATTTTGTAGATCGTTGATATATATATTTTGAAAAGCAAGGGTCCAAGAAAACTACCCTGGGGAACTCCACAAACAACTTCCACCGTGTTGCTCATGCGCCTGCAACTTGCACGAACTGTTTCCTATTTCTTAGGTATGCTGACAGTATACCCACGCTATTGCGGGAAAACCCCATTAGCTCAAGTTTGCTAATCAAAATATTATGGTCAACTAAATCAAAGGCCTTTGATAGATCACAAAACACACCTGCAACCCTTTTATGGCCAGCATCAATTCCTTTACATATGCAGATAAGATCAGGAACAGTTCTGTAAGTAACGCTGAAGTGGTACAAAATTCATCATCCAATATCGTTTTTGAGTAAATTTTTTACTAAATAAGAAATATAATTTTGAGTGTTGAAAGTCTTTGTTTGGGCCTGTATAATTTTTCTGATAATTGCAAAATATAATACAAGTCAGGTAGCGGCCGCCAGTGTTGTCATATGTTTTTTTGCCCGTTTTATTGCATTTTCCATTACTTTCTGTGGTATTTATGGTTACTACTGTTCGCATTCCTTCCCCAGGGAACAGGTTTTGTCTTGGCTTACTACAAACTAGGCCATTGTCTTTTTCGGGTAAAGAGGGGAAGGAGTTCCTCTAGGAGGCCGCATGACTTATGTTGTGTTGACTTCCGAAACTGTTGTCAAGGGTATAAATTGGCAGAGCGAGGATCAGCATGCCTCCGGGTGGTTTTGCTTGCAGTTCAATCCAGGCTGACCATTATTGACTTGCCTACGTTCTGGCTGCAACCTAAAATGAAAGAAGGGGTTTTAGTATCCCCGGTAATTGTTTGGTGCATGGCTTTTTTGGGGGGCTAACAACCTCCCGAGAGTCTGCTGCTTTTACAATATCTACCTGTACTGTAAGGAATCGGAATAAGGAATTTTTTTTTGTTCATACAATTATTTATTGTATCTTCAAAATATGGACTAACTAAAGGTTTTTTTTATCTTAGACCAGTACTTAGGGGATAACCCCTACATATGCAGTGCATTGTACTGGAACTAGGAACTTAGGTTACAATGAGAAGGAAAGAGTGAGTAGTGTTCGTTAATAATAACAACACGGAAGACTAAAACAAACTCTGATTGCAGCATTTAAAATGTTGAAATTAAATTAGTTAAAACTGATCAGTGCCCAGTGTATATACCTTCAACACTTCTCAGATTAGCAAAATTTAGTCCAACACCTTCCACACCACAAGGTAATGATGTACATTCAAAATATATTACGAATGAACACATAAAGAAAACATGGAACACGGTGAAAAATGAGAAAAAAAAAACAAGAAAATGCTTGCTACCTATTCCGGTGCAATTTGGTTTCATACGGAATTGATAGTGAACATATATAGAAAATACGGACAACAAAGTGAAAAGAGACAAAAAATAAATAAAAACACGTGTACTCAGTTTGCTACCAATGCCGGTGCAATACATAGAAAATACAGACAGCAGTAACAAAAGACGTCTGTACAGGATGGAAGACAAAACACTACTCAAAAAGGTATTCAAATCTTAATACCAAAGACAATGCTAGCCCATGCCAAACAAAAAGTTTCATTCTAGACGCTTGATTGGTTGCAATGTCATAACCATACACCCATGAGTCGTCACCACTTATGACCTTTTCGAGGAAATCTGGATTGTCACTGACGATGTTCAAAAAAATGCGAAAACCGAACACACGTAACTCACGAAAATTTAAAATAATGGTTATTTTTTTATCAGACCTCTTACATTATTGTTTTCTTCAGCCCCTATTCTCTTGTACAGTTTATATCTAGATCTAATTTTTAGTTCATGTTTCACTTTTTATGTCCTTATGGAATCTTCATAAAATATTTCTCTTACCCACCGTCCAGAATCTGTCGCTGTGCTCTGAAACGCTTATCTCAATTTTAGGAAGTTTTTTTAAATGCATGCAGCAAAAAATATTTTTTTCATAATTTTTCTTAAGAAGATTTCTTATGTTTTGTTAATTAAAGCTTAATTGAAAATATCAATCAAAAGATTGTTATAAAATTCCAATTATCTTTGCTGGTTCTAATCTTAATTGTTTGGCCAAATAAAAGATTCAGCGCTTTTGTTCTCGCTGAAGATTCTCCCAGCTTTTGCTTAAGTAACTGAGAAAAACCTTGTACTGGCGGTTTGCAATGAAGACAATGAATGAAAAAAGCTAAGAAGCTTGTTGTGTATACGTGGAAGAAAAAGAAAAAAACCTAAGGGAAGCTTTTCATTCAGTACTTAAGAACATTTTCTCAAATGGATTTTTTGTTACATTTTGATTTCAATTTTCTTGCATCAAGTAATATCTTAACAAGCTGTTTAAGTAGCTGCATTTGGAGCAACAAAATTGGCTAAGTAAATGGTTAAGCATTTAAGTGGTTTGCAAAATAGGATAAGGATTATATACAAAATAAAAGAGGAGACCATATTAAACGCTAGCTAGAAAAAAAACTCACAACATTTTTAATTGTTTTCTTTGCTTTGCTTAAATTCTATTTAAAAAATTTGCTTTTTTTTAAATTTTGTTTAAAACTGGTTTCTCTGCTGCCAGACGGCTACAGTTTTCCAACAAAAGCTTTGCTGGCTGTTCAACCAGAATAAAGAAATGTCGTTATTTCAAGTGTTTAACCCATATTTTACAATAAAATCTTTCATACGTTTTATTCTGCTGTATAATTTCTTCTTTTTTCACTTTTGCTTAAGTCCTCCATTCTGGCAAAACGATAAACTACAACATTTAATACGTTTTTACGAAAATCTACTTTAATAGACACTCATTTACGCTTAAAATTGTGTGGCACATAATGAATGCATACAAGTATATTTTAAATATGGTGGATTTGCAGGCACCGGAATATGGAATTATGTGTGAACAGCAGGATTTCATGAACGTAGCAGAAGAAGAAGACGGGAAAACAGTCTGCAATGAAATACATACTGATAGGATTTTAGATAGTTTCATGGTTGTTTAAACGTGTCTTTCTGTGCGTTTCAGTGTGCGTGTTTCTTTTTTTTTTTTTGTGGAAAAGCTTTAGTGTTTATCTGCAAACATGAATACTCTAAGCCAGGAGTGCCCAAGCCTCTTGCGCTTGATGCTCAATTGTTTTCATATAAGCATTTATATATGAAGCTGTGCTTTTTAATGCACACTAGCACAGAAAAATGCACAAAATATACAAACAACTTTGTCTTGTACATTTTTTGTCGTTCTTCACTGCACACAAACAGAAGAGCCAACCATCAACACTTTCGCTTGCCATTGCCGACAGCAATTATCAGTGTAAATTTGGTTTTTGTAAATATGTTGTGTTTTACAAGACAAAATATTATATAAAAGTAGTTTTTACTTAAATGTATTGGTGTTTGCTCTTCCATATAGAACTTTTGGGCATCCCTGCTCTAAGCATTAAACACACAAGCTCACTTACACACACATGCACATACACACATGGAATCCATGCAATTACACACATGTATTTGCTGTTATTTTCATTTCCGTTCTTTAATTCTAACAACTCGCACTGACTTTTTACAGCATCCAACAAGGTTTCATTTCAAATCCGTTTTATTTTTGGTGGATTTTAAAGTATGATTGGGACACTAACAATAACAACAAGAAATTGGATTTTTTGGTTTAAATTTTGTTTTTATTTTGCTTTTTTTTTTTGGCAACATTTCAACACTAAATTGATTTTCAACAAAAAGTTTAAAAGAGTGTAGAAAAAATTGCATGGTTGTAGCAAAAAAGAAGTGTTAGTTGTTGCTGTTGCTGCTGAGGACGATGATGGCGGGAATTCAGTTCAGTGGGGTTGCCATGCTATTAAAGAAAAATTCCCATCAAGCAGATGGCGCGCAGAAAATAATTTCATAAATTTAAAACGATATGTAATTTTTTATCATGTTTATGATTCTAGCAAAAGCTAACAGTTTTTTAATATGATTAAAAAAAAAGAACTTCAAAGGATAAATAAGAAAGTACACATCCAGGGCTCCCTTCTAAAACACGATAAGTCAAAAAACCTAGTTTTGAGAAAAATGCCTTCAAAGTTTTTTGATGATAACTCAAGTACCCACCTAGGATTCTCCAAACGCTAGCATCAGGCCCACATCTTTTCTTGAGAATATTGAAGTTCTTACTAAACTACACACTAAAAGTATTTTCTTTACCACATCACGTACTGCATGATAAAATTTCTGACCTAACAATGGCTAGCCAGTTTCGACCAACTAAAAACCAAAAATATACTCCCTTTTATTTTATTTATTTATTTATTTATTTCGGCATTACAATACAACAAGAATAATTCTTATATTATAGTAGTGTTGAGAAATTTGGCAAAAAAAGATAGAAATTTATACGAGTATTATATATATGAGTATTATACGTATGAAGAATTATACAGTTTAAATATGGCAGATTTGAAACGGCTTGCATTGCGCAATGTTTGTATATTAAGTGGTAATTGGCTCCAGAGACGGATTGAATTGATAGAAAATTGCTGATCAGAAATCGATTTGTTGTACCTTATTCTATTTATATTATAGCCTCTATTGAATCTTGAGAATTGTAACTTTTGAAATAGATATGCAGGTTGACGTTCATATATAATTCGGTGTAAAAATTGCAACACACGACACTTTAATAAATTATCAAATGTAATATCATAAATTTGCTTTGCAAACTGCGATGTGCTACTATATCGCCTTACTCCGAACACATATCTTGCAACATTATTGTATGCCACATTCAATCTCCTTCTGCTTCTAGCATCGCAGCTTGCAAACAGCTCACATCCATACATCAGCGTTGGCAACAAATAACTTTTAGCAAGTAGAAGACGAATATGCTTAGGTGTAAATGATTGTGACATCCATAGATTTCTTAACAGAGAAACAGTTTTTCGGCAATTTACGTAACAGCTCTCGAAGAGTTCAACGAAGTTGTTACTAAATATGCAATTAATACAAAAACTGTTGAACACATAACGCATACCACATAATTTTAATGTTCCGGACATATCCAAAACTGACTTAATTAAGCTAAATAGGCTAAAAATAGGTGACTTATTGTTCTCCCAAAAATTTATTATTGAAAAGAATCCACACCCTACGTGTGAGTGCGGGCAAAGACTAACTGTCTTGCACATATTTAATGATTGCATATTTCTGCATAACGAACGGATAAAGTGTACAATCAGTGGCATTGAAATTCTTCTTAGGGAAAGTGAATTTAGAAATATTAAAAAGTTTTTAATTCAAGTAAATATTTATAATTTAAGTTGAATCTCCAACTTATATAGTGTATAGTATTATATATAGTTCCGGTTGTACATCTAAATGGCCTATATAGTCTAATTATGTAGGGGCCTCTCCGCTTATTAAAGAAAGAACCAATCGATCTCAAATCTGACAAGTAACTTAAAAGAATTAGATATTATAAAAACTTTACCTTACAATTTAAAAACTCCTTCCTTACTTTTTTTCATATTAGTCAGGCGGGACGGTAAACATAAGTTTTAGTTTAAGGGATTTGTATAAGAAAGAAATATGTATTTGGCCACCGATATTTTACTTCATTAAGTTTTCTGTAACTTCTCTTGGCTGCCTGGGTGCTGGTAACAATGCTAAAGCCAATATTAAAATGAGAAAAAGTAAATAAAAGAAACAAGTCTGCTGCATTGATTTTTACGCTTAAATTTTTTTTTTTTTTTTTTGGTATTTTTTATTCTAACTCTTCCTGCTGTTCTAGCCCACAGGAATTGCTAGCGTTGGTAATTTATCTCATGTATAAGCTTTATTTTGTATTTCCGTTCCGTTTATAGGCTGGTTTGTTTCTTTTTTTTCACTTTGCTTTTCAGTCCGGCCTTTGACGCTGCCACATTTTCTATGCCACTAATACCAATTTTGCCACACGCAGCCATCACCGACACAACTCATTTTTCGAGCCTTCAAAGGTTGTGTGTGAGTGTTTAAAACAAAGCCGTAATTTTATGCATAAAAACGTGAAAATGAATGAATGTGGGTGTGCGTCTAGGCGAGTATGCGAGAGAACAAAAAAAAATACAAAATTTTGGTTATAATTTTGTCTATTTTTCGTGCCTGTTTTAAACTTAATGCATGAAGCATATGCATGTTAAACACACGTTTGAATGAAATGCTTGTGTGTGTGTGTGCTGGCATGTGTTTGACTGTTTTTGAGTTTTCATTGTGTGGGTGTCTGAGTGTGGCAGGCATTTTTAGTGCGTGTGTTTGTCTGCCGGAGTATGTTTGTGTGTGTTTAGTTTCACTTTGCGTTTAGCATTTTCGAATTGTTTTGGTTTATTATGAACGTAACGCAGTTTATCATTTTATGCGAAAATAACTACCAGAGGGGTGTTTGCTTTAATTTGAATACTCTGCGCCAAAGCAATTTATGCGTGTTCTAGTTGACCATGTTTCTGTCTGTCCGCCTGTCCGTTTGCCTGCCTGTGTTCTCATCTATGGCTGTTGTCTTGCGATGATGATTTAGCACTGGGAGCCCAATCAATAAATAGTGAAAAATTTATAACACGTAAAGTGATATCTTGTTAATACACTGGTAAGAGCTCAAAGAAAATTTGAAGATCATTAAAATGTATATTTATATATTTAAAAAAAAACAAACTAAAATATATATTTACACAAAAAAAAAAAAAAAGAAAACTAAAATATTTTTTGACAATTGAGTTTTATTCACTATATTTATTTTCTTATATCGATACCAATCAAAAAATTATTAGCAGTTTATTTTTATTTTTGCCAGCATAATGCCTATATGTTGACATTTCATAGGAGCTACACTAATCATCAGTAGACTTTGGAAATTTTTGAAAGATATTCTCAAACATTTAACTTTACATCCTTATAATCTAAATAAATTCTTGATAATTTGAAAAAAAAATTTTTATAATACCTGTCAAAACATATAAAAGCAAGCATTTTCTTTTGCACACTTCTACACTTTCCTTTACACCTTCCAAAGAAATGAACAACCGTTGGTTGCTACAATTGGTTTTTTGAAAGTACCAAAAAGCAGAAAATATAGATTATTCACTATATTAGCTTCTAATATCGATACAAATCAAAAAATTATAAACAGTTTGTTTTGTATGTTGCCCAGGTGTCGATGTGATGACATTTCATAGGAGCTACACTAATCGTTAGTAGACTTTGGAAATTTTTCAAAGATATTCAAAAAAATTCAACTTTATATCTCATCAATCTAAATAAATTATTATGAATAAAGAAAAAATGTTATAATAATACTTGTCAAAATGCAAAAAACAAGTTTTTTCTTTTGCTTACTTCTACACTTTTCCTTACATCTTTCAAACAATTGAAATCGTTGTGTGGTACGATTTGTTTTTCGAAAGTATCAAAAAGCAGAGAACAATAATAATAATTTATTTAGATTGGTGGGGTATAGTGTTAAGTGTGTCGGAATATCTTTCAAAAACTTCCAAAGTATACTGATAATTAGGGTGGCTCCTATAAAATATTGACATATAGACAGCTTTGAGACAGAAAACAAATTGTTTATAATGTTTTGCTTGCTATCGATATTAGAAGCCAATCTAGTGAATAATTTTTGTTCTCTGATTTTTGATACTTTCAAAAAACAAATCGTAACAACCAACAGTGGTTCATTTGTTCATTTGTAGAGAAAGGTGGAGACGTGTGCAAAAGGAAATGATTGTTTTTTGTGTTTTAACAGATATTATTAAAACATTTTTCTTATTAAATTCCCAATAATTTATTTAAATTGTTGCGATATAAAGTTGTTTATTGCCAAAGTGCCGGCTGCCTTGGAGACCCATGCAAAGGAGGATACACTGAGGGTTCGGGATATAGATCCTTCTATGATTATTCTCTACACTTGAAAGGCTGCCGGGGGCACGAAGTACTTGATGTTTTGGAGGGGAGTGATTCTCGTCAGTAATCGCCAGCCTTTGTGGAATTAGAATACACTGCGGGTTCGGTATATAGATAATTCTCTGGGTATTCTCCATGCTTGTATGCATTCTCCATGCCCGTATGCCTTCTCCGTATCCGTATAACCGCGTTCAGCTTTCTATGATCTGCTGCGTGAGAGGCAGGAAACACTAACTTATTGAAGGATTCGGGGTTGTTCTTTCCTTTGAGTTTTTTGGCTTAAGCCCGCGGTTGTGAAAATAGAATCCTCTGCGGATTTAATGTAACGCTCTCTTCCGAATATTCTCGGAACCCCGCTTAAGCAACCTCGCGTAGTAACTCGCTCTCCATTAACCCAATGAGGGTTTAGGGTTGATCTCCCCTCAACGTATTTTTGGCACGAACCGGCTTTCGTTTAAAGGGAATCCTCGGAGGATTTAAAGTAATACTCTCCTCCCGATATTCTCGCAATAAAACACATTGTATATAGAAAAATGAGTGTGTCGTGTTTTTTTTTTCGTGAAAAAGAATCCTCCAAGAATTTAGAGTTAAGCGCTCCTCCGGATATTCTCGACATTTTGCTCAACCAATCTCGCGTAGTAGCTTGCGCCCCATTAACCCACTGATGGTTTAGAGTTGACCGTCCATCATCGTATTTTTTGCGCGAACCGGTTCCGTTGAAAGAGAATCCTCGGAGGATTTAAAGTAAAATTCTTCCCCCGATATTCTCGCCACTACGCTCAGCCAACCTAATGTAGTGTATATGATTAGGGATCCGTCTGATTCCCTAAAGGCTTGAGTCTATCTTCCCACACCGTGATTTCGCGCGAACCCCACATAATTCTACATATCAGACTTCCAAAAACGATGTATTAGTGTTGGCATTCCGATCCGGCGCGTAACGTAGAATTAACAATACACCATATTTTATATAGAAAAATGAGTGTGTCGTGTTTTTTTCCTGAAAAAAGAATCCTACAAGGATTGAGAGTTAAGCGCTCCTCCAGATATTCTCGACATCTTGCTCAACCAATCTCGCGTAGTAGCTCGCACCCCATTAACCCACTGATGGTTTAGAGTTGACCGTCCATCATCGTATTTTTGGCGCGAGCCGGCTTTCGCTAAAAGCCGCACTCCGCACATTCTCCGCATTCCGCACATTCTCGCTACTACGCTCAACCAACCTCGTGTTATCTATATGATTCGGGATCCGTCTTAGTTCTGACTTCTATATATTAGTCGGCCAAGATCGATGTATTGCTGTTGGCACTGCGATCCGTAGCGTTAATCAGAATTAACATTTAAACAATAAACCATATTGTATATAGAGTTCGTTGTGTTGTTTTTCTGTTCTCTGGTCAGAAATATAAATTTTTGTTACGGATCCTGGCAGCCCTAAGCTATCCCAGCCTATAGAAGAAAAACGTAATGTTACACGCAAAAATTTACGTATTTTTGAGCACCTCTTTAAGCAAATTACTTTCTAAAAATATATTTGTTTTAAACAATAATTCTTCAAAAGTTAATTTTCGAAAATGTTTATAATAAAAGGTAAAGTTTTTTTTCTGCTTTACTCTGCCGTATGAGTAAGTGAACGTGTATTTTTGTAAAATTTTACACTGTCATAAAACCATCCTTGTTGAAAAATACGATGTGTGGTTCTGTTCACAGCAGGAAACACATGGGACCGTTTTTTCAACTCAATTTTTTTTTTTTTTTTTTGCTGAACAAATTATTGTGCTCTAGTTTTTTCAAATATGTACATATGTACGTACGAGTACATATAAAAAGCAATTGGATTTGAACTGAAATGTTTGTTAATTTGTTGTTTGTGACATTTTACACATTACAAATCATTAATCAAATATACAAAAACATTTGTTCTTTGTTGAGTTATAAATAAAAATAAATCAAAAGATGGCAGTTGCAAAAATTCAAAAAAAAAAAAAGTTTAAACATGTGAAGCAGATTTGCAAAAATTGAAAAAATATTTCAAATTCTTTTTAAGGTTTCTTACTGAAGAAAAAAAAGTTTAATAGATTTGTTCGCCAACATTTCATGCTTAACTATATTTATATAGCTCTCCTTACGAGTAGTAAATTGTTACATCCGTTTCGTAAATACCAAGAGACATTTTCAATGGCTTCGATTTAACAGCAGAAGTTGACTTTAAGGTTGCGTTCTTTTATTTGATTCTTAACTTCTATTATTTACTTGTTTGTAGTGAAGAATCATTAAACCGTAAATGCTGGTGTTAAAAAATGATTTTTTATAGAAAGTGATGACGATTTTTTTCTCTCTCTTTTTGGCTCATGAGGAGCTTCTACACATCATTGATTATTCTTGAATTTCATCTTCTAAACGACAGTACTTCCACTATTTCCGTTTTTCTAAAAATTTCCCATTTTTTTCAGGGTAGTCGAAGGTTTTTTTTTTGTTGTGTTGGTTCAGTTAATGGCTCTCAAGATGACATTAAAATTGTAGATGGTTGTGTACACAAAACCACAATAAAAAGTAAAAGAAACTAGTGGAATATCAAAAATAGAGAAAAAAAAATATATGTAAGTACAACTCGTTAAAATAAATATTTTCCTTTAATTCTTCTTAAAGTAAATTACTATCATGATGGTTGGCAAATAATGAGAAGTTAAGTTTTATGCCGCTGCAGAAGAAGAAGGGAATTTCTTTTAAAGAACATTAAACAAATCAAAATGCCTACTTCGATGCAAAAGGGGAGAAAAATTTGCTGGAAAGTATTTTACTGGAAAGTATTGGAGGTCGGTATTATTTTTGTGGCTTAAAAATAATATCGACGTTTATCGTCGATTCGACAAAATATTAGAAGATTTCTTAAGCACCCTATACACGTTTCAACTCAGATGGCAACTGAGTCGCTTGTTGCCCAAACTAGAGTGTGTGTGGCTTTGTCAGTTGATTACTTTGGCAGTTACCGAGTTGGTTGAAGAAATTAAACAATTAAACAACTATTTGTATTTGATTAAATATTTTTATTTTATTTCTATGTTTTGATGAGCAACACTAGTTTGTTCGAATCAATGCTTGTTTGATAATTGTTCTTAAAACTAAAATTATATTTACTTATATACTACTTATGAGAAGTTCTAGACGACTCATTTATATTAATTATTATAATGTTAAATTTAAAGGCTTGGGATACTAATTTGGTTCATACGTTTGGGGGTAAGCTGATCAGACGTCATATATGTACATATGCAGATGATTGAAGGGCATACATAGTTTCTTTGGAATGTGCATACATATGTACGTGTGCGGCGTGATTCCAGTGTTTTTAATACAGTGCAACACACGTCCATACATACCTTCATAAAACCATATCATTCGCACATCAAATGTATTTTCAAATGATTGCACTTAATAGTCACACTGTCGCAACAACGGTCAGTGACAGCAAGAGGTGTCAAGTGACAAGGGTTGTGAATTTTTAAAATGTAACTTAATATTCTTTTAGTTATTTCTTATACATGCCTTTAATAAGATGCATTCATGTTATATCTAAAAGAGTGAATTTATGTCGTGATCATGTACAGGCCACCAGTTTCATGAAACCAGTCCACTTGGGTCCTTTTGGTCCCGTTGTGAATGTCGTGATCATGCTACAAAATGTTTTGATTTTTTCAAGTTGACTAGCAAGTCTTTCAATTCGACTGCGTTGTGTGTAATGGAGTCCCTTTATCAGGTCTCAAAATTAATATTTATAGTGTTTTTCCAAAGAGAGCGTTATATATTCTTAAAATTGTCTATAATTTCATTGAAATTAATAGTCGAATACAATTTTTGGAACTTTTACCAAATATAGGGTGTTTTTTTAAGCCCGATAGAACTTGAAATTGTAAAAAATAACACAAAAAATTAAATTGTAATCAAAATTTTTTTTTATTCGAAAGATCAATACGTGACATTAACATTTGAAAATGATTTCGGGCATATGGGCACCGCGGCTGTTCTTGACGAAGCGCATTCTGGACGTCCAATTTTGGGCCACTTTTTCGAGCACTGCTGGCCGTATGTCACGAACAACACGAACAATGCTGGCCTCCAAGGCGTCAATTGTTGCTGGTTTATCAGCATAAACCAGTGACTTCACGTAGCCCCACAGGAAATAATCGAGAGGTGTCAAATCGCACGACCTTGGAGGCCAATTGACATTTCCATTTCTCGAAATCAACTTATCGCCAAATTTTGATTTCAGTAAGTCGATGGTTGCGTTCGCCGTATGGCACATAGCGCCATCCTGTTGAAACCACATCTCCTCCGGATCAATGTCATCCATATTTTCAAACAAAAAATCATTGATCATGGTGCGGTAACGATCTCCATTGACCGTAACGCGAGCTCCGGCCTCATTTTTGAAGAAATAAGGTCCGATGATGCCACCAGCATGAAAACCGCACCAAACAGTGCATTTTTCTGGATGTAATGGAGTCTGTAGGGTCTCTTGTGGATTGGTCTCACTCCATATGCGGCAATTTTGCTTATTAACAAACCCGTTAAGCCAAAAATGCGCCTCATCGCTGAACACAATTTTGCGATAAAACAACGGGACTGATTTTCAAAGTAAATTTGGATAATTTCGTAGCGTTGTTCAAGCGTGAGTCTATTCATGATGATTTGTCAGAGTATACTGAAACAAATAAAAAAAATGTTTCATCAAAATTTAATTTTTTGTGTTACTTTTTACAATTTAAAGTTCTATCTAGCTTAAAAAAACACCCTATATATGGTTATATGGTATAATTTTGGTTTGTGGCTGTACTATGTTTTGTATATAAATTGCAGATTGAAACCATATTAGGTGGTATATAATAGTATTTTGCTCTTAGAATATTGTCATATCAACCATATTTTTTCTTCTACGTGTATATATCATACAAAAGTAACCCTCCTATCAGAAAATGCTATAAATTTTACGATTGGCCCCTAATGTCAATTCTGTTTTGACAATTGTGTGGTAAACACATGCGAAATACACGTTAATAAACAATGTTACGCTACACTGCTCCAGAACGCGGAATATTGATGAAGATGATTTTTCATCAAAAATAATCATGAGTGATGAGGCCCATTTCCATCTTAGCGGGTACGTAAATAAGCAAAATTTACGCTCCTGGGGCACTGAAATTCTGCGTGTCACCCGCGAAAAGCCATTACACCCGCTCGTTGGAGGAGTCATCGGACCTTTTTTCTTCGAAGACGTCGCGGGCCAAACGGTTACTGTGAATGGTGAGCGCTGCAATACAATGATCAACGAGTTCTTTTTGTCGCAACTTGATGAATGGGGATTGGAAAATATGTGGTTGCAACAGGACGGTGCTACGGCACACACTACACGTGCCACAACCGATATGCTGAAGTATGCATTTCCCGGGCATCTAATCTCCCGTTTTGGCGATTTGCACTGGCCAGCAAGATTGCCTGATTTGACCGCTGCAAACTTATTTTGGTGGGGCTTTTTGAAGTCAGACTCTTGCAGCTCTATCCGTCAAGAATGTGAGTACCTATCGCCGAAAGGTTTGTCCAGTGTGATGGAAAATGCTATAAAAAGGGCTCAAATGACAATCAACTGTGGCGGCGGCCATTTACATGATATCATATTCTCGACTTGATGTAAAAAAAATTAAAAGACCAAATAAAAATAATCCACAAGAAGAAATAAAATTTTTATTTTTTTTTTTAATTGCAGCCAAAAAACTTCGGAAGGTTATTTTTGCGCCACCCTGTTTAATTATGTAAGTGGAAGTTCACTGCCTCATAGAAAGGCCTTGTTCGGAAGCGCATTATTATTTGCTTAAATGATACAGGGGACCTATAGTGCCACCAAATATACTCAATGTTTTTGCTAAAACATTGAGTATATTTGAGTATATTTGCTAAAATACACGCGCACTGTAACAGGTTTTAAAAATATCTAGGGAAGCAAACATATACAAGTAAAAGTAACAAATAATAACAACATAAATAGGTTTTCAAAAACGATTTTTTTCAAATCATCAGGGTTAAAATAGAGCAGCTTTAAGACATCCCTTAAATACTTTCTACATTTATGCAAATGCAACTGCTTCAGATAATAGCAGAGAAAAACCTCATTTCGATTTCCAAATGACAAAAGCTTTATTGTTTCCATAATCAACATAAAGTCGTTTTATATTCCACTCGCAATGCAATTTCACAAATCAATCAAAATAACGACAGTTATAAAGTAGCAGAAAAAAATGCAATATTATAAAATATACGAGTATAGTATATTTATGCCAAAAGCAAAAAAATGTCTACATTTCGAACATTATTTTCGGCTTGTACAAATGATAAAACATTAACAATGTTTTTTACAATAACTTTTTTTTATTTATTTATTTATTTTTTTTTTTTTTTTGAGAGATTTGTTCGATTGTGTTTTAGAGAAGCAGGAGAAAAATATTGTTTGAATATGTGCTGGATGGAAAAACATTGATCATTTTGTGCACATCTATTATATAGGGCAAGGACATTTTATGATGAGTAAGCAACACAAAAAGAGCACTGGAAGCAAAGAAAATCTGTTACAAGCACAACCACACACACACACACACACACACTCAATCACACACATAACGAATGCGAAACAGTTAAGGCAAAATTTATACAAAAAAAAGTCTATAAAAAATTGCTCAACATAGAAATGACACCCAAAATGTTCATTTGTTTTGGAATATATCCAAAAGAGTTTTTCTCTTTGTGGATATGAAAAATATAGTATAGCCTCTTGTTTCATGTTGCTAAGTATTCAACATTAATTTTGTTATTAATTTTTTCTTCTCTTTTTTTTTTTTTTTTTTTGTTCACTTTTGAAGACATGTAAAATGAAACAGAGACTATTATTCACAAAAAAAAAAAAGAGCCAGTGGTAATATAAAACTTTGCCATTTTTATTTTTTTTTTAAGAGTTGTTTATATTTCTGCACAATTCCTCTTTCTTTTTTTTACAAAAAAGAGAATAAATTTCTTTAGCCAAATCAAAGCAAATAGTTTGTAATATTTGGCAACATACTTGTAATATTTGGCAAAAAATTACTGCCGATAAATGAAATATGTTAAAAATAAAAGGAATAAATTAAATCAGAGTGTAAGAATTTCAAAAGGATATATACAAATATAACTACATATATCTTGTTGTAGATTTTCAAAAGACAAGCCTAGTTAAATGTCAAATGAAGTGGAAAAATCGCAAAACAGTAAATTAATCACATGGCAATTGAGTATACAAGTTAATAATGAAGATATGGCATAACTATCACATTTAAATTGTGTCAATCAAGGCGAATTCATAACAGGCGAAATTGACAGCGCAGCTGATAATTTTTTTTAATTTTAATCTGTTTCAGATGTCAATGGCATAATTAAAACAAAATTGGAAAAAAAAATTATAAGAATTTGTCGATTTATTCTCCACCCCGGTTTTCAGTAACAGAAAATCAATATACAAATTTTTTCAATTCACTTGGGCCTCGATTTTTAGCGGCTGGCGACTATAATGCTAAACACACTTTTTGGGGTTCACGTTTAATTACCTCGAAAGGCCGTGTGCTTTTTGATACCGTTTCTAAAATGGGCTTAGGTGTGGTTTCAAGCGGACACCCCACTTATTGGCCGTCAGACCGACGAAAGATCCCAGATGTTGTAGATTTTGGAGTTGCGAAAAATTTTCCTCTAGAGTGGATGCAAGTGGAGCCTTCCTTAGATTTGTCATCAGATCACTCACCTACTATAATCTCCGTTTCGTTTCCCCAAGAGATTGGCTCCCCGTTGACCGTCAATAGAGTTAATTGGCTAAAATACAAAAAATTTCTGAGTACACATTGTACTGAAAATATCGCCTTGAGAACGCCTTGAAACTGGCCGTACAGCATGCTACCACTAGTCATATAAGATCCAGAAATGAGAACAATAGAACTTATTCGTCTGAAATTGCGCAACTGCTGTCACAAAAAAGAAGAGTCAGAAGAGAGTGGCAGCTTCGCAGGTCTCCCCAGCTTAAAAGCAGGCTACGAGAGTTCATAACTCAGTTAAGAAATCTGCTTGAAATCCACAGAATGGCTTCCCTTAAAACATATTTGGAAGTCTAGATGGTACTCCGCAATCTGACTATTCTCTGTGGAAAGCGACAAAAGGTCTGAAAAGACCCGTAATAGGTAAGCCGCCTTTGCGAACTTCAACTGGCGACTGGGCAAGAAGCGATTCAGAAAAGGGGATGGTGTATGTTAACCATTTGAGAAATGTTTTTATTACAAATGATATAACAAATGATGCATCTGAATTACCACCATACGCAGTTAGACCGCCTGTGTCTTTGCGATTCATATTTCAAGATGTAGAACCTTGTTCAGTAACATAAACCCCAGGAAAGCTCCAGGTATTGATCAAATTACTGGCAAAATGCTTGAACAGTTACCTCATGTAGCTAAAAGAATTCTACTTTTTATTTTTAACGCTATTTTACGCCTTGAGTATTATCCTGCAGAGTGGAAAGTCTCTATGATTACTTTGATACCCAAGACAGGGAAGGATCCGACTAAGATAGAATCATATAGACCAATAAGTCTACTGCCAACAATTTCAAAACTATTCGAAAAATTGTTAATGGTTAAGTTGGGTCCAATATTGAACAATGTGGGATGCATCCCTGATCATCAATTTGGTTTTCGGGCTAAACATAGCACCATAGAACAAACGCACAGACTAGTCAATGTCATAAGACAGATCTTTGAGGAGAAGAAGTATTGTTCAGCTCTATTCATTGACATTTCTCAAGCTTTTGATAAAGTGTGGCACGACGGCGTGATGCACAAAATAAAGTTGAACTTGCCTGCTAATACTCACAAGCTTCTGGAAAGCTACTTATACGGGCGGAACTCAACCTATCGAGGCAGGAGTTCCTCAAGGTAGCATTCTTGGGCCTACTTTGTATTTGATTTACGCCTCTGATATGCCAACGACATCTGGAATCCACACTTCAACTTTTGCAGACGACACAGCGTTTTTGAGCGTTCATGAAAACCACCAATTAGCTTCACGAAATTTACAGGAATTTATTTCAATATTGGAAAAATGGCTGAAGCTTTGGAAAATCAGGGTTAATGAACAAAAATGTAATCATGTCACATTCATACTGTGTAAGCAAACATGTATGCCTGTCCAAATACACAACTCACATATTCCGCAGCACAATGATGTAAAGTACCTTGGCATTCACCTGGACCGTAGGCTAACGTGGAAGTCTCACATTGAAGCAAAGGTCACTCAGTTAAAACTCAAAGCAGCGCAGCTAAATTAACTTATGGGCAGAAATTCTATATTGAAATTAGATTGCCTATATGGTGCTACGGAATTCAGTTATGGGGCACCGCCTCAGCGTCAAACATTGAAAAAATCCAAAGGCGACAAAACAAAATTCTTCGAACGATTACTGCAGCTCCATGGTTCGTAAAAAATTCACGAATTCATAAAGATCTAAGTGTTCCGCTGGTAAAAGAGGAGTTTTCTAAGTACGCGACAAGGTATGTCAGTAAAGTGGAACTTCATCCAAACCCTCTTGCGCGTAATATACTTAATTTTGGCACCATCAGAACGTTAGTTAATAGGTGATTCTACCGATATTGCTCCCGCATAATAGAACTTTTTGTCTAGCATTGGCTAGACGTAAGTAAAAAGCACATTTTATTTTTTTTATTTTAACTTTTATATTTAGTATTAAGATTTGAATACTTATTGTTAGTTCATAATTTGGAGATTCAATAAATAAAAACGCTTAACAAAAAAAAAAAAAAAAAAAAGAAAAAAAGAATTTTTTGAATTATGTTTTCTATTTTGAGCGCCAGATATCATCCAGAATCCTCCGCAGTCTGGCTGGCCATGTTCACCTTTTCAAGCTCTATGATCTGAGACTTTAAGTTTCACGAAATAATTAAAAGTTGCACAATATAATTAAGTTTTTCTTTTATTGTAATTTTTTTTCAATCGAAATTTGAAAAAAAAAAAATTTAAAAGAATTTTTTAAATTATGTATTGCATCTTGAGCGCCAGCTATAATTCTGAATCCTCCCCACTCTTGCTGGCCATTTTCACCTTTCCGAACTCTACGATCTGTGACTTTAATTTTCACGAAATAACTAAAAGGTTCACCAAATAAGCAAATGTTAGTTTTTTATTGTAATTTTTTTTAATACATTTTTTTTTTTAATTCCTTTTTGTGTTTATATTTTTCCCTTGACATTTAAAAAAGATTTATTTTTTGTAGTGTTGTATTTATTGCTCTTGCATTTACCTGGTATGAATTCGCCTTGGTGTCAATAATATTAAATATTTTTTTGAGGGTAAATATCTGCCTTTATAATTCAGTATTCGATAGACGCCAAAGTGTAAACACACATTTTTTTCAACCGCTTTAATAATGATGAATTTTGTGCCTAAAAGTATGTTATGCTTAGAAGTTTGTCATTTGAAGAAAACGGCCACTGAAAGTTATCGATTGTTAATGGAAGCTTACTGCCAACTTGCACCAACTGAAGAAACTTATGAACGAAGGTTCGCGTGATTCAAAAATGGTGATTTTGATACACAAGACTGAGAGTGGGCTGGTCAGCCGAAAGAGTTTGAAGATGAGAGTATTGCTCCAACTTTAGTAGACGAAAATTGTTGTCAAACACATTATTATTATCATTGGTTATCATACAAAAAACCATTCCTATAACAGAAGTTTCAGATTCTAATGGTGATATGAATATAGCTTTTCTAGGCGGAATAGTTCTCAAAGTATTACGATTGACTTAAGAAACTGATTGTAAAATGGGGCTTGAAATATTATTATTACTGTTGTTATAATTATTATTAGCGTTGGATGGATCATATAAATGCACTGAAAGAATTGTGCGTCATATATTTAATGAAACTGTTTCATTAAATATTTTTCATTAATCCAATGAAAACTTTTCACAATATGCATGAAACTTCATATATATTATGAAATAGTTCCATCAAAATGGTTTCATTAAGTTTCATAGTTACATTAAAAAAAATCATTGGATTTATGACTACAACAAAATTTAATTTTTTTTAATTCTTTGAATTTTGGTAAGATATATTAATGCGCATTTATTAGTCTAAAGCTACAGTTTAAAAAATGACATGTTTTTTTTATTAAAATGAAGTTTTATGAGTTTCATAATTCCAATGAAATAGAATTCATTAGATCAATGACAAATAAATTTCTGGCTACCGAACTTGGGTATGTATGTACATATTTTTTTTATCTTGGACCAGTATTCAGGAGATATGCAGCATATGCAGTGCATTGTACTGGAACTAGAAAAATAGATTAGGAGAAGGAGGAAAGGGGGAGTAATGTTTGGGAACACGGAACGACCAAAACAAACATTATCACAGCATTTAAAATGTTGAAATAGAATTAGTTAAAACTGGTGAATACTTGTTCAACATTTTCTTTTATCATAATTAGGTACAATTTCACAAAAGCAAGGAATAGTATTGTTTGTGTAATAAAATAAAGTATCAATGAATAAATGAAATAATTCCATTGATCTTATTACGTACTTTTGTGAACATATTTTATTATATGATATTATTTCATTAAACAAATGTAACCATTTCATTGATTTAATGCAAATTTTTCAGGTGCTCAATGAATAATAAAATTAGATAAATGAAATAACTTCATTGACCTTATGAAGGAGTTTCATATTTTTAATGAATATATTACATTAGTATAAAGAAGTTATGTCATTAAATAAATGTTTCTTTTTCATTAATTTAATGTACCATGTTACGAAATTGATTTTTGATCTAGAGAAATTATTTCACCAATCATATGATTTGTCTTTCATACTTTTAATGAAAATAAGTCATGTTTCTTATTAAAATGTTTCATTACTTTTATGAAAGTTTTCATTAAAATAATCTAATGAAATTTATTTCAATATTTCTATGAAAAGTTACAATGGTTGAAAAATAATGAAAAAATTCATAAAAGTAATGTCAAAATTCAGATAATTTCTGAACAAAATTTTTTCAGTGTGAGCATTAAATTTTGCAGCGCATCAATATTTTGTGTCGAAACCTTATTTAGCGGTATATTATTACAAGGCATAAAAATATCATACTGCACAATTTAAGATGGTGTTGGATCTGATTGTGCTTTTCCCTTCTGCACAGTATTTAAATGTAAACCATAATTGGTTGATAGTTCAGCTAAAATCACAGGACTCTTTTCTCCTAATAAAGGGCGAGCAACCGATGGTTTAGGGCAGATGGAAGAAGATGATTGTAATGAATTAAGATGATGGTCAAATCAAAAAAATGGGGTCCAATAGGAGTTAAAGCCAAGAAACGTTGAAAAGAGCTTAAACGCTAAAACAAAAGAAGTAATTTTTGTACTGGTGTTGAAAACAGGGGTCGAATTACCACATACGATATAGAGCAAGAATAATCGAAATTTCGCACTTTACTGTCATTATATACGATATAAATACATTGTATCGTAATAATGAACAAGCGTAAAAAAATTTGTGTTTGTGTTCATACTTTTAAGAAATATAGAGTCTTAAATCTGTTATATTTTAAATATTAATTAACGGAACTTTTTGTAATTAGTTTTTGTACATCTAAACAACGGATTTTCGTTCAAGGTTTTGCTTTCTTAAGTTTTTTCTTAAGAAGGATTTTTTACAATACAAATTTTGATGTGATCAATAATTTTTGATTGAAGAAGACAAGAAAAATAAGCAAATCTGTAGCTGGGGGACAAATAGCTGTTTCACAGTCGCTACACTACTTATCAGCACCCACTGAGATTTGAGCTTGGGCCATGACGTATCATTATCTGCTGCTTTAACCACTCAGCCACCGAGCCTTTGAATTATTCTCTGTCTTTATTCATCTCATATTCTATCACGTATTAGTTTTAAAAACAAATTTAAGTTTACCCATTCTGCTTTATTCAAAGCAGAATTTATTATTTTAAATTCGCTTTCAGAGCCCGAAAAAGGCATTTTCGTTCGTGGTCCTTTAGACTTAATCTAGTCCAGTGCGAAAATAGACAGTCCAAAAATAAAAGCATTTTTATTAAGTTTTTTTTTTAAATTTTATGTACTTAATGCCGATAGATATGTGTCTACTCCTTAGCAGCCGTATTCATAAAAAAATATTTTTATATTTTAAGGGTTTATTTGTCAAACTTTGGGTAGAAATGCATTAAATTGATAAACAAACAAAAATTGTGAATATAGACGAATAAATTCCTATTCACAACATATACATTTTGCTTATTACAGGCTTAATTTGACAAATTTGTACACAAAGTTTGTCAAATAAACCTTTAATAAACATAAAATATTTTTTTTATGAATACGGCAGTTAAATAAATTAAACAAATTTAAACAATTGAGTTTTTGTAGAACCTGTAATATCGATACCAATCAAAAGACTATAAAGCTGATTGTTTGAGAATATCTTTCAAAAATTTTCAAAGTCTACTCATAATTAGAGTAGCTCCTATGAAATGCTGATATATAGACAGCTGGGAGACATAAAAAACAAGCTGTTTATAATTTTTTGATTGTTATCAACATCGGAGGTTAATAAAGGGAATAAAACTCAATTATTTGAATTTTTGTTATCAGCTTTTTAGTACTTAAAAAAAAAAAACACTTCGAAGCAACCAACGGTTGTTCATTTGTTTAAAAGTCGTAAAGAAAACAACAGACGTATGCGAAAAAAATGCATGTGTTTTTATTATTAAAACGTTTTGCTATTTAAATTCTCTATAATATATTTAGATTGTTAGAATATAAAGTTAAATTTTTGAAAATATATTTCAAAAAATTCCAAAGTCCAATGAATTATACGGTAGCTCCTATGAAATGTCTACATATAGACAGTTAGGAAACATAAAAAAGCTGTTTATAGTTGTTTTTTTTTTAATGAATACAAAATTTTGCTTTCATTATCCAGTAAATTTCTTAAACCTTTCAAATATTGGCTAAGTAAGTAATATATATAACAAAAACAACAACAAACTGCTCCTTAAAATTACATGTTTTTGAAAATTCGTTTATTTTTCTTACAAATAAAATAAATTCTAATGATTTTTATAGCAATTTACATAAAATTCAATTCAATTTACTTAAACCATAAAAATGTCTTCCACTGAACAACAACAAAAAACTACAAAATAAGTGAACAAATTCTATGAAAAGTAGCAAAATGAATCTACAAACATATAAAACTGACAATATGCCAATACAAGTAATTGTTTGAGTTAAAATATTAAAGAAAAAAGAAACAAAACAAAAAGAAAAACATATATGAGAGAAAAAAAAACAAATTTTGTAAAAGCAGAACTAAAACAAACATTTTATTTAATAAGAAAGTGTTTGAATGCTCCAACCAGCACTCATCCTCCTAAAAGCCGGCAATAAAATGTAACAGCAATAAATTTATATATTCGATTCAAAGCAGCAAGCAACCAGACGTATTCAAACACAATTACCAGAAACTAAAGAAATATATACATAACAATGATTTTATAGAGCAAAAAGAAAAAAAAAAAAACGAACGAAAGCGAAAGACAACATGGTTGATTGTTTGCTTGGCTAGATGGGTGTGAGGGTGTGTGAGTGAGTGACTTAAACAATTGTTTGTTTTGATAATGATGTGTTACTAACAATTTTCTTACACTAAGAATTAAAAAAATATATATAATAAAATTTACGTACAAATACACACTACACATATTATACACAAATATATATATATATTTTTTGTACTTAAACGAAATTCAAAAGAATTACACTTATTTTAGTTTTCCTTATATTTCTCTGTCTTGAAAATTTCTGTTATTGATAAATTTTCTACAGAAAATTATTGTTCACGCTAGATTTTCTAGAGACTTTTTATATAGGGTATCCTAAAATTGGTACAAGATATTAATATATGTCACTTGTATTCCAAAGTTTGGAGATATATGCTGCTACAAGCACATACGTTGAGTGAATGGGACTTGCTATCACTCCTAATGAAGGAGCTTGTTCGGTTTCTTGACGTACTTAACCCGTAGTGTGGCAAGGGGATGTAAATAGATCAACAATGGTCGCAGTACAAGTGGCTGATGAGGACCACATTCCATGCAAATAATAATAATACTCTAAAGTTTTGGCAACCGTAAATAAACATTTCGACAGCTGACAGTTAAGGGCAAGTAAAAATAGAGCATTACATGAGGGAATACAAAGAACTTGGTGAGAAAAATTGATTTAAAATATTAAATCCCGAAAATCGCAGCCAAGCCCACTGTGCACAATTTTTTTCTATTTTTTATTAGATAGTAGACAGAAAAAGAAAAAGAATGAAAAAAAAAAAAATCAGTTTGGACTAATATTGAAAAAGTTATGAGTATTTATTCGGACACGGTTTTCTCATAATTCGGCTTTTTCAAAACGCAAGATAATCCTTAGCCAAAAAAATCTGAAATTTTGCTGAATTGTGTTGTTCAATAGTGACATCAATACAACAAAAAATAAAGCAAATCAAAAAATTTTTTTCTCCAAACTGCCCGATTTGACTTGGATTGCCACATATATAATGTAAATTAATTTTCCACAAAAAATTTAATCGATTTTATTTGCTTTTTGTATATACTTAGCTGGTGAGCCCTAACATTCTTTATGTCAATAAAAATGCAGAATTTTTATTACATATTTTCACAACGTTTCGTGAATTTTATGTTCACTGCTTCAGGGAATTCGTCTATTTTATAAAGAAATTTTTTTTATCAAGTTACATGAAGATATTGAGTAGAAAACAATATTTGTGAAACTTACATTTTCGTGATTACAACATTAAAAATCAATATATTAAATTATATTAATAACTTATAGATAAAACACAGACACTAATTTTGTTTTGCGCTGCTTTTTATAATAACATTATAAATGGCGCTTAAGTTGTCAGTATCTTCTTTTTCGTTCATTGTTTTATTTATTTTCTGCTGAATTCTTAAGCTTTCTGTTTTTTAACATTGTTTTCCTTGTCCAGTATTTTTATATTGTTAAAGTCAGGTGTATGTTTGGTTTGTACAGTATGTTGCGATAAAGCAGTGCTCTCTTTTTTCTTATTTATATCTCTCTTATGCTCATTTATTCTAACTGCTAAACTTCGTTTTGTTGTACCAGTGTAAACGAGATCACAGCTATTATAATCATCACCTTAAGTCCCAATTTTCACGAGGCAATTTTAGTTACGCAATTCTTATCAAATTTTCTTTTGAACTTGCTTTTACGTTTAGACACAGCAATTTTACTTGAGCAATTTTCGTTTTCTATTGCTTACACTTTCTTAATCTTGCATGTACTGTATTCTCAAATTTTTCCATTTAATTTTCACTTCCTCTATATTTTTCGGTTGTCCATAATATTAAAAAAAAAAATTTTTTTAAATGAATTAAAATATTACATTTTCGCGCCAATATTACTTTCATTACGGACAACATATCAATACATAAAAGAAACACAAATGAAAGAAAGTGTAAAATTTCTGACATTACGAATGATAGCACAAAACGACTTTCCGAGTACAAGCAAGTCTGTACTCATTTTTGCACTCCCCACTCTTTCCTCACTTATTTGTCCACAAACTCAAGAATTGCGCAACTAAAGTTGCCTCGTGAAAATTGGGACTAAATATTGTGCTTAAAGCTCTATTTGGTTTAAAAGCCAATGTTCTGTTGTTGTTGTTTATTGCACATTTTATATTGTGGTTGTCTGTTAGTCCAGGTATATATTTGATGCTGAAATATTGTTTACTTTCATTGTTAGGGTTGCCATTTCTATTGCTTTTTGGATGATTTCTAGTATTTGTGATATTTTCGATTAGATATGGCGGAAAACTATTATTGGTTAGTATTTCAGAAATTTTCTTTATATTCTTGTTATGAAATTTCTCATCACTTATTTCCAATACCTTGTTTAGAAAATTTTTTGCTGTGTTGATAATTTGTGACTTGGGTTGGGTTGAGTAATAGTTGATTATTCTTCCTGATGAAATATTCTTAGTGTGCCAGTCGAAATATATTTTGTCATCTTGTCTATAAAAAACTCACAAATTCATAAGGATCTCTGTGTTCCTCTTATAAAAGACGAATTTTCAAAGTACGCAACAAGGTATATCAGTAAATTGGAACTTCACCCAAACTCTCTTGCTTGCAATATACTTAATTTTGAAGGCCACTCTCGGTTGATAAGGAGGGATACCCTTGCCACCATCAGAACGTTAAATAGGTGAGTTTACCGTTTACCGATATTGACCGTGCAAAATCAAACATTTTTGTCTAGCATTGGCTGGATTTAATTAATTTTATGTATTTAGTATTAAGTTTTGAATACTTATTGTTAGTTCACTTTGTGAAGATTCAATAAATAAATGAATGAAAAAAAAAAAAAAATCTTGTCTATATAGTGTGGTGTCTAAATAGGAAATATTTCCTTTATTTTCTATGTCAATAGTAAATTTTATTTTGGGATGGTATGCATTGAGAGTATTTAAAATGTCATTTTTATTGTCAATGTTTATTACAGCTAAAATGTCATCTACGTATTTTGTCATGTATTTAATATGGATATTTTTGTTGCATAAATCAGCTAAGGCTACGTCAAATAAATTATCCAAAACAATGTCAGCAATAGTGGGTGACAGCGGGTTTCCCATAGGCATGCCGAATGTTTGGTTATAAATGTTGTTGTCATATATAAAATAGTTACTTTCATAAAGGCAGAATTTGAGGACATCTAAGTATTTAGATCTTGGAATCTTAGTATCTTGGAATATTTATGGCCATGTGGATAGGAATATTAGTGAATAGGGAGACAACATCAAACAACATTAATTGATTTTAGTTATTTTTCTTTAATTTTTTCCTATATCCCATCCAAATTCCATCATTTATGGCTATAGCTGAAATATTTTTCTCATAACATTTTTGTTTTCTCTTGTGAAATTAAAACAAGTGATGCTACATATTTTTAGACCTTCTACTCGTATATAATTTTTACTTGGAATTAATTTTTTTGGTCTTTTTAAACAAAGAGATATGAATATGAATATTTAAAATTGTTAAGCACAACCTTTTAAATGAGTTTCTATTTAACAAAACCGTCCAACTTTTCAGCACACATGTTGACCAAAAGTCAAAAGTTTTATGTGCTGGATATAAAATAATTTAGAGACAAAAAGCACCACCAGCTCCATCAAGAACAGCATTATCATCATCTTTACTCCCAATAGCATTTGCATTTTAATGCATTTTTCATTTTTATGTTTTTCAAATACATTCGGCTGCTTTCTTTTTTACCCCAGCAACGCAGCAAACAGCTGGAAAAAAATATATGTATATAGGGAAAAATCTCACACTTTTTTTTAATCATTTTAAAAAAGAGATAAACTTTTTTTTATATATTCCACTCATAGTTGATGTGCCTGCTTAGGAGAGTGTATGTGTGTGTATTTAGTACGTGTGTGAAAGTTGCACAGATGTTAGAAATTCCCTGGCTGCTGTACACAACAGCCGAAAGAGGCCAAAAGTGTCATTTTAATATTTTTATAATGTCTTTTTTCTATTTATTATTTCGAGTTTAACATACCAAAAAGGTTAAATGCGCAAAAAAAGTTAATATATGTGCGAGTACGTATGTAGTAGTATGTTAAATTCCAGCAGTTCGTTTTTGTGCACATTCAAACTTAAGCTAAAAAATGGAAAGTTAATTTCAATAAATATTTATGGAAGAGTCATAGAGAAAAAAAAAAATATTATAGATGAAAAATAGTTCGTTTAAATATTTGAGCTTTTATGAAAAAGTTTTTGTTGCGAAATTTGCTAGAGAAATTTTTTTAAAATTTATTTTTTTTTAAACAAATGGAACACTTTTCAATTAATTGCATTCTTTTACAATGAGTACCAATGCAAAAGGTTGAATGATATTTTTGTTTTAATTAAGCTACAAATAAATTTTAAAATTTATTAATACAGAGTGGACAAAAAGTCATCATGGGGCTTAAAAGTTTATTTAGTTTTTTGATTACATATTTTTTTTTTATTGCGAGAACCATCTGGTGACTGGGCTAGACATGACTCGGAAAAGGTTAATTTATTTGTTAAACATTTGAAAACGTTTTTACCACAAATAGGTCTGATAATGCAAATGAGTTGCCGCCTATTGTTAGTAGACCTCCTGTGCCTTTAAGATTCAATTATGAACAAGTTGAAAATGCTATTAATAATCTAAACCTTAAAAAAGCTCCAGGTATGGACAGGGCTGGGCAGTATTTGAAATACTTGTATTTGAAATACGTATTTGAAATACAAATACGTATTTTGTATCCGTATTTCAAATACACGACCGGAATGTATTTAGTATTTTGTATTTTAAATACATGTGGCTCAAAAATACATTTTTACAAAATACATTTATTTATTATAATAAATTGAAAACAAGTTAAAACCGCTAGAAACTACAACCATTAAAATGTTTATCATTTTGCAATACTGCAATTTGACTTACATTTATACAGAGCTAATACATTTTACACTAATCGGGTGATATCAGTAAGAATTTCTATATATTTGCCACCAGCTTTTGATATACAGGGAAATAATTTTTATTATGGAAAACTTTAGGCTGCGAGAACCAGATTAGATCCACTGCAATATAATACTTTGAGGCATTTAAGTTGTATTTTAACAAAATTAATGGAGAGCTTGGAAATAAGATTTAATGAGTTCCTCATGCTGACACCTGGAGCAAATAGAGCCATATCGGTGTCATGTTTCCATCCTAGTTTCAAAATTAGCTGATTGCCAGAAAGCATCTCAGTAAAAGAGAGGCAAAAAATTCAAAATCTTGCAATAGATACCATGGAGAAAAATTGCAAAAAACGTGAAACCATGACTGGATGCAGAAGAAGTAGTAGTTGAGGTAAAGATAATGAAGATTTTATTGTTGTTTTGGACAATACAGTGATCAACCTCGTAAATCAAATTTGGAACTTGAGCTTATCACTTTTCAAAATGATAAAAGCAAGGAGCTTGCTATTCTGGAAAGCTATCCAAGAATCAAAAATAAATGCATTTATAGACTTTGACAGCAGCTTGTATTCCTCAGGACCTCTAGAAAAATTATTGTTTGTCAGATAACTGATTGAAATATCTAGTTTTTATTAAAGGAAATACTTGTTTTGCCGAATGAATTTTTTTATTTACTATCTATCAAATGCTAAATATTAGGTTTGTTCCTTTAATTTCTTAGCAAGCTTAGAACAATAATATGAATATACAACTTAGTTTAAGTGCATATGTAAAATAAAATATGTATCTAAAGCCAGATGGGTACATTTTTCTGAGACCAAATTACAAAAATGTATTTGTATTTTGTGGTTGTATTTTGTATTTAAAATACACAACTTGAAAGTATTTTGTATCTTGTATTTAAAATACACTACTGTAAAGTATTTTGTATCTTGTATTTGAAATACACTCCTGGAAAGTATTTTGTATCTTGTATTTGAAACACATAATCTGTGTATTTTGCCCAGCCCTGGGTATGGATAAAATCAGCAACAAAATGCTCGTAGAGCTGCCTCGTGTAGCTAAAAGAATTGTTCTTTTTATTTTTAATGCTGTTTTACGACTAGAGTATTACCCTGCAGAGTGTAAGGTGTCCCTGATAACAATGGATCACACAAAAGTAGAATCATACGGTCCAATAAGTCTACTGACAACAATTTCAAAACTTTTCGAAAAATTGCTAAAGGCGAAGTTGGATCCAATGCTTAATAAGGTTGAATGCATTCCCAATCACCAATTTGGTTTTAGAGCGAAACATGGCACCATTGAGCAAACACACAGGTTAGTTAATGTCATAAGAAAGGCATTTGAAGATAAAAAATATTGCTCTGCCTTATTCATCGACGTCTCACAAGCTTTTGATAAAGTGTGGCACGATGGCTTGATGCATAAAATAAAGTTTAACTTACCCGCAAACGTATATAACCTTTTGGAAAGCTATTTATATTGTCGCCAATTTTTAATAAAAGAAGGCGATTTCATAAGCCCCGCCCAGCCTATTGAAGCTGGAGTTCCCCAAGGCAGCATATTAGGGCCTATCTTATATTTGATCTACGCATCTGACATGCCGACAAGCACCAACATTCACACTTCAACATTTGCAGATGATACAGCATTCCTTAGCATACATAGTAACCACCAGCAAGCATCAATAAATTTACAGGAACATATCGACAAACTAGAGAAATGGCTCCAGATTTGGAAAATCAAGGTTAATGAACAAAAGTGTGCCCATGTTACATTCGCACTGCGTCTAGGAACATGCTCACCCATTACTATTATCAACAAAGTAATACCTCAACACAGTGAAGTTAAATACCTCGGTATTCATCTTGACCGTAGACTAACATGGAAGACGCATATCGAGGTAAAAGTAACGCAGATGAAATTGAAAGCAGTGCAAATTAACTGGCTAATAGACAGAAATTCGACCTTGAAGCTGGATTGTAAACTTTTGCTGTACAACTCGATTCTAAAGGCAATATGGTGCTATGGGATTCAATTATGGGGCACAGCCTCGGCATCCAATATTGAAAAAATTCAAAGAAGTCAAAATAGAATACTCCGTAGAATTACAGATGCTCCATGGTACGTTAAAAACTCACGCATCCACGCAGATCTGAATGTATCTCTTGTGAAATCTGAATTTGTGCAGTACGCGACAAGATATATTAACAAACTTGAATTCCATCCAAATCCTCTTGCAGTTACTACTCTTAACTTTGGTGGTCATACCCGCCTGAGAAGGAGGGATACTTTGGCTGCCATTAGAGCTCTAAACAGATGACTGAATTCTGAAATAATATTCGCATAAAAATACATTTTTGTCCAGCACTGGCAGGACATTAATCACAATTTTTTTTTAGTATTTTTTGTTTTTTTAACTTTATTATTTTATTTATTGAATCTACATAAGAAATGTAATGACAATAAGTATTCAATTCTTAATACTAAAAAAAAACTACATTAGCATAAGAAATTTGTTTTTGATTTTGAACGGTTATGTCGGTGTTTGACTGTCCTGTCGGAGGAAAAGAATTATTAGAAAAAATTTGAGTCTGCTGTGGTGGCTTAGAAGCAATTATTGTTTTGTTGTTCATTGAGCGCTTGAGGTGGGTGTAGACGAAGCAACCTCTATAATGAGCTGTGTGGTTTTCACCGCAATTACTGCATTTTTGAATTTTTGGGTCGAATTTCGGCTTATTGCATTGTGCTGTACCATGGAATTCTCCACACACAACACAAACTGTAGGCAACTTGCAATAGGTCCTAGTATGGCCAAATTCTTGGCAGTTATGGCACTGTACGGGTCCTAAGCGCTTATGCGGTTCCTCTACGGTTATTTTTCAATGTAAAAGGTATTTTATATTATATATAGGATGAACTTCATTCTTCCTTAAAGTCACATCTCCTGGCTCTAATTCAACCCTAAGCACGGGATGAGGGATCTTTTCACGATTTCTGATGTTTAACACATTTTTTGCTTTGAAACCCTTATCTGCCAACCGGTCTTAACTTCATTAATGTCTACGCAAGGGTCAATCCCTTTTATTACGACTTGAAGACCTTTAGCGCTTTTAAGCTGATAAGTATAAAAAGCTCTTTTTTCTTTCCCAAATTCGTGAGACAGTTTTCGGTAGTCATTTTCGTGGTTAACTTGAATTTTAGTTTCATTAATGTTGCCGTGCTTGATGGAGGTAACGTTAAAAGTATTTTCTCCGATTGCTGAAACAATTTTTCTTACCAGTTCATTGGAAGCAGATTCTCTTAAATAAATTGGTGGTGGTTTAAATTTGGATGCAATTTCAGCAGATTTAGGGCTTCGCTGACGTTTAGTGATGGTGATATACCTATCCATGCCTACTTGCGTTTTTGGTGTTTTGGCATTAATTAGAGTAGAAGATCTTTTATCTTCTGTTGTAACATCTATGTTAGGCGAGCCGGAACGGGAGCGGATTTTTTCTCTTGTAGAAAGAAAATTATCCAATGATTGCTTTATAGATTCTTCTTCAGAAGTCCATATGCTTTTACTGGTGGAGCTAGGCTCTTTTTCAAAATTATTTCTGATGGGATCACTCATACAGAAAACAAAACTTTAACTTTTTTCCAACTGGGTAGTTAATCTTCACGCACAATTACAACAATAACAATGCACTGCCTCCGCACTTGTTTTATTGAAATTGATTTTATTGTTTAGTTACTGAAATGTGAGGAATTTATTTTCCCGTTGTTTTTTAAAATAATTTGTTATTGTTTTTGCAATTTAACACAATATATTATTGATTTTTTTTATTGATATGTAAGTTTAAAGGAATTTGAGCACAATTTTTTTTTTTTTTTTTTTTTTTTTATTTTATTTATTTTTTGGTCGCTTGTTTATTAACACAACCGTTCGGTTGGAGAATCACAGAATGGAGAATTGATTACTTATTGTCATTACATTTCTTATGTAGATTCAATAAACAAAATAATAAAGTTAAAAAAAAAAAAAATATTTTTTATTTTCGGTGGTATTCAATAATTCCTATGGATTTCCCTCCAAAATAAAAATTAAATATAACCCGCTTTATTTCATTGAAAAAAACCACAATTTAGAACAACATATATACCCACTAAATGCAATAATATCCCAGATGCAACAAAACAGCGCTTAATTATATTATACAATTTTTAAACTATATCGTTACAAAACGTTTCCTTTAATAAATCAATTATGGCCCAAGCTGTGTGACCCGGTGAGCCATCTTGTTGATACCACAGCTGCTGCTTATCACAGCTGTTCGATTGATGAATGAAAAAGTGTGTACTCTATATTGGTCACCACTGACTGTAACGTTCTGACTTTTTGCCCACCCTGTTTTATTATATTTTTGTTTGCTTTTTTGTTGTTGTTAGTTTACCTTTATGCGTTGCAAATAATAATAAAGAAATATAAAGTATTAAAGCCTGCAACAAAATATCGATGAAAAGAAAAAGAAGAAAAGAATTCCAAAACAGGATTCCAACGGCAATATTCGGAAAAATTAATACACATGCAGTTTGCCTTAACAAGTTGAAAAACAACAATGCAAATTTTCCCAGCAAATCAGCACTATTTGTATAAGGAATATACAAATGTTTACGGCGGCATGTTGGGTCTTAAGAATAGTGGGTGTTAAAATCATAAAAATCACATACATACATACATGTTTCTTCCTTTCGTTTAACAAGCCTAAGGCTTGTTAAGGCAACCAGCCAGCCTACCGGTACAAGCCCAAAAATTTACCTGCCCCATCAAAAGCACCATACACGATATTAAACACAAGGATATCAGATACTGTTAAATGCACACACACACACATACACATCCAAATACATGCAGTTGTATAATAAAAATGATGGTGATGAAGACATTTTTATAGGAAAAAATTGTGTTGTAGTTGGTAATAAAAAGGAATATAGTTAAAAACACTCGTGGTGTGTTAAAGACTGCAAACGGACCGGCTGCTGGCGTCTATAACTGATTGCATATGAGCAAGTGTATAGGTGCATGTGTGTGTGAATTTATGTTTGCCTCCATTAGTATGAAAAGGAAATTATGACATTTGTATGCACAAGTTTACAATAGATTCACTGATTTCTTTTATTTTATTTTGCTTCTTTTTTCCCATCATTTTATTCAACCTCGAGCAACACCAGCAGCCAGACTTTTTTCAAAACCTTTTTCCACATATAATCATCATCATTACCTTTTATTCATGCCTTATTCTAACCAGACAGAGGTTTGTCAGACGTCATGCGATGTGCTGTCAGAGCTGGAGGCTGTAAAAAAAAAACATTTGGCAGTACCGATGGAATCATTGTTAAAAAGTAACTATCAATCATTGACGACTTTATAAGGCAAATTCTTGGGCAAATAAATGTAGTTAAAGATTCCTCAAATACACGGATTAGCTGCTGGTGGGGTAAAGGCTTTGCAGGGTCGAAATTTATGGGCTGGGGGTAATAAAAAATCGATTTCTGGCCGTAAAAAACATCGTAATGAAATTTGACTGCAAGTAAATGGATATTGCAAGTATAGAACATCTTTATTAAGGACAGTTAACAAAATATAACAAACAGGACACTAGTTGAAAGTTAAACTAGTTTTCCTTACACAAAATTTTTGATACAAAAACTTTCTATCGGATGGTTAAATTTTAAGGGCTGATGTTGAATGTGAATCGCACCTGAACGTCATTTCTTTTTTTTTTTTTGCGCTTCATTTAACATTTCCTAATTTCAGATAAACTCAATTTGCAAAAATGCACAATGTGTTAAAGTTATTCAGGCTTATTAGGAATATGAGCGTTCAAATAAAATTGCATATCGTGCACTTTATGATTTTTTCGGTGAATTTAATCGTCCCAATGTGCATACGATTGGACAAATCGTGCAAAAATATGAGCAAACCGGGTCTGTAGGCGAAACTCCAGTGCACGCTAGTACACCTCGCTCTGCAAAAAATAATACTACTGTTCGTGATAAAGAGCCGGCCACCTCAACCCATCGTCGTATCGTGTGTAAAGATTTGCGATTACAGGCTTACAAGGTGCATCAAGAGCATTATCTATGGTCAGAATGGTGTCAAGAAATGGGAATGTTGAATGATCAGTTTTCCAAGAAAATCATCTTCAGTAATGAGGCACATTTGCACCTCAGAAGATTTCACAATAAGCAGAATTGCCATATTTGGGCAAATGATAATCCAAGAATGATTGTCGAAAAAGCGCGTTATTTCAGCAAAAACGCAGCAAGTTTTTTTTCTTTTTAAAAAATCATTTTGCGCTATAGAAAATGTAATATTTTTACATTAAAAAAAACGATAGTAAAACAGCCGTCTAAGCAGCTATTAGGCGATCAAACTGGATCTGATATCACAGGCTGATGGCATAAAATAAAATTTGTTCAATAGCTAGAACTCGTCTTTGTCAAACTGGGCTTCTGGCAGTGGCATGTGGACAATGGCATGTTTACAATAATTATAACGATATTCGATATTGCGATAACGATTAACAAATTTGGTATTCAGCAACAGTATATAATTATTTTCGCTATCGACCGAAATAAGCTGCGAGTTTTACTGCCTATTATCAGATATACAAAAATACAGCTGTTTACCGTCGTTAAAATTATATTGCAAGAGCATACAATCGTTACTGCATGGGATAAAATATTTTTTTGTTTTTTTTATTTTTTTAACTATTGTTTTATTTATTGAATCTACATAAGAAATGTAATGACTTAATACTAAAAAAAAAATTGTGATTAAAGTCCTGCCAGTGCTGGACAAAAATTTATTTTTATGCGAATATTATTTCAGAATTCAGTCATCTGTTTAGAGCTCTAATGGTAGCCAAAGTATCCCTCTTTCTTAGACGGGTATGACCACCAAAGTTGAGAATATTAACTGCAAGAGGATTTGGATGGAATTCAAGTTTGTTGTCGCGTACTTCACAAATTCAGATTTCACAAAAGGTACATTCAGATCTGCGTCGATGCGTGAGTTTTTAACGTACCATGGAGCATCTGTAATTCTACGGAGTATTCTATTTTGACTTCTTTGAATTTTTTCAATATTGGATACCGAGGCTGTGCCCCATAATTGAATCCCATAGCACCATATTGGCTTTAGAATTAGAGTTGTACAGCAAAAGTTTACAATCAAGCTTCAAGATCGAATTTCTGTGTATTAGCCAGTTAATTTGCACTGCTTTCAATTTCATTTGCGTTACTTTTGCCTCGATGTGCGACTTCCATGTTAGTCTACGGTCAAGATGAATACCGAGGTGTTTGACTTCACTGTGTTGAGGTATTACTTTATTGTTAATAGTAATGGGAGAGCATGTTCCTAGACGCAGTGCGAATATAACGTGGGCACACTTTTGTTCATTGACCTTGATTTTCCAAAGCTTGAGCCATTTCTCTAGTTTGTCGATATGTTCCTGTAAATTTATTGATGCTTGCTGGTGGTTACTCTGTATGCTAAGGAATGCTGTATCATCTGCAAATGTTGAAGTGTGATTGTTGGTGCTTGTCGGCATGTCAGATACGTAGATCAAATATAAGATAGGTCCTAATATGCTGCCTTGGGGAACTCCAGCTTCAATAGGCTGGGCGGGGCTTATGAAATCGCCTTCTTTTATTATAAATTGGCGACAATATAAATAGCTTTCCAAAAGGTTCTGTACGTTTGCGGGTAAGTTAAACTTTATTTTATGCATTAAGCCATCGTGCCGCACAAGGCAGAGCAGAGGGATAAAATATGACGAAACAATTTACGATTACCCTGCAAAAATTATTGGAGTACATTATCTGTTTAAATAAAAGGGAGTAGTTAGAACATAGTCCTATGTGACGCAAACCTGGACCATGATAACTAAACAAAAATATATTTTACAATACTCGCAACACGTTATTAAAAAAAAAGTACAACTGTGGTAATACTGTTACGCCATATTTTGTTTAGTGTGTTTTCAGACAAGCGAAAGGATTTTTTTATTATTATTATTAATAAATAAATATCTACCACAGGATTTGTTAATTTCATCTTTAACCATGGGTATGTTAAGGTCACAATGAATATTTTTATTATTCACAAACCATGGAGCCCTAGTTATTGTTCTTAATATTTTTGACTGGATTCTTTGAAGAATTTCCAGGTTTGAGTTGCTAGTAGGTCACCAAAGTTGAATTCCCTAAGTCCAGGTATATTCTATGAATGCAATTGTTATGTTTGCAGTTATTTATTTATATTTTTATGTTATATTTTTGTTTATAATAGTCTTTTAGTAAATGAAGAAAAAAATTAATACGAAAAGTTTTGATTATATTTCATTTGATTATTTTTTGCAAAACCACTCCAAAATTATAGTTTTCAAAGTAGTCTCTTGCGGTATTCCATGGAGTATTCACATCAGAGTCATTTGTTAATGGTTTCCAAACTAGTTTTCTGTGGTAATCCATGGGTTAGTGGCATGAAGTAATTTCAAGACTAAACCTGTGTTAATGATTTGTGGAGTAGTTACTTGGACTACTATTTGGATTAGTCTGATGTAATGTTTTTTGTATTACATGGTCCACTCGTAGGACATTGTAATATAAAATGGAGCATGTTTTCCAACATATTTGGATTACTTACCTGGTCCCTTGTGGAGTACTCTTTGCATGCATGTAAGGAGTAGTCTCGATTTCTGCAGGGTATCGGATCATTTAAAGTTACAGTATAGCACAACAAGCCATCAAATAGCAATTCTATCAACCACAGTGTGAATTACATTTTTGTGTTCGTAAACGAACAGTGAAAACTCATTGGCTAGAGTGGGTGTCTGTTAAAGAATTTATTGATATATATACAAAAATTTTCCAGAATTCTAACAAATAGAATATAAAGTTTATCATAATCAAAATTTAATGCAAACGTTTTGTAAAAATTTAAGATATTAATAAATAATTTGATAATTTATCGATTACTAAAAGCGAGGTGAATACATGCTTGTTCATAAACACGAACTTCACTATTCAGTTGCTGCTTTTATTGCAATATTTTGAAAACTTGGCTTGATCGTTTAATAACCAAACAGCAATTTTTATAAAACAACAAATTTTGTTAAATGAAATGTAAAAATTTTATATAATATTTAAAATTTATTTTTGATGTTCTGTGTTTTTGAGACTTAATTTTTAAGATGTTATCGGTAATACAAACCCCAGGAAAGCTCCAGGCATTGATCAAATTACTGGTAAAATGCTTGAACAGTTACCTCGTGTAGCTAGAAGGGTTCTACTTTTTATTTTTAACGCTATTTTACGCCTTGAGTATTATCCTGCAGAGTAGAAGGTCTCAATAATTACTATGATACCCAAGCCAGGGAAGGATCCCACTAAAATAGAATAATATAGACCACTAAGTCTACTACCAACAATTTCAAAACTGTTCGAAAAATTGTTAATTTCGAAGTTGAGTCCAATATTGAACAATGTGGGATGCATCCCTGATCATCAATTTGGTTTTCGGGCTAAACCATAGAACAAACACATAGATTAGTCAATGTCATAAGACAGACTTTTGAAGACAAAAAGTATTGCTCAGCTCTATTCATCGACATTTTCCAAGGTTTTAATAAAGTCTGGCACGACGGATTGATGCACAAAATAAAATTTAACTTGCCTGCAAACACTCAGAAGCTTCTTTAAAGCTACTTATATGGTCAGAAATTTGTTATCAGGAAAGCCGATTTTATAAGCCCAACTTAGCCAATCGAGGCAGGAGTTCCCCAAGGCAGCATACTGGGGCCTACTTTATATTTGATTTACGCCTCTGACATGGCAACGACATCCGGAATCCACACTTCGACTCTTGCAGATGACACAGCGTTTTTGAGTGTTCATGAAAACCAAGAATTAGCTTCACGAAATTTACAGGAACATATTTCAATATTAGAGAAATGGCTTAAACTTTGCAAAATCAAAGTTAATGAACAAAAATGTAATCATGTCACATTCACACTGCGTAAATAAACATGTGCCTATCCAAATTAACAACTCACCTATTCCGCAGCACAATGAAGTCAAGTATCTTGGTATTCACCTGGACCGTAGCCTAACGTGGAAGTCTCACATTGAAGCAAAGGTCACTCAGTTGAAACTAAAAGCAGCACATTTATATTGGCTTATGGGCAGAAACTCGGCTTTGAAGTTGGATTGCAAATTTTTGTTATACAATGAAATCCTAAAGCCTATATGGTGCTACGGAATTCAATTATGGGGCACCGCCTCAGCGTGAAATATTGAAAAAATTCAAAGGTGACAAAACCAAGTTCCTCGAATGATTACTGCAGCTCCATGGTACGTAAAAAACTCATGAATTCATAAAGATCTGAGTGTTCCGCTGGTCAAAGAGGAATTCTAAGTAAGCGAAAAGGTATATCAGTCAACTGGAACTTCATCCAAACCCTCTTGCGCGCAATATTCTTAATTTTGGCGGCCACACTCGGTTTAGAAAAAGGGACACCGTTGCCACGATCTGATTGCTCAATAGGTGATTTTACCGAAATAGCTCCCGCATAATAAAACTTTTTGTCTAGCATTGGCCGCAGTTCAGTAAAAATAAAATTTTTCAATTTTAAATCACTTTTTTTTTAATTTTAAATTTAGTATTAAGATTTGAATACTTATTGTTAGTTCATTTTGAAGATTCAATAAATAAAAAATGCTAAAAGAAAATCTGATTTTGTTTAAATTATTATTTTTTAATTTGTTAAATTTTTGTTGAACTTTTATAATTGTTTAAATTAAAAATTGTTTGGTTTGCACATATGTACATCGGGTTTTAGTTCAAGTTTTCCCTTTCTTAATTTTTTCTTAAGAAGAATTTTTTACAATAGAAATTTGCTGTGATCAATAATTATTGATTGAAGAAGACAAGAAAAATAATAATCAAATCTTTAGCTGGGGGACAACTAGCTCTTTCGTAGTCGCTACACTAATCATCAGCACCCACTGGGACTTGAACTCGGGTCATGACGTATCATGATCTACTGCTTTAACCACTAAGCCACGGAGCATTTAATTATTTTCTATCTATATTCATCTCATATCGAATCACATTGCATTTTGTTAATTGCCCACATTGTTTGTACAGCGTCCTTCTTAAGAAAAAATTAAGAAAGGAAAAACTTGAACTAAACACCTCTTGTACATATGTACAAACCAAACTATTATTTTTTATTTTTGCAGCTAAAGTTCGTTTTGATTTTTTATAAAAAATTCAACAGTATTTGTTTTCGATATTTCGATAACAATTTGTTACCATCGTCAGGAAAATTAAAATAATAACATTTTAAAACAAAAATAAGAAATAATTAGTTTTATATAATAATTGCATTAAATTGAATATCATTTGGTGCCACTGAAATTTAAAAAGCGCATCGAAAGTGAGAAAAAAGCGCACAGCGCACTGACTAAAAAATTTTTCGCACAAACGATTTTAAAAGGTACCAAAAATGGTGCGAAACGCACCGAGTTGACAACACTGGATATGAACGATATGTGGTTTCAATTGGACATTATATATGTCATTAGGTCATTATATAAAATAATCAACCAATCCAATATTATATGATGGGGTAGTACCATTCGTCTGGCTCAAGTTCAATCCTGGCTAAAGGCAAGAAATATTTTTATTTTTAATTAACTATTTATCATAATTACATACATATTTATCTCATGCACAGAGCCTATCAACATGCATACTACGTACGTTGATAAATAATGAAAAATAACTGGTTGTTCAGTGACAGCAAACAGTAGCAGTACACTGAAAAAATTTTGTTCAGAAATTCTCTGAATTTTGACATTACTTTGATGAATTTTTTCATTATTTTTCAACCATTGTAACTTGTCATAGAAATAATGAAACAAATTTCATTAGATTATTTTAATGGAAACCTTCATAAAAGTAATGAAACATTTTAATAAGAAACATGACATATTTTCATTAAAAGTATGAAAGACAAATCATATGAATAGTGAAATAATTTCTCTAGATCAAAGAATCAATTTCATAAAGCACATAAAAACTGTACATTAAATTAATGAAAATGTAACATTTATTTAATGAAATAACTTCTTTGTACTAATGTAATGTAAAAATGTGAAACTCCTTCATAAGGATTTGTTTCATTTATCTAATTTTATTATTCATTGAGCACCTGAAATATTTACATTAAATCAATGAAATGGTTACATTTATTTAATGAAATAATATCATAACACACATTAATAAAATACGTTCACAAATGTACGTAATAAGACCAATGGAATTATTTTATTTATTCATTGATACTTTATTTCATTACACAAACAATATTATTCCTTGCTTTTGTGAAATTGTACCTAACTATGATAAAAGAATATGTTGAACAAGTATTCACCAAATAAAACAGATTTTATTAATTCAAATGACTTCAATACACTGGTATTGAAGTTTTTTAAACTATTATTATGCTGATTTGAGTACATGCACATATGTACATACATACCTAAGTTCGGTAGCCAGAAATTTATTTGTCATTGATCTAATGAATTCTGTTTCATTGGAATTATGAAACTCATAAAACTTACATTTTAATAAAAAAAAATCTTTACATTTTTTAAACTGTAGCTTAAGATTAATAAATGCCCATTAATATATCTAACTAAAATTCAAGGAATTTAAAAAATAAAAAATAAATTTTTTTGTAGTCATAAATCCAATAATTTTTTTAAATGAAACTTAATGAAATGATTCTGACGGAACTATTTTCTAATATATATATTGTGAAAAGTTTTCATTGGATTAATGAAAAATATTTAATTAAACAGTTTCATTAAATATATGACGCATAATTTTTTCAGTGTACAAACAACTGGGATTATAACAAATTGCATATGTGATCAATAAGAGACAGATATAGATGAAAAAATAAATAAGAGCCCAGTGGCTTAGTTGGTTAAGCGGCCGTATTAAAAATACATCATGTTTACATGGTACTGAGTTCGAATCCTAGTGCTTGCTGATGAGCAGTGCAGTGACTGTAAAACAACTAGTTGTCGCCCAGCTTTAGTGCATTCAATTATTTTTTCCTGTCTTCTTTGATCAAATGTTATTGATGGCGGCAATTATTGTTATAATTACAAAATAAAAATATTTCTTGGCTTTATTTATTTATTTATTCAATTAAGACACAAAGTCCATTGGGTCAGAATTGAACTTGAGCCAGACGAATGATATCAACCCATCATATAATACTGGAAATATTAAAAATAATTTCGACTATTTATCATTAATACATAATCAATCAATTGTTACAAAATAAGAGCAAGTGATTTAAAGTCTACAACCGTATAACTGGCCGGGTTCAAATCACATGATTATTAAAATTGTTGTGCTCAGAACATCGTTTGAATGAATTCAAACCTCTTTCGTGAAAACTGATTTACAGAACACCGTTCGCTATAATAGAAGTGTGAGATATTTAACACTAATATATTTATGGTGTGTTAAAAATTGTAATACTTTGCTTGCGGACAATTGTATTGTAATTAAGGCAAGGCACAAACTAATCTTGCATTAATAATGCTATTCAAAGTTTATTTTTGCTTGCGTGTAGTATTTCGAAAAAAGAAAGACATAAAATTTAGTTTTCCTGGTTACGCCTGCATTGATTAATATATCATTTACAGGTTTTTTTTCTAGCTTAAAACGTTTTGCTTAATTAAGTGCTACGATTTGCTTAAATTGGCCATTAATTAATTAAAACGAAAACTAGAGTATTTGCTAAAATTGATTTTCGATTAAATAACATGATTTTTGTATACTACAATTATTAATAATAATAATAAAAAAAAATTTAACAGGAATTGCTCATTAAAAATATTTAATAGTAAAATTTTTAATTAAAGTGGAAAGTGGTTTGATTAATTAATATTTAATTCTATTTGCCTGCAAAATATTAATAAGACAGACGTTCATTTAAATTCACTTTTGCTTTATTCCCCAAAAAAATGATTAAAAAAAGTCTGGCCTTCAATTATAATTAAAACGTTTGCAATGTCATCATTAACAGCAGAAGAAAAAAAAAAAACAACAGAAAACAATTTAACCTCCAGTAGCACACACACACATACACATACAAAAACACATACACACCAATTCCTTCTGTACATTTGCTTACTTTTACCTTTTTATTCCTTTTTTTTGGCAAAACTACTTTCTTGTTGTTGCTGTTTGTTGTATTTGCAAACGAAACGAAACGAAACAAAAAGAACTCTAACCAAATACTGGCAAAAAGGTTGTGTTGTTAACTTGTTTTGTTTAAGCTTAAAGTATTTGTTTTTCTTTCATTTTGGCTGCCTGATTTTAAATTAAGACTGAGGCCGGGTGTTAAAAAGGATGTAAAAGTTACCAACTCCGGCTACTGGAAAGTGGTTCCATGCCTGAACATATTCTGCTTATTTCTTTTTTTTTGCATTCCCCCCTTTTCACTTTTTTCTTTGAGGTTTACTTAAGGTAAACTTTTGCAAAACTTTTGTCTATCTGCTGAGAGAGTAAAAATTTGTTTGTCTATTCGAGCAAATGTATTGAATGAAAGCAAAAATAACAGAAAAGTTTTCATTTTCCGAAATTTCATTGTTATTTTGGCCAACAAGCAAATATTGTTAAGTAAGAAAACTTGTCCAAAATAAACAACAGAAAAAATTTTTGCAATTAGGCATTGATAGAAAAATCGATGAGTTTAAAAATGTTTTGCTGAAGATTTTCGTTTGTCAATGCACCAGGCAAAAACTAAAAAGTACTCAGGAATATTAAGGCACTTACAGGAAACTGGGTTTTTAACTTTAATTTTACTTAAAAAAAAAAAATTAAGAAAATAATATCTTACAAATGTAGATTCAGTTGAACTTTCTAAGAAGTCAGGAGAGGGAGAAGGTTGTTAATTTTTCATAGAACAATGAATAAACTCAAAATGTTTGTATTGGAAAAGCATTTGCTAGGAAAATATCAACATTTTTTTTTTTAAAGAAGGATGGCAATATGCATATTCCCCTTGTCAAAGGCATAGGCCAAATAAAAGTAGCAGTAAAAAGGATCTTTATGATATAAAAATATTGTCAAGTTTTTAGCTTTAAAAATATTTTGCGGATTCTTAAATTGCAAATGAAATAATTACACTGCCACTTGTTTACCACACGGTGCATAAATATGACTACTATAACTTTATTTACATTTTATACTACTGGGTATTCACCTACTAGACTTGCTTACATTTCTGACTTATGAATGATTTGCTCTAACTCTGTCAAACATCCGCTCATAGATTGTACATGAAGCTTCAAGTTAATGATAAATCCACACTCAAATGTACAAATATAATTGCCACGCACATACACACACTTAAGAAGTTATAAGAATAAAACAATAATATACAAAAAGAAACTATTAGAACGCAAGAGCAACAATAAATAATTGGTGTTTGATTTCCTTGCAAGCAGATCACGTATGTTTGTTTGTTTGTTTATGTATAATGTTTTTATTTTCATGTTGTTTGTGTGCATGGGAGCTTACATTTATAACAAGAAGACCATCAACTCGCACGGTAAGTTAAAAGATATACAAATTCGTAACAATAGATTGTGACGGTTGCAACTCTCAACTCGAAATAGGAGAAGAAGTTGTAGAAGTTAAAAAACGAATGTGTAATTGATTTGCTTTAGCCCCTGTCATTACGACGTAATCCAATAGTGCACCAATAACTCAGGATGAACTAGTTCACGGTTAACAAGGGCCCGCATATATTTGAATTGGACTGACCTGTAGAAACTTCTTCACGAGTTTGTGGTCCGAAGTACAGAATGTGAAACTGATTTATATCTGCACTATTCTGATGATGGACCAACTCCACGCGATGAATTATTAAGAATTTACCAGTACCTCCGTGGGCTTGCCATAAGTTTGTAACCGTATACTCATACTCCTTCTTGAAGAGTTCGGGCTTTCTAATCGCTCCTGTATGCAATATCTCAGCAGTTAATGGAAGACACGGCTTCATGAATTGGTAGGTCGAGGCCCATTAAGGGCAGCAGCCTTTAACCAACTCACCCGTCTAACCATCATCCCTGGTTCCTTACATTATAGGTATCTGCTGCAATCTGCTTTTAGTACCCGAAAACTGGCATTGCAGCAATCTTATCAGGGTAGCTAATTCCTCTTCTTGTGACTTTAGGTTTAGGGAAAGGTTCTACTTGCAGATCATCTTAGCGCTAATCATATTTGAGGCAACGTTGCACAGTGGGGCCAAACCAAAAAAAGAATTATAAATCTGTATATTTGAAACGCGATAGTTTTTGGCCAAGTTTAGCAATTTTTCACTAATTTTTCAAAGAATTGAATTTGGGCGCTTTTCACGAGCTTGTGACAATTAAAATATTCCGTTTGATTATTGTTAAAAAATATCTTAAAAACTATATAGAAACCTTTTAATAATTTTCAGCATGCTAATACCGTAGATACATATGTACGACAAAAAAAAGTCCAGGCCAAAAATTAAAATTGAACCAAATAGCTTTCAAACTATCTAAATAAAATGCAATTATTCTTCTTCATCCTCCAAAAAAATTCATATTTATATTAATCAGATAATATTTACAAAAATTATAAGGCGACAAACTTTTTCATTCCCGAGGTAGTCAACTTTGACAGCCTGGCCATATGATGTAACAAGGTGATTAAAAATTCATTATTCCTAAGGCCTATTTCCTCATCTATGATTCTTTGATACATTATTGTATTATGATCAGATCGCACGTTTTTTTGGTTTAGCCCCACTGTGCAACGTTGCCTCAAATATGATTAGCGCTAAGATGATCTGCAAGTAGAACCTTTCCCGTTCTGTCATGGTGAGAGTTTTTGCACTGAAAGAAAAATACTTTATTATGAATGCGAAATCATTTTGTTCAATACTGTTTTGTTAAAATCATGAAAAGTTTCATTTCGTGTAGGAAAGCTTTTAATTACTTTATTTTCGTTTACAACTTCATTAATGCTATTAAAATTTGTTCGTTCGTGCTACGAAAGACTTTTGCGTGAAAATGTAGCAATTTCGTTATAGCTACTAAACAGTGTAGTAAATACAATAAAAATATAATTAATGTAATAAAAATATTTCATTGTATTATTATAAGGCTTTCGTGACAGCTACGAAACATAAAACATAATACACAAAGAAGCAAACATACATTATTTAAAGTACGTAAAATTCCAAGTAAATCAACTACAAATGATGTTGTTGTTTTACTTGTATTGTTGGTATTCATTTTATTATCGTTGTGACTTGCTTATTGTTCGCAAGTATGTGTATAAATGTGTATGTGCAAAAGAAATACATTTGTACCTTATGAACGACTAGAAAATTCATGTCGTTTGTAGAAACTGATAAAGACGTATAAATAGCAAGCAAGTCGGCAGCAACCAGCCATTTTATTTTCAAGCTTTGTGCAAGACAGTCACAAGTCAAAGTAAGCAAGTCTAGTGTTTTGGTATACAGTAGTATCAACTGTAAATAACGTTGTGAATTATTTAAGTACTGTATAACAAACAAGTGTGAGTGTAATTATTTCATTTGCATTTGAAGAATTCGCAAAAGCGTTTTTAGAGGTAAATTGTTTTTATTTTATACCCGACGGCTATTTAGCCGAGTGCCCGACCAACAGTCTCTAGGTCGTAGGTTCGATTCCAGAAACAATTTGGAATGTTACTGCAGACAAGCGAAATAACTTCGCTGTTTTTGTGTTTGCTTAACAAATATGAATTCTTTGGTTTTGCATTCCCGTTTACGATTATTATTTCTTTTATGAAACAATATTCGTTACCTAAATGAAGATTTACGTTAGTGCGAAAACAATGACAAGATCGTTACATTAATGCAAATAGGCCTTATGTTTATAAAAGTGTTTCTATGAGTGTGAAAGACGCAACAGAATCTGAATCATGCTGGCACTTCGTAGAGTTTTCTTTGCTATAACAAATGAAGGACTCCTAGCAATTAGCACTTGAAGAGAAGTTTTGGTAGCCACAACGCAATCTAGGACATGCTGGCACTTTTCAAAGTTTTATTTGCTAAAACAAATGGGATAGCGGTACCCTCTATATTACAGAGAGCAGAGTGACTTTAACAGGCATATGATAAGGTTTAAATTGCTTCCTGGGAAGCAGTTGAAGAACAAGCAGTAGATATGATTTTGAATACTGATGTCAGCGAAGTCAATGTTGATTTTTTACGCAGAATATTATATTGTTAGGACTAATCAAGTTTTTTTCCACAAACACTTAGCAGGTTCTCCGTCCCCACTAAATCTGTCCTTGCAATTCAGGGTATGACATGGCATATTAGAATACTTGATCTATCATGAATGATATTATGGCTGAAACCATTTATATATTAACATCAATAGTTAATAATTCATGCAATCAACTCTACGAGCATGTATAATCAAAATGTTGCTTTAAAAGCTTAAAGGTTAAATTATTCTCCCAATTTTTTTTAGACATCCCCCCTTCAAATCCGCGCCAAATCCATGCAACACAGTTTCACAAAATATTTATGAAATTCATCTCTTGCCGTCGTTGCTGTGCTTTTTCGAATCAAGGACTTTTCGCTAATGAATTTTGTGGCTTTCATTTCAAAACTAAAATTGCAATAAAATCAAATTTTCCAGTTAACAAGGAAAAAAAAAAGAAAAACTCTAAAACAGCCAGCTAAATTCGGCACTCAAACAAACTCATACATTTATAATACATTTAAGCAAACACACACTCACATATAAAACTCTCCTGCCCTTTAAAACTATTTGAATATATTTGCGAGCAAACTGCAAGTGTGTTAAAACACATCGTTTTCTCTAAATGAGTTTTTGATTAAAATTTGTTGTGAAACCCTCCGGTTTCAACAGTGTTATAAATAAATATAAATATGTATCTACGTATGTATTAAAATTATGATGCAAAACAGCAAAAACTTATAAGGGAAAAATTATTTAATTAGAAAAACACCTTGCTCTTCTTTCGCTAATACGGAGTGGTTATATTGAAATTAAAACTATTCTCAGAATTAAAAACTGCTGAACAACAGAAAATTTTAAATTAAATAAAAACCATTAAGTAATATTTACACTGACAGAAATAAAAATTATTTAACACTTGCTTAATATGGCAAAATTATTACCCAGCAAGCACACGATATTTGTCAGATGATTGTGGTTAATATACAACTCGCAAAAGAATCTTGTGATGATTATTTGGCAAGTGAAAATACGAAAACCCCATATGTAGTTTTTAATACCCTACACAAAAATTTAAGGGTTATAAATAAGTTTGTGATTCCCTTTGCAATTTCTACAATATTCATTTTCGACTCTATAATGTTTACACATTCTGAATCAACATCGATAGAAAATCCAAGTAAGCGATGTCCGTCTGTCCGCGGTTGAAATACCATTTCTGAGAAAACCATTAGAATCAGAAACTTTTTTTTCATCATTCTATTGCTCAATTAATTCATGGGTTTGCTATTGAAATCCAGTGAAATCAGCTTATGTATAGCTGAGATATATCCAAAATTCCGAAAAAAAATAATTTTTTTGTACTGCCTGGCTCACGATGTCGTTTCGTAAAAGTTCGTCATAATTTTTAAGGCCAAAAACCCTATTCCGGTGCCTTTTATAAGCTTTAGTTTTCCTGATCTTGTGTCATTTATCTTGTCTACCTCTATTATATCCGTTGGTTGACTATAGGTCACTTATTTTAATGAATTGAAAAAAAAAATTGTTTGTTTTGCTTCGAACTTGACACAATTATTTAGCACACAGAAAAAAAGTTTTTTCGTGTTCAATAACGAAATTCATTAAATCAATTAATAAATTGTTTGAATGCGGACCTGTAAAGGAATTCGTGGACTCAAACATAACTTTAGTAAAAATAATTATTGATCGAAAACAAATATTTTTTAAACAACAACAAAATACGATATACAAAGTTATTTTTTTTTTAAACTTATGTATATGCATACAATTTATATTTTCAGACAAAAATTTTGTTGATTTTATTTTAACTATAAATTTTTTCTGTGCATGGCGATTAAAAGAAAAAAAATTTTTTTCCCGATATTGGTTTATATATACCCGAGATATAGTCTTGCCGAGTTTTACATGAAAATATCGCGTAAGCGAACTTAAACAACTTTTTTTTTGCTTAAAAGCAGTAAAATAAGGAGTTCACCAAATAGAGAAAATGAAAACTTCCGAGATAAAGCCTAAACCGATTTTTCCATGAAAATTTTTTTGGCTTAAAACCAGTTCTGTTTATAAAAGGAGGTTACTAAAATACTGAAAATGAGAATTTCCGATATCGGTCCATATCTACCCGAGATATAGCCTAAACCGATTTTACCATGAAACAATTTTTTTTTGCTTAAAACCATTCCTAGTTATAAAAAGAGGTTACCAAACACAGAAAATGAAAATGTCCGATATCGGTCCATATATATATCCGATTTGGATTCTCCAAAACATTGCACTAGTTTACAGCATTTTACGGAAATATCCGCCACTTACAATGCGGAAAAGATCAGCCTTACTGGAACTTTCAAGAGCGGTTACCATTATAATTTTGTGTGCCCATGTTACATTCGCACTGCGTCTAGGAACATGCTCACCCATTACTATTAACAATAAATAATACCTCAACACAGTGAAGTCAAATACCTCGGTATTCACCTTGACCGTAGACTAACATGGAAGACGCACATCGAGGCAAAAGTAACGCAGATGAAATTGAAAGCAGTGCAAATTAACTGGCTAATAGACAGAAATTCGACCTTGAAGCTTGATTGTAAACTTTTGCTGTACAACTCGATTCTAAAGCCAATATGGTGCTATGGGATTCAATTATGGGGCACAGCTTTGGCATCCAACATTGAAAAAATTCAAAGAAGTCAAAATAGAATTCTCCGTAGAAATACAGATGCTCCATGGTACGTTAAAAATCACGAAGATCTGAACATACCTTTTGTGAAATCTGAATTTGTGAAATACTCGACAAGATATATTAACAAACTTGAATTCCATCCAAATCCTCTTGCAGTTAATATTCTTAGCTTGGTGGTCATACCCGTCCGAAAAGGAGGAATACTTTGGCTAGCATTAGAGCTCTAAACAGATGACCGAATTCTAAAATAATATTCGCATAAAAATAAATTTTTGTCCAGCACTGGCAGGACTTTAATCACAATTTTTTTTAGTATTGAGATTTGAGTATTTATTGTCATTACATTTTTATGTAGATTCAATAAATAAAATAATAAAGTTAAAAAAAAATATATATAATTTTAAAAAAGGATCTGAACTTTCATCCTTTTCAAATTTATATAGTTCACGAATTAAAAGAAAGTGACCTTAATTTACACATACATTTTTGTGAAACGATGTTAGAGAGCTTTGTACATACCTTAGGTGGTGATGCTTCCATGTCGGGCATGTTCCGTCGAGGTGAAGGATCGTCATCTCTTCATCCTCTTCTTGAAAACTTCTGCAGAAGTAATTGTAGGGTAAACCCAGTCTACTAGTATGCTTTTTAAACGGGAAATGTCCTGTGATGACTGCCACTGTAACTCGCAAGTGTGATCTGGGTAGTTTTAAGAGCTCTTTTGTTCCTTTAGAGTCATTATGGGGCCACATGTCCCTTGTTATGAGGCCTCACTGTGAAACATTTTGCTTGGTCATATTCCAGCGTAGTGTGCCATATATATAATAATAAATATGCTTTTCTTTTTGTTGCACAAAATATATGAGTATCATAATATAATATAATATAACATATAATTTCCTAAAACAAAAATTTGTTTTATTTTGGTGTTATGCTCTTTTTTCCTTTTTCTTGTATTTGGGTTCTTATAATATTGTTTGCGCATAATTTATTTTTTGTGCCCAAACTTTAAGAAACTTGAACATAAACTTCCGGTTTTATAAATATAAAAATTTCTTTTTTTACTTTGGCGGAAATGTCTCGTCAAAGTTACAAATATCAGCACAAATTATATGCCAGTCGTTTACAAAATTAATTTGTTGAAAAAGTTGTTATATTTATTCAAAATAGTATTCGAAAATGTTTGGAGCTCAATGACGTAGAAGTTTGTTTTTGTAATTTATGAACTTTGAAAGCCTTAATAATTTTTGTTCAATGCTTAAGACTTAAATATCGAATTGATTTTGGATATTTATAATTAAATAAATTTTAAAGTTGTCATGCGATTGTTGCCAATATGATTCTCTGATGGTGGCGTATGAGTAACATTTAATAAACTCTAATATGAATATTCAAAATACTCTCAAAATACGTAAGCACAGTATTTTAGAGAGTTTGTGCTTTCTTTACAAATTACTCTTATCATTCGTTTAACTTGTTTGTTTAGCATTTGTAGCAATAAAATCTCGAAGACAGTTTCTTTAATTTAAAACATTTGTCAAAGGAGTGTTAAAACAGAAGCTGTAGTATGACAATTCTTTGTATTGTTCAGGCAGAAGAAAAGTTGTTATTGTTGACATAAAGCAAAACCAGACACATTATTCAAGCAGCGTGCAAAAATATAACATTAGAGGAAAGAAAATATAATTACAATTAAGAAAACAACTCTTTAACCTCAGAATATGAAATCATTATTTTTATATTTTTAACAGCAAATGTTTAGCAAACTTCTAATCCTATTAATTTAATTTTTCTTATTTTCAGGTGTCCTCGTGTATTAAGAAATAACTACTTAGTTTTTCTCAACTGTTAAAGAAATCAAATTTATACCATTAATTAAATTTTTTAACAACAAATTTGTGGAAAACAAAATTGAAGTGATTTTTAAGAGAAAACAATGTTGGCCTTTCATAACGAACACATAGCCAGTAAGTATCGTTTTAGTATGCACATGTAAGTCCAATTTAGGATTTTAATTTTATTTAAAATACATCTAACAATTTGTTAAAATAAAAAAATTATTTTTTATTAAGCAAGTAATATTGTTAAAAGCATTTAAAAGGATGCATAAAAAATGTTACTCGTTTTGTACACTTGGGGTCTGGCAATTACTTTTAAAAGCCCTTAACTACCACAACAACCGACAAACCAACCATCCAACCAGCCATCCAGCCAGCCAGTCAACAAACTACCAGCCAAGCCGCACCAACCAGTCAAGTCCCAACCAAACTGGCAGCAACAACAACAACAGTTTGTTATTTTTTTTTCTCTCGCCCCCCTCAGTCAGCGGTTGTAGTTTAGTTATTGCCATTAACCAGCAGGACTCGCTTTTACAACAAATTTTTTAGTTTCATTCCTTCATCATATGGGCCTCAATTAGGCAGATGTGGCGGTTTAGTAATTTTTTAAGAATTTAATTATTTATGGATAGAAAACATACTGAAACGTAATGGTGAAATATGAAATAAGCTGCGTGATAAAATTCTTCAACAAAACCATTCAATAAAACAGAAACCAAAAGAAAATAATGTATTGGTAACTAAAATCGTCTGTAGAAATTTTAACGAAAACAGTAATTGCCTACAAAAAAAAAAAAATCGAAAGCAATAGTATTTTTTCGAAAATTCATTGAGAACAGAAATTGTGTTAGTAAAGAAAAATCATCGATAACAAAGTCCTCTGTGGCAATCTTACCTAAGACAAAAAATTTCCAGGTGATATCTATTTTTTTATTCTGAATATCGCATACAACAAGAAATTAATCTTTTAAATTATAGTAGGCGATTCTATAATGATTACAAAGCAATTTGTGAGCAGTAGAAAAGAAATTGTACAATAAAGTGTAAAAAAAAGAAACAATATCAAAAAATAGAAATATATATGTATGTATGTACATACACTGAAAAAATTTTGTTCAGAAATTCTCTGAATTTTGACACTACTTTTATGAATTTTTTCATTATTTTTCAACCATTGTAACTTTTCATAGAAATAATGAAACAAATTTCATTAGATTATTTTCATGAAAACCTTCATAAAAGTAATAAAATATTTTAATAAGAAACATGACTTATTTTCATTAAAAGTATGAAAGAAAAATCATATGATTAGTGAAATAATTTCTCTAGATCAAAGAATCAATTTCATTAAGCACATGAAAACTGTACATAAAATTAATGAAAAATCAACATTTATTTAGTGAAATATAATGTAATATATTCATTAAAAATGTGAAACTCTTTCATTAGGTCAATGAAGTTATTTCGTTTATCTAATTTTATTATTCATTGAGCACTCGAAAAATTTACATTAAATCAATGAAATAGTTACATTTGTTTAATGAAATAATATCATAACACACATTAATAAAATATGTTCACAAATGCACGTAATGAGATCAATGGAATTATTTCATTTATTTTTTATAATTTTTCATAACACAAACAATAATATTCCTTGCTTTTGTGAAATTGTACCTAATTATGATAAAAGAAAATGTAAGTGAAATAATTTCTCTAGATTAAAGAATCAATTTCATAAAGCACATGAAAACTGTACATTAAATTAATGAAAAATCAACATTTATTTAATGAAATATAATGTAATATATTCATTAAAAATGTGAAACTCCTTCATAAGGTCAATGAAGTTATTTCGTTTATCTAATTTTATTATTCATTGAGCACCCGAAAAATTTACATTAAATCAATGAAATGGTTACATTTGTTTAATGAAATAATATCATAACATACATTAATAAAATATGTTCACAAGTGCACGTAATAAGATCAATGGAATTATTTCATTGATTCATTGATACTTTATTTCATTACACAAACAATAATATTCCTTGCTTTTGTGAAATTGTACCTAATTATGATAAAAGAAAATGTTGAACAATTATTCACCATATAAAACAGATTTTATTAATTCAAATGACTTCAATACACTGGTATTGAAGTTTTTTAAACTATTATTATGCTGATTTGAGTACATACACATATGTACATACATACCCAAGTTCGGTAGCCAGAAATTTATTTGTCAGTGATCTAATGAATTCTGTTTCATTGGAATTATGAAACTCATAAAACTTACATTTTAATAAAAAAAACTTGACATTTTTTAAACTGTAGCTTAAGATTAATAAACGCCCATTAATATATCTTACTAAAATTCAAAGAATTTAAAAAAAAATTAATTTTGTTTTAGTCATAAATCCAATGATTTTTTATTATGAAACTATGAAACTTAATGAAACCATTCTGATGGATTTATTTAATAATATATACGAAGTTTCATGCATATTGTGAAAAGTTTTCATTGGATTAATGAAAAATATTTAATGAAACAGTTTCATTTAATATATGTCGCATAATTCTTTCAGTGTATAAAACATATACAATATTAGAAATTTGAAGACAGAATTTTTTAAATTGTAACGCGTTGCCATTGTTTTGCAGTGGGTTTGGTAACGAGTTCCACAGCCGTATTGTATTTATGAAGAACTGCCAATCACATATTAAAGTTCGATATTTTAACTGAATGATTTGTTTTCCTTTGTTGGAACTTGCAAATTGAATGTGATCAAATAAATAAGATGGTACTTGATTGTAGATAAGTTTGTGTAATAAGATTAATGCTTTGATTTTAAGCAAGTCTATAATTACAACTCCATATAATGATTTAGAATACTGAGAAGTACTATCATAACTTTCTATGACGTAGACGTATCGGAGAATCGAATTATATGCTACAGTTAATCTAGTTTTACTTGTTGAATCACAGTAAGCAAAAATTTCGCATGCACTAGAAACGTTTTCGCCAGTAGCACACGGATATTAGTAGATTCGAAGCATAGCAAAAATTGTTCCTGAAACGGAATTTATATGGGTATTCCATTAAAGAGATTTATTGAAAATTATATCAAGATTTTTAAGTGGTTCACATAGAAAAAACTAATTTTTCAATTCCGACACAAAATTGTTTGCACTAGTAATTTTTTAATTGATTTAGGTACTACAAAAAAATTTGAAAATACAAATGAAAAAATTTGTATGAATTTGTTAGAAAAAAACTCAGATTTTTTTAATTAAAGTATTAGGCTATTAATAAAAATGTTAACTGAATATGTGAACAATATTAAAAAAATAGCAGAATTAAATAAATTTTTCGCTGAACTTTCACCTTTTTGCAAACAAATAATTTATCGAATTAATAAACGTTTTAACTGAAATTTTGTTCATACCCGAGCAAAAAGAGTAATTAAACAAATAGTTAATTGAGAGAAATATTATTCAAAAGTATTAATTCTTTTGTTCGAAATTTTCACAATTATGTTTTTTGTGGGGGCATTTTTTTAAATAAAACAATAAATTTTTGCAGTGTTCAAAATAAAATATTTTTGTTATATTGAAAAATGAATTATTATATATGTTTATGAAATTAAAATTTGAACTTACAAGCGGTTTGTGTGCAAGACATAATTTATATAACTCTTTATTTGAACTATTTATTTGATGATGATGCTTTTACATCATTGATGCTATAATTAAGGATTCAGCCGGCAATCTTCAATTATTATTTGTACATATTATTAAACAGTCAAGACTAAATTGAATATAGCCTTTCGCAAATTAAAACATGAACCACGAAGAGAAAAGGAGCATAAGCATTCTCATTATCAGATTTTAATCTCATCTTATGCACAAAAATTTCAATAAAGATAAAAAGGTGGTGGTTTGTGCGACCAAGTCGTGTCCTTGTTGTTTTATTGCAAGCAAGCATACCCAGCTTTTTTTCTTATAAAATCCAAATAAATTTAAACAAAAATTTTAATAGAACCAAGAAATATAATAACTAAAATTAAAAGATTCATTTAACAAACGTTTGTTTGAAAATATTTCAACAATAATTTTTTCTGTGCAACAATTAAATTTTTTGATATCCTAAAGTTATCGGAATAATAATCACAATGTTTTGATTCCTTTGGGCTATAACAAAGCATTTTGTTATATATTTTATTAAGGTGCTCGTTAAGTTTACTACAACAATCATTATTTAAATACTTTTTACAATTAATATATATACGTACATTATCTGCGTAAATGTGTGAGAGACAATTTGGTACATCATTTATATACAAAGTGAACAGCAGTGGTCCAAGAATAGAGCCCTGCGGTATACCATTAGACAAGGTAGTTGATACAGTTTCGCCAGCTGAAATAGACTGGTATCGATCAGCGAGATAGGTTTTTAATAGCGATGTTGCACTTGAAGAAAAATTTAAATAGTCGTTTATCTTTTCACGAAGTATATCATGGTTTACAGAGCCCAACGCTTTAGAGTGACTTAGAAGTACCAAGAGTGTAGTTTCACCATTATCGATGTTGCATCTTATATTTTCAGTTACCTTTAACAACGAGGTAACACAGCTATGAACTGTTCTAAATCCAAATTGTTTACTGAATAGAAGCTGATGGTTATTTAAGTATATACTAATTTGGTTCAAATACTTTAAATAAAATCGGAAGTATTGATATAGGGCGATACTCATTTAAAGATTTGGGCACAGGAATGACCTTAGCATGTTTCCAACATCTACTCGTATATATTGATAGATATACTTTTTAACACGCTTATGTTAGCTTCATTTGTGTGTTTGTTTGCCGTATGAGTGATTATTACAAATGTAGTTATATAAATTTGAATATACAGTGTTACCGCTTTAGTATGAAAATTGAAGTTGCCGCATTACAAAGCGGGGGATTTTGGGAATTCCCGAAACCAATTTTGGGAATTCCGAAAAAACTCGGCATCGCTTCGCTAACCAGTTCGGAACCGGTTTTTAATGCTTGGTGCGCTTTTTTGCTGTGTAACATATATCTGAATTACTGACTTGCTAAGGGAAAAGGGGGTATTTTGGGGATTTCGGAAGCTGATTTTGGGAATTATAATAAAATTTTGTGCCACTTTGCTAACTGGTTCGCATGCGGGGTTTCATATTTGGTACATGTGTTTTCCGTGAAATGTGCACTTAGACTATTAAAGGCCATCCGTTTTAGTACGAAAATTAATGTCGTAGTATTACTCCAGGGGAAATAAGAGGATTTTGCGAAATCGCGAAGATTTTGAGTATCCCTAAAAAACTCCATATTCCGTGCGCATTTCTGGTTTGGAACGTTTATCTGAACTACTAACAGTCATTCGCTCTAGTATGAAAAGCTGCCATATTGCTCCAAGGGAAATGGGGGGATTTTGGGAATTCCCGAAGTCAGTTTTGGGATTCTCTAAGAAACTCGGAATATTTTCTGTAACCGGTTAAGAACCGGGTTTTCATATTCAGTGCGCGTTTTTGAAGTGGACCGCGTATCTGACCTATTAACTGTCATTCGCTTAAACACTAAATTGAAGTTGCTGTATCGCTTCAGGCAAAATGAGCAATTCTTGGGAATTGCCTAAGGCAGTTTTGGAATATGTTCTCTAATCGGTTCAAAACCAGCTTTTCAAATTCAGTGAGCGGTTTTTGCCCTGGAACGAGTATTTGAACTATTAACGGGCATTCGTTAAAATTGAAAATCTCCGAAAGATATTTTAAAACATTTATATACATATTCCAAAATTTAATTGTTTTATAAAATTTTCTTTTCGACAACTTATTAAAATGTTATTAATGACAAGTTTTCTAGCAACAGCATGTCGGTTATGAAAAGTTTTTTTTTAGAAATTTCATCAAACATTTTTTATTGTAAATTTATCGCTAAAAGAAATTGGTGTTATATATAGTTTGGTACAAAACTTTATATTAAAAAAAAACTATCGATAATTAAACAGTTCTATAAAAATTTTTTTTAACAAAAATGTTGTTTAAATTTGATTCGGGAATATTACAGATTGGAATTAATAACAAACAAAAGTTTGTTATTAATTCCAATACAGGGCTGGCAAAGTGGCGTAGAGAGGCTGTCTACAGGAAGAGTTTCAGTCTCCTCTTATATGGAATTGAGCTGAGAATTTGTTTTTAGTGTTAGTTAACAAACACAAAAGCTGCAAAGGTTTTTACTTGTCTGCAGTAACACCCAGGGTTTGTGGCAGAAATCGAACCTGCGTCCTCGAGGCTGTTGGACGAATACTCTACCAAATCAGCCATCGAGGCACGAGGAATTGTAAGCCAGCATGCCTGGGTCTGTGACATATGCAGATGGTATTGCGGTGGCAGAGTCGGATACCAGAATATATCTTCACTACGACTGAACTACTGTGCTGTTCATAGAAAACAGACGAGTAACTTCTCTAGAAAATTTGTATGAAAAAGACTCAATTTTTGAGTGATTTCCATACAAATTTTTTTGGCGAGGTGCTCGTCTGTGTTCTATGAACAGCACATAACTCTTAAAGATAGATGGTGCACGAATAGTAGTTTGGGTGTGAACAGAAAACAAAGCTTGTACTCTTCCCTCAGAGCTACAAGACTCCATCATTTACTTTACACACTGCAAGAAGGCTTGAGCTTAAGCTGTCACAACGGAGCTTAAACTTTTCACTGGAGGTACAATTCTCTAGCGCTGGTTTTATCCATCGTAAGAGATTGAGAGTTGAGCTCAAGCTGTCACATATTCCAAATATCTATATATCTATCTAGATTTGAAAACGATTGAAAACTAAAATTTTCTATATCACAAATTTATTCATACTCGTATCGTCACTTTCACAAGTTTTGTTTAAATTGGTTGCTAAGCTGTGATTTGGTGGTTAGTTCAGTCAAAATTTATAGCATTCTTTCAAGTTTTGTTATTTTCGCTTTTTCATTAGATAATAAATTCTAAAAAATTGCTAAAAAAAAGATTTAATTGTGAATAAATCCGTGGCAAATAAATTAAGAAGAAATAAAGCAACGAAAAACGCTCAAACGTTAAGTTTATTGTGGCCATAAATTGAAAAAGAAATATAAAATTTTGACAGCTTTTTCAGCCTTCTTACCTCAACCGTAAGAGCTGAAACCGCAGAATACCAGATAAATATAAAAGCAGGGAAAAAGAAAACGCCTTCAAAAAGAATTTCTAAATGTACTTGACAAGCATGCAATTGCCAGCAACTCCAGCAACTACTGAATTAACCCTTTCTTTTTTTATTTTTCTTTTTGGAACTTGCTACTTTAGTTGTGGCTTCCTTTGTTGAATATTTTAAAGGGGAATTTAGTTGTTCTTTGCTTTTCTATTCAACCTTTTTGCTGCTGATTGTATTTAAAAATTCTGCTTTTCTTGCTGCAAAAAGCAGTTGGTTGGTTTTGTTTCGACATTTTATAAACTTTTCTTTTAGATTCAAATGATGTTATTGTTGTTGTTTAAATAAACTAGATTCAAATATATGAATGTACGAGTATTTACAAAATTTTGTTGGCTTATATCAATATGCAAAAGTTTTTTTGCTCTTCAAGAAATAGCAAAAAAAAAAATAAAAAAACAAAAAATCGGTGAAAATAAAAGGTTTGTGTTGCTTTTCTATCATTCAAATGTTTAGTTAAAAGTGTATTGATGTATGAGTGTACGTGTTTGTATGCTCGTATATGCATGTGTGTGTTTGTTAGTGTGCATTTTGGTATTTAGCCAAAAACAATAAGTTATGTGTTGGGCAAAAAGGCATTAAAAACAATTGCATTTGGCAGTTTCGGGTTAAACACAATCATACAGACATGTAAAATTTTTCCATCTTTAATATTATGAAGTTGCAGATTTTTTGTTTTATTTTTATTTTTTTAACAGAATTCGTTTTTGGTGAAAAAAAAGACCGGCGAAAAGAACGAAAACTCTAAATAGATAACAAACGAGAAATATCAATTTGTCGAAAATTTGTTTTGAAAAGGTTCTTCAAGCATAAATGTCGATAGCAAAAAAAAAAAAAAAAAAAACAAAGTACCACAAGAGCCAGAAAGTAAAAGAAGGATAGAAATTCGGTGCAAAAACTTCCGGTAATTGAAATTCTTTTTCAATTTTATTTATTGGTTTTATCTAATACCGCCAATAAGCATATCAATAAACTGCAGGAAGAAAAAAGAAAGAATTGTTGGTCATGTTGGCACAAAAAAAGGAAAATTTAAATTTATGAAGCGCGGTTTTTTTTTTTTTAATATTAAAACATATGAAAATTTTCAACCTAAAGGGTGTTTATGAAAAGCCTGAGGACTCAAAGTGATAATATAAAACAAAATAATTGTTGGAATGAATTTGTTAATATTTTAGAATTTTTCCTTTTTTTAACACAAAAACTGCGAAGCTTTATTGCTTGTGTGCAGTTACACCCAGGATGTGAGGCAGGAATCGAACCTGTGATCTCGAGACTGTTGAGACACAGCCATATTATTTTAGTAGTGGTGCCAGGACATGAGCAGCATTGTAGTAATGAGATGTCATACCTCTGTGCCAAAAATGGAGCAGAGTGGACTTTTATTAGACCTACAGTTGGCTTCAACAAGAGTCTCTTAAGAGGGAGGTGGAAAAATGGAGTCCATCGTAGAAAAACTTCGGAACCAGACAAAAATTGGTCTGAAACATTCCCAGAAATTTCTAAACTTTAACGCAGTGAGTGCCGAAAGCGTTCAAAGACTGGGGACAAAAATCCTTAGAACACTGACAGATACACTTACCTGCCTCAAGCATCTATAGAGAATACACATTTTCAATACAGATATTTGAGGCTTTTACGCTGAGGAGGAGTCAATGGAACACTTAATCCATGATTTACAGCGAAGCGTTGCGACAACTGTTAAAATGATTTACATCATCACCTGCCTTTACGGCCTAATCTGATGGTGGACCAATTCCACGGAGTGAATAATTCACGATTCACCCGCGCCATCGTGTGGCTGACTAGGCTCACACAGGTAGAAATTCTTGCCATATGATTGCGGTCATATGAGCAACTTCTTTTTGAGGAGTTCGGGCCTTCTAATCCCACCTGGATGCAATTTGCCAGCAATCAATGGAAGACCAGGCTCAATGAGTTGGTAGGCCCAAGCCAACTAGAAGCATCAGACCTTAAACCAACTCAGCCGTCAACCATCACCACTGGTACAGTGTATACTGTTGTATAGGCAACAGATCGCCGAAAAAAGCCACGCCAAGCAATTATCAAGTATACTAACAGCCCTTTCCTGCGTTTTAGATTTCAACCACAGCCAGAACCCTTGTTAAAGGTTTCGAAAGCCAACGCAACATAAGTCATGCGGCTTCCTAGAGTGTTGTTTGCCGCAAATAACGAAGGAACCCTTCTCCTCTTTTCCCCAAAAAACAGAGTGCTTAAGTTAGGAATACTCCAAGGCAAAACCTTTTACAATTAGCAATGTAGCATAAAGGGTCATAATAATGGTCCAGTAGAGACTGAACATTAATTATCGAATTCATTAAGAATTTACTGACCAATAGGTTTATTACTTCCAAAATGAGGTGAGCCACAATCTGGAGAGTGTCAAACAGGGAGGGATACTGTCTCCTCCTCTATAGAATGTACTTTTAAATTCGTTACTAGTGTAATTATATTCCAGCTTGTTGCGATGTACGAGTATGTTGTTTATAATGCACGTACATACTCTTACAGTAACTGAGCTCTGCATTAAAGCTAATAAATATATAGTGCTCGAATAGTGGTCTGAGTGTGAATCCGCAGAAAACTAAGTTTTTTTTTTTATCTTGGATTGGTACTTAGGCGATAACCACTACAAATGCACTGAGTTGTACTGGAACTAGAAAAAAACGTTTGACGTTGGGTGGTATAAATAATCGGGAGGACGTGCTTTATATTTTTGCAGTGGAATCCAAGAAGGAATTGGCAGTTGATACGAGTATCTTTACCCGCTGCATGACAGGAGGATGAGCTTCAAGCTGTAGACTGAGTGTAGCGTGATAACTGGTTGAGATACTATAGGCAGATTATTCGAATTTTTATTGTATTAGAGCTGCGTTGAATACACTAGCGAGAGTTTAAATGATGTTTAGCTTGGTTATTTGGCTTTGTATAATTTTATTCGCTACAACAAATGAGAGACTCCTTTACCTCTAGGCTCCAAAATGCAGAATGCCCTGGTTAGACAAACCCTGCTCCCCGAGCGGATTATTAATCAGAAAAAACAAAACATTCGCACCTTGAGCTTCTCTGGATACAGAAGTTTACTGAAGTACCCAGTGATTTTGTAGCAGAGGGACTCACAAAGGTAAGTCTCTACAATGGTAGGTATACCGTTTCTTAGGTCTAGTAAAGCTACATGTCATATATCGATATTGGCATGGCCCAGGTACGATAATTGGGGGACTATTTTCCCAAGAGATATGTGCCGAACTGTGTACTAGGACGGCAGTTCTGATGGGGTATTGCCATAATGCGGATGCATGTGAGGAGATTAAATCTTTCATTTAATGATTTCTTTAAAAGTTGTAAGAATGAAGAGAAAGGATATAGTTTTGAGAACTTCACCTGCCATTGAATAGCTGTTTGTTAAATAGGAGCTTTGTACCTCGGCAGACCCGTACTTCATAGCTTGTCATAAATATGCGAATGGTGGATTAAGCTCTTTAATCCAATCCTGAGGTGGGTTTAACAACTGGGTTGGTTTTTTCAATAACTAGCAGCTTGGTTAGGATTAAGTAAAAGAAAAAAATTACTATATTGGTAGTTCCCTACTCATTAGGAAAAAAAATTTAGAATAATAATGGCACCGGCGTGTAAATACTATATTTCAATAGATGAAATGAAGATTTGTTAATGGTTTAGGTATTGCCCTAAATACAGCAATTTGGCTTATCTAGGTAACCCTTTTACGAGAAATGATGCATTTTTAAAATGAGCACAAACTCGCAACACAAACCACAACCTAAAATTTTCCACCTAGTCGAAAGAGATTGGCCGACGTAGCTGTGAAGGACGACAATTCAACAGTTCAAGGCCTTCTTTAACAGTTCGTGCCAAAGCCGCAATAGTCTTTTTAGTAAACACATATCTTTATCTTTTTAATATGTTGGAATTGAGCGGAGTAAAATCAAAGCAAAAATCATCAATAACTTTACTTTTCGCTTAATGAACAATAGTATATCGTTTTTAATAATCGCAAGTTGGAAGAAGTGCTCTATAAATTATGCGATCCGATATATTGTTTTTCGTAATATATTTTAAGAATTTGGAATCGTTACTTTGGAGTCAAATACTTCAAGATGACTTACCAAGCCTTACTAAAAGGAAGTGTTAGCACAGTTTTTCATCTCAACTGCCAAACTGATATCGATAGTTCCCAGAAAGTTAAAAAATCACTCGATTTAAGAATACAACATTTGTTTTTGGGAACTAGTGGTAATAGTGCAGCAAATAAATGATATTCAGTACACGAAAAAAAAGACTATATCTAAATGTTTTAAACTTCTTAATCACTTTTGTTTTGCTGTAATTTTCTTAAAAGCTTTAAATTCAATGCTTTAATGTAAAACAATTAATTGATCCTTATTTGATGTCATTTGTGCAACAACAAATTGCCACAACAGCAACACAACTGTTTTATATTTTCATTGATTTAAGCACTAAATTGAAAAATAGAGACCACAGTTGCTGGACTGACTATGTTGTCTTTGAATTGTATTAAAATTTATAACTGAAGTTCAAAGCATTGAGGCCTTTAAACACACAGACACAGTCTTTGCTATTTATCATTTATATATTAATCCCTTAAAGAATTTGTGTGTGTGTGTGCGTGTGAGTGCATGCACGTTCCTGTCTTTGGTTAGGAATGGCAGGATTTTGTAATTTGCATAAATTGTTTTTAAGTAGAACAATTTTATAACTTAAACATTAGAACATGGACATGACTTTGGAAATGTATGGTATGTTTTGCATTAAGCTAAGAAGTTTATTATGAAACCAGTGTCCTGCTAAGGAGGCGAGTCTCATATAAAATGTAAACAGCAGACATTAACTTCAATTTTATTATTATTTTTTTCTGCTTCTGCATGAATGGAAAAAGCAACATATGCAAAAGTTCACGCACATTGGACTTATAAAAAATTATGTTGCATTTTAATTTCAAAAGTTTGAGACAAGAAATAAAAGCAAATACAAATATATGTAATTGCTGGCAAGTATTTCTTTTAGTGGTCATCACAAGGATTAAAAAAAAAGTTCTTGTGGTTTAATAATGAGAAGCTTTATTTAGAAGTTTGCATGCAATTATTTAAGCATTAGCTTTTTAATACTATCAATAGCTTTACTTTTCAAATAGGGTGCTAATCGTCTGCTTAATATGCTAATGACTTAAATAAGACAATTTGCTTAATGTCAGAGAAACTATTTTGCAATTAACAATTTACTTAAATATAAATTACTAACTTTTCTTTAGAAAAGAAATATTTAAGAAGTCGGTATATAAATTTGTTGCCATAAAGCATATTTGCTTAAGATGTCAGATTGATTGCAATCTTTTACAGTCTTTTTCTATATATCTATATAGAATCTTGCTCGTTTACACAAGTTGCCATAAATGAGAACACAAATAAAGAGAGTTAAATGAAAAATATAGAAGTAAATGATTATCATTCTTAAAAATTAATTTGCAAACTATTTAAAATATAGTAAAACAGTTTTGCGGTTGTAGTAGTCGGGCAAAAACCAGTAACTAGTTAAAAATATGGTTAGAGGTTAAAGCGCTGCGTTTAGGATATATAATAATAGTACGTTTCCATATAGGTACTTTCGGCCAAATCATTTCATTTGCCCAAATTAAGTAATTTGCGATATGTTTTCCCATACATTTCTCATATGATCAAATTATCTCCAACGGCTTAGTTTGTTTCAAATTAAGTCGAAATTTATAACACTGTGCGGCTATTATTCTTATAAATACAACATTGGGACATCCATCATTGGTGAGTTACAGTCCGAAAAAGCGACGTATAATTACAAATCAAAATGGCTGATTTTTGTTGTTTATGAAGTTGAATTCAATAAAAACTAAATGTTATTTCCCGCGCAGCGCAGCTAAATTGGCTTATGGGCAGAAATTCGACACTGAAATTAGATTGCAAACTTTTGTTATACAACGCAATACTAAAGCCTATATGGTGCTACGGAATTCAGTTATGGGGCACCGCCTCAGCGTCAAACATTGAAAAAATCCAAAGGCGACAAAACAAAATTCTACGAACGATTACTGCAGCTCCATGGTACGTAAAAAATTCACGAATTCATAACGATCTGAGTGTTCCGCTGGTAAAAGAGGAATTTTCTAAGTACGCGACAAGGTATATCAGTAAACTGGAACTTCATCCAAACCCTCTTGCTCGCAATATACTTAATTTTGGCGGCCACACTCGGCTTAAAAGAAGGGATACCGCTGCCACCATCAGATTGCTCAATAGGTGATTTTACCGAAATAGCTCCCGCATAATAAAACTTTTTGTCTAGCATTGGCCGGACTTAAGAATTACATTTTTTAATTTTAAATTTAGTATTAAGATTTGAATACTTATTGTTAGTTCATTTTGAAGATTCAATAAATAAAAAAAAAAAAAAAAAAAAAAAAAAAAAAAAATTTCCCGTTTTTGTTATATTTCTTTATTAAATGTTTCTTTTTTTTTAATTGTATGAAAACTATTTTATTTCTTGTTATAGGAATTTTATCACTTTACCCTTTCCTCCAATTATGAATAAAAATCAAGTATGAGGTTTTTATATTTTTTCCATTCGTTGAAAACACTAAAGGGAGATCATTTCTTCAATTCTGACGGATAAAAATTGTGCTTTTTTCTTTAATTTCCATTGGAAAAAGTACTTTATGTGAGATACAAATTCCGTGAGGAATAAATTCCGAGAGAAATAAATTCCGTGAGAATATGCATAATTGGGCTCATTATGAAAGTAATTCCTATACCAAAAGGAAGCAATGCTAATTAGGTAGGAGAATTTCGGCCGATCGCTTTACTTCCTGTGATTGATAAAATGTTTGAAAAAATTTTGCATAAACAGTTATCATCGTATTTCAATGAGAACAATTTATTATACAGATGTCAGTATGGATTTAAAAAATTTTGTGGTACTGAAGAAGCAGTGGTGAATGTGGTAAATAACATTTGTCAAGGATTGGATATTTTATGATTTCTCAAAGACATTTGATCTTGTGGATCATAACATAATTATACAAAAACTACAATATTGTGGGCTAAGCTCAGCAGCTACACTTTTATTAAAAAGTTGCCTCACTGGTCGAATGCAATTTGTTGAAATAAATGGCCGTAAAAGTTATGTTGGGGAAGTTGAATATGGAAGTGTGTTAGGTCCACTTTTATTAACTGTTTATATTAATGATATAATGAATCTTGGTTTATTTGGAAATCTCTTTTTGTATGCTGATGATGTTTGTTCATTTTACCCTTATAAACATGAAATAGCTTTAAAAGCTCATATGGAACGTGATGCAGCGTTATTGGCAGAGATTTAAACCTTATTTGAATGATACTGAAGTTTTTAGTATATACATAGATGGAAAAGAAGTTTGCGAAAGTAGCTCAACGAAATGCCTTGGTATGCAGTTGCAAAATAACTTATCATAGGGATTGCATACAGAAATTTTTTTTTTGTCATTCATTTATTTATTGAATCTTCAAACTATGAACTAACAATAAGTATTCAAATCTTAATACTAAATATAAAAGTTAGTTAAGTCCTGCCACTGCTAGACAAAAAAGTTTCATTTTGTGCGAATAATATCGGTAGAATCACCTATTTAACGTTCTGATGGTGGCCAGGGTATCCCTTCTTCTCAACCGAGAGTGGCCGCCAAAATTAAGTAAGTTGCGTGCAAGAGGATTTGGGTGAAGTTCCAGTTTACTGATATACTTTGTGGCATACTTAGAGAACTCGTCAGTTACCAGCGGAACACGCAGATCCTCTTGAATTCGTGAGTTTCTTACGTACCATGGAGCTGCATATAGAACATTTGAAATCAAAAATCAACTCAGTTATTGGAATATTGTATAAGTTCAAAAATAAGTTAGACACAAAAACGCTGATACATAGCAATCTAAACTATTGGCCTATAATTTATGGTTACAGAAAGAGTACTGAACTTAAATCATTACAAAGGGTGCGGAATAAAGCTTTGAAAGCCACTATTTTCTACACTAAGTCTATATAAAGACGTTGCTGTAACGGTTCCACCAGTGTACGGGCTATATAAATTGAAGCTTTTGCTACACGTTCTTAAATCCCTTCATAATATTGGTCACCAAACTATAACATTTTCCAGAAATCAAAGTGTGTTTAACACCAGGAATAATATGAATCTTCAAGTAGCTTTGTGTAGGCTGGAAACTACTAAGCAGCGTGTGGAGCATATGGGTAGCTTAAAGTATAATAATCTTTCCCAATATTTAAGAGATTTTGATAGGATTTCTTTATTTAAAAAGCAGTTAAAAGAATATTTTTTCCAAAATTTGGAAATGCTTCTATTGTGAAATTTGGCGCACATAATCATAATCGTCATTATATTCTATAAGTTTTCTGTTTTACTAATTATGGAACTGTAATTACTTGATTTTCTTTTTTTTATTATTATATTTACTCTTTATTTATTTTTTTTTGCTAACTCGCCTCAATAATGTCGAAAGGGCGCTGAGGCACAAATCATTATAATAAATTATAATCCCCTTCTGAAAGCCTGTCGGTGGCTATGGCGTCTTTATTAAGCATCTATCTAAAAGATGTTTCGTATTTCTTAAGTAGGCAAGTCACAACCGGCTAGTGCTCTAAAGAACGCACCCATAACTACAGCCTGATACTAAAATTTCTGAAATTGTAAATTTTGGTAGCAGATACAACTCGTGGGTCCTTCTTAGATTAATTTTATGTATATTGGCAACATACCAATCAAGAATGCGACTCACAAATGGGAAAATCTGTGTTACATTTACTTCAGCACAAGCAACGAAAACAATAAAGCCAAGCTACATTCTGCATGGTTGATTTCTAGAATTTTTGCGGTTTTGATACCCTTCCATGTTGAAGCCAATTTAGGAGTTATAGAGTCCTTTCCTATCCCTATGTCTTCGTATAATGAAATCAACTTCAAAGCTTTCTTTAAGCTTTTTCCGTTTTAAAAGAAAGCTTCGATGACAAATGTCTGGCAGAATTTTCAATATCTCGCAGCCAACGAGAACACGTAATAGAGAGCATGCTTAACTTGCTCATTGCCGTTCCGCGTGTTTCATTTCCAAACGCCAAAGCACAATGTTTCTTGAAAAAAAATTTTTTTTTATAAAATATAATCACAGGTTTTGAACTAAAAACTTGTTGTACATATGTACAAACCAAACAATTTTTAATTTAAAAAATTATAAAAAGTTAAACAAAAATTTAACAAATTAATATTTACATCTCTGGGCACGGAGAATATTAAAATACAAAAATATGTATGTTAATAAAAAAAAATAAATACCGCTAGTTCAGAGACAGCATACGCTGTACAAACAATGTGGGCAATTAACAAAATGCATATGTGATTCAATATGGGATGAATATAGATAGAAAATAATTAAATGCTCCGTGGCTGAGTGGTAAAAGCAGTAGATCATGATACGTCATGACCCGTGTTCAAGTCCCAGTGAGTGCTGATGAGTAGTGTAGCGACTACGAAAGAGCTAGTTGTCCCCCAGCTAAAGATTTGATTATTATTTTTCTGGTCTTCTTCAATCAATAATTATCGATCACAGCAAATTTGTATTGTAAAAAATCCTTCTTAAGAAAAAAATTAAGAAAGGAAAAACTTGAACTAAAAACCCTGTTGTACATATGTACAAACCAAACATCTATAATTATGTTGATAATACAACGTTTTTAACAATAATACATAATGTTGATAGAACATATACTAGTGTTGTTGCAAACATATTTCACGCTGCCTTTTTTCAGCGTGCAGTCCATAGCCCACCGGTAGCCCTCAAAGAAGGTATGCTTGGTGTCATCTAGCACGCTTTATTCCTCAAATAAACAGAAAGTACTATATATTCCCATTCTGTAAAAAACTTTGCGAAATTATCCATGACCGGCTAATACCTGGGAGGAGTAGTAATTCATATCCCCCTTTTCTGCGTATCTAGTTTTGAGTACTCTGAATAACCTATGCCGTCCTTCTTCCACTTGTGTCAGTGTTCCATCCTTCTTGCCTTATTTGTAGAGTCTCTGTAATTACTAGGCTGTAATTATATTAACATGTCTCTGGCTGGCTTGATCCTGCTCTAACCAATTTTTAATGGACATTTTCTGTTCACAGAGGAAATTATAATTTAATTATTTTAAAAATATAAATATATACATTCAGACCTTTAACTCAAACTATTATATACAAAGCTACAGCTTTTAACAAGTAATTAGATGCTGGCATTAACTAGACCATAATTGCTTTCGTATGGGAATGTAACAGAAGGAATAAAAATAGATGAAAGTAACAGGAAACACTATGGCGAGAAAGAACAGCGATTTTGCAAGTAAAGTTGAAATTATTGGAGACTTGAAAGCTTCAAAAGGTCTTAAAGGCCGCTATGGAATTCTTACGGAAATTCACATTTATTTATTTCTACACGGAAGTATTATTGTGTAGATTGGTGTAGAAAAGATTGGCTGTAAACAAAAAGTTACTATCGTGTCAATTTTTACTACTTTTTTATCTATTTTATTAATAAAAATAATTACAGTCAATTATCCACAATTCCGTCAAATTAGTAAATTTTTTTAAATCTATTTTATTAGTAATAACAATAACAGTCAACTGTCAACAATTCCGTAGGCAAATAAATGTATGTACATTAATTTTTGTTTCATTTAATGGAGAAAGTGTTGTGAGTCACAACTGAACGATCCTCCTATATGTTAATTGCACTAATTTGTTAGCACAGTAATATCTGTTTATTTTGACATCTTGGCATCGACAAATTTTGCAGTACCAAACCAATTGGGTCAGCACTAATAAAAATAAAGAAAAATTGATTAGTAGTAGATTTAATTTACTATAAATAATAATACCATAATATAAGGAACAGTGTAGTAAGTTCTATGTTAATATCTTGATCCTAATTACTTGGCCTTTTTTTAATAAATTAAATTGAAATGATTTTTAAGCTTGAGGTCAGTTTGGTTTTTTATATAAAAATGGTTTAATTATATTAGATATTTCGTCTCCTTCTTCAGGAATTTTTTTTTTCCTGAAGAAGACGAAATATTGAATATAATTAAACCATTTTTATATAAAAAACAAAACTGACCTCAAGCTTAAAAATCATTTCAATTTAGTTCTATGTTAATTGTTAAGTACGACAGATTGAGTTTGAATTACCACACCAAAAATCTCCACTTTTATTTTTAACATACCTGTAATAATAAACAAATATCAAAAACTCCGCTTGTTCTACTTTTAGAACTCCGTACCGGTATGCGGAAATTTACATAAGGATTTTAACAACCTGAAATTGCGTAACTTTTTTTACACACAGTTTTTATGGAAACCTGAATGTCCATAGTAACTCCGTACTGCTCTTTATACGTTTTATTATAAAAACTAAATTTTTAATTTTGAAACCTTAAATAGAATAACAAGCTTTTTTTTATTAAAGTCTTACGGCCGTATTCATAAAAAATATTGTATGTTTATTAAACAGTTGTTTCACAAATTTCCCAACAGTTTAATAAACATACAATATTTTTTCTGAATAAGGGCATTAATCTATTTCATAAGTATGTAAAGGGTGGTTAAATTTCAAGGGCCAATGTTGATTTTGAATAAAACACAAACTATTTAGGAAATTATTGTAATTTTATTTTATTATGATATATTGGTATAACTCAATTATGTGTGGAACAAAATATCGGCCAAATGGGCACACCTCCATCCGATTGTCCAAATTTTCGATGACCCTGAGGCATAATGGAGGTTCTATGTCGTTAATGTGCCGAATTATCTCATCCTTTAGCTGTTGAATTGTTGCTGACTTATCGACGTACACCTTTCTTTCAAATAACCCCAAAGAAAAAAGTCCAACGGTGTCAAATCACATGATCTTGGCGGCCAATTGACATCGCCATTACGTGAGATAACACGGCCATTGAATTTGTTGCGCAAAAGAGCAATTGTTTCGTTAGCTGTGTGGCAAGTGGCACCGTCCTGCTGAAACCACATATCGTCCACATCCATATCTTCCAATTCGCGCCACAAAAAGTTTCGTTATCATCTCACGATAGCGAACACCATTCACAGTAACTGCCTGACCGGCCTCATTTTGGAAAAAATACGGCCCGATGATGCCGCCAGCACATAAACCGCACCAAACTGTCACTCTTTGTGGGTGCATTGGTTTTTCGACAGTCACTCTTGGATTCTCATTCGCCCAAATGCGGCAATTCTGTTTATTGACGAATCCACTGAGGTGAAAATGTGCCTCATCACTGAAGATGATTTTCTTCGATAATTGATCATCATTTTCATAATAAGTCTGGATAACTTTAACACGTTGTTGGATTGTGTATCTCTCCATGGTTCAAATTGAATAAGTCTGAAATAGAGAAATGTCAAATAAAATTCGGAAAAAAACTTGGCGTTTAGGTGTGGTTCACAAACAACATCGGCCCTTGAAATTTAACCATCCGATATATTGATTTTGATTATCCTTTTTGATTTGATTTTAGAAAAAAAAATCAAACTAAAATGTTTGAAACTCAAAAGAACAGAATTATGGCCGGGGCACATAGAATCCGTCGTATGACATACGTTGCCTTTAACAACTGACAATAAAGTTGAAATACATGTATTATTACGATCTCCGCCAACGTAAAGTATTAAAGTTCAGCAGCTTTTAATTTTTAACGTACGTTGAGAACAGAGAAGCAAGCCGTATCGGTACAGTCGCTGATTAGCCGCGCCGCCAATTTTTTGTATAGACAACCCGGCGCCGCCGAAGCGCTCGGCTGATCGGCGGCTCAATAATCAGCTGAATTTTTAAACATCTTTCATTATTTATGCTAATCGCGCAATTTTATCTTGGCATTTTATTAATAAGGAGCTAAGTTGCCACTTTTTGCTGATATCTTGGCTTTAAAATTGCTAGATTCGGTAGAAAAAAAATACTCTAACAGATTACCATTTACATTACTTTAAATAATCTTGATTGCCGATTATTCAGTTCAACATAGACATTTTATTAACAAAGCCAAATAATTTTTGTTGAATCTAGTAAAATGAGCCGGAATCTAGAAAACTATTTTAAATCAAGTAATTCTAATAAAACACATAGCGCACAAAGACAAGAATAAAATGATGTTGTGAGTTATGGTTCTGATGACCCAGGATTTTTTAAAGATTTATTTTCTAAAAGGTATTCCGGACAACACCTTAGTGAATACGAAAGTATTCTGCAACGCAACAAAAAGACAAAAGAAGTCGCCAAAATAGTTTTGAGTGACCGAAAAGAACTTGGCTTAATAGTCTGGAACTGTTTTAGAACTTGACCATTCGTAGAAAATTTGTATTTGAAAAATTGCGGTTTTGAAAAATCTGTTTTAAAATAGATCAAACAATACTGAAAGAGTAAGTATTTTTCCATGAACTATGTACGGCTATTTATTTGTTCTAGCCAATAGAGTCAAAATAATCCTCGTGCAAAATTTGTAACTCTAACTATAAATAGCTACTCTCATAAAACAAAAGAGTGACTTAATAAAAAAGTTTTTCAAACAATTGAGTTTATTGAATTTATTAGCTTCAAATGTTTGCAAGTCTTTTTTTTTTATACTCATGGGATGACCCCTACATATGCAGTGCATTGTACCAGAACTAGGAAAATAGGTTGTGAGGAGGGGAAAAGAGGGAGTAGCGTTTGTGAACATCTGACTTGAACCTTCCAACGTTATAACAGACAGGAAACACGTCTGCAGGCAACTTATTCCACAGACGAAGCATACGGCAGAAAAACGAATTCTCTCTGTAATGCGTAGTACGATTCCCCGGGCAATCGACCACAAATGGATGAGCTCTGAACGATGAACGCGTGCTACGTAAAAATGTGCGCGTTTCGGGAACAAGATCCCTAATCTCGTCAGAGCAAAATCCATTGTAGTATCGATAGAACAGAGTAACGCATCCCACACTGCGTCGATGCTCCAGGGAGTCAATAGAGTTGGATACCCTACTGTCACCGATGAGCTTCTTCGCCTTCTCCTGCACACGGTGGAGTAACCCCAAAATAGACTTTGAGGCACCGGCCCAAACATGAGAGTTGTATTCCATTTTCGGTCGAATGTAGGTGATATAAATAGTAAGGAGATCGGATGGAGTGAAGTACATCTTACACCGTTTCAAAAATCCGAGGCACTTGAATGCTTCTTTAGAGACATGAAAAATGTTATCAGTCCAGCGAACATCACACTGTATCTGCATTCCAAGAACATCAAGAGCATCCGATTCTTCAATATTTACACCATCCATGAGTACAGAGTCTACTCAAGATTAGGGTAGCTAACAGCTAGGAAACATAGAAGAAACTGCTTTTCATAATTTTTGATTGGTATAGATCTTAAACTTTAGAAACTTTAGGTTTCTCAAGGTTTTTACAAAATTATCTAAGTTAGCAAAGTTCTGCTTTAGAATTTCAGCCGCTTCAGCTTCATTGTAGGTAGCATTGTCCGTGGCAGGTGCTTACATTGTCGCCAAAAGAAGTCGCTTTAACCCATTCCCCATAATGAGACAATTATTCGTAAACGAAAACCATCATATACATGGTTCAACATTTTCTAAAAATTAAAGGAATAATTTTTACCTTCGAAAAACTAAATAAGTTCCTTCTTAAAAAGTTTGAACAAATGTTACAACAAAATTTTTGTAATAAAATATTTATATGTATACAAAAAAACTGCATTTTTTTGTATTTCTTCTTATGTCAATTTTTGCTGAAAAAAATCGGCGCAGAGCCGTTTAGCCGCTGCTGCCGAAAATATGAGTCCTATGGCCGCCGCCGAAATTTTTTGTTCCGTTTACCTCTCCGGTTGAGAACTTTGACAACTATCTGGTAATATTTTTTGTATATTTTGATTTATTTATTCGTTTGAATTGTGTTAGATTTTCTGTGCTGTGTCTGAAAAATAAATCAAAAGAGATGCAGTTGATTTTATATCTGTTAATAAAGTACTGATTGTGCCAATTTCATTCTCCGTATGTCAGTTGCGAAAGGAGACGGACCAAGTAGGACGGATTCTATGTGCCTTGGCCTTTATATTTATTGGAAACTTAAGAACTTCAAAAAACATTTTTTTTGTTGTCGAAACCTTCAAACGAAAAACACATTTTCTCATTAGAAGTCTTTATCACTTTTGTAAGGATGCACATCCTTGATGTTACGACAAATAAACTTTATTATTCTTTTTCGTTGGCCCTCGTTTTTGAACATTTGTTAAAATAAAACATTAAAAACTAAAAGAAAGAAATTATATTATAATTCAAAATAATGTCAACAACACATGTGAGTTTCAAACATTAAAAAAGCAGACAAAAACACAAACACACACACACATACTTACCAAGTCATCGAGTGGATTTTTTCAAAGCAACAAAAAAGGAAGAAATATAAATGTTTTATTTTTATCCTTTAGTAACAAAAAAAGGGTTATAAAAATGTTATTAAACCATAAACAAGTTACAAAAAAAAAAAACATCTTTTTATATTTCTGTTACTTTATAATTTTTACTACTTACTACTTGCGCGTTAATATAAGTATAGTATATGCATGTATGTGTTTGTCTGCGTAGGCAAAAGTGTGTGCGCTTAAGAGTAGAACTGAAACAGCAGGCTTATTTGTGTTTAAATTATTCCCTTTCCAACCGAAAGCATTAAGAGAAAAGTCCGTTTTGGTTTATAGAGAGTGAGAAGAACCATAAAAAAATCTAAGAAAAAATTATATTAACAAAAGTTGTCGCTAAATGATTTCCGCAATTGTAGGTTATTACTTTTTTTTTTTTTTTTTGATTTTATCTTTGTACATTATAACAGGCTTGCAGTTAATTTACTTCATTTTAAACAAATTCTTTAAACTTACCAAGTAGATAAAAGAAAAAATATATAAAAATATACTCTTATATTAAAAATTATTTTTTAAAGCGAATTATTAATGCATCTAAGTAATTCCTTCCAAACATAATTTTTAACCAAAATTTTTTTAGTCTTAGCCATTTAAAAACACCTTAAACTAAAAATATATTTTTTCAATTATATGATGTGTTTAAATATCTATTAAAAAAATACCATATGACAAAAAGTATTTTAGAAAAAGTTTTTAAAGCAAGTACGAGTAAACACTGTCTCTAACAAATAAAACTTTTTCGAAGAATTCACGTTTGATAGCAAAGTATACTTTTATAAAAAATTGTTTTTTTTATAATATGTATATTTTTGTGAAAAAAGTACCTTTTTATGAAAAATTTCCTTTATATTTTATATCTATATTATATTGTATTGAAATAATTTACTTTGTTTGAAAAGAAAATTTTTGCATTGTAATAAAGTAGCTTTTTATAAAAAATATTTATAAAAAAAAGTTCCTCTTGAAAAATAGATGCATTTTTATTGAACAAAATACCTTTATCTAAGAAAGTATTATTATAAAAAAAAGTAAATTTTTATAAAAAAAGTACAATACTATAAACAAAGTACCATTTTATAAAAAATTACGTGCTGTTTATAGAACACAGACGAGCAATCGTCTAAAAAATTTTATATGGAAGCAACTCAAAAAATTGAGTAACTTTCATACAAATTTTCTAGATGAGTTGCTCGTCCTGAGTTATATGCATAGCACGATAAAGTAATTGTATGAAAAATATATCAAGTAAAAATAATGATTTCAGAAGAAAAATTTTCTATAAAAAGAACTTTTTTTATCACATATATTTTTGTATAAAAAAAATAAAATTGTATGATAAAAGTATCTTTTTATAAAAAAGTACTTTTCTAAAAAATTACTTTTTTAAAAGAGTACCTTTTTAAAAAAGTACCTTTTTAAAAAAACCTTTATAGAAAAGTACCTTTTTAAAAAATACCTTTATAAAAAAGTACCCTTTTTAAAAAAGTACCTTGAAAAAGAACCTTTTCAAAAAAGAACCCTTAAAAAGTACTCTTTTGGTAAAGTACCTTTTTAGAAAAGTAAATTTTTAAAAGAGTACCTTGACGAAAAAGTACCTTTTAAAAGAAGTACCTTCTTAAAGAAGTTCCTTTTTAAAAAAGCACCTTATTAAAAAGGTACCTTTTTATAAAAGTACCTTTTTAAAAAGTACCTTTATAAACAGGTAACTTTTTAAAAAGGTATCTTTTTAAAAAAGTACCTTTAAAAAGTACATTTTTGATAAAGAACCTTATTAAAAAAGTACATTTTTAAAACAGTACCTTTTTGAAAAAGTACCTTTAAAAAGTAACTTTATGATAGAGAACCTTTTTTAAAAAAGTACCTTTTTAAAGAAGTATGTTTTTAAAAAAGTACCTTTTTAAACAATACCTTTTTAAAAAAGAACCATTTTAAAAAAGAACCATTTTAAAAAAGAACCATTTTAAAAAAGAACCATTTTAAAAAAGGTCCTTTTTAAACAGGTACCTTTTTAAAAGGGAACCTTTACAAAAGAAATTCCTTTAAAAAAGGTACCTTTTCAAAAAAGTTCCTTTGTAAGAAACAACCATATTAAAATAAGTAACTTTTTACAAATAGTATCTTTTAAAAAGGTACCTTTTTAAAATATTACCTTTTAAAGATAAGTACCATATGATCAATTATGCCTCTGCGTCATCGAAAATATGGACTGGTGGATGGAGGTGTGCCGCCGTAGTTGCGGCGGCCATTTGCCCGATATTTTGTCCCTTGCTTATTTGAGCCTTACCAGTATTAATTATATCATAATAAAAACAATTACAATAATTCCTAAATAATTAGTGTTTAATTCAAAATCAACGTCGGCCTTTCAAATTTAAACACTCTTTACAAACAAACGACTTATGTGTAAAATGTTTATAAAACTCACTCAAATTATCGAGTGCTTTTTGGACAAATTTTCTTGGCAATTTGATTGCTTGTGATATGGAAATATCACATTAGTCTTTTAAAGAACCACTTTTTTGACAATGTACAACATATGCTCAATAAATTTATTGGTTTTTGCCAAGTGAACTAAAGGGCAGCGTGAAATAAACGCGTGTTCGTGCAACATTTTTATGTGAAGAGTCTCTGTATGAATTATGTTTTTCAAACATGTGGCTTTTACAGTTTTATAGCCGTTAAAGTTTTTCTTTTTCTTTTTTGCTTCTGTCTACAGCCCTGGCTCCTGAACTTCTCTTGATTTTATTGTATTACCAAAGAATATTCTTGCGCACCCTGTGTGTAGTAACATTTCGAAACATCTACTTTAAAAGTCATTAGCAACTTTACACATAATGACAAACCTTCCGAAAAAAAGTGTAAAAAACTAATTTTGTTTTGTGTTATTTTTTTTTAGTTTTGAGTTTTATTTTTTGTTCTGCTGGAAAAAGTGCTTTGAAGCATGTTGTATTGTTGTTTTTTTCTAGTTTGTTGTTTTTGTTTTGTTTTTTGTAGCAAAACAAATGTCGGCAAGGCTTTCTACAGATTTAAATGCAATAAGATTGTTAGAGAAATTTTAAAGGGTGGTTCAAACAGAACGCAGGATATTAGTAACAGGTAAAATAGACGTTTGCGGGACTCTATATTGATATATATGTATATTTTTTTTTGCATAGAAAGATCTACCACATCAACTGTATAAATAATATGTAGTGCAGCCTTAAGCTTTAAACACATAGACGACAGCAGACAGCAAGCAGCAATCTGTCAAAAATCAAATACATTTGTTTAAATGCACACGATTATTTTAACGATATCACAGCAGCACGACTTCACAACAGCATTTGCTGCTGCTGGCAACTTAGACTAATTTCTATTTTCGTAAGCAGCAAAAAGTAAATGCAGTGCTGCCACTATAATTATAAATTGATAGCAATAAGAATTAAAATTTGTTTGAAATATTTAATAAAAATAAACATCATATAAATAAATTGATGAGTTTTTACAACTTTACGTGATATTATTACATTTTCAGTCAGTTATTTTAATTTTATTCATGTAAAATATATATGTGGCACCTCTAAAATTTGCATTGTTTAAACACACATAGTGCTGCTGCTGTCTTGAAAATAATAATGTTGCTGACTAGACGGCAGCATTTGAAGCTAACTTCATTTCTAGCCGTGAAGTTGTGAAGTTTGCTGTCGTCTACGTGTTTAGAGCTTTACTGCGCGTATCAGCACAAATTCGGATATCATCCCAGTATATCCTGTGGTGCGATTCTGTATCTAATTTTAACAATGCTTGTTATTGTTAAACAATTTAGTAATCAATTTTCTACCATATTCTCTAGCATATTTAACAACAATTGTTATTGTTTTGTCATTTAGCAAACTTTTTCCAAATATTTCAACTGCTTATAGCTGGGCGATAATATTTTTTGTATTTTTCTTTATTCTCTTCGCAGTTTTAGCATATCTCTTAACCGTAATGCCACTTGATTGAGGTTTTTATCAATGTTGACACAGATTCGAACAATCGCAACTGCAAGCGACAATATTAGTTGACAATTGCACACATTTTGTTATTGTTAAAAGTTACAGAATTCGCACCCTGTAGTACCTTAGGCAGTTAGGTGACCTCTGTATGGCCGCAATTTCCGCTTGCGCTAAGCTACACTCATGTTGCAGCCTGAAACTATTGCTCTTCTCATACAGAAGGATACAAATACCTCCACTAACTCCCAAGTCCGACTTGAATCCATCTGCAAAGATTTCAAGCACTTCCTCCGACAATCTGTGCCGATCACATTCGAGGACTTCATTGGAAATTCTATTTTTGTAACAGACTTTTTAATGCACGACTGAATTTTGTACCTCTGCCTGGGTAAATTTGCCCATCGATGAAACAAAGAATTGTCAAATTAAGTTGAGCAAAAAGTTTGACATTAAGGTGTCAGTCACAATTAACTTCGGGCATTGTGGTTGGATCAAGCTTTCTTTAAATAAAGAAAAAGCCGAGGTTGTAAAGCACCCCATACATGTTTCAACTCAGTTGGCAACTGAGTCCGTTGTTGTCCAAATCAACGCTTGTATGGCTTTGTCAGTTGATTAGTTTGGCAGTTGTCGAGTTGGTTTAAGAAAAATTAAAATATTTTGATTTTTTCAAGTTGACTAGCAAGTCTTTCAATTCGCCTTCGTTGTGTGTGTTCGAGTCACTTGATCAGGTCTCAAAATTAATATTTGTAGTGTTTTTCCAAAAAGAACGTTACTCGTATATATTTTTAACATTTTCTATAATTTCATTGAATTTAATAGTTTAAAGAAAATCTTTCAATTCAGTTTATGAAGTGTGTGGGCAATAATCAATTCAGTTGAAAGACTCAGTTCACAATTGAATTGAAACGTGTATGGGCCGCTTAAAGAAAAAATAATAATAATCAGAATAAAAAAATCAATTGAAATAAAAAATTTATTAAACATAAAAGAGAAACCAGTAAAAAAAATTATAAATAGCTTGTTTTCTATGTTTCCCAGCTATCTATATGTCGACATTTTCATAGGAGCTACCTTAATTTTTATAAAAGAGAAACCTTACACTAATTTAATATTTAACAAATTGTTTCAGCGCAAGGTCCTTTTTTTATTTTATTATTGTATTTTCAATATTTATTCTTCCTTCGGAAGACTTCTTCAGGAAAATTTGTTTGTGTGTTATTCATTCCAAAAATTTTTATTCTAAAATATGTATGTTTATAAATTTTTTGTTCATAGTTTATTTTTTTATTTACAATTACCACTAATTTAACAGTTTCTAGTTCTTTGTTTTTATTCTTGAGGAAGAATCCTGAACACATTTGAGCGCCAGAATGCAAGTGTGAGATAAATATGATGCCTTGTGTTAAACTTTTCTTTAGCTAATGGCTTTTAATGAATAAATTATGTTCTCAAACATGTAGCAAACATGCATCGACATGATTGTTATAATGCAGACGTCAAACTTTCATACATATATGAAAGAATACATGGCTGCTTGTATGAACAAACTTTTAGTTTTATATAGATAGGTGTACAACTTTGCTTCCGCCGTCTTTTTTCAAAATTCGAGTCTTTATTGTAAAAAAACTGGTTATATATTTACGCTGGCCGCCACTTTTGGCTATCTTTCGGGGAATTTACGAGGTCCGCGTTGAAAAAACTGCTAATCTTCTGAAGCGATCCACGAATCGATCCAATTTTTTTCCTTCTTCATAAGACCGGAAGTGGTGATCAGCCAGGCTTTGTGTCATTGATCAGAACAAGCGTTAGTTCGAGGCAGCAACGACTTAAAAATACGACGGGTGGGATAGGACTTCCATTTCAATATTGTCAAGTATAACTAGACCACTTTTGCAACATGGAGTTGAGCACTGTCATGCGGTAAAATCACTTTATCAGGTCTCTCGCTGTATTACAGCCGTGTGTCTTTTTATACTCATCTCAGAAGCATTAATTGCATTTAACAATGTTCGCCTGTGATAATTTCAATCGACTTTAACAACTCATGATACAGTACTGAGCACGGCATCGGAATAGTGAATTTTCGGTTTGGCCGTCGACGTAGAAGCATAGCTGTGATATCGCCATGACTTTCTGTGGTTGGGATTATCGTAGTGAACACATTTTTTGTACCCAGCCACAATGCAGTAATCATTTCCGCCTTTACCTTGCAAGCAGCTATTCACAAGTAAACAAACAGCACGCGGCTCAAACTCATGCGGCAACCAATTTCCTTGTCTCTGAATTATTCTTATGACTTTTAGGCTTTTAGAAGCGGGTTGTTGTATCACTTCTAATAGTCCCGCCGATTTTTGTTGCATATGACCGTAGTCTTGATTAAGTATTGCCTGCAATTCTGCATCATCGAAAACCTTCTGTCGTCCATGGCTGGCCTTCAAAGTCAAAATCACCGCTCATGAAGCGTTAAAACCACTCTCAGCACGTTCCTTCACTAATAGCGGCTTCTTCAAAGGTTTTTGGGAGCATTCGATTATTCATATTAAAGCAGAAAATTAAAATCTCGCGGAAATGCCCAGATTTTGGTTCGTAAGTTCACTTGTTTAGTCTAGAACAATAGCACAAATCGTCTAATATTTTGACGGCGTTATGTTTACAAATGCCCAAGATTGTATTACGATATGAGGGCGGATTGATATTGAAGCTACCTAAGTAGGAAAAATATTAATTATTTTAAAAAACCAGTTATTTCACAACACAGTCTTCTTTTACCTCAATACACTTACTAAGACGATATTCCAATCTTTTTATGCCATCGGAATAATATGATTTTGCGAATCCCCCAAAATACGTGTTAGTTTCGCCAATCACTTCTGCGTTTGAGATTAATCTTTTTTCTGCAAGCCATTTTTTTTTTAAGTTTGGAAACAGGAAAAAGTCACTAGGAGCTAAATCTGGACTATAAACTAGGTGATCAACTAATTCGAAGTGTATTTCTCGTAGTTTTAGCATCGTATCTAATGCTGTGTGAATCGGTGTGATGTCTTGAAGAAAGAGTACTTTTTTCTTCCTTAAATGTGGTGTTTTTTATTGATTGCACCCAGCAGTTGTTGCAATAATGCCCGATAATACTTTCCTGTGATTGTGGATCCTTTCAAAAGATAATCTATGAGCAATATTCCGTGCGCATTTCAAAATATCATGGCCATAATCTTGTTAGCCGATTTCACTGTTTTTGCCTTCTTCGGAGCACTTCCACCAGCTTCCACCCTTTTTTACGATTGATTTTTGGTTTCAGGTGTATGGTGGCGGACCCACGTTTTATCAGCAGTTATTAATCGACGAGAAAAGTCAACGCTTTATCATGTCCAAACACAACTGTGAAGTGGTCTGTCGATTTTGTTTTTGCTCGACACTGAGCAAACGCGGCACCCATCTTGCCGATATCCTTCTCATATGCAAATGTTCATGCAAAATGTTGAACATATGATATGTTTACCATTTCAACAATCTCACGATCTCACTCTTGACACGGCGATCATTCTTATCGATATCGAGGATTTTCTTAATATTTTCTCTATTATCCACCTCTTTTGGTTTTCCTGTTGATGGTATTGTTGCAGTTCTTGTTCAGCCGCGTTTAAATTCAGCAATCAAATATTTTACCATGTAATCTGGCGGAGCAGACTCACCATAATATTTATCGAGCTTTTCTTTTGTCTTTTTCGCCGTTTTGCCTTTCAATTGATAGTGTATAATCACTGCGCGAAATTCACTTTTCTCCCTTTATAAGAAACATACAAGTTGCTGACTTCAATCGACTAAAATAAACTAATCGATAAATTTTTGTTGACATTTTAACATCTGACGTTTGACAGATCGCAATTTCAAAAAGAGTTGGTGTTTACGCTGCCATCTAGCGTTAAGTAGCTTTAATATTTTTTTTTCGTACTTTTATTTATTGAATCTTCAAAATGAACTAACAAGAAGTATTCAAATCTTAATACTAAACATAAAAAAAGAGCTTTTTACTTAAGTCCGGCCAATGCTAGACAAAAAGTTTCATTATGCGGGAACTTTACCGGTAAAATCACCTATTTAACGTTTTGATGGTGGCAAGCGTATCTCTTCTTCTCAACCGAGTGTGTAAGTATGTTGCATGTAAGAGTATTTGGGGGAAGTTCCAGTTTACTGATATACCTTTTCGCGTACTTTGAAAATTCGTTTTTTTTACCAGCCCTCCGCCTTTGTATCAACGATCTATTCACTTCGACTACGACCGCTACAGCCATCTATTGCAAAACGGCGGCAGCAAAGTTGTACACCTAATATATGCCGGCACTTTCTATTGTAAATTGTTCGCACTAGGCACAACTCTTCGGGAAAACTTATAATATTTTGTGCAACTATAAGAAAAGAATTTCTGGCAAAATTTTATTTATAAGAAAAACAAAAATGCCTAAAAGTTTAAGATTTGTGCCGTTGGCGATGTTGTTGTAAAGTTTACAATAACAGGTATTTCTTGCTGAGTGAAGCAGAGAAAAGGCAGCGTTAAACAGGCGATTTTTTTTCGGCTCACTTTTAAAGTGGTATTGGTTGATGGCGGTTTTTTTTGAACTCATGAGCTGGTATTAGTGTTGGGTATTTATAAATGTGGCCTGGCCTTATCGTTGTTCGTAAATGATTTATGAAAAATCTACTTTAGCCAATTAAATGCTGCATAATAGATGAACGTGTTTTTGAACAATGTGTGAATTATTTATTGACTTGCAGTTGCGTATGTATGTGTGTTTGTGTGTATGTGTATATATGTGTGTGACATGGTGTGGTGTATGTGTGTTGCGAACGCAAATGCCAAAAAGAATATCTTTTACAATCATTAAATTAATTATACACACGATAATAAATTAAATTTCTTAATAAATAATTTCCACTTTGCACCCTCAGGGGACAATTTGATAAATTTGTGTGGTAAATAAAAGATAAAATGAGCTGATATAAAGTGAATTATTAGTTGACGGTGAAAAAAATGGAAATCTTTTGTCAGGCAGCAACAATGAAACATATAACATGGAAATCATGTGGAAAGACACAACTTGGTGTAAAAAACTGGGCGTACTACTATTTGACCTTAAAGCTACTTTTATACAATTGAGTTAGTTTTCTAGCCGTATAAAAGTGAAATTTCATAGGTGCTAACCTTGAAATCCTCGAAAATTATTATCAAGTATCGAACTTTGTATTCCATTCTCTATAAGAATAATAATAAAAATAGTAATAAAAAAATATTACGCTGTTATTGTTTTTTTTGAAAAGTATTATTGAAAATTTTTTCTTTTCAATTATTAAAGAAATTGAACACTGAACGTTTGAACATATTTGAAAGATATTCAAGTTTACTTACGATTAGGTTAGCATCAAGAATAATAGAATATGAGATTTCAACCCAATTACAAATGAAAATTTCGTAGGAACTTTTTCACCTATCCTTTCACTAAAGGGAGTTCAAGCCTTTAATTCTTACGGTCAAGTTACCAAAATTTGTGGTTTTCTTATTAGTTTGAATTAAAAACAAGCAATTTATGTGAAAAATAAACTCCAAGAGGAATAAATTCAGTAAAGTTGAATCTGTGAGAAACAAAATCCATGAGAATATTCATAGTTGGGTTGTATGTCTTGCGCATGATTTCCCGTAAGATAAAGTTTTCGGACCAATGTAAAGGTTGCCCTTTATTATAAACAACAATTATTAGCGAATAAATGAAATTTGTTTGCGTAAAGCTTTAACGTATACTCGTACTTGTTGTGATATATATATATATATAAAAAAGTGCTGCTAAGAATGTACAATTTCATGTACTCGTACATTTCCTAAATATACTTGCGGACAAATACTATTCGACAAAATTGCCAGTGAAAAGCTACATATGGCATTAGTAGTTCTACAAAAATACCTTAAAACAAACATTGTTTAAGAAAGTACCCCCAAAATAAACCTGTTTAGAAATGTATATTTTATACCAATAAAAATTATAAATAGCTTGTTTTCTATGTTTCCCAGCTATCTATATGTCGACATTTCATAGGAACTACCCTAATCATCAGTAGACTTTGGAAATTTTTGAAAGATATTCTCAAACATTCAACTAATTGTTCATCCAAACTTAATTCTTTGAATGAATATTTTCAAAAAAAGTTAAAATAAATAAGAAAGGGCTATTAAAATAGGTATCTGCGATGGCACTTTTTCGACAGCATCAATAAAATAAATAGGTGCTGTTTGCAGACCCTGTGTGTTATTGCAGACAAGCAGAAAAGCTTCGCAGTTTTTTTGTTTGTTAAAAGAAAAATTAAATAAAGTAATTTATAGGAAAACAGAACAGTTTGAAAAAAAAAACATTTTTAAAATATATACATTTTTATTAAATACACTAAGTATAGAACTGCTTAAAAGTTTTTTTCAAGTCTACTGATGAACAGAGTAACTCCTGCAAAATGTCGGCAAATATTAAGTTAGAAAACATAACAAGCAAGATGTATTTATTTACTAATTGCTTTAAAAAATGCCTTTAAAAAATTGCCATATTTTAAAAAACTGCGCTAAATAAAAACTACTTTTTAATTTCAACAAATTTTTGGAAAAATAAAACAGTTTTTGTTTTTAAATTACTTTTCCTAAAGAAGTTTCCTCATATTTTCTTAAAATAGTTTCCTTTAAATAAATTTTAAATTGAAAAACATAATTTTCTCTTAATGTTGTCATGTGTCCTTTTGTAATGAAAGCATTTTAAAACTAATTTAAATAAACATTTTAAACAACATCAAAATAGCGTGTTTTCAGAGGTAACAAAAACATCCACAAAAATGCTGCAACATTTAAGCGTGACAAAATCGTTTTTCCTTTTTTTTTTTTTTTTTTTTTTTTGCTCTGCACTCTTCAAACAATTTAACTGCTTAAAAAATAGCAATTTTCTAACAAAAACAACGATTAGATGGCATTAAAAAATAACAAGTCTTTTGTTCTCAGATGCATATAAAAATAGCAAAATTGAGCAAAAAAAAAAAAAAAAAAAACAAAAGTAGAAAAACAAATAATAACGCGAAATGTTGCCAGTGTTTTTGGGTTTTTACGTTTCAAATACGCTCATTTGGCCCGTGATGGAGTGTGAACATTTTAGCAGCTAAAAGGTCAAGCTTAAAATTTTCATCACAAGTCGGCTAAAAATTAACAGGAAAATGATATAATAAAAACAAGTCACAAACATCATAGACATTTTCAACGTCATCATTGTCGCCTTTGTCGCACATAAAAGTTTAAACACAAAAGGTTGTCTAATTTTCTTTGCCATTATCGCTATTTTGGGACACGTTAGTGAGTTTAAGTACAAAAGAAAATAAGAAATTAAAAAAAATATATGAAAATCAGATAAAAGTGTGGATGATATTTAACAAACATGTTTGATGGGTGACAGTTTTCAAATGGCAGAGGTCCTTAGAGTGAAAAGAAGTGTTTAAAATAATGTGTTGTTTACAAACAGAATTAAAAACTTTAAAAATAAACTAAATAAAATATTGACTTAAAATAATTAAGATTATTATTCGCTTTTAAGCTATAAAGAGCAGGTTCTATCAGCGGTTTTACTATAACAGGATACTGATGTGCCAATTAAGGATTTTTCTGAATGAAGTATCAAAAAATTAAAAACTAAACTAAATGAAATGAAGACTTTAAATAATTAAATATATTTTTCGCTTTACAGCTATAAACTTTTTATTAATAAAAAAAAACAGGTTCTACCAACGGTTTTAATAGCAAGCTGAACCATCGACGATATTGAATGAAAATGTTTGCGAAAGAAACCTAGTCAGCTAGTCGAACAGGCTGTAAGTAAAATTAATTTTTTCATTTTATTCTGACCAAATAAATATCTAAAGAGAAAAATAAACTCAAAAAAAAAAAAAAAAAAAAAAAAAAAAAAAAAAAAAAAAAAAAAAAAAAACAAGTAAGAGTGTAGTATATTCGGCCGAGCCGAATCTAAAATACCCCTTCGCGAGAGTCACGTATATGTATAGTATATATTACAAATTTTAACTAAATGTGCTCGGTTATATATGAACCGATATCGGAATTTTCTATTTTCTGTAATTTAGTAACCTTCTTTTATAAAGAGAATTGCTTTTCAGCAAAAAAAAAAAAAAAAAAAAAAAAAAAAATGTTAATAGAAAAATCGGTTCAGGCTATATCTCGGGTATATATGGACCAATATCGGAAATTTTCATTTTCCATATTTATATAACCTTTTGTCATAACGAAAACTGCTATTGAGCAAAAAAAGTTGTTTCAGTTCGCTTACGCGACATTTTCATGAAAAACCCGATTTGGGCTATATCTCGGGTATATATTGATCGATATCTGAAAAAAAAAATTTTTTTGTCTTTTAGTCACCATGCTCAATGAGTGTGTGTGAAGTTTGAAACAAAACAAATAATTTCTTTTTTCAAAAATTTCCATACAAAATTGCAAAAAAAAATGGGATTTTTTCGGAATTTTGAATATATCTCAGCTATATGTGAACCGATATTACTGAATTTCAATAGCAAACCCATGAATCGATGAGGTAAAAGAATGGTGAAAGAAAGAAGTTTCTAAGTTTAATGGTTTTCTCAGAAACGGTATTTCAACAGCAAACTGACGGACAGACGGACATCGCTTAATCGACTTTTCCATTAATTCTGAATCAGAATATATCTACACCTACCGCGACTGAAAATGGAATACAACTCTCATGTTTGGGCCGGTGCCTCAAAGTCTATTTTGGGGTTACTCGACCGTGTGCAGGAGAGGGCGAAGAAGCTTCTCGGTGACAGTAGTGTATCCAACTCTATTGACTCACTGGATCGACGCAGTGTGGGGTGCGTTACCCTGTTCTATCGCACTACAATGGATTTTGTTCTGACAAGAGTAGGGATCTTGTTCCCGAAATTCGCACATTCTTCACACACACACATCGTCTAGAGCTCATCCATTTGTGGTTGATTGCCCGGGGAATCGTACTACGCATTACAGAGAGAATTCGTTTTTCAACCGCACGCTTCGTCTGTGGAACAATTGCCTGCAGAAGTGTTTCCTGTTTGTTATAACGTTGGAAAATTGAAGTCAAATGTTCACAAACACTAGTCCCGCTTTCCCCCTCCTCACAACCTATTTTCCTAGTTCTGGTACAATTCACTGCATATGCAGGGGTCATCCCTTGAGTACTGGTCTAATAAAAAAAAAAAAAAAAAAAAAAAATCTACTTTAGAGGGTCGCAAATAAAAACTGTAGACATTACAAACGGAATCACAAACTTATATATACCCTTTACATTTTTGTGAAGGGCATAAAAAAAAATTCATAGCAATTTCCAATTATTGATGCAAATTTCGCTGATTTTTTTTTGTAAAGTGCGAAAAATTTTGAGTTTTGGAAACGTTTGTATGCGGAACCCCCAGGGCTGGTTGCAGGCGCTGTGCCACTGGCATTGGGGCATTCTAAATGGGCCAAAGTGAGATTTTTCAAAATTTGGCTTTTCGAATTAAAAGTCGGACTATCAAAATTCATTTTCGAGGTATGGTTTCTTCGGCAAAGTTTCTCATTTTGATCCATAGAATACGATTTTCCATGTACATTGAGTGATTTTTTTGCCTCCATACAAATAGACCCGGCCTAATATGTATAGGCCAAGTTCTTTGTTATCTTCTATTGATAATGTATTTGAGAGGATTTGATATAAATAGTTTTAGCAATAAATGGGATATAATGACTTTTTAAATGACGTCCAATATAGACTCAGAAAAGGATGTGGCACAGATAAACCGGTTTCAAATGTTGTGAACTACGTTTGCAAAGCAATAAAAGAAGGATATACTGGTAATGTTGGTGTGTTCTTTGATTTGTCTAAGGCATTTGATCTAATTGATCATGACATTATGATAAAAAATTTGCGGTACTATGGAATTTGTGGAAAAGACATTTTGCTTTTGAAAAATTACTTAGCCAATCGGTGACAATACGTCTAAATTAATGAATTTAAAAGTACTCTTGAAGCTGTTGAACATGGAGTACGTCAAGGAAGTATTTGGGACAACTACTAATTTCCATATACATAAATGCCATAAAAAATATTAACATTGTTACGGGAACAAGGCCCAAGTTGCCAGTTTTTACGAGATTATAAACACCAAACAAAAACTAAAGTTGTGTTTTAATTCAGTCCTTTTATTAATCAAATATCTAAATATATGTACATACAAATTGATAAAAAATATATGTATATTAAAGTTATGTACGAGCATGGGTTTTTATAATACAATAAACTTATTTTTTTAGTGTGAAAACAAGGGAAACAATGACAAATCGTTTTGTTTTGTAAATCTGGCGCTAAAATATGCGCCTTTTTGGTCTCTGGACATTCCTATATTCCTATTCCAATAATTAGTTACCGCAAGTAATTGATACATAAGAAAGGTTATTGTGACAATAATGGGAACTTAATTTAAAAACTGAATACATAAATAAAATGCGTTTACACTATAAATATTTGATCGACAGTGGCGATAACAAAGAAGAATCTTCATATATGCTGATCACGCTTGTTTATAATATCCATTCAAATATGAAACTATTGCCAAGGTATAATATATAGAAAACGATAAAGTATTGGTATCGGAATTTGTGGGAATAAATCAGATATTTTTAAATACTTTTCTATACGCTGTTTCATATGATCACTTTTAACCGCTTCATGTATATCACAATTTTTGTTAATTCTGTGTTATATATTTTTGCAGGTTGTGCTTTCTTAACATATTTTACACCAGATAGCACTACGGCTTCTACCTCACCAACTGCCTTAACAACAACAGCAGCAGCTGCATCAATTTTAAATGATAAACAAGCTTTAACAAGGGTGAGTTAAGAGTTTCCTCATTTATTTTTTTTCTTGGGTTATATTCTTTTGTTTTACTTTTATTAGCACAGCACATTTTGTAGTTTTGAATATTTATTTTTGTAGTAAATAATTACAGTTTTTATAGATGTTTTACTAAACCACAATGTTTTTTTTATTAATTTAGCTTGTTTGGTATTATAAAATGTTTATATATTTAGTAAGCATATGTAGCAATTACTTTTAATTTTTATTAACATTTAAATTTTGTGCCCAACAGCATTCAACTAAAGTTAAAGCAAAAGAAATCAAATGAAATTGGTTGACTTGTCTAGCGTCTCTAAATGTGTATTGTGTCAAGGAATAATATTCTGGGAAATGATATATCACTCAAAATAACAACTTTCAGTTTAGTATCTCTTCAACCATGTAAATTGGCTACTAAAAATAAAAAAAAAATCGTTAAAACTTAAAAATAATTCCTTTTAAAACCTAAAATTACCTTCCTGTTTTGTTAAATTTTAGTTTTCATATTTTTCTAAAATAATTTATAAGATCTCATATTATAAACATTTTTAAGCCTTTTAAAATAGTCCGTTTCTGCACTTTTATAATAATCTCTGGCTCATGAATTTTTTTTTTATTTTCTAATTTATTATTAGTCACTAAACATTTGTGTACATTTAAAAATTAAACCCTCTAAAACATGCTTACAGTACATTTTTATTTATTAAAAGCATATCTCGTTTATAATTTATTATATTTATTTATTAAGCCATAAATTAAAAACCTTTAAATATTTTAACACTTTGCAGATATTTTATACGAACATAATTTTAACATTTTATAGTATTAGGTGGGAACAGTTTTTTGCTTTAAACTGTGTACTAAAGCAGGGAAACAATAAGTTAAGAATCAATTTTGGAGTTATTGTTTTATAGTATTAGGGAAACAGGTTTCTGCTTTAAGTTGTATACTAAACCAACAGAACTAAAAGCTAAGAAGTAACTTTTAGTTATTGTTCTATAGTATTAGGGAGGAAAAGTTTTCTGCTTTCTGGTGTACGCTATAGAAAGAAAACTATAAGATAAGAATCAATTTTGGGAGTTAAGGTTTTATGGAATACTTTTGCAAACCTTCAAATTTAACGAAACATAAATCCCTTTTAGATTTTTGTTTTGTACAATTGTAGATTGGATTTTAGTTCAAGTTTTTTCCTTTCTTAAGATTTCACTTAAGAAGGATTTTTTACAATACAAGTTTGCTGTAATCAGTAATTCTTAATTGAAGAAGACAAGAAAAATAATAATCAAATCTTTAATAATAATAATCAAATCTTTAGCTGGTTGACATTTAGCTGTTTGGTAGTCGCTACACTACTCATCAGCACCCATTGGGACTACAATTCGGGTCATAACGTATCCTGATTTGCGTCCTTAACCACACTTTTGCCTTAAATCATAGACGCTGTAGTGTTCTGTTCGCATTATTTAATATTTATTAATATGCTGGCAAATAATATTTTCACCTGCAAACATATTTACATACATAAATATTTTCGCTACATGGAAACATAAATAACAATTAAAAATCTCCACCTATTCAGAGGATAAAAATACTAATGGCATTTGAAAGGATTACTCGACTAATTGGTAAAGGATTAAAAAAAAAAGAAAAAATATTTAATATATTAAAAAAAAAAATTCACTGTAACTAAAAATAAAAAACAAATGCTTAAAAAAGCCAAAAATCGCCAAAAAAAATCTATATACATACTCAAACATAAAACTATAATACTTTTCTATTACACAAAACCATCTCATACTAACATCATGAATTAAATTTAAATAATGCTGCATACTTCAAGGAGCAACTTTAATAAAAACAAAAATTAAATCAAAATATCTTTAGAAAAAATCAAAATAAATGGAGCAAAAGTTTGCTACATTATCAATTCTATTTGATTTTTCTTAAAGAAAAAACTCTTTAATTCAAAATTTGTTGAATATTCATAAGTTTCAATGGAAAATAACCCATAAAATTGTTATTAAAATATTCCTAGTTATGCAAAGAAAACAAATGCAAAATATTTCGTTTTTATTTGTTTGCTTTTCAAGCTATTTTTCCAAAATATTACAAACATTTTATTCGTATTCAAATATAAAATTAGTTTTAAAAATAAAAATCAATTAAACTGTCTAAAAATACCTTTAGCAAAAGGTATGAAAAAAGTATTAATATTTTAGCTCAAAACGACCACTGGCAGGACTTCAGAAATAAAATTATTCTTATGCGATCTATCAAAATCTAATTTGTTAAATTTTATTTCTACATAAAATAAATATCCTATAGAAAAATTATCGGTGGTAGAAATTTAAAAATATATATATACATATATAAAAAATATTAAAATCAAGCTTAATGAATAACTTATCGATTGCAAAAGCATTTATTAAAAACTTATCAATAACAAAATAAATTTAAAAGACAATTTATCAACAGCACGAAAATATTACAGAAAATTTTTCGCAAAAAAATTTCGGTGTTTGAGTTAGTTGAGCAGTCGTTTAAAAAAAACACATCATGTTGACATAGGTTAGATAGGCAGGCTGCTGGATCCCCCAAAAAACTTAGGCTTTCCAGCTTAGTTAGGTGTTTACATGAGTTTCAATCTTAGTGGATGCCGATGAGCAGTATCGTGACTACGAGAAAGCTGGCTGTACCCCAGGCTTAGTATACTCAATTGATTTTTCCTGTCTTCTTTGATCAGGAGTTATTGATCACGGCAATTATAGTAACTTTTACCAGAACAGAGATAGCATGTAATATTAGAAATAGAAAATAATTATCGATAACAAAATTTTTTGTTAAATTAAATAGTGGGCAAAATGAGCAACAGATAATAAATATTTCTACAGAAAACTTCTTAACAACAAATATTATGTATCGAAAACCTATTACCAGTTTGGGTTTTGCAAAAATGTTATCGATAGCAGAAAATTTCTAAAGAAAATTTATTGTCGCAATCTTTCTAACAAATTTGGAAACCAAAAAATTTCTATGCAAAAATGTTCGATAAAAAAATTTCCTATAGAAAAAAATCCTATAGAAATTATTTTTAATAAGTTTCTTTTGAAAATTTATCGATAACAAATATTATTTTTTATTTTAATCTCCCAAAATTAAAATTTTTTAATTTATTGAATTTTTGTTGGACTTCTATAATTTTTAAATTAAATTTTTGGTTGTATATTTGTACAACGGAAAAATAAAATGCTCGCTGGCTGAGTGGTTAAGGCAAAAATTCAAATTCCAATGGATGCTGATGAGAAGTGTAACAGCTAGTTGTTCCCTCAACTAAAGATTTGATTATTATTTTTCTTGTCTTTTTCAATAAAAAATTATTGATCACAGAAAATTTGTACTGTAAAAACTCTTTCTTAAGAAAGGAAAGAACTTGAACTACAACCCTTTTTACAAATGTACAAAGCAAACATTTTATTTATAGAAATTTTTGGTTGATATTATTTGTTAGAAAATCAAGCCATAATTAAGAAATTGCCGAAAACATCTAATGATAAAAATATTACCTATAAACAAATCTATCGATAACAAACTTTTGTCGTTAACAAGTATTAACGCTTCGCCTGTGGAACAAGTTGCCTGTAGACATGTTTCCTGTCTATTATAACGCTGGAAGGTTCAAGTCAACTGTTTACAAGTACTAATCTTTCTTTCTTCCTCCTCACAACCTATTTTCTTAGTTCTGGTACAATGCACTGCACATAAAAAAAGAAATAAAATTAACCAAAAAATGTTATCGATAACATATAATTGTGTAAAATTTTTCTGAATATAAGTTGTAAGGCTAGCTTACAAAACCTGTTCATAAAAAAACTTATTAACAACAATTTATTCTAAGGAATATATAGATTAATTGTTAAATTGTTTTTTGAAAATATATCTAGAATTGGCAAACAATACTTTCTACGGATGAGTTATTGTTTATAACTATTTTTAATGGAAGTGAGAAGGTGTGGCGTTTAACTATATTGAGAAGAACATATTTCGATAACAAAAATTTTTTAATCAAAAATTATAAAAAACCAAATTTATTATAAAAATTAATTGGCAATAAAACAATTTATCGATAACAACAATTTTTATGCAAAATTTATCGAAAACAAACATTTTTAATAAAAACTGAATGGATGACACAAATTTTTATAAAGAAGAAATTTATAAAAAAGCAATTAATAATGAAAACTTTTTATAAAAAAATTTGTGGATAACAAATATATTTTATAAAACATTTATCGACAACAAAAATTTTTTATACAAAATTAATCGATTACAAAAATCTTTTTGCAAAATTTATATATAAAAAACATTTTTAATAAAAAAATTAGTTGATGACAAAAACTTTCTAGAAAGAAATAATTTATAAAAAAATAATTAATAATAAAATAAATAATTAATAATAAAAATTTTTTATACAAAATTTGTGGTTAACAAATATTTTTTATAAAACATTGAAATGTCAATTTGTTAGACATAAAGGGTGCCTCAGACCTCAACATCAGGCCGAAACAAAGTGACAAGAGTGATAGTAGCTATCATGAGAAAAATCAGAAAGAACGTCTAAAATAAAATTGAAGGTATTGTGCGAATAACAAACACTTGAACTGAGTAAAATATTTTGCTTTTAGCTGTTTTTTCTGAGTTTTTCGTGATGATTACAATTAATCTTGTCACCCTGTTTCGGCTTGACGTTCAGTTCTGGGGCAGCTTTTTTAATATTTCTATGGAAAAAATATTAAAATATAATTTATTTATATTCCACTTATTTAGAAGAAAGTTCATTGATGTTAAAATTTTTTTTTGTTGAATATCTTGCGGCATTATTCTACTGTTCACATTTTTTTCACTCTGTCATTCCATCTGAAAGAAATGTTTTTTTGTTATTTCATTTTATCAATAAATTCTAAGCATCTTGTATATTTTTATTTATTTATTTTTGCAAGTCAAATCAAAACTTAAAAATCAAATAAAATTGTAACAGCAGTCCTTGTAGACATGCCACATTTTGAGCATCCATGATCTAAGGATGCACTTGCACATGTTGCAGTGGCCGGAAAAGAATAATCAAAAAATAAAATAGAAATATGTTTTCATAATATTTTCTAAACAATGTTGAAACAAATGGTTGTAAGTTATTGAGCTTTTAGTTTTCGTTACAAAGTAAAAAGGGTGGTAAATTTATTTTGTTAGAACTCACAAGCATCCTTTTGGTTTTCCATTTATTGGATTTGTGTTTGTAGATTATGCATATACAATTGTTTGCAGCTGAATTGAAAAGCGGTTTTGAAGTGAAATGCAAATCGTTTTTCTTTTTGTTCTTATTAAATTTATAAAATATTCAGAAACATACATATTTTGTTTTTCTAGCCATCAAAGACATGTGATTTATATGAGTTTGTGGCATATTATTCAAACGTCCTGCATGACTTAATTTCAAAAGTTTTTTTTTCTTAAGTATTCAATTGACCACCATAATTTGTTGTCCAAACTTTTTGTGAAAAAGGCAACTTTTAGTTTCTTACCAAAGCCGACCGGCATTTTAAATAGCATTGATATTAGCATAGAACTTCCTTTACAGCTCAAAAAAAAAAAAAATAAAAATAAAAATAAAAAAAGGACACAACCAAATGTCTTTTAAACTTAATTTTGTATTATTTTGGCTAAAGGAAGAACTCTGTTTATCTTGATCAAGTTATGCTTTTGCTTATGAATTTTTCAAAGATTTTTTTCTCTACCAGGAAAAAAAAATATGAAGGGAGAGAAGTGAAAGGAAAGCGTAGGAGTAAAAAATAAACTATACTTTTGCAAAGAGCAGTTCTTTTATAGTTGACAAATGTTGTTAAAGTTTGATTTTCTTTATATATTTTTAAAACATGCAGAGTTTGCAGAAGTGTTGTGCTATGTAAAAGAGTTTAATAATAAAATGAAGTACAATAAACTTCTACACATGGCAAAAATATGTAGTGGGTATTACAACATTCTAAAGGTTATTGTTGACTTAAATTGTTGTGACTGATAATATCTGGGGCTTTATATCATGTAAAATCAGAAGTGGAGATAAGACTAAAAAAGTTTTTTAGGAGTAATTTTTATGAAAAACTATATTTAAGAACAAATGAAAATAAATCATACCCGCTGTACAAATGTACAAACCAAAAAATTTAATTTAAAAAATTATAAAAGTTCAACAAAAATTCAATAAGAAAATAAATCATAATTGCAAAAAAATTTTGTCAGTAATACGAAAAAATGGTTTAATAAATAATATATTATTATATAATATTTTATATATAATAAACTAATCAAACCAAACGCTATTTTTTCGATTTTTAAAATTCGACTTAAGTTGTTATGATAACACCGCAGATATTGTTACGATGCGCCCGCTATAAACAATGAATTAAGTCACCACTTTCACTGGATTAGACTTTGCAGACCCTTTTACTATTAAGACATCCATTACCAGAAATGCGCCATATCATAAAGGCTACGTAAGTGTATTTGTTTGTTTTTTTACAAGAGCGATTCATCATGAACTCTGTTATGATTTAACTACCAATTCGTTCAGGCTTATCAATCCTCGAGGTGTCTTTTAAAGGATTTAAAAGGGACCTACTTTGTGGTGCAGAGCGGGCACTTCGACTAGAATATGAAGAGTTTTTAAAGGCCGTATCCAAGGACATGGTAAACAAGTATTTAACTCATGGCTTTGACTGGAAATTTATTTCCCCCAATGCCACTCACGTGGGAGAATTATGGGAGGTAAAGTCCTTTAAATTGCATTTTATAAAAGTAGCCCAAAATCATAAGTACAGTTTCCAAGAGTTCATCACTCTCTTAACTCGAATGGAATTCGTTCTGAATTCTAGAACTTCATCTCCCATATCAGATGACCCCAACGAGCTACTCGCTGTTACACCCATTTTCTGCTGCGTGGAGCTCGTATGATAGAATTATCCGAGTCCCCAATGACATCGGTGGGAAAATAAAATATTTTGCACCATCAGTTTGGACAGCGATTTATGAGTATTTAAAGGAGCTTCAAAACATGCTATAAATGTAAAAATCTTGAAGAAAACGTAAGTGCATGGCAGATGGTAATAATTGAAGAGAACACACTCTCTCCTAACCAATTAGGATTAGGACGTATCATCAAAACTTATTCTGGTATCGGCAGACTTATTTGAGTTATTGATATGAAAACGCAAATAGGGACAATTACTAGAGCGATCAGCAAACTATATATTTTGCCTGTTACTTTTCAAGAAAGCATACCTGAACAACAAGAGCTTCCACTCCCGATTCTAACCAGTTTTTACGATTTTCCTACTTGTTCCTTTTTTGCAGTATCCTTTCATTAGTTCAACCTACATCGTTTCTTTTCTACAGTTATGAAAAACATGTCCATCAGCACCTGCCTTGCGGCCTTATCTGATGATGGACCAGTTCCACGGAGTGACTTATTCACGATTCACCAGCGCCCCGTATGGCTCACACAGGTAACAATATATGCCATATGTTTGCCCATATGAGCAGCTTTTTGTTGAGGAGTTCGGGTCTTCTAATGTCTCCTCTATTCAATTTCCCAGCAATCAATGGAAGACAAGGCTTAATGAGTTGGTAGGCCGAAGCCCATTAGCAGCATCAGTCCTTAAAACAACTCACGCGTCAATCTTCACCACTGGTTCCTTACAGTACTGGCATCTTTTGTAAAGGCAACAGACCCTCGGGTGTTTGTTAATCCCCGAAAAAAGCCACGCCAAGCAATTATCAAGGATACTAACACCCCCTTCCAGCGTTTTAGGTTTCAACCGCAGTCAGAACGTTTCAGTCAAGGTAGGCACCTCAACCATGATCAGCTCGGGTTGAACTGCAAGCAGAACTACCCGTAGGCCATGCTGATCCCCGTTCTGCCAATTTATACCCTTGGTAAGAGTTTCGGAAGCCAACACAACATAAGTCATGCGGCTTTCTAGTGTTTTATTTGCTACAACAAACGAGGAATCCCTTCCCCTCTTTATCCGAAAAAACGAGTGCCCTAGTTAGGAATACGCCAAGGCAAAACCTGTTCCCCGGGGAGAGTTTCTTTTCTACACATAATAATGATTACTCTAATTTACACATCTTTCAAAAAGTCCAAGATACGTCAATGCCGTGTTTGCCACCAATACAGAAGAACGCCAACGTAAAGTAAAACCTATATATTACTACAGAAATTGCTTAGCAAGATCCCACCCTAATTGGAGTATACACTATTTCCTGTCTAATCCTGCAATGCCCTTAAATCTTTAAATAAGATGGCGAGACATTCTAACCTAACCCCATTCTAACCTAATCCACGGGTCCAACAATGGCAACAACATCGCTGACGGCTTACCCAAAAAAGACACAGCCCTAGAGGATAGGGCTGTGCCTCTGATAGATCATTTTTGTGGACAGCCTTTATCAGCGTGTTGGAAAAGAATAAAACTCACGACGTTGGAACGTGCCCGAGAAAACTTGCTCACAGAGCTCACATGCCTTATATCAAGGAACCTGTAGCCGCATATTAACTCTAAGAGAACGTGTGAGCTATCCTACCCAGATCTCATCTAAATGTGACTGTAGCGGTCATCACTAAACATTGCCCGTTTACGAGCCATGCCAGGAGACTAGGCCTACTCTATAACGACTTCTGTAGAAGTTGCCAAAACGAGGAGGAATAGAAAACAATCCTTCATCTTTTTGGTACATGCCCAGACAAATGACTGCTTATCGGTTGATGTCTGCCAAAAATGTGGGTGGGCAGATCATACGCTATTGCATCAGCGAAACCGTACCACGCACAAAAGCGTGCCACGAACAAGGATCAGTAGTCCAAGTGTTTCACGAGATACACGTTTACCGTGAGCTCGATAGTCACCGAAGCAACATCTGAAATCATGCAGCGCACACGATCGACTTGGACCTTATCTTCGTCCACGACAAGACATACGCCACGATACTGAGCAGAGAGTTGGAAAGAAACAACCGTTATGTGCTACATCAAATTCAAACGCCAAACGTATACTTTAGGTTGCTCTTCGTGCTCTTGAACGTCTGGCTAACAGGCTTTAAACTTATTGACCATACTTGCCAAGTGGCGCAAGGTGTTTAAATTATTATATTTTTTTTTTTATTACCAGAACAAGTGAATTTGTTACTTTTTCAAATTGCGAAAATCGAATTTTTTTTAAATTGTATTATTTATTCACATTCGAAAACAAATTTGAGTTAATCTATTTTGAATTCAATAACAATAGTGATTTTTTTTGTTAGTTAACGATTTTGTGACACAACTTAACGATTTTTTGATGATAGAGCGAACATTTTTTGAACTTAAAACTGAAGTTTTTGTACTTTTCCGGTTCACATTCGTATCGACAAATTCCCAAGAAGCTCGTCAAAAAGCCGATAGGTATTTAAGTAACCATTTGGCTTATATTTTGAAAATAAAGTAATATGTAAGTACCCGAAATGAAAAATATAAATATTTTGATTTGAAGTTGAGTGAAGCTCTCTAGTGTTTATGGAATTGGTACGTAAATCCACTTAGGTTATTCCCAACTTTTAGCCCCTCGCCCGGTTTATCCCCAAACCGAAAATATGTTAATGGAACCTATCAATTCATCATGTAATTAAACAGATAGTGTTCGAAAGTCATGAAAATCTATTTTAATTTATTTAAAGCAAATTTTAGATTTAAAAAAATTGTAACATCTATAAATCCTTAACAGAAAATATTCGCTCAACAAAACTTTGTAAGCAGCAAAAATCAAGCTTGTCGATAGTAATAATTATTGTCAACGTTTCACAAATAACAAAATATATTCCTTTTTAATTTAAAGGAACGTCCCTTTGAACAAATTTTATTATGTTTTAATAAAAACCTTTTTTTTTGTTTTTCTTGATAAACGATAAAAATCAAGTGGTTTGCAGAATTTCGCTTAAAGAAATTCCAGAAAAAAAAAACAGATTAAGGAAATTTTTTTCAAATTTGTAAAAAAGTAAATGCAATTTCGTAAAGAAATAAGAACTTTATTTTTCCTTCCTTAACTTCTCTTTAAACGGAAGTCTTAGTATTTGCATGTTAAAAAAATGTTTGGATTTCTTTTTTACTCGTCTTTGTTTACACTTTCTTGATTTTTTACTTTAGATTTATTTAAAGATTAGAAATTTTAGTTTTTACTTTGGCAGCTGTTTTCGTTTTCTTGCTTTCGAAATAAAAATAAGGGAAATGAAAAATTTATATGCCAAAAAGTTTTCTATGAATTGTAATAGCTTTTCCGTTAACTACCGCCTAAAAATAGGCAGTCATTTTTCTTGCCATATCATTCATGTTTTTAAACAATGATAATTGCCAGAATAACTTGAAAATTTCTTTGCATTTTATTGCTTTCATTTTTGAATTTAAAAGATGTTACTGCAGTAACAATGTGAGAATGAGTGTGTGTCTGCTCGATATTTGAAACCACAAAGGAAGCGCCCTCAAGTATGCAATCATAATAAGAGTTATAACATTTGTTAGCAATTGCATACCTTAAGTGTTTTGAAGCCTTTTTGGTGAAAAATAAGTATGAGTGTGTGTGTGTGTGTGTGTTAGAGATGTATCCAAAATTTAAGTGTTGAAATTAAAAGCATAATTTTAGGTGTTTAAGTGCAATAAAATATATGATAGCATGGCGATTGCATGCTTAAAGAATTTAGCTAATGATTTAGCATGTTTAATCATTTGAAGCATGCTATAACTTAACTTGACTCCACATAAAACTTAAAAGTCAAAAAACAAACCCAACAAAATTTACAAAACAAAAGCAGACAAAAAATTTGTGTGCTAAAAATCTCTAAAAAAAAAGTTAAATTTGCTTTTGCTAAGTTTTCTTTCCCTGCTTTGTTGATTAAATATCCTTTAAATAAAGATATTTTAAGTAATTCTTGTTAATATTCAAACAAATAGCAGTTTGGGGGCAAGCATATAAAATATTTTAGCTGGACATTAATCAGTGTTGTATTTTTACCTGAGCATTTCATGCGGTTTCCTTTTCACTTGGCCATTTTATTGCATACGTTTTATTTGCGATTTCTATTTGCAGCTTTCTTACGTTTCTCTTTCACGATGTCTATATTTGTCTATTGAAATTTTATCCTTCTCTCTTTTTATTTATTTTAGCCATGATTGTTACTTTCGGTAACAGCCTTTTCTGTGGTTTTATATTTGACTGTTTGCTGTTGCTTTAAGCGCAAATAAAAAAAAGGGAACAAACGTTTCATTTACCTTTAAGTTTAAAGTTTAAGCCTGATCCAGATTTTTTTGCTACGCTGTTCATAGGGAAAAATTGCTGTCCTATTATTGGTTAAATCTTTTTTTACTACTTTCCTAAAACGAAAAATTGCACCAGACTGAAGGTTAACAATGCTGTCAGACAATTTATTTGGTAGGTCTGCGAGTATTTTTTAGCCATATTTCAACCTTTATCGATGGAGTTACTGGCTGTTAAAGAAATTAAATTTGTTTTGAGAAAATTTTACTTTGAGTTCATGAACACAAAAGAGGGAAGTTATAAGCTCAATGGAATAACTATTGACTAAGTATAGTTTATATTTAAATTCTTAAACAAAATAAAAGTGACATTAAAAATAATAATATCTTTTTTTTTATTACACATTTTTTGAGCAGACTGTTTAGCTTTATTATCTTTTTGTTTTTAATAAATAAAGAAATATTAGAGACGTGTATAAATGAAAAATTTTGTTAAATTAAAAATTTTTTGGTTTGTACATATGTACATCGGGTTTTAGTTCAAGTTTTTCCTTTCTTAAGTTTTTTCTTAAGAAGGATTTTTTACAATACAAATTTGCTGAAGTAGACAAGAAAAATAATAATCAAATCTTTAGCTAGGGGACAACTAGCTGTTTAGTAGTCGCTACACTACTCATCAGCACCCACTGGGATTTGAACTCGGGTCATGACGTATCATGATCTACTGCTTTAACCACTAAGCCACCGAGCATTTAATTATTTTCTATCTATATTCATCTCATATTGAATCACATATGCATTTTGTTAATTGCCCACATTGTTTGTACAGCGTATGCTGTTTCAGAACTAGCGGTATTTATTTTTTATTTATTAACATGCATATTTTTGTATTTTGATATTCTCCGTGCCCACAGATGTAAATATTAATTTGTTAAATTTCTGTTGAACTTTAAAACTTTTATATTATTAGAGCATTTTTCTTTATAAATTCTCAACAATTTATTTAGATTATTGGGATATAAAATTGAATGTTTGAGAATATCTTTTAAAAATTTCCAAAGTCTACTGATAATTTGGGTAGCTCCTATGAAATGTCGACATATAGATAGCTGGGAAACATAGAAAACAGGCTGTTTATAATTTTTTATTGGTATCAATGTATTTTATATTTTTACTTAACCAAAGAATTATAAACAGCCTGTTCTTTACGTTTCCTAGCTGTCTAACTGTTGACATTTCATATGTGCTACCCCAAGAGACTATGAAACCTTTGAAAGATATTCTCAAATAATAAACTTTATATATTTTAGATATTATATATTCTGTAGTAGATTAGTATTATATACATGCCACCTGGCAGCCTTATAATACTTAATTAAGTCTGGCAATATCATTATTGTACGCTGATGAAATAGAGTATAAAAACCAGCAGTGTAGGGCTAATCACTGGCCGCTGCGTTCGTTATATTCTGCAGATTCATTTAGATTGTTTTATACTACAGATGTAGGGTAAATATGAAAAAATAATTAAATAAAAAATATTGAACATTTAATATTTAATATACTAACGAAAAGTGTATTGGCAATATCAGCACAGAAATAGATTGCTGCAGCCCTTCTGGAAATGGGAGTGTAATTCCCAGAAAGTGCGACATTGAAACAGTTAAAAAAGTTAATGAAGAACACTATTGAGGGTGTTGTGTCGGTGGCATGTCATAACGTCAAGTGACATAAAGTCCATGGACGTTATGACACACTTAAAAGTGACATAAGGTCCACGGACGTTAAGACACTTTTGAAAGTGACATAATGTTTACCAAGAAAGTGTCGTAAAGTCCTTGGACACTATGGCACTTTGCAGAGTGTCATAGCGTCCATAACTTAAATAATAATAAACAATTTTTAGAGGTTGAAAATTTTGGTTTTAATACTTTTATCACAACTACATATGAGTATACGTATGAATAGGTACACAAAGAGAAAAAAGACGTTCTTTAATTTTTGTCAGCGAATGATAATGCATATCTTGTTAAGTTGTGGACATGCCGCTGTCAAATTCTGAACATACCGACGTCAAATTACGAATAGATGGCACAAGAATACCAGTATTATATTGAGAATATTTTATTGTGAAGATGAGATCGCTTTGTTCAATTAAGAACGAGTATTGTCAAAACGACAACACCTTTTGTCACCTGATATGATTTGTTTATAATTTCGCTATTACGTTGGCTGTGTTTTCTAAATGCTAAAAGTAGGCACCGATTTTTCCTTCATACTTCCTTTATGAGTGATCAAGTAATGTCGAAAATGGAATACAACTCTCATGTTTGGACCGGTGCCTCAAAGTCTATTTTGGGGTTACTCGACCGTGTGTAGGAGAGGGCGAAGAAGCTCATCGGTGCCAGTAGGGTATCCAACTCTATTGACTCACTGGCGCATCGACGCAGTGTGGGGTGTGTTGCTCTGTTCTGTCGTTACTAAAACGGATTTTGCTCTGACGTGATCAGGGATCTTGTTCCCGAAACGCGCACATTTTTACGTAACATGCGCTCATCGTCCAGAGCTCATCCATTTGTAGTTGATTGCCCGGAGCATCGTACTACGCATTACATAGAGAATTCGTTTTTCAGCCGTACGCTTCGTCTGTGGAACAAGTTGTCTGCAGACGTGTTTCCTGTTGGAAAGTTCGTGTTTAACGTTGGAAAGTTCAAGTCAAATGTTCACAAACACTACTCCCTCTTTCCCCCTCCTCACAACCTATTTTCCTAGTTCTGGTACAATGTACTGCACTCTTCTGAGTGCTGGTCCAAGTTAAAAAAAAAAAACTCGCATCATAATTGAAGTTATGATTTTATATATTTTTTAGAATGTTGTACGCTCATCTAGCACAGATCATCTACAAGTTGTGGCCCGACATATTAAGTATCCTAACCTAAGTATCCTATCTTAAAGTTACGTAAAATAAAGTGGATTTTTATGTAATCGTAAGTAATAAATGCTTCGAGTGATCTTTTTATCTTCCCATAAGTACCTCAGAGGCTCCCTCTTGTCTCTCTATTCGACCATCCTTTTCAGTTCTAAATGGGTTCAATGAACGCACCCGGGCAATATCGTCTAAGATTAAACATCGGTATTGTAATAACTTTCGATTATAGGTGATTGCTTTCACAGGGCAAATAATTTATCAATAGCAACAACTTTCTTTAGAACTATTAATCACATCAAATTTTATCTAAAAAATGTTTGTTACCAGCAAACCACCTTTCGATAAATATTACTGTGCATAAAAAATATAAAATATAATAGTTTCCCTTCAATTTAGTTTTTTTTTTTTTAATTTCAGTCTTAATCTTTTAAAAAGCAAAACATTATCCTCCCACTCATGGCAACTCAGAAACTATAGAAAAAAATCTTAACAAATTACCAAGTCTGGACGCTTAACTGAGCTGTGTAAGCATTCAATTTTCTTTAAAAAAAATAGATATAAAAGAAATAAAAATGTTTTTGCTTACGTTGATGGTGGCTGAAGCCAACTATAAAAACATACCGAAACTTGTGCCACAAAACACACTCACACATACAGTCACACATTTTTCAAGACCTCAACGTCAAATAAAAAGAAAAAAAAAAAAGAAGGAAAAACTAAAACAAAAATTTAACTGAATGCAAAAAAGAAAAAATTCTTGAACAATTTTTTTTTTGGCCGAATGTTTTTAAATCAGCAAAATTTAACCGCAGCATGCAATTAATCAAGCCCAAACCTCAAGCCAAGCAAAAAACGAGAAAACAAAATGAATAGAAGAAATCGGCAAACATACCAAACAAAACACATACACATCTGTACATGTACATACGTGTGTATGTAGGTATATCCCAGCTAGCAGTTTTTATTGCGCAAGAAGCTACTGGAAATCTCATAAAGAGTGTTTTTGATTGTCGACTAAAGCCTTTTTTAATTATAGAAGATCGGTTTCACCTAACTGCTATATGAACTGATGCTTCTATGAGATTCTAGCACAAAAAAGCAAAATACACTTAAACCGTGTACAGATTAAAAATGAAAAATAAAATTACGAAATGCTGATGATTGCTTCTGGAGGACAAGACAACTTATGCCAGCGTTTTTTTTTCTCCAATTTTGGAAACACTTCTGAAATGCGCTTTTTGGTATCGCCAACAGACCCTGTTGCGATTTTCTTTTATCCTCTACATCGAAGCAAAACGCTTTCCTTTCATTGGTGTCTTCAGTTTTGGGCGAATAAGGTGGTTGAGCCATGATAAGTTGTGTTTTTTGCCAAAAACTCATGCACAAGCATCGTTGCGAGTGCTGGTACGATAGCATGGTGTAAAATTCATGATTGTTTTTTCCACAATTCTGTGCATTTTTGACGAATTGCTTCGCGCAAATAGCGCCTAACTTCGAGGTAGTATTCCTTTTTGACCGTACGACCTTGTGGCAAGATTTCATGATGCACCACGTCATTGCAGTCGAAGAACAAAGTGAGTAAAACCTTCATATTTGACCAAACTTGATGTGTTTTTTCGGCCTTGGCTTCCATTGGTATGATTGGGTTTCAATGTCATAGCATACACCCCTAATTCGTCACCAGTTATGACCTTTTTGAGGAAATCTGGATCGTCATTCACGATGTTCAACAGCTCCTGAGCGATGTCCATGCGACGTTGTTTTTGCTCAAAATTTAGTAAATTTAGTGAAAACTTTAAGAGCACACCAAAACACGATCAACCTTTTTATGTGGCAAAAATAAGCTGGCAATTCAAAATGGCTGACAGACAAGTGTACCAACATAAATGAAAAGAAACTCGAAAATCTAACATACGTAACTCACAAAATTTGAAAATAACGATTATTTTTTTTATCAGACCTTGCATATTTAGATATCAAGGTCGGACAGTTATTTTATTATAGCAAGGATCAACTCTTGAAGACATGTGTAACTCCAACAATCCCTGCCTTATAAGTGATTATTTCATATCCAGGTGCATAAAATTGTGTACTATACAATGTGTACGAGTACGTCTGAGAAACGTGATAATACAGAAAAATGTGAGACCGCTTTAGTGTGAAAACTGCAGTTGTCGTATTGCTAACGGGATTATTCCGGGGAAGTAAGGGGATTTTGTGGATTCCTGTAGCCGATTTTGCAACCTGTATTTTTTATTCGGAGTGTCTTTTTCCCATAGGACCTGTATCTGCACTTGTAACGTTTATTTTGGATCCGGTGATACGGTAATTATCCTGTTTTAATCAATTTTAACCGAGTTTTTTTATTTTTACTGTTTTTTTTTCTTATAAATTTTTACCGGTTTTTGGCACTTTTTGCCGTTTTTTTACATTTTGCCGGGTTTGTGTGATTTTTGTGCAACGCAGTAGCACATTTCAATGTTGTTAGTGATGTTGTGCAAATAATAGAAGTGGTTATAAACATGCTAATATTAGCCTGAATTGTATGTTTGTAAATCTCGCAACCCTTGCCGTTTTAGTGAGTATTTACAGGGAGAGATAAGAGCAAGCTTTCAGAGCACTAGTACCTAAAGAGTAATAAATATAGTTTAAAGAAATAAAACACACGTTTCGACATTAAACTACACAAACTTGTACAATTTTGTAGTAAAAACTGACAAAAAACAGATAATTATCCGTATATCCAGATAATTATCCGTAGAATTCCCAAAATTGGCGTTAGGAATTGCCAAAATCTCCTATTTCCCCAGAAAAAATATGGCAACGTATATTTTCGCACTAAATCGAGTGACTATTTATAATTCAGATACACGGTGCACGACCAAAACGCGCACCGAATGTAACACCGGGGTGTTACATTCGGTGCGCGTTTCGATTAGCAAAGTGGTTCTGAGTTTTTTGAGAATCCTAAAGTCGTATTCAAGAAACGTGAAAACTCCTCCACATCTTGAGAAGCAATAAATACGGCAACTTAATTTTTCACACTAAAGCGAATGACCACCGTTTATAGCTCAGATGCATATTACACGACAAAAGCGCGCTCCGTTCCATATTTTTGGTTTAATGAGCATTACCCCAACTTAAATTTCAATTATACTTAAAAGTTGTTATATTTTCCCAGTTTATTTTTTGTGTTAAATTAGGAAGTTCTCAAACATTTTTAACACTCTCTATTCAAATAATCAGTACAACATTTAAATGTTAAACAGTCCAAGATTAAACAAGCAATAGTATAATATATTCGGCTGGGCCGAATCTAAAATACCCTTCATAATAGTCAAGTAAATATATAGTAAACACAAATTTAAACTAAATATGCTCAAATATATATGGACCGATATTGGGATAACATTTTTTGGACTTTTAATCGTCACAGCAAAAAGGTAATCTTTCATGGAAGATTTCATGGGAAAATCGATTTAGGTTATATCTTGGGTATATATGCATGAAAAAATCGATTAGGGTTATCTTGGGTATATATGAATCGATATCAGTTTCTTTGTTTTAGTAGCCTCCTTTTGTTACCAGAATTGATTTTAAAAGAATTTTTTTTTTACTTTTGCTTACGTGACATTTTCATTAAAAACCGGTTTAAGCTTTATCTCGGGTATATATGGACCGGTATAGAAAATTTTAATTGTCTGTATTTTAGTAATATTCTGCTATCACCAGAAAAATTTTTTAAGTTCGCTTACGGGATATTTGCATCACAAATCGGGTTAAACTATATCTCGTGTCTATATGGACTGATGTCGGTATTTTAGTAACCAACTTTTATAACCAGAACTGATTTTAGGCAAAACAATTTTTTTTATGAAAAATCGATTTAGACTATCGGCCGTATCCAAAAAAAAACGATTGTGGGAGAAAATGTGTCATATATTAAAACATATAATTACTAAATGATTCTTTTAGGAGTAGTATTTTAGACATGATCTAGATGACAAACATTTTATGTTAGCTGGGATATGTTGGTATGTAGGTATGTATATATGTACAAACAATTACTAGGATTTTAATGGCCACCATGAAAAACGAATGGGGATAAGGTTCATGCAAACTACAAATACATAAAACGCCAAGCGCCAAATGAAACAAAATTGGAGAAACCAACAAATTTATATTATAAAACCAAAAAAGTAGAAAAAAACTCAACACCCAACGAAAGATAACATTCACAACTGAACCTAAAGTTCTTATGTATGTATGTATGTACTTATGTATGTATGTGGATACCAAGCTGATTTTGATTTGGTTTTCTTAGCTTTTTTTTTATCTTGATTATAAAAGTGTAGTTGACCGCAATGTAAATCTATGAAAAACCAAAAATAAAAAACAAAAACTACTACACAGATACGAGTACGTTTGCTTTTGAGCTTTTAAACGACAATCACTCTTGTTGCGGCTATTCTTTGTTTTTTCCCCCTCCCAAAAAACGTTCTGTAACCATCAACGGATTTATCGTTATTAATTTTATTGCCCAGTTAAGCTTTTGCACGCGAAGCTAAAAAACCACAAAATTCTTCTAAACAATTCTCTTTTTCGCTTTCCATGTTTTCTTTTTTCCCCGAAACCAACAACTTCTTTAAAGACAATAACAATTATATTTGATATTTAGACGTCTAGATGTCTGCAAAAAAACTAAAAGAAGAAAAAATCATTAGAATTTTGGAAAAGTTTTAAGCTCGAGAGCTCTCTTCGCCCCGTTCGTCCTGATACTGCAACAACAGCCGTCGTCGTGTTTAGTATCCTGTCATCGCAGTTTGTTGACTGGTTTTCACAACAAGCCTGTTTAAATTATAAAGATGCTGACCATAGATGTTTAGATTGTTGTTGCTGCCATTTAATAAACATGATGACTGACATTGTTGTTTCTGTTTTGTCCTTGTTAAAAGGAAAACAGAGTGTTAAATAAGTTCATTGGTCGTGAGAAATTAGAAAATATCTTTGAAATATGTCCAAAACACACACACACACATACACAACATTGTTAATTGTTTGGGGACATTTATGGAAGACATTTTTAAGTGATACGTTTACGAATAGCAAATATTGTTAAATGGACATGACAAAGGACATTTCTAAAAGCCTTTTGTTTTCTAATAACAAAGAACTTTTAATTAAATTGGGAACGTTTTTATTTATTTATAAATTGAAATGCAATTTTCTTAGGGATTAAATTACTCAAAGAAATCAACAAAAATAAAAAAATGGAAAATTTTGTTTGTAAGAAGAACACAAATAATAGAATCAGTAAAAATAATTCAATCTAATGAGCTAACAAAAACATACTAGCAAATCCAGAAAAAATTCTACCGGGGCAAAAAATTAAAAGTTATTAAGAATACTTCTAATGAATTATATGATGATGGGGTTGGTATCATTCGTCTGGCTCAAAGTCAAACCTGGCTAAAGCCAAGAAATATTTTTATTTATAATTATAACAATAATTGCCGCGATCAATAACTCTTGATCAAAGAAGACAGGAAAAATTAATTGAATACACTAAAGCTGGGGGATAACTAGCTGTTTGGTAGTCGCTACACTACTCATCAGCACTCACTAGGATTCGAACTCAGTACCATGTAAACATGATGTATTTTCCAATACGGCCGCTTAACCAAATCAGCCACTGAACTCTTACTCTTAGCGGCCGTATTAAAAATACATCATGTTTACATGGTACTGAGTTTGAATCCTAATGGGTGCTGATGAGTAGTGTAGCGACTACGAAACAGATTTCGAAGAAAGAAGGTCTGAAGATGATAAGACCACATGGACCACAGCATACTGCAAAATCGGCTGAAAACATTACGGCTGCCACAATTAGTCACCGTGCTCAGTACGAGTAACTTGGTCTTCAAAGAACAACTTTGGCCACAATTTGGCACAAGAGCTTCTTCGACAAGACCATTTACGCTGCCATACACATGGCAATAGGATATTACAGGTCACCCGTGATGACTCCGATTTCCATGAAAAAATCATAATGAGGGACCAGGCACATTTTGATATAAATGTATGTGTAAATAAACAGAATAGTCAGTTCTGGGCAATGGAAATCCTTTAAATTATTCAACAGTCAACTTTGTATCAAAAAATTTATATTACCTTACAGTGTGAAAGGTGTTGGACTAAACTTTGTTAGTCTGAGCAGTGTCGAAGGTATAAACACTGGACACTGGTCAGTTTTAACTAATTTAATTCCAACATTTTAAATGCTGTAATAGAGTTTGTTTTGGCATTTCGTGTTATTATTGTTAAAGTTAAATGTCCAGAAACACTAATCCCTTTTTCCTCCCAAGTCCAGTACAATGCACCGCATATGTAGGGGTAATCCCCTGAGTGCTGGTCGAAGATAACAAAAAAAATGTGAATCTGGTCTGCAATTTGGTCAGGAGGAATCATTGGACCTTACTGCATAAAAAATGAAAACGGCGTAAGGGTAACAGTAATTGGGGAGCGATCACCAGACTGCTCAGAAAATATCCGTTATTTCCAAACTTTGTGAGTTACGTATGTTCTAGTTTCGCACCACCGTATTCACCGGACCTGGTCTCTGTTGACTTTTTCCTCTTCTGACTGAAGACACCGGTGAAAGGAAAGCATTTTTCTACGATTTATCTCCTCAATCAAAAAGAAAAATCAAAACAGGATCTGTTGGCGATACCAAAAAGCGCGTTTCAGAAGCGTTTCGAGAATAGGAAAAAACGCTGGCATAAGTGCATTATATCTGATGGGAATTAATTTAAAAGGGACAATATAATTATTGATTAATAATGGGTAATTTTATAAGAACTATCGGAAATTAAAAAAAAAAAACACCTAAAATTCAGAAAAATGCATGAAATATTTATTTGGATCGATAGTTGGGTCGATATAATTTAATGTTTGAAGATTATTTCATGCAAATGTTGGCCGCGGCTGCGCCTCAAATGGTCCATCCGCTTAGTCCAATTTTGGCATACTCTTTCCAACATTTCGGCCGGTATCTCACGAATAATGTTGGCAATGTTGGCTTCCAGTGCGTCAATCGAAGCGGGCTTGTCGCTGTAGACATTAGCCTTAACATAGCCCCACAAAAAGTAGTCTAGAGGCGTTAAATCGCACGATCTGGGCGGCCAATTGACTGGTCCCAAGCGTGAAATAAACTGTTCACCGAACTCGCCTCTCAATTGGTCCATTGTTTCGCGTGCTGTGTGGCATGTGGCACCGTCTTGTTGAAACCACATGTCATGCAAGTCAAGCTCTTCCATTTTGGGCAAAAAAAAGTTTGTTATCATCGCACGGTAGCGCTCACCATTCACAGTAACGTTGTGATTCGCATCATCTTTGAAGAAATACGGCCCAATGATGCCGCCAGCCCATAATCCGCACCAAACGGTTGTTTTTTGTGGATGCATTGGTAGCTCTTGCAATGCTTCTGGCTGCTCTTCACTCCAAATACGGCAGTTTTGCTTGTTCACGTATCCATTCAACCAGAAATGAGCCTCGTCGCTGAACACAATTCTTCGATAAAAAAGTGGATCTTCATCTAACTTTTCAAGAGCCCATTCACCAAAAATTTGGCCTTGTGGTAGGTCGTTTGGCTTCAATTCTTGTATCTTATAAGGCTTCACACCCAAATCCTTCCGCAAAATTTTCCACGTAGTGGAGTAACAGAGGCCCAATTGCTGCGAACGGCGCCGAATCGATAATTCACGGTCATCACCAACACTGGCCGATACGGCTGCGATATTTTCTTCAGTTCGCACTCTACGTAAGCGTGTTGGTGGTTTAATGTCCAACAATGTAAATTTGGTGCGAAATTTTTTTACAATAGCCCGAATAGAAGCCTCAGTAGGTCGATTAAACTGACCATAAAATGGAAGAAGCGCGCGATGAACTTTCTTAACAGAGCACGCATTTTGGTAATAAAATTCAATAATTTGCAAGCGTTGTTCGTTTGTAAGACGATTCATGATTAAATTATAGACCAAACTGAAGATGTTTGACAGTGACACAAGATACAAAACGTGCGTGAGCTGTCAAAACTGGTGTTGCCAAAAAGATAATAGCAAAAAAATCACTCGTTATAACTATTTTTTTAAAAATATATAAAATAACGGTTAGTTTTTGACCAGACCCACTATTGGCTGTATTCACAGCAGATATATAGCTTATACTGATTTTTCAGTGAAAAAAATAAATTGTTTTTTTTTTTTTTTTTTTTTTTTTTTTTTTTTGGACCAGTACTCAGGGGATGACCCCTACATATGCAGTGCATTGTACCAGAGCTAGGAAAATAGGTTGTGAAGAGGGAGAAAGAGGAAGTAGTGTTTGTGAACATTTGACTTGAAATTTCGAACGTTATAACAGACAGGAAACACGTCTACAGGTAAGCGTACGGCTGAAAAACGAATTCTCTCTGTAATGCGTAGTACGATTCCCCGGGCAATCAACCACAAATGGATGAGCTCTAGACGGTGTGTGCGTGCTACGTAAAAATATGCGAGTTTCGGGAACAAGATCCCTAACATCGTCAGAGCAAAATCCATTGTAGTAACGATAGAACAGAGTAACGCACACCACACAGCGTCGATGATTCAGTGAGTCAATAGAGTTAGATACTCTTCTGTCACCAATGAGCTTCTTCGCCCTCTCCTGCACACGGTGGAGTAACCCCAAAATAGACTTTGAGGCACCGGCCCAAACATGAGAGTTGTATTCCATTTTCGGTCGGATGAAGGTGGTATAAATAGTAAGGAGGTCGGATGGAGTGAAGTACATCTTACACCGTTTCAAAAAAACCGAGGCACTTGAATGCTTCTTTAGAGACATGAAAAATGTGTTCAGTCCAGCGAACATCACAGTGTATCTTCATTCCAAGAACATCAAGAGCATCCGATTCCTCATCCATGATTTATACCATCCATGAGTACAGATGAAGCAGCACTTGTGGTCGTTTGTTTGTGTGTTAATAGGCAACATTGGGTCTACGACCGTTAAAGGTGACCCTGTTTTTACGACCCCATTCGGAGATTAATAGAAGAGCACTATTTAGTGAATCATTCATATTTAGCATCTTGACAGCGATCTGTGATAGTCTGGGTCTATAACTAAAAGAGTACGAGTGACAAATGCTGCTGTCATCCGCGAAAGAATGGATAGGGTTGGAAGTTTGATAGAGAAGGTCGTTGAGGAAAATAAGAAATAGAGTAGGAGCTTAAGAAATAGAGTAGGCGCTTAAAAGCAGTTCTGGTTATAAAAAAAATGTTGCTTATTTAGAGAAAATAAAAATGTTCGATATAGTCTAAACTGATTTTTCCATGAAAAAAATTGTTTTGCTCAAAAGAAAATTTGACAATAAAAGGATAAAATACAGAAAATTAAATTTCCGATATAGGTCTAAATATACGCGAGATATAGCCTAAATGGATTTTTTTAAGAAAAAACATTTTATAAACAGCTTGTTTTCTATATTTTCTAGCTGTCTATATGCCGAAATTTCATAGGAGCCTAGTCGTCAGTAGACTTTGGAAATTTTTGAAAGTTATTCTTAAACATTCAACCTTATATTTCAAAAACCTAAATAAATTATAATTATTTAGATTTTTGGAGTATAAAATTGAATGTTCGAGAATATTGTTCAAAAATTTACAAACTCTATTCATGATTAGGGTAGCTCCTATGAAATGTCGACATATAGACAGCTGGCAAATATAGAAAACAGACTGTTTATTATTTAGTTGATTGATATAAACAAAAATGATCTTATACAACAAAATAATGCTATCGATAACTTTTCTAAGGAAAATTTTTGTTGACTTGATATTTTTTTTTTATTTTATAAAATATATATTTTTAAAAAATTTTCTATGGAAAATATTTGTTATCGATTACAAAAGTACAATATTTATGAAAAAAAAAACTTAATATAACATTTAATTCCTCCTGACGATGATAACAAATTTTTATCGAAATATTGAGATAAATAATAAATTTGGATTGTTAGTTTTTTATAAAAAACAAAAAACAAAAATCTGAAGCTGCAAAAATTAAATTTATTTAACAAACGAAGATCAAATAATATTGAAATAAAAAAAAAATACTTTTGTCAATTATTTAATTAATTTTTGTTTATATGAAAAATTTCTAAACAAAGTTTATCAAATAAACCCTTAATAAATATAAAATACTTTTTATGAATACGGGCGTAAGTTTTTTATTAAAAAAAAAGAGTTTTTTTGCTTATTAGTTTTATCAGCAGACTTAAAAAGTTTTGCGCCATTAAAAGTGTTGCGAGGAAAATTTATCGATGTAAAAGTTTCTAAATAGCTAAGTTTATCGATAAAATTAACTTTCCTCTGATATAAATTTTTTGTTCAGATTTACCTTTCAACATTTGATACTCCACCCTTCCAATTGCTGCTGTCACATAATTTCCATTTAAGAGAACACTTAAATTTATTATAAGTTTTAAATGCCGGGGAAATAATGTTCATTTTATGTTGGAAGTAAACAGAAATATTTATGTGCTGGATGTGCTTTAGAATTGACAACCTTCTTGAAGAGGAAAACTGAAAACCAGAATTTTACCCTGACGCTGATGGTATCAAGCAGTTTTAATATCTTCAGTCAAGTTGTAAAATAAGAACTGCGGCATGACAATATTTTACTGCTTTAGCAAAAAAATAAAAAAAATAATTGTTAAAGTATAAAATATTTTAGCTGCACTTCTGTTTTCCAAACCTTTTAAATAAATGCAACATAAAAAACTACTGTCTCCGTAATTTTATGGCCAAATGTGGTTGCAACTATAAAAATGTTTAAATTCTTCTTTAAAATGTTATTTTATTACTTCACTTTTGTCTGTTTTGCCACAGAGAGAAAAAAAAGAGTAACTTTACGACTTGTTAATAATCAACTAGTTGGTGGCAAATAATTCCCCTTAAACAATATTCACTAGTAAAATGAGTGCAACAAAAAAAGTCATTAATACATACCTGAGAGCTCATTGTAAATTTAAAAGGATTTATGTCTGTTAAGCTTACCAAAGAGAGACAACTGACTACCAGTAGTAAAATAGCAAATATCTGAACAGAGTAAAGTGTCTTTTTTGTTACAAGGACAATAAGTGCTGGTTGTACTCGTAATATTTGAACTTAATAATTTCTTTTTTTTATGGGCAAGCAGCATACAATGGGAAAATAATACAAATATTTTTATGCAAATATATGACAGAACAAATATTGAGTTTTTAAATAAATTAAGATAAGATAGAATAATATATCCAATAGATACACCCACGGCGTAGCCAGCCCGGAATTAATTTTAGATTTAGTATAAAAGCAAAAATCTCTATACAATGATATCACATATATACCCACAACTTGGTCTATTCAATGTGAGCTAGATACGAATATAAAATTTACACATATTCTTATGTCACCCACAACGCGAAACGACATCATATGTTCGTTGTTTTTGTTTGAATTCAAATCAGCTTGAACTGTCACGACAACATATCGCTCCTTTATTGCAACATAGTCATTTTCATAGTCATAGCTTGTATGGAAGCTAAAAGTTTGAAATGTGTTTTTCTCGAAACAAGCTGTTTTGAATTATGACTACGTTGCAATAAAGGAGCGATATGAATTTCATTGGAATCACAGCAACGCCATCTGTCGAAAATTGGTCGCATCAACTAGAAACCCTTGTGGCTTCATGGAGAACAACCTTTTTGAAGATCATTATATGATCAAATTTATCATCGAACTATAAAATTCAACATATGATCAAATCCATTTTTCTGCACATGTGTATGTTACAGGGTGGCGCCAAACTACCTTTATGGTTTGACTGAAATGGCATAATTAAAATAACTTCATTTTATTATAATTCTAGAAAATTCTATAAAAAATCCTTCCTAACAAAAAACTTAAGAAAGGAAAAAACTTGAACTAAAACCCGATGTTAGTTTACTTTAAAGTTTACTCTAAAGTGTACTTTATCTCTGTTTACTCTGTAATAACCATTAACTCTAACAATAAGAGTAAAAGTTTAAAGAATTGCATTTGTTAATTTACCACACTTTGACTTGTTATCTTTTGCTATTTCCTGGTTTTGTTTGAAATGAGGCTGTAGCATTTTTAATTCCTTCACTTAAACACATTCACTTTAACTTCATAAATGTTTGCAAGTAACTAAAGGATTCTTCTTCATTTGTTTCCGTACATTGCTTAATTGTACATACCACTTTGTAAATTTTCATTAAAACGTTAAAACAATACAGGCCAGAATCTCTCTCCGAAAGAAAGACTATCAAATATGCTGCAACAGTCCAGGCCTTGTATTCAACTTTGGGTTTTGCTGCCAGTATTTATGTACTTTTGTAATACCTGCTTCTTTGCATTTTTGTATTGTTCATTTGACTACAATACGAACAGAAAAAATGTTCTCATTTTCTTTATCCATTTCCATTTTGGTATAAATATTTAAGTCTCTATATGTTCTGTTGTGTTTTGTTTTGCATACATTTTTAAAAATCTCTTATTCGCTGTTCATTCTTACATTTTCATGTATAAAAAAAGCAAAAATAGAAAATAAAATTTACTCCACACAAATCCATAACCATAAATTTGCAAAAGGATTTTAATTACACACGTATTTGTACAAAAATTCTTGCCATTTTTTAAATGATTCAAATTCTTCTTTTTTTTACTTCTAGCAAATTCATTGGTTTTTATATGCAATTGTTTCTATAAGAAACGAAAAGGACTTAATTTTTAAATTAAATGATTTTTTAAAACGTTTTTGTTATTGAGGGACAAAACTATTTTTCAGTTTGGAACAAATTATGAAATGTAACTCTTACACAGAATAAAATTTTTTTCGTGTTCAATAACGAAATTCGTTGAATCAATTAATATATTGTTTGAATGGGGACCTGTAAAGGTATATTCAAACAAAAGTTTAGTAAAAAAAATTATTGATCGAAAACAAATATTTTTTTAGACAACAAGAAAAAACGATATGCAAGGTTACTTTTCTGATATTTTTGTATACGCATACAAATTATTTGTTCAGACAAAAATTTTGTTGATTTTATTTTTATTATAATTTTTTCTGTGTGTAAGCAATTCGAAAATTATGGAATAGTGCAAATATAGGAATAGTGCAGCGGGAATTGTCTCAATTATCGTTCGAATGGATTGCTTTAAATCATATAAATTTGTTGGGGCTATTTGGTAAACTTCTTGTTTGCAATAGCCTCACAAAAAAAGAAAAAAAAAATCTGGTGCAGGCAGAACACGTGAAATCAGTTTAATGGGAAATTTTTGTCTCAATTCTGTCATAACAGGTGTGGCTATGTGACAAGTGACCCCATATTGTATACACGAAACAGTGTTGAAAGAGATTCTCTTTCGGCGCAATCCTGGAAAGATAAACTCTTTTAACATCTTTAAATAACGTCTCCATTGGCCGTAACAGTGAGACCGTTTTCTTCGAAAAAGTGAGGCCCGACAATGAATCTAGAAGAAACTGCACACCACACTGTGATCCGAAGTGGACGTAATGGGTTCCGATGGAGTACCTAAGGATTATAATTACTCCATATTCGACCATTTCCTTTGTTAACATTGATGTTTAAAACAAAATGTGCTTCGTCATTGGGAGGTCTCTAGAGATCAGTTTGTTTCTTAATTGAATCTTATATGGAAAGAAGTTTAAATCTAGGCGCAAAATTGTCTGCAGTGACTGTCTGCTGACATCCATTTGAGCAGATAAGCTTCTGGTCGAAACTCTAGAATTGGACAGCTACAGCAGCGATTGTGCCACACTTGGCAAAATTCTTCGCGAGCCTCATTATAGTCCATCTGCCACGAGGAGTGCCGCCCCACGTGCGCTTATATTCTCTTTGGATGAAAACAACGGACTCTAAAGCGTGAGAGCGTTGCACTACACAAATTCTTATTTCATTGTTCCAATTTTCCATTGCTCCAATTAGTTAAACTTAAAGGTAAATTCATAAAATACAGTAAAAATGGAACAGGTTAGTTACACAGAAAATAAGTTATTACGTTTTTTTTTTGTGCGAGTAGCAGTTTGCATCAGCCACCCTGAACCTTAACTTTAACCCTGGGCGTGGCTAACACAATTTTGTTTTCGGTTTGGAAGGCGAACCACTAAATGAGACATTGTATACTTTTTAAAACGGTCTTCTTATAAGGTCACTTTTTTTATATTAACTTTTTTATTTATATTAAAGTGATATTTTTCAAGCGGCACCTTTTTTTCCGGCGAGCGGCAAAATACGTTAAGCACTGACCAGAGAGTCCGTACTCTCCGCTTTGGGTCGGACTGGTCACCACAGTGAACTTACCGACTAAAAAACCTCCTCTTCTTCCTGAGATAAAAAATTTCCACCACGGGACCGCCTAAGCATTGCTTCGGGGTGGATACCCAATGGCTTGATCAGCCCTTCTCTTTATATTATCCTTCGTCTGGGATCCTGATTATGATCTTGTTCTGCGGCGGTCAGATTGTGCTTTTTCGTCCGCAGAACTTTTTCGCAGAAACGCGGTACCGCTAAAAAATTGGCCTTGCTCACTATCACGATATCCACGACATTCTCTACCGTTATTGAGCCAGCTACCATCTCCAGCTCTCTACGACTTTTCGCCCATCGAATACACTTAAAAAAAGTGTGTTCGGCATCGTCCAGTACTTCTTCTTATTATAAGCGAAAAGGTGTGTTACATTTGCCCATTTTGTATAAGTAGCTCCGGTAATAGCCGTGACCTGACAGCATTTGAGTCAGGTAATAGTTCATATTCCCATGCCGTCTGTTCAACCATTTCTCGATATTGGGAATGAGACGCTCTGTCCATCTGCCCCTAGTGTCTTTACTCCATCTAGACTGCCAACTGTGTAATATTTCCTCCTGCATATTTCCAAGGTCTGCATAGCCAGTCTGCCTTGGTATCCGTGCCTTCCTTCGTGCTAGGATCTACAGATCTATTGGGATCATACCTGCTATAACTGCGACCGCTCCCGCCGATACCGTACGGTATGCAGATGTGACCCGTAAAGCACCACTGCTAACAATGGCTTTGCTCTACTTTGTATCCTAACTTTCTCTCCCCAGATTTCGCTCCCATAGAGAAGGATGCTATAGCATGCCTCCATTAAAGTTTTGCGTTTTTTTTTTGGTAGTGGGCCTCCTATGTTGGCCATCAGCCGGCTTAATCGTTCTGTTATACCAGTAGACTTATTAACAGTATACTGAACCAGTTCTGCGAACGTTAGCTTTGAGCCTTATAACGAAATAATTCACGAATTTCCTCGTTGTCAGGATCAAGTCATAAAACTGTATATCAATTTTCATTGGAATATGACGTCTGCTAAGAATTAAGAGCTCAGTCTTATGCTCAGCCAGTTGCAGGCCATGTGTATCTAGCCATCCTTTTGTTCTAATCATCACTTGCCGCAGCTTCCGTTTTGCCTCCTCGACATATCTGGCGCTCGTGAGTGCTGCAATGTCGTCCGCATATCCCACCAGGAAGCTATCTTGCGGCATTTTCCCTTGAAATATTTCATCATAGCTAAGGTTCCATAGGTCTGGTCCCAATATGGAACCGTGCGCAGCGCCTAATGTTAATTTCCTTCTTTTCCGACCTTCCGTAGTGTTATATATAAGTTCCCTATTCTTGAGATAGTTCCTTACAATTCTTAAGAAGTAGGCTGGTATCCGGAATCTTCTCTCCAGGGCATGGAGTACGTCCGCCCATCTCAAAATATTAAAGACGTTTTTCACGTCCAACGCAGCTAAGAGAATCAATGGTCTACTGAAGTGCTTCCCCGTTTGTGTAGCCTCAACTGCCTTCATGATGTCACTGACGGCCCCAATCGTTGGTCTCTCAGGTCTAAGGCCGTAATGTCTTTCAGAAAGCTCCCCTCCAGCAACAAGCGGCACATTTTTGAGCTAATATTTTTTAACAATTGAGTTATAATCATTATATTATCTTCTAATATTGATAGCAATAAACAACATATTAACAGATTGTGTTTCATGTTTTCCAGCTTTCTATATGTCGACATTTCATAGGAACTACCCTAATCATCAGTAGACCTGGAAATCTTAAATTTTAAATACTAACATTATGAAGATATATATTTTATTAATACTTTTCACAAATTTCCAAGTCTACTGATGATTAATGTAGCTCCTATGAAATGTCATCAGATTTTTTTCCACCTCCTGCGCAAAAGTGGCCATAAAAATTCGCCAAAAATCGCCAAAATATTTTTTGTATCATCTAGGGACTTATTGTCATAAAAGGCAATATGTCCTTAAAAGTCAAATGATTTTTGATAGTTTTTTAGTCATACTCGTACGACAACAACATATTAGAGGCTAATATAGTGAATAGAACTCAATTGCTTAAATTTTTGTTAGCTGCTTTTTGATACTTTCAAAAAGACAAATCGCAGTAACCGACTGTTGTTATTTTGTTTGAAAGGTGTAAGGAAAAGTAGAGACGTGTGCAAAAAATACTAGTTTTTTGTGTATTGACGGGTATTATAAAAATATATCCTTTTTTTTAATTCTCAATAATTTATTTGATTTGTTGGAATATAAAGTTGAATGTTTGAGAATATGTTTAAAAAATTTCCAAGTCTTCGGATGGTTAGGGGAGTTCCTATGAAATGTCGACATATAGACAGCTATGTTTTTTTTCTATTGTTAGTTTTTTCTTTACACACTTCTTTTAAACAGAAGTTTTTCCACAGGACATTATCTAGAGGAATATTTTTAAAGCAGTTTTTTGTAAGATATCCTCTTAGTTGGTTTCTTTATAAAAGGGTATCTTTTTAATAGATATTCTTGTAAATCACCTTTTTTATAAGATCATATTTTTATAGATGCTCTCATCAAAAGACAAGTTGCAAGCAAGTTTTACAACAAATGTGTTTTAAAGTGTTTTTTTTTTTTCTGTAAAAGTAATCAATTTTTGTTAGCACAAATAATCCTTTGAAACCGGCTGCATAAGTGTTCAAATAAAAATAATAATAATAAAATTTATTGTTTTAATTTTTCCTTTTATTTTAATTAATTAAATTTTATATTATAATACAAAGGATATGTATATGTTTATATAAAAGCATATGTATGTATATAACGCTGCTTTATTGCAACATAGTCATAACTAAAAAAAGCTTGTTTCGAGAAAAACACATTTCAAAATTTTAGTTTCCATACAAGTTCTAGAAAACATTTTTATAAAATATCATAAAAATAAATTGAATAAATTTTTGACACAAAGTAAAAGGTAAAACTGTTAACAATTCTGCATTGTTAACTCGAAAAGTTCGTTTTTGAAGATATGTCTATGTTGCAATAAAGGAGCAATATGTAAGCTTTGTTTTCGTTGAAAAAATTCTTGCTTTAATAACATTTATTAATAGTATTATTACTTTTGCATATTAATATATTGTCATAAATATTAAAGAGTAGCATATTGTGGCTACCTTTACCTTTTCCTTTTTTTTTGTTTTTTGTAACGCGGACGCTTGGCAACGTTAAACGGGGTAATAAATTAAAATTGACGCTTTACATAAAAAATCGTTTTAAAATACTCAAACTCATACGCTTGAACCAATAATGGCGCAAAACTGCCATGAATTACAAAACGTGCAACGACAAGCACATGCAAGCAAAGGCATGAACTTGAGGAAATAATATAACAAAACACACAAGCACTTTGACAGCAACAAAAAAAAAAACATATACTCGTATATAAATATAGCGGTATGTATGTTAAATGTTAAACTCAGAGGAGATTTGTCATATTTTTATATAAAAATATACATTTAATATTACTTTATAAGTCTACAATCAACTCAGAGCAAGAGGACCAAATGGAGAGAAAGAGAGACAGAGAGTGCGAGCGAGAAGAGTAAGAATACGATTGTACACCTGTGTTGATCCAAGTAACACTGTGTGCGGAGTAGCATGTGTCAACGGAAATGAACATTTTGTGCTTGTAGCACGTGTGTTAAGCCAAAGCAATTATTGATTGATTTCCTTGAATCACATTCTATTTTATTACAATTCATATTTTTCCTGGTTACGTTGTCTCTTACTCTACAGCTCTAGTTTTTATACACATTTTATTTTTTTTATTTTTGATAATTCTTTGGGGGAAATGATTCGTAAACAAATGTAGATGAATTAAAATAATAATAATAAAAAAAAATCTTGTAAAAGAAATATGGAATAAAATCGCATACGACTATTTAAGTGTTTTTCATAATAACAACTTGAGGGAATTGTTGAGAGTTGATGAGAGTGTTAATATGATTGCAATGGCGAATGCCATAAAATAAATGTTTGCATTGAATAAGTGGGGAAAATATACTGATTTGTGTATTTCTATATTTAAGTTAAGTGATTGCCGGAAATTGCTAAAAGAGCTTTAAAAATGGCTGTCAAATGGGAAACATTAGTTGATTGGATTTAAATTGTTTAATGCATTTGGAGGAAAATGTCATTCCAGAAAGAGAAATAAATGAAAACAGGCAACGTGTTATTAGCTCACAACTAGAATTTACCAATTTAATTCGTATATATATAATAATTAAATATTTATAAATTTAAAATTTTTGCTTTTTAATCACTTATACAAATGTGTTTGAATTTTATACAATATTTTGTAAATGCCACCGTTTTTTTAAAAGCATATTTTTAATCAAAAGCACACATGTTTCGTTTTTCTTTTATTTTTTAGTTTACACCAAAATTATATTGTTGTTCCGTTTTGGCAAACTTACGCTTCCTGTTGATTTATTACAAACAACATAACAAAAGGCGCCAATTATTTTAAGTTACAAATGTTTTAAATAAAATTCAGTTGTGTTTCTTTTTTAACAAATAACTGTGGTTTAGGTTTGAAAAGTTTTGTATAAATATTTTAATGTTATAGGTAAACCCATTGAGAAAGTTAAGAACCAAAGCGAATAATTTTGTATATGGGGCAATCCAAGTCAAATCGGACAGTTCGGAGAAAAAATTTCTTTGATTTGTTTTTTTTTATTGAATTGATGTCACAATTGAAGAGCATATTTCCGCCAATTTTCAGATTTTTTTGACTTATGATTTCAGAGAAATGCGTTTTGAAAAATTATGAGAAAACCGTGCCCGAATAAAGCTCATAACTTTTTCAATATCAGTCCAAACAGAATAATTTTTGCATTGTTTTTCTTTTTCTGTCTAATAAAAAATAGAAAAAAATGTGCACAGTGCGCTTGGATACAATTTTCGAAATTTAATATTTTAAATTTATTTAAAACATATCCTACAAAGTCCCAGAAAATTTTTGCACAGTGGCTTAACGCAAAAAACTATTTGTAGAAAAATTTAAAAAATCTGGAAAAATAGTAGTTATTCGAATTCCACTACCAAATGGGTCTTAAAAAATATGGAAAAAAATTAAAGTTAAATATAAACAAAATTTAAGAAAAACGAAGAGTTCAAACACTGAGAAAAATTTATTTAAAATATTAAATCCAGAAAATCGCATACAAACCCACTGTTCTCAATTTTTTTCTAATTTTTATTACATAGTAGACAGAAAAAGAAAACTAAACCAAAAAAATTATTCTGTTTGCACTAATATTGAAAAAGTTATGAGTATTTATTCCCACACGGTTTCCTCATAGTTTGGCTTTTTCAAAACGCGATATCTCTGAAATCATAAGCCAAAAAAATCTGAAAATTTGCTACGTGTAAAATGTGATGTTCAATAGAGACATCAATACAATAAAAAATAAAGCAAATAAAAAAATTTTTTTCTCGAAACTGTCCGATTTGACTTGGATTGCCCTATATATAAGAAAAATCGGTGACAAATAAATAGTTAGTAAGTGCTAGATCACATAGTGCTATTATACAAAAGTCCCTTTCCAGGGACTACGAAAGTCCCTGGAAAGAGAAATAAAAACAAAAAAGTCAGTCATGGTTGCCATATTTGACGGTTTATCGTCATTTTGACGATTTAAGTTCTGTTTTTGACGATTTTTATGATTCACATATTTACTTTTTTATCTTTCAAACAACTTTGAGTTAACAACCATACACGAGGTTTGCTAAAAAATAACAGTTATTTGCAAATTTTGTGAGTATGTTCGATTTTCGTTTTTTTCCTGTTATTTTGGTACACATGTCTGTCAAAACAATACATAAATGTTGGCAATATCAGCCAGTTTGGATTGTCAGTTTGTTTTTAACAGATAAAAAGGTTAGTCGTATTTCAGTGTGCTCTTAGATTTTTTACTATTCGATAAAACGGTATTAAGTTTTGTGTAAAAAATGAAATCAAATTAATGTTTACAGAAAGTAATTTTTTGTCTAGCATTTATTGGACTTCAGTAAAAATTATTTGCAATATTATCGGGTAATAAAAAAGTGAACAATAACGATTTTGTGCTTCTTCATGCAAATCCTCTTGTACGAAACATATTTAATACCAATAAAAAATTATAAATAGCCTGTTTTTTATGTTTCCCGGCTATCTATATGTCGACATTTCATAGTAGCTACCCTAATCATCAGTAACAGTCTACTGATGATTAAGGCAGCTCCTATGAAATGTGGACACATAGATAGCTGGGAAACATAGAGAACAGGCTATTTATAATTTTTATTGGTATCAGTGTTAGAAGCTAAAATAGTGAATAAAAAACTCAATTGTTTGAAACATATTTAATTTTAGCGGTCTGAAAAATTAGACAACGCGTTAAAGTTATTCAGGCTTATCATGCAAATGGGCGTTCAAATCAAAATGCATATCGTGCACTTTGTGATTTTTTCGGTCAATTTAATTGTCCAAATATGCGTACAATCGGAAAAATTGTGCAAAGCTTTGAGCAGACTGCGTCTGTAGGAGATATGTAAACACCATTGCTTGCCTCATGACCATTTCAAGCAAGAAATTACAACGGTGGATGATAAATTTTCGAAAAAAAAAATCTTCTTCAGTGATGATGTTTTCAGTAGATTCGACAATAAGCAGAATTGCCTCATTTGGATGAATAATATACTAAGAGTGATTGTGGAAAAACCAATGCAACCACAAAGAGTGACTGTTTGGTGCGGTTTGTGGCCTGGCGTCATTTTCGGTCCGTATATTTTCCAGAATGAGGCCGGTCAGGTAGTTACTGTGAATGGTCTTCACTATCGTGAGATGATATGGAACTTTTTATGGCCCGAATTGGAAGATATGGATGTAGATGATATGTGGTTTCAACAGGACGGTACCACTTGTTGGCTAATGAAACTCTGAATAGCTCTTTTACGTGACAAATTCAATGGCCGTATTATCTCACGTGATGGGGATGTCAATTGGCCGCCAAGACCATTTGATTTCACACTATTGGATATCTTTCTTTGGGGTTATTTGAAGGAATATAAAAAGTGTACATCAATAAGTCAGCAACAATTTAAGAGCTAAAGGATAAGATAATTCCGCACATTAACGGCATAGAACTTCAACTATGCCTTAATGCATCGGATGGAGGTTTATGCCTGCAGCTAAAGTTAGGACTATCGGATGCAGGAGTGCCGCCGATGTCGCGGTGCCCATTTGCTCGACATTTTGTTTCATGTATAATTGAACCATCGTAATAAAAAAATACAGTAATTTTTAAATAATTTGTATTTCATTCAAAACCAACATCGGCGCTTAAAATTTAGCCAACCTTCCAATCCAGCGTTAACCACTACTTTTTTCCATCTATCTGGTATTTCCCCATCTATATGCTAGCATAGGGATTCCGATCAAAAAAGACTGCTCCAGTTTTGAGAAAGAACGAACAAAGCCAATCTCTGATACCCTGTGCTGAAGTGAGGCGTATTCCAGTAAGCAGCTCTGCATCTATCGCAACAAAGAAGGGACAAGGGCTGGGCCAAAAGGTGAGTGAGCCAAAACTTCCCATCCACTGTTTTCCGACTCGTGACCGAGCGTTATCATGATGAAAGGTTATGGCCTCGTGTCTGGTTGAGTGTCCTGGTCATTTTGCGATGAGCACTCTCTTCAGACGAATCAATTATCTTTGGCAAAGGTCTCCTGTCATAGACAGGCCAGATTTCACTTCATAATACAAACCACCCTTCTGATCCCGCTAAGTGCAGAGCATTACCTTGGCGCCATGTATATTCGGCTTCGGCGTGGATTTGACTGATGGCCGGGCTTTAGATATGGCTTTTTGCGCTAGGAGTTATCTAAAATTATCCATTTGTCATCATCAGTAAAAATACAATGTGAAAATGACTTTTTTGTAGCGTGCAAAATTGACTTTCAATGTCTTTCGACTGAAATTTATATAATTTTTTTTTTAATACAAAAATAGTTACGCAGAATAAATTCAATACTTCTTTCAGTTTCCTGTTATTCCAAACTACTGTGAAGTTAATGAAATTTGAACAGGCCTATAAATTAAAATTACAATATATTTAAACAATTTTGTTAAGATTTTTTTTTAGCATTTAATGCCTTTTGCAAAACGTTTTCCTGCAAATTCATGTAGAACATGATTTTTAACTGCATTGCTGTTAAAAAAGGCATTTAAATATTCAATATTAAATTAAAAATGAAATATAATAAAGAAGGAAAAAAAAAACAAAAGCCAGAATCCTGGCAACAAATCTACATACAAAACCAAGTTAACACGCACACAATAACACCGAAAAAAAATCCCACAAAAAAATTAATAACAACATCTCTACAAATATTGTTATTGTGGGAGTATTTTCACTTAAATAAATAGCCACTCTTGTGTGTTTATGCTATACAAATTTCAACACACACACACACACACACATGCATCCATATGCATATGTATGTGTGGCTGTGAGTATGTTTGTTAACACTAAACAACACCATACATACAAGCAACATATGCGGTCAATTTCACCAAATGTTTATTATTTATTATTATTTTTTTCGTTTTTGTTGTTTTTGCAACAAACAGTACAAAGAAAAAAAACTACATATTTTTTATATTTTTTATATTTATTTTCATTTGCAACAACAGCTGCAGTTTGCTCTTTTATTCTCTTTTGTTTTTCTTTTTTTTTTTTGGTTCTCTGTCCCTAAACTTAACCAGCCTTCCGCTTTAGTCCTGGTTTTATGATCATTTTATTAATGTTGATGTTTGTACAGTTATTTGTTTACAATTTTTGTTGCATGGTATAAATCTGCATGTTATTTTTCTCTGTATGTTTTTGTACAATATACGAGTATATAAAAGGTGTTTTCTTAAAGGTTTGTTTGTATGGAAAATATAACAATAATATATAGAAGGATTAATACAGTTCTCAAAAATTTCTTGAAAAATTTAATTTGCTACAGAAGGCGAACCAACCTACTGTACACTACCGCTACTGTGTCTGGCAGCTTGGCTGTAAAAACCAGTAGATTCCTTATACCCCGCTACTAGCGGGTCTGGGTCTAGCATGGTTGTGTGAGTACAGCTGCGACCGAAGCCATTGCGCACTTGCAGTAGCTCTCTACCCACTGCCAGACTGACTTGTTATTGGCCAGCAGGCTGTACTGTACTATAGATCGGACTAACAGTTGTGAAATCGATTTACATCAGCATCTGCCATGACGGCCTAATCTGATAATGGACCAACTCCACGGCGTGAATTATTCACGATTCCCCAGCGCCCCTGTGTGGAGCTCACATATCATGTTGACACATTAATATACTCAGGTGTTCTCAAGGTAATATTCTTCGTACTCAAATAGTCGCTGACGACAGTTATAATGACAGTGTTAACGAAATTGCCATCGACGACTAATTTAATGACAGTGTTACCAAGGTTATCGTTAAACACAACGCAAAGTTATCTGCACCAACAATCAACAACCAATTTTACATTAATAATATCAAAAATTGACACCGGTAACATAAAATTAACCGGGTCAAGCGTTTTTTAACAAAAGCAAACTAATTCAAACTTTTTTTTTTATTTTTGTTTATTAGAAAGTTGCCCGCGATTATAGATTTTTACTTTAATTTTGTTTAGCCACTATGTATTTGGCAATAATATGCAACAGAGTTGATTTTTTAATTCAGGAATTAAGAAAGAGTAAATAAAAAATATAAAAGTAAATAGGTTAGGTTTAACAGGCTGCCAGTCATTGAACAACCAGTCCACTTGGATCAAATTCGATCCCGCTGTATTGCCTGGGTGCGTTATGTATCGCCTGCGTCTCTATGTGGCAGTATCCCGGCAGGACATCCACTTCAAAGCTCAAACTTCGTCGGATCAGGCGTCTAATGATGATAGTCGTCCTCTTATCATATCTGGGACATGTCAGGCTTGATATTTGGCAAGTAACCGCACTAGTCCATCTGTCTTTAGCGGTCTCAAATAGTTGGTGCTGTACTTGTTGCTTACAGTTCCTAAGCGGGATTCCAATGATTTCATTATCATTTTCTTGTAACCGGACACCGGCTGTTGCGGTACATAATTTAATTTAATATAATTAGTTTAAATATGACCACAAACTGTATTGATAAAAGAACAAATGTAATGTATTTTACAGCTCTGGCTTTGAATGTAATTTTTTATCAACCGTAATTAATTTTATCATTATTTCCTTTCATTATTCTTTCAACAAGTCTTTTGAGATCGAACCACGTTTTGGTAAAGACCGAATTTCTTAAATATTGTTAAGATACTTGATTAAGATTTTTTAAGTTTAAGCACAAGTGTAAGTAGGCATTAATGTAAGTAGCTAGTGCATACAGCATAGTCTTCCTATTAGTACAAATTCCGATATCCTTCCCGTATATTCTGTAGTATCTTACGAGTAATCAGTTAGCTTTCCTCAGTATGGCCGCGATTTTCGCCTGTGCTACGCTACACTCATGTGGCATCCCTAAACTAGTCCTCCTCTCTTACAATGGGATAGAAATACCCCACCAGCTCCCGAGTCCAACTTTGATACATCTGTAAAGATTTGAATCACGACCACTTGTCGATCTATGTCGGTCTCCTCCGAAATGTGCCTGACATGAAGTACATCAAATCTTTTATCGGGCAGTAGACGCAGATGAGGGAAGTAAAAAAAAGAGGGAAGCTTATAAAAAATATAACAAATTAAGAGCGTTAATGGTATCTAAATAAGTAATAATGATTATAAAGTAAAAAGAACACAATGTATTATTTTAAGAGAGTAACAATTAACGATGAAACTAACGATTGAAAATGAACTTTATAGGCATATTGTTTACATATATAGCAGATTACTTCGTTATAAAATACACCCTGAATCTGTGCCAAATAGATAAAGGGCACTGGACTATAACAAAACTAGAATTGCTTTATATACACTTATGGATGAGAGGGCAAAATCATGAATGCTGTTACAATATGTTACACAATATCGCGTATATTCTCATTTTTTTTATCTTGGACTCAGAGGATGACCCCCACATATGCAGTGCATTGTACTGGAACTAGGAAAATAGGTTGTGATGAGGTAGGAAAGAGGGAGTAGTGTTCGTGGAGGTTTAACTTAAACAATAACAACACAAAAGACTAAAACAAACTCTATTGCAGCATTTAAAATGTTGGAATTAAATTAGTTAAAACTGATCACCCAGTGTATATACCTTCGAAACTGCTCAGATTAGCAAAATTTAGTCCAACACCTTCCACACTAGAAGCTAATGAAGTACATTCAGAAGAAATTTATACAGAACAAATATATAGAAAACACGGACAACGGTGAAAAAAGAAACAAACATTTATTTTTAATATACAAATAGTACGCACATATTTATTAATTTTACACTATATATTTTGAACAGGGGAAAAATCCGTTGATTCCACAGTAAACACGATTCGTGCTTTGGGATATGATGGCACTGGTGTTATCTATTTTAAAATCAAATATTAACGATTATTATGAACTACTTCCACAAGGAACTATAAAGTTATTTTTAGATCGTGAACCCAACCCATTGTATGCGTATATTCTCATAAATTTTGTTGGTGGCAAGACTACCAAATATGGCAACACCAGTACTTAACCCTTTGTCGACCATTGGTACTTATGAGATCGATAATAAAAATAGGCCTACAAATTAATAGAAAGTAATGGTTTACCATTTGTGCCAAAAGGTATCTTGAAATACAGTTTCGTCTTTGGAACTTACATGTGTTTCTGTTATACACGAGAGATTTTGTAACACCGTCTTCAATTGCCGAGAAGAAAAGCTATTATCACTCCTGTCTCTATAAAAATATATTTTTATTTAAAATTAATTACTTTTGTACATGGAAATGTATTTAGTTCAAATCCAAAGATGTTAGTTGTCTCTTATTTTAAATAAAATGAAAAAGGATACTAGTCCTTTGGGATGTGATTGTGTGATGCTTTACATGATAAGATAATTACCATATTTTTAAATGCCAATAATATCATTATGGCTGTTATTCGGTTTACGCGCTTCGGTACTGAGGAAATTCTGAGAATTCTGGAACTTATGTTAAAAGTGAAGATGAAAATTAGGTAGGCCGTGATACGAGTAAAGTAAAAGGTTACTAACAGGAATTGTAAGATGGAAATGATTCAGCATACAGTCATAGAAAATGTGAAATAGCACCATACTAAAAAAAACTTTGCTGATAACAAAAGTTATAATGAAAATGATAATATGATTCAAACAACGCTTATAGCCAAGGAAAAATGGAGTTTGTTCCAAAGGATTTTCGGCTGCGAAATCTGGGAACACATTGGCCAATTTTTTTTAAATTCAGCAAAGCAATATTTTACCATATAAGCTGACAGAACAGACCCACCGCAATGTTTATCGAGTTTTTCTTTTGTTTCTTTTGCCGTTTTCCATTTCAGATAATAGTGTTTGATCACTGCACGAAATTTACTGGTTTCCATTTTTCAAGAAACACAAAAAATGCTTACTTCAAATGACTACAACAAATAAACTATTTATTTATTTATAAAGCATTAGAATATAATTATAAAATTATATACTAATAATAATGATAAAGGGCCCTGGTTAGAAGACCTTAGGCTCAAAAATACTTATATAATCGGTTTATTTATTAAATAGAATTATATAGATTACATACTTTTAAAAAGGTTGTGATCATACTTATGGATTCAGGAGTTGGATTCGAAATTAGGTGTATCATGGTTGTTGGGTTTAAATGTTTCAATAATATTTGTTCACGTTGTTTTTGATATTTCGGACAGGAAGTGAGTATGTGTGTGATTCTAAGATGAGGAGCAATGTTGCACGTACATACTTGTGGTTCTGTTATGTTTATTAGTGCACCGTGGGAGAGTTTCGTGTGTCCTAGACGGAGTCTTATAAATTTTATTGTATCTTTTTTGCTTAATTTATCTTAATTTGCTTAATTTATCCTAAGGTATTCGTCGATGGTTACTCTTTCGAAATTAGTTGTCATATACCAATAAGACGGCAAGTTGAATAAATCCCTTTCATGGAAAAAAAAGGTTTTTGCATAGTTGTTGATGAATTTAGGTAAAATTTTAGCAGCTGACTTTTGACAGAGCGCATGTTAAAAAAAAATTGTGTTTGTGGTGCCATCTACCTCTAGGTAGCTTAAATATCAATCCACCTTCATATCCTGTGAACTAAAATGCTGATTTGTCTTCGATAGCGTCCCGGTCAAAAAGTTATTTCAAAATGTCACCGCAAAGCTAAAGTTGACTCACTGCTAACAAACCAACCATTGAGAGAGTTACCTTTTATTATAGTTCTTCATTTTTTCAAGCCATGAGTAGCACTATTCATACCCTTTTGAAAAGCAATTCAAAGGAATAAAATTAAAAAAATAAAGTAAACGCCAACAACCAAAAAACACAAATAAATATTTAAAACTGCAACCAATATTGTTTTATAAAATATTTATCAATAAATATTTTGTGAGTTTTTTCATACATGTATGTATGTGGAATATTTTCTCAGCGAAAGTAAAAAAGAAGCAACATTTTATAAACAAATTGCTCGTTTGTTGTTGCGAAACAAAAACTGGATTTGAAAGTATAAAAGTAAAAACAAAATAAGTATTCTTTTTAAATTCAATGAATAATATTGGCCGGTTGGTTGAATGTTTGGTTGGCTGGTTGATTTAACGAAAATCGAAAAAAAAAATATTGTAAATAATTGTGTGGCAAGAGTATTTTTGTGTAAAAAAAAAATTATATATAATTTGTAATTTTTCGATATGCGGGCGAAGTGAATTTTGCAAGTTGTTATTTAAAAAACACCCGACCAAAAATAATTATTTGGTGTTCTTTTTATGGAGCGACGCTTTAAGCCGTTCAAATGGCATACCAAAATTTTAAAGGCAATGAGATAGATAGCGCTAGTCTCAGTAGGATTTTTTCCATATACGAGGATTTTTTCCATATACGAGGGCGGTTCGGAAACTTCTTAGCCTAGCACAAAAAGAGCGGTATAAACAGAAAAGTTAAGTTTTTTGGAAACTTACATCTCTGTTATGATGACCTGTTAAATTTTGTTTCGACCTGGTAACTTTCGAGAAAAACGTCACATAAAAAAATAATTTTTCATCAAGACAACGCACCAGCACACAAGAGTGTTTAAACAATGGCTAAAATCAAGGAATTAAAGCACGAGTTGCTTGACCACCTACCTTATTCTCCTGATTTAGCTCCCAGTGACTTTTAACTGTTCCCAAATCTAAAAAAATTCCTTGCTGGCAAGCATTTTACTTAAAATGAAGATGCAATTACAGTTGTAATCCACTATTTTGAAGACCTTGAGGAAAACTATTTTAATCAAGGCATAGAATTGCTAGAAAAGCGTTGGACTAAGTGTATTGAAGAAACTTCAAGGAGATTATATTATATATCAAGGAGATTATATTGAAAAATAAAAATATTTTCGAAATATAAGTTTCGAATAATAAGTTTCCGAACCGCCCTCGTATTAGTTTTTTAGAGATACTATTACATTTCACATGTATTTAACTTTTCATAATTATGAGGTTTCAAGGAATATAAAATAAGACACTTAAATTTGAAAGTGATTTTAACCCTTATCCTGTATTGTATATGGATCCAAATTCTCCAAACAATTTTCATTTCTCATTTATTTTAAAAATATTGAGTGGAAACCTTGATGCAATTATTTTTTAGCGAAAATTTTTATTTAAATATATAAAATTATTCTTGAAGATCATTTTACAAAGCGTCTGTAAAAAAATAACACATTTGGTACTCTTGGTCAAAATTGCCAATGTCATAAAATCCCTGTGCGCCTGCGATACAGGTTTATTAATAGAGTGTGTTTCTCTTTACGTTATCATAAGTAGAAACAAAACCAAAAACTAAAACACAGTGTTGCTATTTTCGGCTGAAATAAAAAAAGCAAAATTGGTGGTAAAGCTGTTAAACATTGTATACTTCACTTGCTTCAACAGTAGAAAAAAAAGTGAACAAATGTTGTGAATGTCAAAACATTATTTGCCAAACTCATTCTGAAATCCTTATTTTGTGTATCAAGAGTGTAAAACAATATAATCAGAATGAATAAATATTTAAAATCCTGCATAGGGCAAAACTTATTCAGTAACGTCATATGCGTTTTATATGTCAAGTATAAGATAAGGGTTAAAATCTTTTTATCGGGCAAAAGAATAATTTATGGCATTTAATACACAATCCTAAATCATCTGCTCTCGTACATTTCCAGTTATGATAGTTAGGCCCTTTCTACATGACACCAACGATATGCACTTAACCAGCTTAATGAAAGGAACTATATATTTATACAATTTTATATATCAGCAACTTAGCTTTCCTTTGCATTTGCATAACAAGCAAATCAAGTTAAACATAAAATGTTTTTTTTTTGTATTTATTTAAATCAACACACATGTCGCCGCTCCCTTTTGAGAAACCAGCATAATCAAGTCAACCCTTTCGTTGACACATTTCTTGAAATTTTTTAACATTTCGCTTCATGTTTCATAACAATTGCCAACATTGTTATATTGTATTCACCGCTACTAATTAACACTATTAAATTTTGAATTCCCCTATCAAAATAAACAACATGTGTACTCCTCGTATATGGAGCAGAAGTGCATACATAGTTGCTTATGACTGTGCAACATGCTTGTGCGTTTTAAAAGTATTTGCAACAAAGTTGCTGCTGATTACGTGTGATTTTAATTGATAATATATTTGAGCGGTGAATTTAAGCAACGACAGCAGCAAAATAATCTCAAAGTAAAACAAAAGGCAATCTGTAGGGGTGAATTGTTTGAAAATCAGTGAAGCAAATAATTTTTAGCGAAAAAAAAAAAAACAAAATTTAGATAAATAAAAAGGAAGTTTTCATGTTAGATGCGAAATGTATAAAATATCAAGAAAACTTCTATAAAATAAAAAATTTAAAAGCTGACACATAAAAACTAAAATGACTGCAAATTGAATTTTAATTCAAAAATTAAATGCAAAATTTTAAACAGCTTGTTTTCTATGTTTCCCAGTTGTCTATATGTGGACATTTCATAAGAGCTACTCTAAACATAAGTAGACTTCGGAAATTTTTGAAAGATATTCTCAAACATTTAACTTTATATACCAACAATCCAAATAAATTATTAAGAATTTAAGATTAAAAATGCATTAATAATACCTGTCGACGCACAAAAAACAAGCTATTTCATTTGTACACGTCTCTAACATTTGTTTACAGCAATGTCCAAAAGTTCTATATGGAAGAGCAAACACCAATACATATACGAAAAAACTACTTTTATTTAATATTTTTTGTTGCATAAAGCAAAACAATTTACAAAAACAAAATTAGCGCTAATAATCGCTGTCGTCAATGTTCACCAGCAAAGCATGCGAAAGTGTTGTTGCTTTGCTCTTTTGTGTGTGCAGTGAAGAGCAGAAAAAAATTATGTAAGACAAAGTTGTTTATGTATTTCATTGCTAGCGCTGAGTGCAGTATGTGTGTAGTAAAGAGCACAGCCCTTTAGCTGAGCGCTTTTACAAAAACAATTGAGCATCAAGGGCATAGGCCTGGGCACATCTGCTTTACACCTTACAAACAAATGAACGTCCGTTGGTTGCTACGATTTGTTTTTTAAAAGTATCGAAAAGGAGAGAATAAAAATTCAAACAATTGAGTTTTATTCATTATATTAGCTTCTAACATTGACACCAATCAAAATCTTTCAAAAATTTCCAAAGTCTACTGATGATTAGTGTAGCTCCTATGAAATATCGACACTGCTGGGTAACATAGAAAACAAGCTCTTTATAATTTTTTGATTATCATGATGATTTGGGCATCCGAAATGTTGCCAGTCAGGCAGTTACTGCGAATGGTGTTTGCTTTTTATGACCCGAATTTTAAGATGTGAGTGTGGACGATATGTAGTTTCAACAGGGCGGTGCCACTTGCCACACAGCCAACGGAAGAGGGACTCTTTTGCGCAACAAACTCAATAGCCATATTATCTCTCGTGGTGGCTATGTCAAGTGGCCACCAAGATCATTTAATTTAACACCGTTGAATTTCTTTCTTTAGGGTTATTGGATAACCCACCAACAATTCAAGAGCTAAAGGAACGGCATAGAATCTCAATTTTGCCTCAGCTTCATCGAAAATTTTGGCCATCGGATAGAGGTGTGCCGCAGGAACGCTGATATTTTGTTCCATACAAAATATATTCGCACTAATATTACCATGAATCAAAGAAATGATAATAACTCGTAAATAATTTGTGCTTTATACAAAATCAACTTCGGCCCCTAAAATTTAACCACCCCTTTACTTTGCAACTTATCAACAATTCAGTTAGAACCTGCGCAAAGGAAAAAGCGATCATATTACAAAAAAATTTGGTTCTCCAAAAAAGCGATAAGCTAAAGATCTTTTCTGTATAAAATCATATCTAATTTCAAGAATGAATCTAATATTTTTTAAAAGAAGTGATTTCATTCCGAATAATTTTTTAGTTTTTAAATTTTTGAGAAATTAAACACGGATTCAATTTTGTTTCTGCAATTCCGGATTTAACTCCGTTTCCGCACGGAATTGAATTCTGTGACATGGTATATTTAGATCCTGTTGGGAAGTTCTGGCTGGGAGCATCAATAAAAGCGATATATGTTGTCGTAGAAAATATTTTTTAGCTCTCCCCTATTACTAATGTGTTTTGTAAATCAAATGGGCAACAGTTTAGTTTTATTTAAACATCTGTTTAAACGTCTGTTTAAACGTCTCTATATACAAACACATTAGTTAAAGAATTCCTTCCATGGAGCTTAACACTGGCTTGAGACTAAAATCAGAAGCTGCAACCTGTTATATGGTTTCAAAAATTGCTGTTTGTTAAGACTAAAATTTTTTTTATTAAATTTATGTTTTTTGCACAAATTTTTAAAACTTCTTTCGTTTTGCACTCTTAATTTTACCTACAATATCATTATCGAAATCCCTAGCAAGCATGTAACTTAATTTTTTTACTTACTTTAACTTATTTAAAACTATTCACTTATATTAAAAGGTAAGTGTCATTTTTACTTAATTTTTCAAAAATCAAATTAAATTATAAAATTTTTAAGTGTTCAAACAAAAATTATATTGTCACTTTCCATAAATAAGTATCAAACTTTAAATCGATGTCTTTATTGTTGTATTTATGAAAATCAAAAACTTGTATCATTTTAATCTATTAAATGTTTCTAAGCATTTGACTAGCAACATGTTGCTGAAGCGTTCAAATCACAGTGTGAGATGTTCAAAGAGAAAAAAAAAATGGATATTTGTTATAAAAGAATTCAAATAAAAACTATATTGATGTTGTTTTATATTGATGTTGTTATTTTGTTGTTGTGTGTGTATTTTTTCTCTATATATGTATGTATATTAAATAACTCTTAAATACTCTATGATATACTTTATAAAAAAAATAAGGCAAAACTAAATGAAATTTTCAACAAACTACTACAGACAAGTAAATAATTTAAAAACATTTATTTTTGTTTTAATTTCTGGTGTTTTTAGATTATTTTGTCTATTTTACAAAAAAAAAAAAAAAGAAAGCAATGAATTGTATGTATGTGTGTGTTTTATATTTTAATATAAATCTATGTATTTGTTTTTAATTATGAAAAAAATATTTCTCCTAAATGTTGTAATTTTAATAATGAATGTTGTAAATTGTTTTATTTCGGAAAAAAGTAAAACTTTTAAATAAAAAACAAATTTATTTATAAAAACCTGTAATTATTTTGTTTTATTTTTTGCAAATTGATTAAACAAGAAAACAAAAGGCTGTTTATTCAGGGTACCATTTCCATTTCTTTTCTTTTACACATCTCTTTACAGATATTATATAAAGCCAACAGAAAGCGGCCTTATATTAGTGATATACCGATGGATTCTATACAATTCTGGTTTCATAGAACTAAGAGAAGTACGCCAAATGGCAATGATCAACAAAGTTTTGGCGTAACGCAACCAAATCGTAACGCGACAAGTGAACGAGATTTAAGTTTAAATAAAACAACAATTAATACAACAACTAATAATAAAAAACAACATCAATGTAGTAGTGATAGTAAAGATAACAACACCAGTGTTTTTAAATTATAGCAATCGCAAGATTTTTGTACAAAACGGAATATTATTTTATGCCATAGTGCAGCACCTGCTGACAAGGATATACAACAGATGGTAGGTATTATAGTGAGTAAGATTTGTGAAGGCTCAATTTTCTTAAGATTTATTTAATAACGTAATGGGATATCTCACGACAAGTTGGATTTAATGCCAACAAACCAACGAATTGACTTGGAGAGTAGTGGAACCTAAAAATTACTTTCGCTTAATTATTGTTTGTTACTTGAGCTGAGATCCCTTATGAAAGTTATTGTTGTCTATATTTATACACTCCTCTGTGTATCTGCCTTAGAAAACCACCTCCAAACTTAAGACTTTGCAAGTATACTTTTCATGTGTGGAAGCGATTTTCTATACAAAACTTCAACATGCGTAAAAATAAACCTTTTTCAATCTTTCTAACGAGTGATTTTTTTGCTATTATCTTTTTGGCAACACTAGTTTTGACAGCTCACGCACGTTTTGTATCTTGTGTCACTGTCAAACATCTTCAGTTTGGTCTATAATTTAATCATGAATCGTCTTACAAACGAACAACGCTTGAAAATTATTGAATTTTATTACCAAAATGCGTACTCTGCTAAGAAAGTTCATCGCGCGCTTCTTCCATTTTATGGTCAGTTTAATCGACCTACTGAGGCTTCTATTCGGGCTATTGTAAAAAAATTTCGCACCAAATTTACATTGTTGGACATTAAACCACCAACACGCTTACGTAGAGTGCGAACTGAAGAAAATATCGCAGCCGTATCGGCCAGTGTTGGTGTTGACCGTGAATTATCGATTCGGCGCCGTTCGCAGCAATTGGGCCTCTGTTACTCCACTACGTGGAAAATTTTGCGGAAGGATTTGGGTGTGAAGCCTTATAAGATACAGCTGGTGCAAGAATTGAAGCCAAACGACCTACCACAACGCCAAATTTTTGGTGAATGGGCTCTTGAAAAGTTAGAAGAAGATCCACTTTTTTATCGAAGAATTGTGTTCAGCGACGAGGCTCATTTCTGGTTGAATGGATACGTGAACAAGCAAAACTGCCGTATTTGGAGTGAAGAGCAGCCAGAAGCATTGCAAGAGCTACCAATGCATCCACAAAAAACAACCGTTTGGTGCGGATTATGGGCTGGCGGCATCATTGGGCCGTATTTCTTCAAAGATGATGCGAAACACAACGTTACTGTGAATGGTGAGCGCTACCGTGCGATGATAACAAACTTTTTTTGCCCAAAATGGAAGAGCTTGACTTGCATGACATGTGGTTTCAACAAGACGGTGCCACATGCCACACAGCACGCGAAACAATGGACCAATTGAGAGGCGAGTTCGGTGAACAGTTTATTTCACGCTTGGGACCAGTCAATTGGCCGCCCAGATCGGCTAATGTTAAGGCTAATGTCTATAGCGACAAGCCCGCTTCGATTGACGCACTGAAAGCCAACATTGCCAACATTATTCATGAGATACCGGCCGAAATGTTGGAAAGAGTATGCCAAAAGTGGACTAAGCGGATGGACCATTTGAGGCGCAGCCGCGGCCAACATTTGCATGAAATAATCTTCAAACATTAAATTATATCGACCCAACTATCGATCCAAATCAATATTTCATGCATTTTTCTGAATTTTATGTGTTTTTTTTTTAATTTCCGATAGTTCTTATAAAATCACCCATTATGTTGGGTTATAACCAGAGATCTGCAACGGGTGCCTTTTGTTAATGATCTAAGTATACTCATCTTAAATATAGTTACGGTGTGATTGGCTACCGTATGTTTTTTACATAGGTATGTAGTTAACGCACAAAGAATACGGCAACTTAAATTTGTGCACTACATCAAATGAGCATTAATAGTTCAGATATACGTTCCACGGGCAAAACGTGCACCGAAAATGAAAACCGGTTCCGATTTGGTTAGCAAAGAGGTTCAGAGTTTTTTTAGAATTCCCAAAGTGGGCTTCAGGAAATGACAAAATTCCCCCACGTAATACGGCAACTTAAAGTTTCGCACTAAAGCTAATGACCGTTAATAAATAAGATGCATTTTCTAAGGCAAAAACAAGCACCGAATATAAAAAACAATTCCAAAGCAAAGTGGCTCCGAATTTTTTTGGGAATTCCGAAAATCAGTATCATGAATCCCCAAAAGCCCCCACTTGTCCGGCAGCAGTACAGTAGCGAAGTGGTTCCGAATTTTTTTGGGAGTTCCCAAAATCAGCATCATGAATTCCCAAAATCTCCCACTTGTCCGGCAGCAATAAAGTAACTCCAACTTTTGCACTAAAGCGGCAACACTGTACAGTTTTATATCACTACATATGTAATAATCACTTATACGGCATAGGTTTCGAGTGTTGCAAACAAGCATACAGGTGAAACTTATATAAGTATGTTAAAAAAAGTAAACCGATATGAAAATAGATATAAAACACAGTTCCACGGCTAGAAATTTCCATGGTGGTGAAAAACTTTTAATATAGAAATACAGAATAGAAAATGTTATGATCGGACTAAAAGCGCCGACTCAATTAACAAAATACTAAAATGGCGGTATTTGTACGCGTGGCAAAAAATTAATAAATTACTTTAGGATTTTTTTTTTTTAATTTTCTTTATCCCCAACTTAATTTTAAGAACTCTAGTGTACATTCATTGGCTTGCAGCCGCTGCTGAAACCTTAAATTTTGCCATTTAAGTATTCTTCAAATCTAAAGTAAATACGCTTTTAATAAATATTTGCTCACGTTTTTATCATTTCACACTAATTAAGCTCATTAACGCGGAAGCTGAAATATCTCCGAAAAATAAATGCTATAAAAACGAAACATTGAAAGAAAACAATAAAATAAAATGTCTGTTTGCAGCTGCAACAATTGCTTACATTTTGTCTTCAATACTTAGTCTTCTCCGCTCATTATCTTCAGCCATTGAAACATATAAATAGCTGCAGAAAGTTACTCTGAAAAAGAAATAGCAAAAACAAAGTAAATTTACACTTTTTACTACCGAAAACCCAACTAAATGTTGCCAAGAAATGTTAAAAGTTTTCTCATGGTGGCCTCAGCTTAACTAGTTCTTGATACTAATGAAAATTTTTTAACCTGAGCCAATTTACAAAATGAAAAAAAAAAAATTCAACATATTTAGCACATCCCTTGAAGACTGAGTAGTTTCCACAGTTGTAGCTGTTGCCATGTGGCAACGCGTTTAGAATACTCAATTAATTTTAATTTCAAAGTCAACACCTTTTGGTAATAATTGTTGCTGGCGCTGAGCAGAATAAAATAAAATCTATAATTATAACAAAAGCCAAAAATGAGTTACTTAAAAAACTACCAGCATGTTCGATGTGTTTTTCTTTTTTTTGCTCTATTTGACCACAATTAAAAGTTAATAGCCACTGAAAGTTTGGTTAAACGCTCTTGTGAACATTCACCAACACACATACATTTATACAAAAGCAATTCCTGACACGTACTACAAATGTTAAAACGTGACATTATGGCGAGAAATTAAGACAAATTTCATTTTACGGTTTGTAGCAACAAGAGGATTTTAAATAAAAACTATTTCATATCAGTGGAAAAGGGGTGTGAATGAGGAGAACATTTATAAAATAGGAGGAGATCAAATAGTAGAACAAAAAAATTAAACTTAATGCATTAAACACACTCAAGACAGCAAACTACCGGCTACTACTAGCTACTTATTTATTATTACTTCAGAAGCTGCAGCAGCAGAACGAACAGCTGCTCTATAATTTTGACCTTTTGATATTTCAATGTCCATATTACATATTTTTTCTGAAGTGAAGAGTGGTTAAATTTCAAGGGCCCCGATGCTAAATATGCACCCCACCTAAACGTCAAGCTCTTTTCTGCATTTCGTTTGATATTTCTCAATTTCAGTCTATATCAATTTGAAACATGAAAGATACTCTGTAAAGCAACGCGTTAAAATTATTCAGGCTTATTATGGAAATCACTTCGTGATTATTTCTTGCGTACAATGGGAAAAATCGTGCAAAAATTTGAGCAAACCGGGTTTGTGGGAGATGTGAAAACACCAGTGCATGCTCGTACAGCTTGTTCTGCAGCAGGTATTGCTGCTGCCCACGATAGTAGGATTGTAGATCCGTCCACCTCAACTCGTCGCCGTGCCCAACAATTGCACCACTCCAGCTCGTCGTTGGCGCGCATTATGCATAAAGACTTGCATTTACATGCTTAAGGTACAACATACTCAAGAACTCTTGACAATTTCAAGCGTCGTCAATGATCAGAATCGTGGCAAGAAATAGCAACAGTGGCTGACCAATTTTCGAAGAAAATCATCTCCAGTTATGAGGCACATTTTCACCTCAGTGGATTCTTCAATAAACAGAATGTGCACATTTAGGCAAATTATAATCCAAGAGTGGTTGTGGAAAAACCAATGCACCCACAAAGAAAGACTGTTTGGTGCAGTTTGTAGGCTGGTGGCATTATCGGGCCGTATTTTTTTCCAAAATTAGGCCGGTCAGGCAGTTACTGTGAATGGTGTTCGCTATCATGAGATGATAATGAACTTTTTTTAGCCCGAACTGGAAGATATGGATATGGACGATGTGTGGTTTCAACAGCACGGGGCCAATTGTGACACAGCTAACGTTTTTTGAGCAAAACCGTACCGTACCGTACATAAAGTATTAACTGAACTGTTCTTAATGCACTATTAAAACAAGAAACTAAGTATTTTAAAAATTTTGTAAAATTACCGTTCAGAATATATTAATTACTCCGCTCTTAATATCCGCATTACTATTAAAACAAAAAAGTGAGTATTTTGAAAATTTGGTAGAAGAACTAAGTGACAGTTCACGGTTAACGAAGCTGTTCGTTCGTTTGCATAATTATATTTCAAACAAAAACAACATTCAAAATATGTTTAATGTAATTGTTTAATCTAAGCCAATGGTGCCCACAAGTTCTATATGGGAGAGTAAACACCAATACATTTAAGGAAAAACTATTTTTATTTCATATTTTTTGTTGTAAAAAGCAAAATATTTACAAAAGCAAAATTCACACTGATAATCGCTGTCGTCAATGTTTACCAGCAAAACATGCGAAACTGTTGTTGCTTTGCTTTTGTGTGTGTGTGCAGTAAACAACGACAAAAAAATAAACATATAAGACGAAGTGGTTTGTGTATTTTTCATTGCTAGTCCTGAGCGCAGTACTTGTGTATTAAAGAGCACAGCCCTATAAATTTGAATCGGCATTTTGGGGCTTGGGTTCCTGGTTAAAATTTTCGTCGGATTTAACCACATTAGCATATGAAAATTGTTTGGAATTATCTGGGAAAAATTGTTTTTACCAATGACATTTGGGTGCTGGGCTGCTGGAGAAACCGATGACTTATTTGTCATTGACCGCTTAAAATGAGTATAGACAGGGCAACCTCTATAATTTGCAGTGTGGTTACCTCCACAGTTACAGCATTTTTTAACACTTGCGTCGGCCTTTGGCTTATTGCACTGAGTTGTGCCGTGAACTTCACCACATACAACACAAACAGCGGGCAAGTTACAGTAAGTCTTAGTGTGGCCAAATTCTTGGCAGTTTAGGCACTGAACGGGTCCTGAACGTTTATGTGGCTCCTTAACGGTAACCTTACGATGCAAAAGAAATTTGAGGTTATAAATTGGATGAATTTCACATCTTTTCAAGACAACATCCCTGGGTTCTAGTTCAACCCTAAACATGGGTTGAGGGATCTTTTCACGGTTCCTGATGTTTACTACTGTTTTTATTTTCAAACCCTTATCTTCCAATCCGGTTTTGACATCATCAATATCTACGCATGGGTCAATCCCTTTAATAACGACCTGAAGACCTTTAGCACTTTTGAGCTGGTAAGTGTAAAATGATCTTTTCTGTTTTTCTAAAACATCAGACAATTTTCGGTGGTCTTTTTCATGGTTTACCTGAATTTTAGTTTCACTGATGCTGCCGAGCTTCACTGATGTGACGTTGAAATTAAATTTGCCGATTGCCGTAATAAGTTGTTTCACCAGTTCACTAGAAGTCGGCTCTCTCAAATAAATTGGTGGGGGTTTATATGTTTTTTTGGATGTTGTTGGTTCATCTGTCTGAAGGATAGCAAACCTATTACTATCCGTTGTCGCAGAGGTAATATCGTCCTTAGACATTTTGGTTGCGATGATATTTGCGCGGATTTAGGGCTTCGCTGACGTTTAACCACGGTTATATACCTATCCATACCCACTTGCGTTTTCGGTTTATCAACAATAGCTAGACTGAAAGAAGGTTTGTCGTCTGTTGTAACAACAATGTTTGGCGAGCACGAACGCGTGCGTTTTTTGTGGAGATTGTCCAATGATTTTTTCAATGATTCCTCTTCAGAAATCCAGAGGTTTTTTCCAGTGGAGCTAAGCTCTCTCTCAGAATTGCACCTACTGGGTACACTCATGCAATTTTTTTATTATTTATATTTCTGTTGCTTTAAAAGTATATAAAAATAATTGTCACAAAGTTTTTATTTTGTATAAATTCACTCTTCACTTATTGCGGTTGTCTACTTATACCGTTATTATTACTATTATTTTATTTTTTATTTTTTGTAACACTCCGATCAAAAACAAATACGTCCGTTCACTATCAAAGCTACACTCTGACTCCCATTATTATATATGTATATAATTAATTAATTATAATTATACGAAACCTAATCTGCAATAATTTATTAAATAATTCATAGTAATATTTTATCCTTCCTTAAAATACGTTCACGTGGCCAGTGTTTGAAAAACTGAAGTCAAAGTAGCAAAAGTCGTAAGATTTCGCTTTTTATTTGACTTCTCAATTTTTTGCTATTCAAACATAAACTGTTCCTTCGACTTCTGAATTCAAACATGAAGATTTAAATAGTGGAGGCTCCTGGATGTGTCGCATCAACAAGTCTTTTCCTCCTCCTGGTGACCACTTTCTGCAAAGAACCGCAGGCAGCCACACAATGTTATTTTATTATTGGTGTTATTCCAAATTATGTGTTATGTGTTTGTTATAATGTATTATTATACAGCCCTTCTAAAATATATGTATATAAATGCGAGTTTATTTCCCCTACATTGTTGAATAATTCTAAAACAAATAAGTTAAGTACAAATACAATTTGTTTATAGAATAAGTAACTAACTCTAACGGATTAGATTCATCTCGCAAATATCTACAAGCAATTCGGTGTTATCGAGATTCTTCCTCCCGTAGTGCAAATAATGCTTCGATTCCAAATATTTTGATTTTAAGTAACCCTCTCAGAGGCAAAAATAATTTAAGTTGCACTAAAAATCTGATAATTTGTACTTAAGGTAAAATGTGTGTGCTAAAACAGGAAAAAACCCGGAATGGATTTTTGACAATGTCGAATATATTCCACATAGACCTTCAATGACACCTAATGTTATTATGTAAATTCTGTTTTTTGTGTAAAAAATTAATAGCAAAGAAAAGGTTTTTAACTTTTATTTACATATATTGGTAAAAAAACGAATTAAAACATAATTATTTCTAAAAATTAAATTAAAAAACCGAATAACATATTTTTTTAGTTAAATTTTTTAACCCAATTAAAGCTTCTCTTCACACAAAGAAAACTTTCGCATTTTTTGCATACAATAAGGGAGCTTTTAACACAACCTGGCGCCTTGCATCGACCAGCACTTTTAGGTTGTAAAAAAAATTGGTCGTAGCCCACTTCTACCGGTGGAACTTTTTGAAATATTTGTTTCTCTAACGAGGTGACATTGCATCGACACTCTGTGTGTTTTCACTCTTTTCCAAGTTCTCTGCTCACACCTTGAACTTGCTTTGGATGGCCTTTATCGTTGATGTAGCTGCTGCAAATCCTTTTGTTGAGCAGCAAGAACGTTCTGGCAAGCTGAATCTTAAAAGTCATAGAATCTAAAATTGTATTTTTAAGGAGTTTGTTTGACAGTTTTGACGGTATTCCATTCGTGAAGATGTTAACGCCAAATCCATGAAGTGCATTATGAATCGTAGTGTCTTGTTGACGATGCGAATATTTATTCGATAATATTATATGATTTGATCTAGTCCCCTCATGCTTTCGTTGTACTTACGAACAATTTTCAGTAAAGCCTTTGACAGTGTTGACCACGTTCTTTTACTTAAAAAACTTGATGGTTTGGGGTTCTCTAAAACTACTGTAAATTGGTTCAAGTCATATCTTGTTGGTCGTCAACAACGTGCACGTTTCAATAATTATGTATCTAAATCTATACCTGTAAGCTCTGGAGTACCGTAGCAAAGCCATCTAGGACCAATTCTTTTTATATTGTTCATCAATGATCTACCATCTGTCATAAAATTTTCCAATATTTTAAGCTATGCAGACGATGTAAAAATTTTTTCAACATGTGGGCTCTGGAATCAAAACTGCCTCCAACTAGATTTGGACAATTTCTTTAATTGCTCTAAGCAAAGCCTTTTAAAGTTAAATTTCAGCAAGTCCAAGCATATGCACTTCTCAAGAAAATCTAACCCTCCTGGGCATTTTAGGCTTGGTGGCCATGTATTAGACACAGTTGAAGAATTTCTGGATCTGGGTGTTTTATTTGATACAAAACTTATATTCAACCAACACATTAGCTTTTGCTCAAGTAAAGCAAGGGGGGGGGGGGGGGGGGGGGTGCTTGGCTTTGTAAAGCGCTGGTCTAAAGAATTTGCTGACTCCACTGTTGTAAAGCAATTGTATACATCTTTAGTCAGGCCAATACTGGAATATGGCTCTATTATATGGGACCATTTTTATAATGTTCATAGAGATCGAATTGAGTCTATCTAAAAACTATTCCTTCTTTTCATCCTGCGCAATATCTACCCAAACACTGTAGCCAACTTACCGCCCTATGAGTTCTGACTGCAACAAATAAAGCTGCCTTCTTTGACAAGTCGCAGAAAAATGTTAAATGCCATTTTTGTCTTCAAATTGATTAACGGCAATATCTGCTCGGTGTATCTGGTGTCCAAACTAAATTTTCATGTTCCCCAGCGTAGTCTTCGTCAATATCAACCTTGTCAGTGCTTTATTACCGTCAGAATTATGTGAATGCAGATCCCTTCCGTAGATTATGTTGTTGTTTTAATGAACTGTACCACGTTATTGACTTTTCGATGAACTTAAATTTTGTTAAGCGTAGTATAATTTTAGTATTAAATTCCAGTAATTATAAATTTTTTTCCAGTTATTAGCTATTTTTTCTACTTTTTTTTATTAATTTTTGTAATTATTTTTTAACTCATATGCATGTACATATATAGTATCTGCCTGTAAGGAGCTATTCTCCATAGGCATAAATTAATAAATAAATAAATAAATAAATAAAAAACTTCAGGCCTATTGATGACAACATATTCATTGGTTTTCTTATTCTATCCCTTGACTTTGTCCCTTTTGACAATTCCAATGAATTTGGATCGCAGATTTACGGGCTTGTTGTCGTACCAGCGGGTGACAATAACTTTGTTTTTTGAGCAGGACCCTCGTTTTTTCTACTTCATTTCATTTTCACTGGGTAAACGAGGGTTGGAACATCTGTTTACTCTTATAATTCCTATTTCAAACAATTGGAAAGAAGACAAATAATTATCAAAAAGACATTATGACCAATTTCATTTATTGGAATCCGTTCTGTTAAGTGAAGTACAATGGCTGAGCCGAATCCAACGGTTTTTATCAACTATTGGTTTATTGGTGTTGTCTAGCCTTGGTATACAATAAACTCATATAGCACCCAACTTTTGCCGAACTTTATTCCCCTTGGACACGGGTTTCCTTTTATATGCTGTCGGATATATTCGACAAAAACAGTGAAAGAGTTAAAAAAATTTTCACACTCTTTCTTAACTGCACTGAGAGTTTGACATTTTTATTAATTACTCTTCTTAGATATTTTACATTCACTACGTACTGATAGCGCGTACAACAGTTCCCATGAATTTCACCATTTCAATGTCCCCTTCCTGGGAATTGAAAATTCTATGGGAACAAATATTTCCCATCTTAATCACGATAGGGGTGATTCTATGCCGATGAGTTATTCTCTATGGTTTTCCACAATTTTCTCTGCTTTTAATGAATAATATAAACTTGTTTGTTTTCTTCTTCTTTCCAATGACATTTAAGTGCCACGTTTAAATTAATATTACATTATATTGCCAATTATTTACATAATCTATAATTAATTTAAAAATATCAATGTAAAAAGCTTATACACTTTAAATAGGTTTTCTTTCTCTACCTCAACTCTTCACTTAATTGGACAATTTTCATTAAAAATTAAAAATGAAAAAATAACAATTAAAAAGAGTATATAAATATACATACGAGAACACACGTACATACATACAGATAAAAAATCAACAAATTTACAAACAGACAATTGCATATTAATTGATAATTATTGATATACCGCTGAGTTGCATTAATTTAATGGTATGATATCAAACCAATATTTATCATATTGCGTTTAATTTTTGTTGTCGCTTGTGATGTTGCTGATTGTTGTTAGCGATGCTGCTGCTGTTAATTTTTACTACCTTTTAATGGCAAAGTGTTGCCAATGGCAATGAAAATGCACACAAAGAACGAGAAATATTTACAAAAATGCACTTTGTTTCCACATAGACATTTCAACACTTGTATTAATATATTGTAATACAGTGAATGATGATAATTGGCGAGATACCTCTGCCCTACTCCACCCCTCTTATTTTCTTTGCCTTTAATATGAACATTTAACTTTAATTGTTGTTATAATATTGTTTTTCTCATACTTTTTAAGTACTTGCAGCACATTTTGTTTGCTTTTTTGCACAAAATAATAATTTACAATTAAACAAAGTTTAAGGTTTCCATCTGCAACAATAATGTGTTATAACGATAATGAATTATAATAATAAAAATAAAAAATAGCTTCAATGAGTTCTTTTTAGCTTTGAATATTTAATTATAAATTGGGGCAATTAAAATGTAACTTCATATAATTATATATACAGTTCGATGCCGTTCGAAAATGAAATAAATTTTTTTTTATTTATTTAATTTTTCGGAGAAAGAAAAACAGAAAAATTATACGGAATAAAATAATTTCTAATATAAAGAATTAAATTAACTCTCTGCTAAAAATTAGTTCCCTCTGCCGAACACCTGCTATTTATACTTCTTTATTAATTCTGGACTCAAATGTCTAAATATAATTACTACAGTGCACATACATACTCACAAACATGCTTGCGAGCAATAAAAAACACAATAACAACAAAAAATAGGAACGCAATAATAAGAATGCAACAACAACAATTAAACCATTGTGGCTGATTTGCTTTGAATTTTGTGTTGTTTAAATACTGTATTAAATTGTTTATTTGTGTTTTATATTTTTAATTTATGTCATTTGTATGGATTGCGCGTAAATTTATAACAAACAGATCAACGGCTGCACAGTAGGGTAGAAATGATCGAAATTCGTAACAGTCTGCATAATCAAAAATGATAATTTTTTATAGTATATTAAAATAATGTATATAGTTCAGGCATAGAATATATTTGGGTGGCACAGAAGATACCTACTAATTGAAGCTGAAATAAAAATCTACTTATTTTGCTTAGTGCAACTAAAGAAAAGCAATCCAGAGACAACTGTGAAAATGATTTACATCAGTACCTGCCTTGACGGCCTAACCTGATGGTGGATCAATTCCAAGAAGTGAATTTTTCACGATTCAGAACCGCCCCCGTGTGGCTTGCTAGGCTCACACAGGTAGCAATTCTTGTCATATGATTGCGGTCATATCAACAACTTCTTGTTGAGGAGTTCAGGCTTTCTAATCCCTCATGTATGCAATTTCCCAGCAATCAATGGAGGACAAGGCTTAATGAGTTGGTAGGCCGAAGCACATTAAGAGCATCAGCCCTTAAACCAACCCACTCATCACCACTGGTTCCTTACAGTACACGTATCTGTTGTATAGGCAACAGATCCTCGGGAGACTGTTAGCCCTCGAAAAAAGCCATCACCAAACAATTATCAAGGATACTAACACTCCCTTCCTGCGATTTAGGTTTCAATCACAGCCAGAACGTTTCAGCCAAGGAACCATGATCATTCTCTGTTTTTCCCCGAAAAACAGAGCGCCTAAGTTAGGAATACGCCAAGGCAAAAGCTGTTCCCCGGGGGGGCAATCCAGAGACAACTAGAAAGACTTTCTTGAAATAAATTTTTTTTGTTTTGTGATGAAACTATACTAAATGATCAGTTGAGACCATTAAGCGCTATTCGCCATGCTTGGTAAATGGTGAAAGCTATATACTGCTCAAAAATATTTGTATTCCGAATATATTTCGACCTGAAATTAAAAATAACACAAGTGTGATTAAAGCATGATATACTTATAATAACCCTTAAGTGAACACCAGGATCTGGCCAGACATTTTTTAGATTTTTCTTAATATTATTCAATTATAGCATAGCCATAGGTTACTGGTTTTTTATGAATTCCTCAATAAAGGTGTTTTGTGTAGAAAAATGTAAAAAAATAATAATTTTTAGTCTGTGGGCGCGATAATCGTTCTTAAGAAATTTTTATTCATGTTTAAACCTCCAGGCTCCAGCCAGACCCTATAACAATAAGCACTATGCATAGAAACAAATAAAACATGCAAAAATCACACTATGAATAAAAAACATTTTCTTTCTGTTTATTTAACACAAAGTAAGAATGCAACAAAATGATTCAAGTCGTCACCAACTCCTAGAAAATTTATGTCGCATAATGAAATATATTGGAGGGCCAACAACTGAAGGCGTTTCGGAATTAGAGATATTTAAACGACTTTTTTCAAATGACATAAAAGAAATTATACTGCATGAAACTACAGGCTCCTTCGAAGCCTACTAAGTATGGCATCAAAATATGGTGGGCGTGTGATGCAAAAACGAATTTCCCATTAGAAAGTAATATTTATACTGGCAGAGAGCAGGGCCGAATTCAAGCCGAAAAACAGGGAGAAAAAGCATTTATGCGCCTCGCAATGCGCTACAAAGTTTCGGTTCGAACGAAGCAAAAGCAAGATTTTGTTAGTAGTTTGGGAATAGAAGCTTTTTTAAACAAAACCAGTCAGGAAGTAAATAACAACAACACGAACTGTTTAGAAAATATACTATTCTTTTTGCAGTATACCTAAAGATAATCTGAGCCAAAAAGCGGCTCTGAGGTTTTGAGAAATAAATCAAAGTATGCTATTTGTAAGGACATACTCGTAGACAATGGCAAGCGTAGCATTAGATTCTTTTGCCAATTCTGCAAAAACCTTGTTTGCCTTTAGCATTCTAAATGTGATTATACTTGTTTTAAATGTAACTAAGACTGTATATCCTATTGTGTATATGACTACTATTTTAATGAAACGACTGAATTTTTTTATTTTTTTTACTTGTTTACGTTTTTTGTATTTTACTATAATTATTTTTTAAGGATGAATAAGAAACAGAATTAATTTAAAAAACCAACAAACATATTTCATCAACTTATATGCAACAAAACTTAAATTCCATACAAATTACAAAGGGTTCCAGCCAGACCCTTGTATTCATTTACGTAAAGGGTTAATGTCTTAAAGTAATTTCTGCTTATGCATTAATTGATGACTGTGTATCGCAAAAGCCGTGAAATAGATTCTGTGGTCATATTTGCTATCTCAGCGGTGAAGCTTTTGCATTATTTGATCAATATTTCGCCAATGACACCAAACGTAAAAAAGCAAACGCAATTCGTGGATTTAAAATTGAAAAATATAGAAATATCGAAGACAGCGATTAAGAGGACGGCGTGAATGATATCATGCAAAATGGGATTCATACCTAGACAATGAAGATCATTTGTTATATATTTTCCTATTGAAAGGTGCAAAACGAATGTGAACTCAACACAAATAAAGAAAGAAAAGCTAAAGGCATGTTTACATGGCAATACAAGATATTTAGATTTTGTGGGCGCTAAATATAACGAAATTCTCTTCGTACTTCAAAAAAAGCCAACAAAGGTATTTTGTAAGTATTTTTCATGTTTACATTTAAAGGATAAGTAAAATCAAAGTATTGTTATGAAAGTCTAATAAAATTGCTGATGGTTGTAATTCTACAACATTTATAAAAGTAACATGCAATATTTTTTAAACTGTAATTTTTTTGGGTTTTGTAAATCTTGCACCACCTTCAATATATACTCCAGTCCTAAAGCAGCTCTGGGCTGGGGAACAGCTCTCCCGTCACCGTAATTATAACTTAAGTGCGGTCAGGCTTGTCGATGTTGTTTGGCCTTCGCGAGTTTTGCATCTCACTCTCATTGGTTAACTGTCTACCTCAACTAACTATATTAGTTTGCAGTTTTTTGCGGTATTTCGTTGTTAACCACGCGGCAACTTTCTATGTGAAGGTATAGGTCAGTACAGTTAGTCAAAAGCGCCGCAAAAAATCTACGTTCTATGTTACTCCGCCCATGCTGCGCATGCTTACTTACAGTTGCAAATGTATTTGCAACTGTATAACTACAAATACAATGCAATACATTATATCGTGAGTCTCACGTAGAAAGGCCCTAACTCGTGTTTTCCCTGAATTGAGCTCTTTTAGGGATTCTACTACGTTTCACACAAGTACACAGTGTCACAAAGATTTAATTATATAATTTCATACATATCGTTCTTACAAGCAATTGGGCAAAAAAATTTACTTTTAGATGTACCTATTTACACAGTTTCCATTACGAATTTTCCTTCTCCAGTAAAATTGAAATTATATTTGTTAGGGCTTTTCTACATGAGACCAACGATATACTCAAAGTGCTGCCAATGATAATTTAAAAATACAACTCTAATGTGATGAGTTTTCTCAAATCGTTTAGAAAATGGAGATGTACCGATCGCTTCTCAATTTTTGAATTTGAATTTCTCACCTACTAAATACATTTCGTTTTTACACGATAAGATTCCCTTTATTCTAGACATATTTTTGACAGATCTAAATATTTATATTACCATGCAAAGGTGCCTTAATGAGCCAGTACGTAATACAATCACCAAATTCTTTCTGTGTTTGGGATATTTGGGATAAGTTTTCGTATGGGAACTCTCTACGAGTCGGGTTGAAAATATAAGCTAGGTATGTTCACAAAAATATTGGAAGTCGGTTGCACATTCGGTACCTTTGCCAGTGCTCTGAGGCTAGTTAGGGCGGTCAACCCTGATATGTTAAAAACTAATCATTTGTATGGTAACGCCCTTAAGGAGGGCAGTTAGGGAGTGGATATTTTCACAAGAAATATTAGCGAAAAGAGGGGGGGGGGGGGGTCGGCCTTGTACCTTACCCACTTAAGAGCGACTCAGTGACAGTTGTGAAGCTTTTTGTGGATTTTCTGGCACTTTGTCCTGCCTTTTCCCTCCATGTGAAAACACCTGCCCCATCATACCGTCCTAGCTTTTTAGCTCATGTATATTTTTTTACCAAGCCCCAGAAAACAAGAGGTTCTCGCATGTCCAAATCTCAATCCTAAGGTTTTCCAAACAACACAAGTTCAGTCTAAATACACATACATATGTATTATATAAAAGCAATTCAAAAGCAGAGTGAATTTAAATTTTTCGAGTTTTTGTTCATTTTTTTCTGTTTTTAAGGAAATAAAAAAATGTTTTTTTTTTAATTTTTCTTTCAATATTTAGGTGCTTTCTCCCTTTAAAATATTTCTTTCTGCCGCTTAGCAACACATTCGACGGTTCATTCTTAGTTGGATCAATTTTTTCCAGCTTCGAGTTGTATTTCATTTAGAAAAAGCAAATACTTGTATTTGTTTTAATTAGACCAAGCAACAGCAAGAATCCTTGTTATAAAGATTTAAGCTCTTTTTCTGGTTTTTTTCTTTCTGCAACAAATAAATTGCCATTTGAATACTAGCACTCACTCACGATTGCACATTCTGATTGTAAAATTTTGTTTAATATGCAGAACGCATAATTTTTGCAAAGAAATCGTACTTCATGCAACAAGATTAAGCGTTTTATTACTGATACTGCATTAGTTAGCTCTTCTTCGCTCTATCACAAGGAAACTGGCAACAGAAACTGGTTTAGTTGCACGCCCCCATTACGGATGTGGAGTTTCAGCAAACGGAGTAGCAAACGGGTGGACATATTTTCTGTTATAAAATTTTGGATGTTGAGCTTTAAAAAAAAAAGAATATACAACTTTTTGCTTCTTAGTAATTTTAGTCTTTTCTAGTTTTTCGGTGACTCCTTTATGCTGTCCTACACGAATATGTTTGTGATTATGTATGTGTGTAGACATGTACACAGAAAAGAAACCCAGGTGTCGTTAAACGCATAGTTTTCCATGATATATCTTGAAATTTATAAAAGAAAGGTGGATAATTAAATGGGCAACAATAAACTAGTCGCCGATCTCCAGGTGAAGAATGGTCACCTAAAGAACCTTGATTTGAAATCGGTATGCCTAGGTACAAAGTCCTGGGCTGGATATCGATAGAAGAAGCGCCCAACGCTTTCTACTCTCTCCTCGTGCCCACAACTTGCACAGACATAAATAAATAATATTCCCGTATTTGACCCTATGAAGCAATGTCTTGTCAGACTCTTAAGACAGACCTAGCCCTGCTTCAGCTACAACAATTCAGGTCACTTCTCCGTGCCTCCGTACCCAGAAAAGCTTCAGATTGGAATGCCTTATTATTTTTTTTAGAGATATTAGGCATTCACGAACTAACCTGAATGACATATAGACCCCCGGTAGTGCATTCAATGCAGCCTTACTAACAGTACAAATTCAGACATTCTCCCCGTATTACTTAAACCTTTTGTTATAGCCGTAATATCCGCCTGGGTTATGCTGCACTCATTTTGCAGCCTAAAACTTATCCTCCTGGACAAAGACACCACCACCAAATTCCTAGTCTTACCTGGATCCGTGTGTGAAGATCTCAAGCACGATCTCTGTACCAACCACTTCCAAGGCCATGCTTGAAAAAATTACTTAAAATATCTTGTTGGACAGTAGAGCCGGTGAGCAGTATTAAATAATCTCTGGAGGAACCACTATTTTTCCCATAATTGAGGCATGACCATATGTTGCCTTCATCCGCGTTACGCTTTCCGTTGGCCAGATCACCTATTCATGACCATTTACTTTACCATGAGATCAACTAGCAGCCAGCTAAGCACTATAAAAAGTGCTCTCGCTAACATGGTGCCAGAAATTCCGGCTACCGCCAAACCAGATGTGCGCGTTAGTTGCTCACGATCTCCACGTTATAAACCAAGAAAGCTTGTTTCGAGAAAAGCGTTTTTAAAATTTTATGTTTCATGGCTATTTCCTTCACCATAAAATCAGCTAGCTGCCAGTTCAGCATTGTGAAAAGTGCTTTCAACGGCGTGATGCCAGTTACCGTCAAAAAAGATGTGCGCGTTAGTTGCTCACGATCTCCATGTCATAACTCAAGAAAGCTTGTTTCGAAAAAAAACCGCTTTTAAAATTTTTAGTTTCCTTACACGCCTTTTGAAAAAAGTGTAGAAAATAGCTCCTAAATGAAACAATTCGAAAGCTGTTTCGATGAAGTTTTGGCACAATATAAAGCAGCGGTGCCGTACCCTATGCACTTGATGCTCCGTTGTTTTTCTAAAAGCCTTTAGCAATAGGGCTTTAATACACAAATACTGCGCTCAGCACTAGCCATGAAAACTAATGGTATTTAGCTCAGAAAATACACAAACAACTTTTTCTTATATATTTTTTTTATTGTTTTTCACTGTACACACACAAGAGCAATATGCAACAACACTTTCACATGCTTTGCTGGTAAACATTAACGACCGTGTGGATTTTTTTTTTTTTTTTTTGTAAATATGTTTTACATTTTACAACAAAAAATTAAAGAAAAGTAGTTTTGTCTTAAATGTAATGGTGTTTGCTCTTCCATGTAGAACTTTTGGGCACCCCTGGTATAAAGGATTATACTGTTAAGCGTTGTACAGTGCTAGGTCTGTAAGGTTATTTTTAAATTAGGACGTTGTTTGAGTAAACGAGTTATTCATAATTAATTGAACAAACTTTAAAGGTGAATAATTGACAGCTTCAGTTTGAGCTGGCATTGATGAGAGTCCCCAACTTTTCTGTCTTTTCTTGCAAACGTCATTTCAAAAGTTTAAAACACCTGGCCAACTGGGTAGTTGTCAGCCATGTATGGTGGTATTTGTTAGCTAAAATAACACACAAGCATTATTAATGTAGGTTGGGATGTGTATTAAAACTCCAAATAACCAAAATTCAATTTAATTATGTGCAAACAAGTAAGAGTTTGTGAGCGTATGTGTGTGTATGTGTGTATGTGTATAGTGTGTGTAGAAGTTAGAGCGTGTGCAAATGGAATGTAAATATAATTTACAACTAAAAATTCTCGTTTTATTTTTTCACGTTATTAAATTATATTTCAAATTTAAATTATTTACATTGCTATAAAAGCAAATAAAAGTAGAGCTGCTAATGGAATTTGCACAATAAGTTTAATTAAATTTTCATATATAAATTAATTTATTATATTAATTTGTTTATGTCGCGCGCAACAAAAAAAAACAAGAAAAATATTTGCATACTTTAAGGGTTATGTGAACACCTCACTCATAAATTAATTAAACGAAAATTTTTTCAGTCAGCATACATGGAAATTTAATTGAATAAGATTTGACTTGACTTTAGTTACTTGGCTGGGTGACTTTAGTTTTTATATATATTGGTGAGCTTAAATTTAAATTTAAGTTTGTACACATTTTTATATAAAACGGCCTTTAAAAATTGCAACATTAATAACTGTGAAACTTTTACTACATACGAGTAGTTTATACACTTACTAAACCAATTATAGCGTTTTAATTTGTTATAGCACAAAGTGTAATGTATATCATTATTTTACTCATCAATTTTTCACGAAAACCCTTTGTAAGGATCAATTTAAACCAAATTGCTTTAGTCTGCATACGAATGGAAACACTACTAAATTTGCCACATAATTATGATTACTTGCTATATTTTCCATATACATTTTTTTTTGCCCTTTGCAATACTATATACCAGTACATACATATGTGTAAATATTTCATCAATATTTATTATGCAAATTGCATATTCTATTCCGTATTTATTTATAAAGGGAAGTTTTTTTAGTCTAGATTTTCCTTTTTTGTTCATAATCATTATATAGTTAGTAACGTGCAAATAAATTCACATTGTAAACATATTTAATATAATGATTGTACCAGTTATGCCATAATTTACCCAACTCATCTACAAAGTACCCATATGTATGTATACATCAGTAAGAAACGTGTATTTGTGTTTCGGTGGGCCAAGGGTTAAACGCTGCCACACGGCATATGTAGCAGCGAAGGAGTGGGCATGTAGATCCTATATGCAGCCTATTTAGTTCATACGCACGTACCGTGCAATTTTGTTTGAATTGGTTTTTAGTGAAATGTTTTGAATACACAGCACACATACATACAAGAACAAGAATATTCACTACTAATCCCACGGGCAGGTATTTATTTAAAACGTATGCATTTGTTAACTCATAACTGAGCAAATACCCAAAGCTTGTTGCTAAGACAAGAAGGTAGATATTATTAGAATGCGTTTAACAAACGTGTCTGTTGGCGGGCAACAGTGGGACACATTCTTAGCAGAATGTGTTAATACATAAAAGTGCGATGTATGAGTAGCTCTTTAGTTTAACCTCAGGGGTGAAACTAATTTACATGTTTCGATTTCAATATGCGTTACGATTTAGAGCTACAGCCATTGGTATCTGGTTTACTTGCTCCAAGTAAATGTTTTTATGAAGCCCTCAAGATCATACTATGGTCAAGCGGGATGTGGAAGGAGACGACATATGGTCATGCTTCAATTATGGGATGATTAGTGTACCTTTGTTTTATACCTTTTTTATTTAGAACAAGTACTTAGAGGACAATCTATCTGATCAAACAACAACCTTTATTTTCACAGCCAGTCTGCCGATGTCGAAAGTATAAGTTCATTCGCATTCTATGCGAAAGAAAATGGATTTGGGGTTTTCTAATTCTATTCTATGCGAACGATGTGTCAAAACTGAAGCAAACGAATAATAGTGACATAGACAAATCCAAATTAATTCCATTGTGAGTGCCTAGCTTTCCTTCGCATACATTTTCATTCGATATCGGCGAACAAGTTGTTAATTTTTCCAAAAGAGTATTTATTTAATTATTAATAACTAACTTGTTTTGCCAGCCCTCGAAAAATGGCAGGCAGCAACAATTATCAGGGATACTAACTCCCCCTTCATCCGTCGTTTGATTTAAACAACAGCCAGAATGTTCCAGCCAAAGTAGCCAAATCATCCATAATCAGCCCATGTGAACTGCAAGCAGAACTACCCGGAAGCATGCTGACCTCCGTTCTGCCAATTTGTTCCCTCGATAAGGGTTTCGGAGGCAACAACAAAACACACGTGGGCTGATGAAACAATAACCGTTATTTTAAATTTTTTCAAAAAGTATTTATGTATTAATCAATAACTATCTTGCCCCCTTTAAAGTACTCCCCGTCAGATAGAAAACGCTTATGCCAGCGCTTTTTCCAATCCTCAAAACTCTTCTGAAACGCTCTCTTTGTTATCGCCAACAGCTCCGGTTTCGATTTTTCTTTTATCTCCTCAATCATAGCAAAACGCTTTGCTTTCATCGGTGTCTTCAGCTTTGGGAAGAGGGTGGGCCAAGTCCAGTGGATACACTGGTTGAGGCATAATAACGGTTTTGTTCTTGGCTAAAAACTCACGCACAAACAACGATGTGTGAGCTGATGTGTTATTACGGTGCAAAATCCAAGATTGTTTTTTCCACAACTCTTAGAACTTCTGAAGAATTGCTTAGCGCAAACAGCGCATAACTTCAAGGTAGTATTCCTTATTGACCGTACGACCTCGTGGCAAGAATTCATGATGCACCACGCCATTGTAGTCGAAGAAAACAGTGAGCAAAACCTTCGCATTAGACCGAGCTTCACGTGCTTTTTCCGGTCTTGGCTCTTTTTGCGATAATTGGTCTTTGGTTTCAATATCATACCCATACATACACCCATGAGTCGTCACCAGTTATGACTTTTTTGAGGAAATCTGGATCGTCATTGCCGATGCCCATGCGACGTTGTTGTTGCTCAGAATTTAGTAAATTTAGTAAAAAAAATCGAAGAGCACACCGAAATGCGACAAAGCTTTTTATCTGTCAAAAACAAACTGACAATCCGAAACTGCTGATATTGCCAAAATATGTAACAGACGTATGTACCAACATAACAGAAAAAAATGCGAAAATCTCACATACGTAACTCACGAAATTAAAAAAAAAAACGTTTTATACTGCCTTTCTTTGAAAACTTTTATCAACGAGATAAAAAAGGATATCGGGCAGATAAAATGTTTAACCGAAAAATAAATAATCATCAGTGACAGTAGGGTATCCAACTCTATTGATTCACTGGAGATTCGACGCAGTGTGGAGTGCGCTACTCTGTTCTATCGCTACTACAATGGATTTTGCTCTGACGAGATTAGCGATCTTGTTCCCGAAACGCGCACATTTTTACGTAGCATGCGTTCATCGTCCAGCGCTCATCCATTTGTAGTTGATTGCCCGGGGAATCGTACTACGCATTACAGAGAGAATTCGTTTTTCAGCCGTACGCTTACCTGTAGACGTGTTTCCTGTCTGTTATAACGTTCGAAACTTCAAGTCAAATGTTCACAAACACTACTTCCTCTTTCTCCCTCTTCACAACCTATTTTCCTAGTTCTGGTACAATGCACTGCATATGTAGGTGTCATCCCCTGAGGGCTGGCCCTAAAAAAAAAAATTTTAATATAAAATATAAAATGTAAATAGCTCTGCCATTTATAAGGCGATAAAAATTGTCTCTTCTTTTGAAAGGTTGTGTCAAGATTTTTCTTTTACTTTTGGTTTCACATTGAAATTGGCTACTGAAAGCTTCTATTTTCCGCACCAAAAGTTGCGACTTTAAGCTTATCTTTTATAGTGTTAATTTATTATTAATTTCTTCATTTAGACGGATTGTATGATCGTGCATTTATAAAGCATTCAGCTTTTCGCATAACGAGTCCTTGACATATTGAAATCGACTGTCATTTTATTTTCGTCTTATTTCTTTTTTCACTATTTTCCGACTGTAATCTTTTCTAAAAACTGTTTTGTTTCTAGTTTCTTTGGCAAATTTAATGTAATATTTGTATAATTTCCGCTTCATAAGTTTACAAAATTTGAATTGACGTTTTCCCGTAAAAATGTTTTTCTACCAAGGTAACTTGCCAATAGAAATACAATCAAGCCCTCAATTCAAATTTAATGTGCAGTTTTAACTTCGACATGTAAGCTTCGGCAAAAAATAAAACAAAATCAAATAAAATAAAAATTTCATACGCCACAAAATAGAAATTGTATATAAAACATATATTTTTAACATCACTCAATTTTACAAAAAGAAAATTAAACACACACGACTGGCAAAAAAGAAGTTGCAAAACTTATAAAAAAAAAACTAGTGGGAGGGAGCCCTTTTGCCAAATAGAAAACCTAAAATTATTTATAAATTTTTTTTTTCCAAACATTAAAATACAACACAGAATTGATAAATAAAACAGTTTCATATAAAAAAGCCACCAGAAATATGCAGCAAAAAACGTTAAAATACAACCATAAATAGACTCAACGCCTTAACACCTGATTTCACTCACATTCATAAATATTTCAAGCACACACTAGATATTTATTTTATTTGTTTGTTGTAGTAAAAGAAAGAAACAAAAAATTATAAATTTATTTGAACAAATTTGTATTTAGTGCCAACAAACATTTTCGAGTAACTTCAAAATCACGTAAATGCCAGCAATAACAACAACATTACTTTTCGCCATTAAACTGCAAGCTAACTGTGCATTTTCATTAGTTTGTGTATGTGTGAGCATGAGAGTGAGCAAGAAGGTGAGTGTGTTGGTCTCAAATCAGAGTAGGCGACACTGGGGTTTTTTTTATCGAAGTTTATTTTTGTTATAAGAACGAATGCATGCATGTGCATGTTTATGTGAGCGAAACAAAAACTTTAGACGTGATTTGTTAGTGGTACCATGAATTGCTTCCATAACACACTGAATTGCAGTCTAACGCATATTTGGCAACGGAAAGTAGGCTTAAAAAGTATACTTCCAGGGTAAAAAAATGTATAATAACAGTTTGATGTTATATAGCTGGCTTTGTCTTTAAGGCAGGCAGTTGTGAAAACGATGATCGTGAGTACCTGCCAGTGTGGCCACGGTGATCTAATCAACGGGTGAATACAATGCTTCTACCCCCATACTGTCATGCATGAGTACCAACCAACTCGATCAATTCCACTCCTAACCCCTTGGTTAAGAGTGGAGCCTTTCTTAAACTCCTTCCGATCTATGGGAAACGTCACCCGGTTACAATGCAACTCCACACCGAGCTCAAATGAACTCTTCCCGCGAACAGTAACTACGTTTTGTGCTGCGCATGGTTACTTACATCAAAACTTCAACCACAACCGCAACCAACTCCGCTAATAAGAGGTGCACACAGTCCCGCACGAACTTGCTTTCAGCAAACGATGGTTTGGAAAATGGCAACATCAACAGGGAGGTAGCTTACTGCATTTTTATTACAGAAAGTATGTTTCACTAAATTCAAAAATCAATTCCCCGAAAGTACGCAAATAAATTTTGTACAGCCATAAGACAGTTGATTGCTCTCGCGTCATTGTAGTTACATCCTAGACATGGGCAGTTGGGCATTATATAGTATTTACTAACAAGAAGGGCCATTACTCCCAATGTAGGGTGCGATACGAGTACAATATGCAGGTTATTTAGATTTGATACTGATGATATTGGTGTTACTGTGACTGTATCGGATAATTCCCTAAATCTGAAGGCTAATGCGCAATAAACAAGAGCTTTAACTCTTCATTCAGAGGTACAAAACTACATCGCTTACTCTATCAGCCCTAACGTGAGTCAAGCTCAAGCTGTCACACAGTGCTATAGATCTAGGTATCTATCTCAATTTCAAACTGTAAAGGCAACAGTCCAGAGCAGATAAGGCAGCTATCGTCTTGTTTTTGTAGCGAAGAATTATGGCATATAAATCATTCATGTTCCTGGTGGCATAGTTGTTAACCCTGTATTAATGTTTGGGGCGCTGGTACAGTCTTAAGATTAGGAGAAAACCATTTACTGCAAAATTTTAGAGAGAATAATGCAGACATCTGCTTTAATGATATTGATATTCTACAAAGCTAAAATGGCTGCCAACTGAACTCGTGAAGATAATGGCGATCAGGCTAATGGCAATCTGGGTGTGGAAATGATCATGCTTCAGGAACTTCTATGGAATTTTTGTTGTTATCCACCAGCTCTACAGCCCAACAAGATTGTGGTCAGAGCTAGATTTTGGAGAAAAGAAGACAAACCTCGTCCACTGTGCTACCCTGCACACTGTTCTACACTTTTTGTGCAGTTTTAATTTGTGTCGTGATTTAAATTTGAAGTTTAGTTGACTGCTCATGAGCGCTGCAATAACCGCGAGTCGGGTTTTCAAAGGTTAAAGTCTGTACTTTAGTGTTGTTTCTTTCTCCAAAACCGAATCACAATAATAACTTACAAACCTTCGTTAATAAAGGTTTGAAAAATGCAGTTGAAAGTAGAGTACGAATACGATAAATATGTGAGTGATCCTGATTGACAAGCGTGATTCGCAATACTTATTACTATATATAACGAAGTTCCATGAAAAATCTTACTTACATATGTTTTGTATTTTAAAATCCACTCAAAAAACTTAAGCACTATATACTACGTTTATACGTACAGGTTAGTTGCGAATAAAAATATTGTAAATAACAAAAATTGCCGTATAAACAGTGAATAAAATTTTTATTTGCGATTAGCTAACTCACGAAAACAATTACTGATTAAAAACTTATTTGCAAATAAGACATAAAAAGTTGCCACTTTATTTGAAATGTAGTAAAAACCAAATATTCAAAATTTTTATTTTTAATAATCTTTGGTTTAATTGAATTACAAATAACATTTAATTGTTTTATTTTTCTGTTATAATTTCAGTAGTCAAAAAGCTTTTTAAACTAACAATGCTACCAATTATTTATATTTTGAAAATATGCCAGACTAAAAAAATGAAGCTTTTCCTTATACAAATTGGCGCATAAACAGTGAGTTAGTTATTTGCAAATAGTTTTTATTTGTGAATAAGCTGCGTATAAACGTAGTAATAGTTTCTCAACCTGTATAATACTTTTCAGTTCAGTTTATGAACTGGTTAAAAAAAACACGATTGGTTTTAGTGAGTTGATTAAAAATAACTAACTTTATTCTTTATTTTTAGGTTCTTATATACTAATTAATTTTTACAATTATTAATTTTATGTAACTATATTTGTTATTTATTTTGTGTAGTTGCATTTTGTTATATTATTGCATTTTTGTTCATTTATATGGGAACGGAAATGCAAGAAAACATTTCTTAAGAAAAAGTCTGGTTTTAATAATTTGTTAATTTTTAAGTAAACAATTCTATGGAAAATAGACTGTTTAGGTTTGCAATTATTTATTAATTTTGCGTAATTGCATTTATTTATTTTATTGCATTTTCGTTTATTTATAATGGAACGGAAATGCAAGAAAACAATTCTTAAGAAAAAGTTTGGTTTTAATAATTTGTTAATTTTTATTTAAAGTTTTGGAAAACAATTCTTAAGAAAAATAAATGGTTTAATAATTTTGTATTTTTGTTCATATGGGAACGGAAATGTGGGTTAACAAATATGTATGTATTATTTTAGATTATGTTATTGGTATGGTTTTTTAGGGAAGTGATGGAAGGTATCATAACATATAATCTGTTGTTTGCTTAAGCTTTTATTGAGTTACTTAACAGACGAAAACTTTTTGTTTTAACTGTAACCGATTTCGTTTTGGTTTTCTACTGATTGTTTTGAATTTCTTGTATTTTTTTTTTTCGTTTCGCTACCGCTACCATTCGACTAACTGCTATTGCTTACTTTATATATTACCTGATATGCCAGTAGTTCTTGTCTTTGTTGTTGCTGCAAGTTAACTCAGACATTTCATTGCGTTTTATATGTGTGTGAATATGAAACATGTGTGTTTGTCACAACAAAATGTGTTGCATGTGGCGGTTCTTAAATTTTCAACATTGTGTATATATTTTTTCTTCAAATCTCCTTGTTCTACGAGTGTGCCATTTTATTTAGTTAAAGGTTTTATTTTTTATTTTTTGTATTTGATTTTTTACATTATTAAATTCTCTTGCATTTGCACGTTAACGCGTCAGCCTGCCAAACTGTCAAGAGCGTGCCTTGTTTATATTTTAGAAACAAAAATTTCATTTTTGTTTTGTTTTTTGTCTTTTTTCTTCTAACTTTGTTCGAAGAGAAGGAGTATTTTAAACTTTAATGTTGTTTGTTGTAGAAATTCCTAAATAACAAAAAACTACAAATGGGTACGTGTGTCCCGGTTTGTCAAGTGACATGTTAGTTATAAGAGAGAAAATAAAATTAAAGAAAACAGTTGAAATTTTGAAGGAAACGTGTTTAAGGGAAATTGAAACATTTTGTTAAGGAAATGGCGAAGAGCTTCCTAAAGGCTCTTTAGTGGGTGAAATGGAAAAGAATTTAAAGTGCTGAACGTTTGTATCTCAAAAGTAACCACAAGTTTTGCACAAGAAAAAAAAATTATGCCACAGAATATACTACATTAAAGTATTCAGCTCAAATATAGGCTATTCTATGGAGACATCTAAAGAAGATAAATGCAGAAACATGTTAAGGTATCACTTGTGTATAAGAAATTGATAGTATCATTCAATACCAATCTGTTACAGAGTTCCATACTTTGCGAAAATGGTATTCAATCCGTATTTTGGTTTTTAGAAAACGAGCTGAATTATATAAATGAATTTCGAAAAATATTTTCATTACTTTTTTGCTAAAGAATCGAAATACATTTTGATCTAAGCTTAAGGATGGAATGTAGCTATGCGACCAGGCTGAAAGTTTCATGAAGGGATTTAGACGATAAGATTTTGGTTATTTAATTGTAGACTTACCGCCGTATGCAAAAAAAAATTAACAAATCTAGGTAAGTAATTGTTAAGAACAAATTCCTAACGTTGTATCCATAAATACTTATTTGCTTAACATACGTATAAAGTTGAAATGAGCCACTTTAACTGTATGTTAAAATTACATTTGATTTTAATTTTTCTTTAAATTCACAGTATAATATTAACAAAGACAATGTATTATGCTTGGATGAGCCAGGAGCCTTTTTGCTTTACCTGACACAAAGCAAGATTTGAGTTCAAAAAGTCTTATACCGATGTAGAAAATCCAAGCTCAAAACAAAATACTTGGTTATAAAGTTTCAACATGAAAAATGTGCAATTAATTTCATATAGTTGGACTGTATTACAACGACTGACTTCATATTTAAAGAGAAAATAAAAAAATGTACATGATTTGTAATAAACAAATGGTGGTTAAATTTCAAGGGCCGATGTTGATTTTGAATAAAACACAAACTATTTAGGAAATTATTGTAATTTTATTTTATTATGATATATTGGTATTATTCAATTAGCATTACTTAATTATGTATGGAACAAAATATCGGCCAAATGGGCACCGCGACCACGGCGGCACACCTCCATCCGATGGTCCAAATTTTCGATGACCCTGAGGCATAATGGAGGTTCTATGCCGTTAATGTGCCGAATTATCTCATCCTTTAGCTCTTGAATTGTTGCTGGTTTATCGGCGTACACCTTTTCTTTCAAATAACCCCAAAGAAAAAAGTCCAACGGTGTCAAATCACATGATATTGGCGGCCAATTGACATCGCCATTACGTGAGATAACACGGCCATTGAATTTGTTGCGCAAAAGAGCAACTGTATCGTTAGCTGTGTGGCAAGTGGCACCGTCCTGCTGAAACCACATATAGTCTACATCCATATCTTCCAATTTGGGCCATAAAAAGTTCGTTATCATCTCACGATAGCGAACACCATTCACAGTAACTGCCTGACCGGCCTCATTTTGGAAAAAATACGGCCCGATGATGCCGCCAGCACATAAACCGCACCAAACAGTCACTCTTTGTGGGTGCATTGGTTTTTCGACAGTCACTCTTGGATTCTCATTCGCCCAAATGCGGCAATTCTGTTTATTGACGAATCCACTGAGGTGAAAATGTGCCTCATCACTGAAGATGATTTTCTTCGAAAATTGATCATCCACTGTTGCCATTTCTTGCCACCATTCTGCCCATTCACGACGCTTGGAATGGTCAAGAGGCTTTACTCTTGAGCCAATTGCACCTTGTAAGCGTGTAAATGCAAGTCTTTATGCATAATGTTCATCAACGACGAGCGTGAGAGATGCAATTGTTGGGCACGACGACGAGTTGAGGTGGACGGCTCTTCAGCCACACTATCGCGAACAGCAGCAATATTTTCTGCAGTACGAGCTGTACGAGCATGCACTGGTGTTCTCACATCTTCTACATACCCGGTTAGCTCGAATTTTTCCACGATTTTTGCGATTGTACGCACATTTGGACGATCAAATTGACCAAAAAAATCACGAAGTGCACGATATGCATTTTGATTTGAACTTTAACACGTTGTTGGATTGTGTATCTCTTCATGGTTCATTGAGTAAGTCTGAAATAGAGAAATGTCAAATAAAATTCGGAAAAAAACTTGTCGTTTAGGTGTGGTTCACATTCATCATCGGCCCTTGAAATTTAACCACCCGATATATTTCTTTTGTATTAATATGAAGAAGGCTCTTTCATGTTCTAACTTAAATGCTTTTATTCTCCTCAGCCTAAGTCTGATCAACTTCGTTGCTTTTTATGTTCAAAAATATCAGCTTTTTGTTTGAATGGCCTACCGCTCTGTTACTCAATAGCTTTAGTGTCAGTGGCCTATTATCATCTTCTGAAACAAGGATTCATTAGATCGTCTCTGGGCTGCACAAATTATTTTTACCAGAAAAAAACGAACTAAAGGAAGTAGGGATTACTTCGATGATAAATCATATTGAGATTGCTCGTAAGATAGAGGTGAAATATTGGGATATCTCCAGTAATAGCAAATACTTTTGGAAGTCACACCTTGAAACGGTAATAAGAAAGGCTACAACAAGCTTTATTATTATAAAATGATAACCGGTTTGGTTTTGGGGCTGAGCTCTCATATGACATACTGAGTATATACTCAGCTAATTACACCTATGTTTATATACAGGCATGTTCTGAGAAACGCAAATCGCTTACACTTAGCGTTTTCGATTTGAAATCGCCAAATTGGTTTTCTGAGAAACGTTAAAACGCAAGAAGTATGGTTTTGCGATTTGAAATCGCCAAATAGGTGTTTTGGAAAACGCATATCGCTTAAGATTGGCGACTTCAATTCGCATATATTGAAGTGCACTGATTGATATAAAATTATAATATAAATTTGAACCAGAACCCGATCTACATATGTACAAACCAAAAAATTTTTAATTTAAAAATTATAAAGTTCTACAAAAGTTTAGCAAATCAAAATTCAATATGTTTTCTTTTTATTTCAATAAAAAGTTTAAAGAATTTTCAATTAAAAAAACTAAATTAAAAAATTCCACATACATATATAAATACATGTAAAACACATGTTATATTTTATTTATTTATTTATGAATTCTTTCGGCCTTAAAGACCGAATTAATTCATCGTTTTTAAAAGGCAAAATACCATATGTACATTTTTTGATATTATATAATACTATCGATTAATAAAAATAATGTTAAAACTACCCCCCATTTTTTCGGAAAAAACGCCGAAACGTCAATAAACCGCGCGTTCCTTGCTGTGCAACCTAAATAAGCGCGTCAAGCGTAATTTATCTGTGAAAAATTCTCATGTACATATAAAATGCGTGAGACCAACCCAAATAGCGCGGCGTCAACGCTTTGCAATTGAAAAATGCAATTTGGACAGAGCGTAGGAGAGAAAGCTTTACAGTCTCTCAGTAAAGTTCGCTTCAAAACAAATATTACTCAATATTTGCGGCCATTAGTAGTCACATTTTAGGTACTTTCAGACTAAGTTAGCAATTTAATCACTTTTTATTATATCTATTTGGTGATCTTTATTTAACAAGGTTAGTGCACAATACTGTTCATGGCACAACTTTAACGCTTTTATTTAAGTTGCTTACTACAGCGTAAAATCAAATCGCTAAATGGCGTTGCGCTTTACGCCTTAATTTAGGTTGCACTGTTAGAACACCTAAAAATCAATTCAGCGTTTTTCAGAACGCTTTGTGGTTTCAGAATGCACGTTTCTCGGAACATGGCTGGTAGTTTTAGGCCAAACTTTATGTTTGGGTTAAACAGGGTGCCAGCTTTTTAAAAGCCAGCCAATTGGTACCGTTGTATTTAGCATATATTATATTTTTCTCCATATAAGCTTTATGCTTTGGAAGTGAAAATCGTTTAGAAATTTTTTCTGTGAGAAATTTCAAAATAAATATGCAGAACTCATGTCTAAGCCATTTTTTTCTATGAAGCCTTAAAGTAGGCATTTAAACCAACCCCATCTTCATTTAGTTCTCTTTCTTACTGAAATATGACACAAATTATGCAGCCCTCAACTTAGAGACTGACTGGGCAGCCTTAAAGTAGGCAATTAAACTAACTTGAAGCAATCTTAATTAATTTTTCTTTCTAACACCAATGTGTCGTTTAACATATATACCTTTTCTCAAAGCAGTTGCTTGCCTAATAAGCCTGAAAGTAGGCAATTATATTTAAATAAACTACTCCATAATGTAGGCTTTACAACTTTTTATATTAACAAAATGCATTAAGTTTATGGTTATGTAAATTAAAAAGCTCTTAAAAGTAGGCAATAAAATCTGAAAATTTTTCTTTTTATATATTCAGTTTTCTAAATCGCGATAAATAAATAGTTTTTCTTTTAGCGATTTATGATGTTGAATTTCCTTCCTTTGCGCTGTTTTTGTTATTAAATAAACATGGCAGCTATTATTTACACACATGCTGGTAACTGCAGGTCATAGCTGACTTATTGATTGTGTTAAGTAAACAAACAAAATGCCAACACGGTCTTTATTAATTACAGAATGATTGACAATATAAGCAACAAATAAAAATCGCTTTCCCTTAAGCAAAGAAGGAAAAAAGGGCTATCGAACTTCAAGCCAAAAGAGTTCAACAAACTGGCGTCACAAAGACGGCTTAACTTGACTCATACCCGAGGTTAGCAGCTAGTTAAGTTAAACAGCTTTGCATTTTCTTTTTTTTTTTACTGTTTGGAGTAAACAAATAGGAAACTTTTAAAGTTTATAATAGCACACGCATTAACTGCGCATTATTATTAGTGGAAAAGTTTAAAAACAAAAGGTGCTCCAATGTAATTTTCCCCAAAGAGTGCGTGTTGTTAGTCTTCCAAATGCTTTGCTAACTAACAAGAATATAAATAAAATGAACACATTATAGTGCTGGCATAAAAACAAACTTCAGACTATCGATTAAAGGGGTGTTAAAAAGAGTTTAACAACATTTAACAAGGAATGAATGTTGCAACTGAAATGACTCACTGCATGGCTGATTAAAACAAAAAGCATACAAGTGCTGGCTGGCTAAACGTGTAAAAATGTTTTTGTTAATAAAAATGCTTTTTTCGAATAAGCAGAAAAAGAATAATATTAAAAAAAATAACCATAAAATAATTACTTGCAAGAAAAGTAAAAAATGCAAAAATTGCATGTTAACACAAAATAGCAAAATGTTAGAAAAAAGAAAAAACAAAAATATATAATATAAAATACAAAAAGAAAAAATTACAATGATGAATGCCTAGATGTATGCTCGCTTTTATATTATAAATTTTAAATTGCCTATATTAAATTTTATTTAGGTGCTCCATAACTTAATGAAACTTAGCACAAACTACATTTTGTACATTTTTGTTAATAAATTATTAAAACAAACGCAATCACACTCCCAGTACAATTTCGTTTTATTTTTTTTTTTTTATTTTGTTCAACTATTTAAACAAAATTACTGAAAGGCAACAAATGACGACATTTTATTTTTCTTTTAACTTTAAATATAATTATTGTGGCATGCCTCATAAAGGTGTCATTAATATATAATATATTAAAAGGGCAGAAAAGTGAACTTAAAAATTGACTTGTTTCATTAAATTAAATAAAGATTTACGTGAGTACGCTGCTGGATACAAAGAACCATCTCGATTTTCAATATTTGTATAGTTACATGCATTTCCACTTCATTGTTTTACATGCAAATGCATGTAACTATACAAATATTCAAAATCGAGATTATGGTTCTTCCTATCCAGTAGCGTACTAACTTAAATTTTTTTTCAATTAAATAAAACTGGATTGGCGGTTTTGTCAATGTTTGATTTTTTCAGTATTTCTCTTGTTTAGACAACTTAATGAATAATTATAGCTGTAATTGTCGTCCTTCAAACGGCGAATTTAAAGAAGGAATTTGTAGAAACGTATTGTGGTCCTTGCATAAAATAGAGCGCGATTGAATGGGCGGCAGCAGGAATGTCAGATTTTGTTCTACCTCCAGCGCCAAACTGGACATCAAAATTAGTCAAAATATTTTTTTGATGATATTTTAAAGACAATCAGCCCAATTATGAATATCATTCACGGAAATTATTTCCCTTGGAATTTATTCCTCACAGAATTTATTTCTCATATAAAGTACTTTTTGCAATTCAAATTTAAAATAAAAGCACAATTTTTGTTCGTAAGAATTGAAGAGCTATTCTCCCGTTAATGATTTCAACGAATGGCGAAAGAAAAGATAAAAAACCTCATACTTAATTTTTGTTCATAATTGCAAGAAAGGGAAAAGAGATAAAATTCCTTCGTAATTTTTATTTATAATTGGGCTGATATATCACTAAAAGTCTCCTCAAATGATTTTTCATAGTTTTGTAGTCATATATAATTTTTATTCTTTTAATTCATACACTCAAAATATTATGTAGTTAAAATCAACGTAAAATGAAATATGACACAAATGAAAATTCAGTTTATAACCGGCCAACTCACTTTTCCCTAAAATTAAAACAAAATTCAATTTGTTTTTGAAAATTAAAAAATAACGACTGAGCACCGTAAAATTTATTGATTATAACTTTTGTTGGGAATTTTCAACTATAAAAAAAAACAAACCTCAATTTCCAAAAATTACGGATTTTAACTTCTGTTTGAATTTTTCAACTATCAAAAAATAAACAACAATTTCAATTAAAATAACAGAATTTTACATTTAACTCCTTCTTTTTTTCTATAAAAAAAATACAGTTTGTTTTTTTATTTAGTTTTTATATCTTTATTGAAAAAATATAACGAGAAATACATGATTTAAATAAAAATGTAAAAAATAATATTTAGATACATATAATATTCATTCCGGGTTTTCATGCATCAAACATATGTATTAATGATGATTCTGAAAGTTGAAAAGAATAATCAATTATATTTTTATGAATAATATGTTATATACTTAGACATTTTTCGTCCGCATCCATCTATAAGTATTTCAATTTGCTGATGTGTATTTTTGGAACTACAATTAGTTAATTTGTCATATAGTTGGACAACTAACATATATAAGTACATACATATCTTGTAACAACTCATTGCTGGAGACATCTAACCAAGTTTGTAACCAGTTTTTCGCATCTTATATTTCACAAAGTGCCTGAAAAGAACTATTAAATTTATGTTATGCTTCATGGTTTTCGAAAATTACTTTCACAAATGTACTTACCAGTAGAATGATGTTTTGTTTGTCATTTGTTTTCGCTTTTCTTATACATATGTATATGCAAATATTTCTGTTTTAATAAAAAAATATTGAATTTTTTTACTTTAAAAAAAAAAATTCAAAAACTAATACGTTTCTTTAAGTTATATACTGCCTGACTCACGATGTCGTTTTGTTAACGTTCGCTAATGTTTTATATTAAAAATAAGTGACTTATAATCAACTATTATTCAACAAACGGATATATCGGAGGTAAACAAGGCAAATGACACAAGATCAGGGAAAAATAAAACTTATAAACGGCATCGGCATAGGTGTTATGATCTTAAAAATTACGATGAACGTTAATGAAACGACATCGTGAGCCAGGCAGATAATCCTTAGCACAGAAGAAAGGAAAACAACTCAATATTTTATTGTTTAAAAAGGGGTTACCTTCTGGCTTCAATATGGTCAGATGAAATTTAAATACTTTTCTATATAACGAGTGCTTTTTTTGCTATTATCTTTTAGGCAACACTAGTTTTGACAGCTCACGCACGTTTTGTATCTTGTGTCACTGTCAAACATCTTCAGTTTGGTCTATAATTTAATCATGAATCGTCTTACAAACGAACAACGCTTGCAAATTATTGAATTTTATTACCAAAATGCGTGCTCTGTTAAGAAAGTTCATCGCGCGCTTCTTCCATTTTATGGTCAGTATAATCGTCCTACTGAGGCTTCTCAAATTTACATTGTTGGACATTAAACCACCAACACGCTTACGTAGAGTGCGAACTGAAGAAAATATCGCAGCCGTATCGGCCAGTGTTGGTGATGACCGTGAATTATCGATTCGGCGCCGTTCGCAGAAATTGGGCCTCTGTTACTCCACTACGTGGAAAATTTTGCGGAAAGATTTGGGTTACAAGCCTTATAAGATACAGCTAGTGCAAGAATTGAAGCCAAACGACCTACCACAACGCCAAATTTTTGGTGAATGGGCTCTTGAAAAGTTAGATGAAGATCCACTTTTTTATCGAAGAATTGTGTTCAGCGACGAGGATCATTTCTGATTGAATGGATACGTGAACAAGCAAAACTGCCGTATTTGGAGTGAAGAGCAGCCAGAAGCATTGCAAGAGCTACCAATGCATCCACAAAAAACAACCGTTTGGTGCGGATTATGGGCTGGCGGCATCATTGGGCCGTATTTCTTCAAAGATGATGCGAATCACAACGTTACTGTGAATGGTGAGCGCTACCGTGCGATGATAACAAACTTTTTTTTGCCCAAAATGGAAGAGCTTGTGATGCATGACATGTGGTTTCAACAAGACGGTGCCACATGCCACACAGCACGCGAAACAATAGACCAATTGAGAGGCGAGTTCGGTGAACAGTTTATTTCACGCTTGGGACCAGTCAATTGGCCGCCCAGATCGTGCGATTTAACGCCTCTAGACTACTTTTTGTGGGGCTATGTTAAGGCTAATGTCTATAGCGACAAGCCCGCTTCGATTGACGCACTGGAAGCCAACATTGCCAACATTATTCGTGAGATACCGGTCGAAATGTTGGAAAGAGTATGCCAAAATTGGACTAAGCGGATGGACCATTTGCGGCGCAGCCGCGGCCAAAATTTGCATGAAATAATCTTCAAACATTAAATTATATCGACCCAACTATCGATCCAAATAAATATATCATGCATTTTTCTGAATTTTATGTGTTTTTTTTTTTAAATTTCCGATAGTTCTTATAAAATCACCCATTATTTTTCCCAACGTTTTGTTTGCTTTATTCAAACATCATCAGGGGTATATATAGTATCTGTTAAACATTTGAAACATATACAAATAATGCAGCATTAGTTTGACTATAAATAAATAATATAGAATTTCCTAACTATTGAACTTACGAGTTCAGCTATTTAATGGTTTTCCTTTGTAAATTAGACATTAAATAAAAAAATAAATAAAAAGCTGGACATCACATTAAATGTTTTAACTATAACTCAATATTTTAATTGAACAGAAATTCAATAGTTTTTTGGGGTTGTTTTTAAAACAACATACCCTAAAAAATAAAAAAAAATATTATTCTAACTAAAATAACTATATATATATCCATTTAATTTTAACTTCACGGATTTTTTTTTAATGAAGTACAAACAGTAAATGTAAAACTTTTTTGAGTGTATGTCTTATAAACAGTTGAGTTATAATTTTTTGATTGGTATCATATGTATTATATTTATTTGATAGAATTATTGGCCCTATGGTCGTAGAATCACATATTATAAATGAAAACAAATAAAATTACTTACAAATGTCTGTTTTAAAAAGCTTTTTATACAAGTAGCTAAAAGTACATATCTAGAGGGTTGCAAATCTCAGTGTCGCCTGTTAGATCTGTACTGTTTTGTACATTATAAATACATAACATTGACATTGAATTTTTTTCAACAAGTTTCCCGTTGGCTCAAATGTATGGCAACAGATTTTATTTACATTCCTATAATATACAAGGTGGCGCAAAAGTAATCCTCCTATCAGAAAATGCTATAAATTTTGAGATTGGCCCCTAATGTCAGTTCTGTTTTGACATTTGTGTAGTAAACACATGCTGAGTTAAAATTCAGAGCACTTAATTTTAGGAAAGAATGCGATCTATCAATGACCGCATTTATTGTAAGCAACAATTATCTCCATTTTCAAAATTATTTGAAAATAACGGCTTTAAAATTTTTGAAGCAAAAACTTGTATAGTAGAAAACAGTTGATCATGCATGCTGTCTACATCCATGTAATCAGATCAGATATATTGGACTTCTGAATATCAAAAACAGACGATTTTTTGACACATAGTTCATTATAAATCATTTGAGCATTTAGTATGAAAACAAAACATTGGATAAAATAGGAATTTCAGATTTAAGTACAAAATATGTAAAAATCAGAGATCTGCAACCGGTGTCTTTTTTAATGATCTAAGTTCGCTGTGATTGGCTACCGCATATTGTTTGCAAAAGGGTGTTGTCTACTCGTTAGAGCTTGCGTCTGTTAACTAGAGTGTATGACAAATCAAGTCTGTGTCGTTGGCTGCTTGATTTGGTTTCGCAATTATTTTTTCCACATTCGGCAATCGAACTCCTATTTCTTTTTAAGAACGAAAACAAGATTTGCATGTAAGAATTTGTAGTCAGACATTTTTATGTATTTACTCGCTCTCACTCTGTAAAGGTATTCGTGCTAAGCACGGCGTTGCCAGAAGGTTTTTAAAACATCATGTTTTGGCGATCGTGTTTTGAAGAAAATATATACACATATATTATTTGAACATATTAAGTACAAAACCGGTAAAAATAATAACTGTTACTTAAAAAAAATAGTTTTTTTATGAAGCACATATTCAACAAGTTTCTTTTATTTTATGTTCCTTTGTTGTGAGTCAGAACTCACTTTTTCCCCCAGCTAATAATATCGAAAACCTGCAACTGCTGCCTGAATAACAAATAAAAAGAATATTCGAATCAGACCCAATATAGCAAGGCAGCAAAAATATTTTAAACAAAAGAAAGAACAGCAGTACCAGCCAAAAACTGCTACAACCCGGAAATGGTTTAAACTATAGCAATTGCTGACACGATGGAATATTGAAGCGGGTTATGAATTATAATATCAATAATAAAGAACGTAAAACAGAAAATAAAAAAAGGTTTTATTTAAATTAGCATAGAAATTTAATATAATAGTAAACCCTGCGATTCCCAAGGGACCCTCCAGGATGAAATAATAACTACCTATACAATAATAATAATAAGTATTTCCTGCAATTCCTATGGGATCCTCCAGGAAATAGCATAATACCTTCATTTATAATAATTTTTTTTTGTCGTACCCCATAACCACAATAAATGCACAATTGCACATACATATAACCAAACGTGGAACTAATTTTGTTTGAATTAAATTTTCGTTTCAAATTTTTTAGCAAAAACAATCCTAAAGTCATCATTCAGTATGCTACTTTCAAAATCGTCAACATGGTTGTAAATTATTAAATCTGGCAGCCGCGATTTCAGTAAATGTTAAATAAAAGGTGACGCATATACACAACAAAAGAATTTGTGGAGAGTGTTGTTTTTACAAGTTGATTTTGTGACGATGTCATGTATGTATTATTAAGAAAACGATTAGAAATGAAAATAGAAAATACTCAAAATGTTTCTCTTATTAAGTGCTAGTACTAACAACACTCTTTTTTTTTGGTCTTTTCTTTTACTCTTAAAAAATACATAAGATACGAAAGTGATAGGATACATTTTTGATATATCAAGATTTCACACACGAACGACAGGTATTAATACCACCGCATTGATTTGTAAAAGTGTTTAAAATACTTGGATGTGAAAATAATTGGCTAAACAACCGGTGTACTTATAGTTGCGGTGCACCGGAGCATATCTATGGTAAAAATAGCCAACTATTACGCCACTTAAATCGCAAAAAAATAGCCAGTAGCCAAATTAAAAATTTAGTCACCATAGAGATACAAATTCGCCACGTTTGGCGAGAAATCGCCGTACCTGACAACCCTAGGCGGCACGTATATTTTTCAGTATATAACTACTTTAAACATGTCTTTTTAAACAACTGAAACTATTTACTTTATTAGCTATTTATAGTGATACCAATAAAAAAATACTAACAGCTTCTTTTTTTTGTTTCTTAGCTGTAATTGTCGAAGTCGCAATATCTGACAACCCTGGGGGGCACTTCTATTTTTCTCTTGGCTCCTATAAGTAGGCAATACAGATTAGTATATCTACCTTAAACATGTCTTTATAAACAATTGAATTTATTTACTTTATTAGCTAATTATAATGATACCAATAAAAAAATGCAAACAGCTTCTTTTTATGTTTCTTAGCTGTAATTGCCGACATTTCATAGGAGCTGCCCCAATTATCAGTAGACTTGTAAACCTTTGAATTTGCAATACTTTATTTAAAATATTAGGCTATAATACTTATTTTTTATTTATTTATTTAACTATACATTTGCAAATAAATTTGCAAAGTGTTGGATTCACGAATACCTTATGTCCACGATGGTATCAACAGTAATTTGTCAATTGTTTTCTATATTTTCAAGTTGTCTATACTATGACGCTTTTATGAAATGTCCATGTAAAATATAAAACACAGGGCATCTAACAACGTACTAGTATTCTAGGCGATGGTGGATATATAATCTCTGTCAATGACTGTTACCCAAAGGCTACAATAACAGATCCTATCAGTGATATACTTGATCGTTGATCGAGTGTATTTATAGCTGTCCCGTCTAGCATTTTACAGTTGCCAGTGGCCGCTTAGAATCCGAGTTATTTTCAACAAAAATTTCTTTTCATTCTCTTATTTTAAATTTAAACTTTCAATAGTTAAAAATATAAAAGTTCTTGTGCTGCTCAGTCATTAAATTTCATAGCCGTTTATCTTTGTTGAAAAAAAACCATGTTCAACATTTTATCATTGTCAAATTCGGATTCAACATAAACTCACACACATACACACACACACACACACTCGCATACTGGCACTCACAAACACCACTGCATTTCTAGATTAAACCAAATGAAGTGCATAAAACTTAAGCAAAGCCATTTTTCTATTTAACATGTCTCTGTGTCTACTGGCAACACGACTAAAGTCAGTGTTTATTTATAAACTCTTTATCTGCTGCACTTAGAGAGCGGGAAAAAAGGAAGGACAAGGAGAAAAAGTATGTTAACAAAAAGGAGCGTTTCATATAGCCAACATTAAGTATGTAGAGGGGCAACAAACAAAAAAATACCACAATTTAGTTGAGGTCGCGCCGTTTCGTATTAATCTTAGCACGCCATCTAAATGAACTTAAAATTGTGGCAATTTGTTGCTGTAAACGTTAAATGTGGTGTCTAACTTAAAAATTAAAAAATATATAAAACTTAAAACCCAGCAAGTGCAATAGCTTAAAATTTAAATAGATTTTAATAGGATAAAAATGAAGCTTACATTGAAATACAGTCAATAGAACGAATTTCGTTATAATGGAAAACAAAACAGCGAATGCTTTGTAGAGACCCTTGAAGGAATCCCTGAATTGTAAAGTTGGTTTTACAAAATTGCTTTATAGTTAGAACGAGGAAACTCTGAGCCATGAATGCTCTATATGCTCAATAGCTTTCATAGATCGGAATCAGAAAAAAGTAGATATTTATATAAGTTAAAATACACAAGTTCTGTTTTCAAAAAAAAGGAGTCTAGTTGTATTTATTTATTTAATTACACTGCACAACATCGCTTTCGATGAATGATTCTAGTCTAGTTTTTAGTGAGGATTTCAATTCTCTAGTCAAAGTTTTCCTATCAGCTCTGGTCCACAAAATATGGCACATAAGCTGTTCTGCACAAAGACACTATACTTTTCGTTATTACGTGGGCGGTTCGAAAACTTCTTAGTCTAGCACAAAAACACGGTATGAACTGAAAAAAGTTAAGTTAAACTTCCATCTCTGCTATGAACACATCGCTCCTTTATTGCAACATAGTCATATCTCAAAAAAGCTGGTTTCGAGAAAAACGCATTTAAAATTTTAAGCTTCCATACAAGTCTTAGCAAATTTTGTTTAGAAAATATCTCCTAAAGGAAACAGTTTAAAAGCAATTTGAATAAATTTTTGGCACAATATGGAAGGTAATACTGTTAACAATTCTGCATTCTAAACTCGAAAAGCTCATTTTTTGAGATATGACTATGTTGTAATAAAGGAGCGACATGTTAAATTTTGTTTCGATCTGGTAACAGGTGTCCACAAAAAAACTGGGTTGCTGAATTTAAACGTGGCCGTACAAGCATTGAAGATGAACCACGTAGTGGACGTCCCAAACAGCAACAACAACAGAAATTGTAGCCAAAGCGCTAGAAATGGTATTAAATGATCGACGAATAAAAGTGCTTGAAATAGCTAATATCATGGGCATCTCAAATGATCGAGTCCATTTAAGTTTGCATTAAGAACTACAGATGAAAAAGCTTTCTGCAAGATGGGTGCCGCATAAGAATGAACATTTCTCAAGCTAGTTTGGATCGTTTTAAGCGAAATAAAATGGATTTTAAGCGTCGTTTCTTAACTGTTAATGAGACATGGATCCACCACTATACTCCAGAGACAAAAGAACAAACCAAACAATGGACTGAAGCTGGAGGAAGTTCCCCAAAGAAGGCAAAAACAATTCAATCGGCTGGTAAGGTTATGGCAACGGGTTTTTGGGACTACAAAAGTGTGTTATTGATTGATTATTTGCAAAAGGGTAAAACAATAAATTCAGAGTACTGTTGCAACCTTTTGGATCAATTAAATGTACAAATTTGAAAAAAACATCACTCGAAAAAAATAATTTTTCATCAAGACAACGCACAAGAGTGTTTTAACAATGGCTAAAATCAGCGAATTAAAGCACGACTTGCTTGACCACCCACCTTATTCTCCTGATTTAGCTCCCAGTGACTTTTACCTGTCCCCAAATCTAAAAAAAATCCATGTTGGCAATCGTTTTATCTCAAAAGAAGACGCAATTACAGTTGTACACCACTATTTTCAAGACCTTGAGTAAAACTGTTTTAATCAAGGGATAGAATTGCTAGAAAAACATTGGACTAAGTGTATTGAACTTTCAAGAGATTATATTGAAAAATAAACATAGTTTTGAAAAACTAACTATTCTCCTTTATTGATAGGCTACGAAGTTTCCGAACCGCCCTGGTATTGTTAGCTTATTAAGTTCTTAATACATTGGTCAATTTTGCTACATTAAGAAACGCAAATAACTTTTTGTAAAGTTTATGTAATTTATTTTTTAGAAATTCATTTGAAAAATAATACGTTTTTATTGTAGTAATTCAAGAAGTTTTGAAAATAATTGAATTCAAATGGCCTCCACCCTCGTTGACACATGTACGACATCTTATCAAAAAGTTATTCATTACTGCCCGGAGTGCTGCAGCGGCAATTAGCATTCAAATGCAATGCTTTAAATCATCCAAATATGTTGGGTTTTGCTTTTTGCAAACTTCTTGTTTACAATAACCTCAAAAAAAAAAAAAAAAAAAAAAATCAGGTACAGTGAGGACAGAAGACCTGGGAGGCCAACGGAATGTGGAGTTTCTTGAAGTCAGTTTATTGGGAAATTTTTGCCTCAATTCTGTCATAACAGGCTTTGTAACAACTTGCCTCATCTTGCTGAAACCAAACAGTGTTGAAAGGCACTCTTTTTCGGCGCAATTCTGGAAAGAAAAACTCTTTCAACATCTTTAAGTAACGTTCTTTATTGACCGCAACAGTAAGACCTTTTGCTTCAAAAAAGTAAGACCCAACAATGAACCTTGAAGAAACTGCACACCACACTGTGATGCGCAGTGGATGTAATTGCATCTGATTGAGTATCTGTGGGCTAGAATAACTGCATATTCGAGAATTTTGTTTGTTAACATTGTCGTTTAAATCAAAATGTGCCTCGTCAGCCATAAAAATGCAGTTCAAGATATTTTCATCCTCTGACACGATTTGAATGATCTTCTCAATTCCAAGTAAATTGGGGAGTCTCTAGGGTTCAGTTTGCTTGTTAATTGAATCTTATGTGGAAATAAGTTTACATCTTGGTGCAAAGTTGTCTGCAGTGATTGTCTGCTGGCACCCATTTGAGCAGACAAGCTTCTTGTCGAAACTCTAGGATCGGATTGTATGGCAGCAGATACAGCAGCGATAGTTTCCTGCGTCCGGATTGATGGATCACGATGATAAGGCTTTCTTGCGATTGTGCTACGCTCGGCAAAATTCTTTACGAGCCTCATTATACTACATCTGCTAGGAGGAGTCCCGCCAAAGGTGCGCCTATATTCTCTTTGGAGGGAAACAATGGACTCTAAAGCGTGAGAGCGTTGCACTATCCAAATTCTTGTTTCATTGTCCCAATTCTCGACTTTAGTTAAATTTAAAGATCAATCTATAAAACACAACAAATATGGAACAGGTGAATTACGAGTACGCAGAGTATTTTTTTGGCAGCAGCTTTCATCAGCCACCTCTATAAAAATAGTTTTTCACCACATTCGTATACAAGAAAAATGCAGAGACCTTCCCCGCATGTTTCATAAAATGTCTGTCATCGTTTGTGCGTTCGAGTGCACCTAGTAGCTACGAGGACAGATTGATGTGTAAGTTACCCAAGTAGGAAAAATAATTTTTTTTTTCAAAAAACAATTATTTCTAGTGTCCTTTTAGCTCAATACACTTAATAAGACGATATTCCAATTTTTTTATACAATCTGAATAATACAATTTTGGAAACACCCCAAAATATGCGTTTGTCTCGGTAATCACTATTTCGTTTGAGATGAATTTTTTTCCTGCAAGCCATTTTTTTAAGTTTGGAAACAGCAAAAATACTAGGAGCTAAATCAGGACTATAAAGTGGGTGATCAACTGATTCGAAGTGTATTTCTCATAGTTTTAGCATCGTATCGAATGCTGTATGAATCGATGTGGTGTCTTGAAGAAAGAGCACTTTTTTCTTTTTTAAATGTGGTCGTTTTTTATTGAGTTCATCCAGCAATTGTTGCAATCCAGCAATTGTTGCAATAATGCACGATAATACTTTGCTGTGGTTATAGAGTTGTTTTACAATACAATTTTTTTATCTTGGACCAGTACTCAGGGGATGACCGCTACATATGCAGTGCATTGGACCAGAACTAGGAAAATAGGTTGTGAGGAGGGATAAACAGGGAGTAGTGTTTGTGAACATTTCACTTGAACTTTTCAACGTTATAACAGACAGGAAACACGTCTGCAGGCAACTTCTTCCACAGACGAAACGTACGACTGAAAAACGAACTCTCTCTGTAATGCGTAGTACGAATCCTCGGGAAATCAACTACAAATTGATGAGCTCTGGACGATGAACGCGTGCTACGTAAAAATGTACGCGTTTGGGGAACGAGATCCCTAATCTCGTCAGTGCAAAACCTATTGTAGTAACGATAGAACAGAGTAAGGCATTTTATATAATTTAAGGAAACGGTCAAAAAATTATGATAGAGAAAAAAATCTAAAACACTTTTTAAATTTTTATTATATCTCAGCAGCTCTTTGAAGCTAATTTGATGTGTGTGTGTACGTAATTACTTCAAATTTCATTTTTATGTGGCAATATTTTTGGTGTTAGAGATACAAAATAAAAAATTAAAGAAACAAATTTTATTTTAGAACTCATAAACAAGTTTAATTTAAATTTTTTTTAGTATTATTTTCACAGCTTTTAAATTTTTGAAAATGTATGTTTAAGATTTTTATTATTTTCTTTCTTTGTTTATTCCCCAAAGTCGTTTCTTTTACAATAAGTATCATTTTAATACACACGATGTTGCAAACAAACATTATCAAATGTAGCTTGTTGTTGATCTTTTGTCGTATAAAATAAATAAATAAATAGCCTTAAACCAAAACCAAAAAACTGTCTATAGTGAACTTAGGAAGCGGAGTATTTGTTCGTTAAAGAAGAGAATAAAAATAAAAGAAAAATTTTTTATAAATCTTACAGTGTATGAAATAAACATTGTTATGCAACGCTGTGCTCCAGTGCCTATAAACAATTGTAACGAAATATAGTTACAAATACATTTACAACTGCCAGCAGAACTAATACACACGCAAATGCTTTAACACACCAAAATACTTATCAACTGTCCGCTATTCAATATTATTTTCAGATTCTTGTTCATTTTATTGTTTGAATACTTTTTTTTTGTTCTTTTAGCTTTTTATATACAACCACTCACTCACTCATTCAGTCATTCATTTATATTGTTAACACAAAAAAATATATATATTTATTGTATTTTGTTTGCTTTGTAACGAATTAAATGCACCCTTTTTCAACAGATCACCCTTGGCAACAAAATTTTATAATTTTGATAATCCCTTGTAACCTTAATAAACTTTTATGACATCTCCTTTTTATTTTTGACTCACATGAACAATTCACCCAAAACAAAAATCTTACCTATATCAGAATTTTCCAGCAAGTAAAAGTACCCTCAAGTTTAAAAAAAAAGTTTAATATTTTAACAGTTTCAAGGTGACTTTTGATTTTTCTGGGGTTTTGTTACAACACTATGCAGGCATCCAACACGCAATATACAGTGGTGGACATGTAATTAAAACATAAATGTGATATTTCTTTCTATCGGTATTTTATATGATCTATTATTATTCCAATGGAACTTTTCCACTGCAAAGATAAGTTTGATCTCTTTTGTACTTTGTTCTTTTTGTATGCTCATTTTTTTTTAAGTTTTCTTAATAAAATAAGTCATTATTTAGTGAAAGTGATGTTTTTGCATGATGTGATGGACACATAATTAAAATATTTTCAGTTCTGCTATTTGAATAAAATTATTTGAATATGTAATTTTGTAACACAGCCCCCAGGAAAACTCCAGGTATTGATCAAATTACTGGCAAAATGCTTGAGCAGTTACCTCGTGTAGCTAGAAAAATTCTTCTGTTTATTTTTAACGCTATTTTAAGTCTCGATTATTATCCTGCAGAGTGGAAGCTGTCCACGATTACTATGATACCCAAACCAGGGAAGGATCCCACTAAAGTAGAATCATACAGACCAATATGTCTGCTGCAAACAATTTCAAAACTGTTCGAAAAATTGTTAATGGCGAAGTTGACTCCAATATTAAACAATATGGGATGCATCTCTGATCATCAATTTGGCTTTCGGGCTAAACATAACACCATAGAACAAACGCACAGACTAGTCAGCGTCATAAGACAGACTTTTGAAGACAAAAAGTATTGTTCAGCTTTATTCATTGACATTTCCCAAGCTTTTGATAAATTGTGGCACGAGGGATTAATTTACAAAATAAAGTTGAACTTGCCTGCAAACACTCACAAGCTTCTGGAAAGCTATTTATACGGCCGGAAGTTTGTTATCAGAGAAAGCGATTTTATAAGCCCCTTACAGCCAATCGAAGTAAGAGTTTCCCAAGGTAGCATTCTAGATCTCATTTATATTTGATTTACGCCTCAGACATGCTAACGAGATCCGGAATCCACTCTTCAACTTTTACAGATGATACAGCATTCTGCAGCGTACATGAAAACCATCAAGTAGCTTCGCGAAATTTGCAGGAGTATATTTCAATATTAGAGCAATGGTTGAAACTTTGGAAAATAAAAGTTAATGAACAAAAATGTACTCACGTTACATTCACACTGCGTAAGCAAACATGTTCGGCTACCCAAATTAACAATTCACCGCAGCAAAACGAAGTCAAGAACCTTGGTATTCACCTCGACCATAGGTTAACGTGGAAGTCTCATATTGAAGAAAAAGTCACTCAGTTCAAACTAAAAGCAGCGCAACTAAATTGGCTTATGGGCAGAAACTCAACTTTGAAGTTGGATTGCAAACTTATGCTATACAATGCAATCCTAAAGCCTATATGGAATTCAATTATGGGGCACCGCCTCAACATCTAACATTGACAAAATTCAGAGGCGACAAAACAAAATTCTTCGAACGATTACTGCAGCTCCATGGTATGTAAAAACTCATTCATATAAATCTCTGTATTCCTTTTGTAAAAGACGAATTTTCTAAGTACGCGACAAAGTATATCAGTAAACTAGAACTTCACCCAAATCCTCTTGCACGCAATATACTCAATTTTGGAGGCCACACTTGGTTGAGGAGAAGGGATACCCTTGCCACCATCAGAATGTTAAATAGGTGATTCTGCCGATATTATTTGCGCAAAATAAAACGTTTTTGTCTAGCATTGGCTGGACTGAAATAACTTTTTTTATGCTTAGTATTAAGATTTGAATATTGTGAAGATTCAGTAAATAAGTGAATGAAAAAAAATCTTGAGAAAGGAGATACCATTAACAGGGAATATTATAAAGCGTTGTTGGAGAGTTTTAAGGTCAAAATTGGAAAGAAACGACCGCATATTTCAAAGAACAAAATTTTATTTCATCAATACCACGCACCGTGTCACAAGTCAATCAAAACAATGGCAAAAGTACATGAATTGAACTTCGAATTGCTCCCACATCCACCGTATTTTCCAGACTTGTCTCCCAGGGATTACTGGCTGTTCGCAGACCTGAACAAAATACTTGCCGGTAAAAAATTTCGCACGTATGAAGAGGTTATCGCTGAAACTGAGGCCTATTTTGAGGCAAAAGATAAATCGTTCTACAAAAGTGGTATTGAAATATTAGAGCGGCACTGGAATGATTGCGTTGCTCTTGAAAAAGATTACGTTGATGAATAAAGCTAATTTTGAATCAAAAGAATTGTGTTTTCGTCGTTAAGGCTAATATTGAGTTCATTATTTTGTGCGAAATTCTTTCAAATTGCATACAAAAGTGTTTAGTTTGAAATATCTGCGAAATAGGTTTTGAAATGTAGTACTGAGTTTTTAAAGCGAAAAACACTCAATATGTATCTGCAACATGCTTTCATTTAAAATTGTTTCTGGGAATATTTGTTTTCTCAGCTGCGAAATAACATAAGCAAAGCTTTTTTCGCACGAAGTACAAACATATATACTCAAAATTAAAAAAGAAACATGAATAAGAGAAAAAATAGACAACACTGAGTGCATCTCAATTTTTCCGTATGAAATAAGTAATGTTGCTGAAAATTTTTCGCAAATTGAATCTCAATACTATGCTTTAGGGACTTTTCAGCCCATGTAATTGAGAAATTGTTATTTATGCACACGAGTACATACAAGAGCTGTACTAATCATTCCCAATAAAAAGTTCCATGTTTGAAAAAGGGTTAAAAAAGGGTGCGTAAAAAAAAGTGTAATAAAATAGTCTCATAAACATCAAAAAGCGGGTCAAATTGACACTTTAGTATCAAAAAGGCAACACTACTCAATTATTACTTATTATCGTTGCTGAATTTAAAATCGGCTTCATTTGAGTTCTAAAATTTATTCAAATTATAAATTTTAGTGTAGCGCCTGGTATAAAAAACTGAGATGAAAACCAAAGATGGTTGTACGAGTATTGTTTGGATTTTTGTGTGAAATGTTTGCTGCCACTTGGCTCAAAGTGAAACATGCCGCTTGGCTAACAACAATCATTTCTATTGTTTGCTTTAATACATTTGATACGCTATACAGCACCAACTAAGGAAGAACATCATTTGGACTTAACAACTCTCTTAAAGCATTTAATTTTTAATCAAAATGCTGTTTAGTTTTAAATTAATAAATTAATAAAAAGTAAATTAAACAACTAGTCAATCAATTGAATTTTTATTTAAAGTTGTAAATTTTTTTGATATTTTTTAAACTCCAGGCGTTTTTAGCTCAACTTTTTATCGTTCTAACTCAAGAAAAAAAAAGGACACAACAGAAATTTTCCTTTATTGCCTTTTTTTACTCTCGTTTGATTTTGCTACAGATTCGCTTGGCCTACAGCCAATTCTATTATGTGATATGATATTTCTTTTTATATATTTTTTTTATAGTTTCATTCCAATGATTTTTCTTCTGTTTTATTAAAGATGGGAGAGTAAAGTAAAAAAAAAAATTAGGACTACTTTATAATTCTAAAGATATTGTTTTTCTTGTTTTTTTTCAGTGTTTTATAAGCTGTTTATAAAAAAATACCATTTCAGTTGTCAATTGTTTGAATAGTGTTGGTCGTTAATGGCACGATGTGTCATGATGGAAATAAAAAAGTTCTTTTCTTTTCATCTTACATTTTAAAGGCTAGAAAATCCAAACTATTGTTTACCAAAAACTTAAACATTTTTTTTCTAATAAACTTCAAAGCTAGCTGTAATACTTCCAATATTTTTTACAGCTTAAAACACTTTCTTGGAAAGCTTTAGTGTGAAGCAGTTTAATTAATAAATTTGAAAAGGCTTTTTTTCTTAACCCTTCAAATTACATAACTGATTTTTTTGTTCTAAGTAGCAAAAAAAGCCTTTAGCTTATACCAAAATTATGTTTTAAACAAAAAAAAAAATTTTTTTTATTTTATTTTTACTGCGTTGTCAGTTGCTCCCAGTTTACATACATCAGGTTTTCTTGATCAATTCTGCTTTAGTTTTCTTTTGAACCTGTTTTTACTATCACACACAAAAGTCTTAAGATTTTTTGCCTAATTTTTCATATTTTTTGGTACTCTATTCTAAACTTGATGGTACCCCATCCCCGTTCTCCAACAAACTCAAGATTTGACGAGCCAAACTTAATGTGTTTAAAGTGACACCAACAAATGGAATTGGGCATATACAATACATACATATACATATGTATATACAAAACATATTAAATATTTAAAAATGCACATTTCACTAAATAAAATGTGGTTATCGATTTGAAGTAAAAACTATATTTATACAAGGTGGGACAAAAGAAGTCATTTGCTATCATTTGGCATTAATTATTTTTAAATAAAAAAATTTGATTCTGTTTTTTGGTTCTGGTTATTTGAACCTTTCGAATTTTATTCGTTAATTCGAGGAAATGATATCGGCCATATGGTCACCGCCACAATCACGAGGACGAAGTGGATGAATTTTCGACCAAAATCATAACGAGCAATGTGGCTCATTTCCACCTCATCGGGTATGTGAACAAGCAAAACTATCGCTTCTGGGATACCAAAAGTCCACGAGTGAGCTGTTCACGCTGGGGGACGCCGGTGTACGCTATAGGGCTAATCGTGTTTTTTCTACCGCAAGTGAATGAATTAGGACTGGAGGACATTTTTTTTCATTCATTTATTTATTGAATCTTCACAAAGTGAACTAACAATAAGTATTCAAATCTTAATACTAAGTACATAAAATTAATTAAGTCCAGCCAATGCTAGACAAAAATGTTTTATTTTGCACGGTCAATATCGGTAAAATCACCTATTTAACGTTCTGATGGTGGCAAGGGTATCCCTCCTTCTCAACCGAGAGTGGCCTTCAAAATTAAGTATATTGCGTGCAAGACGATTGGGATGAAGTTCCAACTTACTGATATACCTTGTTGCGTACTTTGAAAATTCGTCTTTTACAAGAGGAACACAGAGATCCCTATGAATTCAGGAGTTTTTTACGTACCATGGAGCTGCGGTATATTGTTCGAAGAATTTTGTTTTGTCGCCTTTGAATTTTTTCAACGTTTGAAGCGGAGGCGGTGCTCCATAATTGAATTCCATAGCACCATATAGACTTTAAAATTGCGTTGTATAATAAAAGTTTGCAATCCAGCTTCAATGTAGAATTTCTGCCCATAAGCGAATTTAATTGCGCTGGTTTTAATTTTAGCTGAGTGACTTTCGCGTCAATGTGAGGCTTCCACGTTAACCTACGGTCGAGATGAATACCAAGGTACTTGACTTCATTTTGCTGCGGAATAGGTGAATTGTTAATTTGAATAGCTGAACATGTTTGTCTACGCAGTGTGAATGTAACGTGAGTACACTTTTGTTCATTGACTTTAATTTTCCAAAGTTTTAACCAATTCTCTAATATTGAAATATACTCCTGCAAATATCGCGAAGCTACTTGATGGTTTTCATGTACGCTGTAGAATGCTGTGTCATCTGCAAATGTTGAAGTGTGAATACCAGATCTGGTTGGCATGTCAGAAGTGTAAATTAAATTAAGATGTATTTTTAATGCGGTCGCTTAACCAACTCCGCCACCGATCTCTTATTTATTTTTTCGTCTATATTTGTCTCATATTGATTACATATGCAATTGTTATAATCTGTGTATACTGCTGTCACTGAACAACCAGTTTTTTGTTAATGTTGTAATGGTTTATTCCGAATTAAACATTTCAAAATAACTTTTTTTTTTTTTTTTTTTTAAAGCATTTTTTTATTTATTAAATCTTCAAAATGAACTAACAATAAGTATTCAAATCTTAATACTAAATTTAAAATTAAAAAATGTGATTCTTAAGTCCGGCCAATGCTAGACAAAAAGTTTTATTATGCGGGAGCTATTTCGGTAACAAAATAACTTTGAGCAGAGAAAAATAATTTGTTATTGTGAAAAAAGAGTCAAATATTTTTGACAAGAAAAGCTCTCTACAAGTATTTTTTGTTGTATGGTTTTATTTCTGCTCTAGCGCCGCCAACTTATGTGCTAGTACGTTAGTGGCTACAATTCTGCCAATATTTCTAATAATCAATCTTAACTTTCTTTTTTCTACAAAACCTAATTTTTAACGATTTTGAGCTAAATTTTGTTAATTTTTATATTTCGCCTGTTTCACTGTTTGGTTTGTTACTTTTACGCATTAAAACATAAATGCCTTCAATAAAAGATACTAGTATATCAAAGTATATCAATTAAAGATACAAATATTAAATAAAAATTATTTTTCGTATAATACTTATGCATAAATTTAAAATATTTTAAATTGAATTTAATTCTTTTGCTTTCTTTTTTTTAATCTCATTGCAGGTGAGTGAGTGCATACATTTGAAATCTTTCGGCAAAAAATCAAAAACCTGTCTTAACATAAAGAATAATTTATAAACTTATAAGAGTAAGTATAAAATCAAAATATTCTCATATTGGCAAAAGTAAAATATTTGCACAAAAATAAAAGCTTTTAAGAATTTTTAATACCCATAGACACTTTTAATGTTTCGGGCTTTAAAGACTTTTCTGCAAACAAACAATTCTTTTAACTAAAATGTCATGTTTACGTTAAACTAGAGTTTTTTTGTTATTCTTGTTGTCCTTCTTTAACTGTATTTAAAGTCTGTAATATCCTGTTTGCTACTATTACAGCTTCTACAAATTCCTATTTGAAGTGTCTGCTTTTTGTTTAGTTTTGTTTTTCTGTTTTTCTGGTGTGTTAAATACAACAGAATAAGACAATACAAAAAAAGTCATGCCCGGCCCATACAAGATCTCAAATTCATAAAGAAAAAATCTTAAAAAATCTTTTGGCAATTTTTTTCTTGTTGTTTTTGTAGTTTGAGTGACAATAAATAAACTTGGACAACAAATCAAAAAGTCCTTAGCAAAAGCCACAAATGGACACACAGACATGAGACACTTGCTCTCTATCCTCCACACACACACACACACACACAAACAAACCAAAAACCAAACCAAAAACAATATAAGCACTTACACATATTTAGAATGAAACACTTATTGTGTGTTAAAACAAAATTTGAACTGAAAAGATAAACATCTAAAAAATTTTATAGATTCGGTTTAATATGGTTATAAATGTATTTAGTTTTTTGAGTTCAAGCAAAGAAACCAAAACCGAACTGTTATTCTTTTAACATTTTCTTATATCATGAGTTTATTTTTCTTTTTTTGCTTTAAAAATCTTGATAAATTTATCTTTTGGTTTAGTTTTTAAACAAAAATTTGTTTATATTTAATAGCTGGAAACACAAGAGCTCCTATAAGAGCATAAAACCAAACATTCTTGTTTATCAAAATTGATTGGTTTCTTAAACAATTTTTAATGGAGCCAATCAAGTAAAACAAACAGTTTTTTTTCAAAAATATTTTAGAAAATATATAAGTAAATAAATTAGTCTAGATGATGTGAAAGAATTTAAAAGAAAATATTAAGAAATAAAAGACTAAAGTAAACAATATGAATATTATTACTTTAACCCCTTTGACGTCACTGGTCTTTGACATACCGCTCCTTTATTGCAACATAGTCATAAGGCAAAGAAGCTTGTTTCTAGAAAAACACATTACAAATTTTTAGTTTTCATACAAGTCTTAGAAGTATTTTTTAGGAAATATCTCCTAAAGCAAACCATTTAAAGGTAATTTAAATAAAATTTTGCCACAATATAAAAGGTAGTACTGTTAACAATTCCGCATTGTTAACTCGAGAAGCAAATTTTTTGAGATATGACTATATTGCAATAAAGAAACGATATGAAAAAAAATTTGCTTGCATAAAATGATAGCTTATAGGCCACAGAGTTGAGCAGAAGATATCTTCTTGCCATAAATTTCAGCTTTCTGAGCCGTTTTAACGGTTTTCCAGTTGGGCATGTTATTAAGGTGCGCGGACTGGGAAAAAAGGGAGTAGTGTTTGTGGGCATTTGACTTGAACTTTCCAACGTTCTAACAGACAGGAAACACGTCTACAGGCAACTTATTCCACAGGCGAGGCGTATGACTGAAAAACGAACGAGCTTTCTTTAGTTATGACTATGTTGCAATAAAGCACAGTGGGCGAAAAGGCTCATCTAGCGGAGTTTAATTAATAGCGTTTTGGGGTTTTGTTTTTGTTACTCTTATATATTTTTTTAAGTCAAAAATAGATTAAGATTAAGTCACAATAGATTAAGATTAAGTCACAAATAGATTACAAAAAAATATTTTTTTGTAATATTTGTCTTTTTTTTTTTTTTGTGAAAGTTGCAACTTTTTTTCATATTTTAAACAATGTTTGTTTCATTCAGAACAACAGAATAAAGTTAATACATTTAATGTTTCACATTCCTTTGGTCTAAAAATATATTAAACATTAATATTAAAAACATTTAAAAAAAATTTGTATTCATTTTTAAAATTTTTTTCTGTTGAAATAATTGTTTTGACCTTATTACGTCTTCATACGCTTCAGTTGCTTTCGCAACAAAAAATTTTTTATAATGCCAAAAAATAACAATATTATTAACAGTTTTTTTTTTTATATTCCGATTCAGAACTACTAGATGAATCTAAGACGGAAGGTGGTACACTATGTTGCAACAAAAGCTGTAAAATATCATTATCGACACCCTTCTTTTTTGCTTTGTATAAACCGCACATTGTAGCTACTGCGAGCTCACTGTGAGGTATTTCCATAACAATTTGGGAGACTTTACTTAATTTCGTTTTATTAGAACATTCGTCGAACATCTTGTCGGGTCTTCCACGACTAGTCAGCGGATCGACTAATAAAAGTTGTCCCTATTATTTTCTCCAAATTTTTGGCTACTTCTAAAATTCAATTTCCATTTCTCAACCAATTTTGCTACAAAATTTCAAATTTTTTGCTTATTAAATTAATTTTATTACCTTTACACGTATTAATATTGATTGTATTATTAAATAAATGACTTTCAATGGCTGAAAATTGTTTAGTAGGCTCGGGCTCGTTGCGCCATAGTAAACAAACTTCTCGTCTGAGCACCGACATTGTTCCTAAAAAATGCAATATCATATAAAGTTGCAGATAAATTTGCACATTTTACAATCACAGGACAACATAGTAATTGCAAAAAAAATTTTCTAGCGCGAATACCCAAGAATATCAGGAGTTCCGGTCCATAGAAGTCTTTCTTTGGATTTTTTCAAGCAGTTAGTCGTATAGTCATTTTGTACCTCATATTTTATACAACACTTCAGCACAGGTCACAAACAAAATTTTTTTAATTAATACATACCTCTAACTATAAATAAAACCAATTTTCTTCCACTTAATTGAGACAAACGCAACTTTAGAGGATATTTCGCAATGCAAAGAAAACACGTGTTAAAGCTTAGTGATGTGCTGGCTGAAACATATATTATGTTTCACAGCTCACAGCTGTTCAACTAGATCATGTGAATCAAAATGTAATCGATATTTAAGTTCAGTGGTATATTAGTATTCAAGAAATACACAGTTTTGGAGCAGTTTGACACTTTGAAAATTGTATATTAAACAATGCTAGATCGACCATTTCGCCCACAGTGTAAAGGAGCGATATGTTAATATATTTTGTTAAATATACTAGATTAGGTTAGGTAAGCGGGGCGCTGGATTCTCCAATGTAGCTTAAGTTCTTCAGCTTACTTGGGTCCTGAAATCGTTCCGTGTGTGGTAGCCTGAAAAGTTAAAGAGTATAAGAGTGGAAGTTAGAGTGATATAGGGTGTGGGGAGGGGAGAAGAGGGTAGGAAAGGTGGGAAACCGCTTAATGTGGCGTTATATTCTTTTGTACTAGCCACCTGCTGATCCTTAAGAAAAAGGCTAGCACGGTCGGATTGACCGAGGCCAGACATGATAGGCTACTGAAGCTCCTCCCGCTTGCCGGGCATGTTCCGCTGAGATGAAGGAATGTCTCCTCCTTTTTCTCGTCTTGGCAACTTCTGCAGAAGCCGTTATAGGGTAACCTAGTCTCCTGGCATGGTTCCCAAGCTAGCAATATCCAGTGACTCTTATGTGAGAACTGGCCAGTTTTAACAGCTCTCACGTTCTATTAGAGCTAATATGCCACAAGTTCCTTGATATAAGGCATGTGGGCTCTGTGAGCATATTTCAGTGTGTGGAGTTTCAATTTTTTTTCAACATGTTGACACGGGTTGTACGCAAAAGGGGTCTATATCCCTATCTTCCCTTTTTTTGGCTAGGTCGTCAGCGATGTTGTTGCTGTTGTTGAACCCATGTCCATGCCCCCATGTATCTGGCTGCTTTATTTGTAGCCAATACTTCACCTCGATGAACACTATATTCATCTGATAGACTGAAATATATTTCAGTTGTCTATGTACGCCACTCACAACACTTTCTGCTCTACTGGACTCATCCGTGTAAACATAGAAGGGCCCAGGTTCCTCCATGTGGTAGTCGAAGCTTCTTGGGAGAAACGATTTTGGAATACAGTAGTCAATTAGATCGGCGACCAGGTCGTTTCCAATCTCAAGTATATTGGCGGGTCCCCACGGTCTGTGGCTCCATGACCCTGTCACGTTCAACCTGATCGTGGCTTTTAGTGCTATCTGCCTAGCTTCTAAGTCACTAGGCATCCAGCTCATAAATGCAAAAAGAACTTTAGTTGGTGTTGGCTTCATGACTTTATCAATTTGTAGTCGGTTGTTTGCGGTGTCCAGTGATATCCACCATACTGATACTCCATGAAAGTAAAAGTAATATTGTTCAATTTTAGCTTCTTTATGCAATTTATTTTACCAAATTTCATCTTATTTTCTTATATCTTTCAACATAAGAATTAAGTACCTAATATGTCATTTGAGATCTTTTTTAAGCTGTTCTAATTGAATGAGTAGTATACAACTCACACAAACACTTATATGCTTTTTAATATGTACGATAGCCAAAATCATTTCAATCATTTTAACGTTTCAAATGCATTCTCTTCTATTAAGCAAACATTTTAAGTTACAAACAGTAATAATTTTAAGGGAAAAGAAATCTGCTCGTTGCAGCAATGCATCAATGTCATCAGCAAAAACAACTCAAACTTATATTTGAGGGGAAAAAGTGGACGTGCAATCACAAATACAAATATGCGAGATTACATAAGCTTACATTTGTGTGTGTGCACTTGATTGTATGAGTATGCAAGTTTGAGCAAAATTTTAGTTTCAGAGCTGTTTGTTGTTCTATATTGAAACACTGTGAGCAAAAAGGTTTATAGCCGTATTCACAAAAAACAATAATCAGCATTTCAACAACTTTTTAGTTAAAATAAATTTTTCAAACGTATTCATCAACAGCATTTTAGCTAAAAATCATTTTATTGAAGCTTTCTATTTGTGGCTGGTAACGCCATCATATACAATTGTCATGGCGTTGCATTAAAAACGGTTATAAGTTCACATAGGAATCATATAAACATAGAACAAATTTTTTTTCGTGTTCAATAACGAAATTCGTTGAATCAATTAATATATTGTGTGCATGCGGACCTGTAAAGGAATGCGGGTATTCAAACAAAAATTTAGTAAAAATAATTATTGATTGAAAACAACATTTTTTTGAACCGAAAACAAAATACGATATCCAAGGTTATTTTTTTCATATTTTTTCAGACAAAAATTTTGTTGATTTTATTTTTACTATAAATTGCAGTACTCAACTGCCAGGAAAAATGTTAACAGGCAGATAAAACTTGCCAAAATTGAATATTACTCTTCGCGTTTCAGAACTGCAATTAACTCAGGTCAAACCTGGAGTACTATTCGTGAAATCGGTGTTGGCAAGCAGGACAATAACGTAGCTTTAAATGCAGATGCGGATTTGCTTAACAAAACTTTCACTAATGCTCCTTCAACTAAAACAAACGAATCTTTTTATAATTTTTCCTCTTTTAAGTTGAATTCGGATAAAGGTGTAATTGGTGATTATTTCCGGTTTTCCTGTGTATCAGAGGCCGATGTTATGGCTACTTGTGCTTTAATAAAATCTAATGCAGTAGGGACTGACGATTTACATCCGAAATTTGTTAGAATACTTATGTCTCTGATTCTTCCATATGTTACTTATCTGCTAAATAATATCATCATGTCTTCAACATTTCCGTCAAACTGGAAGCATGCTAAAATTATTCCTTTACCCAAAGCAAATGGTGAGTTTAGGCCAATAGCCATCTTGTGTTTCCTTTCAAAAGTTCTGGAAAAAATCATGTATAAGCAAATAGTTACGTACATTAATACTAACAACATGCTGTCAAGTAAACAATCTGGCTTTCGTGAAAGCCATAGTTGTGTTACGGCTCTTGTCGAAGTGAGTCAAAACATACGACAGGGACTGGAGGCCGGATATATAAATTTCTTAGTGCTAGTTGACCACTCCAAAGCATTCGACACAGTAGAACACGCCATGTTAATCAAGAAATTAAAATACTTTTTCAGATTTTCGCATACGTCCGCTAAACTCATTTCTTCGTATATTTCAAATCGAACACAGTCGGTTTTTTTAAACAATGTTTGGTCCGATAAATTGTCGCTTTTTAAGGGTGTGCCTCAAGGTTCCATCTCAGGGCCGCTTTTATTTTCAATATATGCAAATGACTTGCCAAAAATTCCTTCAAAATGCAATATTCACCTGTACGCTAACGACATTCTACTTACTTTAAGTATCGCACCTGAAAACTTTGATACCGGTATATCACATTTAAATTATGAATTAAGGAAAATTTATGATTGGGCTAGTGCAAACGGACTCTGTCTGAACCCGAAAAAGTCAAAATGTATAATAATCACCAAAAAAGTGTAGCTCTATCTGATAGTGTGGATATTGTGTTAAATGACCAAAAAATTGAAATTGTTAATAGGGCGAAGAATCTTGGTATTATTTTTAACAACCATTTAACTTGGACAGATCATGTGAACTCAATGGTTGGCCAAACGTATTGCAAATTACGAGCTCTCTGGTTCACACAATATTTTACACCTCTCAAAATAAGAATTTTGCTTGCTAAGACTTACCTAGTTCCTTCCCTTTTGTACGGGGCTGAATTATTTTCAAAGTGCGACTCGGTTAGTCAAAGAAAACTAAACGTTTTGTTTAACAATATTATAAGGTATGTGTACGGATTGAGAAGATTTGATCACGTTTCATCTGTCTCTGAAAGCCTATATGGGGTTAGTTTTGATAACTTATTAAATTTATTATTATTAAATATATTATCCGTACCCTGGTTTTTTTGCATAAAATAGTTCACACTCGTATCCCTAATTACTTATATGAAAAACTTTGATTTTTTCAATCGCCGCGAAACCGAAATATTATAATACCTCGATACCAATATCTAGAGTCCGAATGGCAATTTTACATACATGCTTCCCGACTTTGGAACAATCTACCACTATGTCAACAGTTGAACAGAAATGCTAATAGTTTCAAAAATTTTTTATTAAATTTTCTTATATAATCATATAAACTGTTTTTATGGGTATTTTTATAATATTTTTATTTCATTATGTTTATATATTTTTTTTATAATTTTTCTTTTCTTTTCAAGTTAAAATTTTGTTGTATTTTAACTTAATTTAATTCAATAATTGCGATTTCGCATATACCGTTTCTGTACTATAAATATAAGATTAAATCTTGTTGTACAGAAAATAAACAAATAAAAAAAAATAAATAAAATAATTTTTTCTGTGAAAAAATTTTTTGTATTATTTTTTATTAAAACTAATGATAAAATAAATAAATAAATTTTTGATCCTATTTGCTTTGACCTTTATTCCATCCAATATTTGCAAATAATTCATTCAGCCCAATGTCCTTTTCGTTTTTTTTAATGTTTAATGTATTTTTCAATATTTCGTCTTCCTTTGAAAGACTTCTTCAGGAAAATTTGTTTTTTTGTGTGTAAATTCAATCCAAAATTTGAATTACGTATTAACGCCACTATTCTTTAATTAAAATTTTGAATTTACACAAATTTTCCTGAAGAAGTCTTCCAAAGGAAGACGAAATATTGAAAAATATATTAAACATTTAAAAAAAAAAAAAACAAACAGAGGGCTAATTCTGTCATTCGCTTACGAGCGAGTTTTTACTCGAATGTGCGGGTTTTTACACTTTTGGGATTATTTCATTCGATATCGAGTAAAAGGTTTCGAAACTTCTAGTGATGGTATTCGATAGCGAGTAACCATTCGAATGCAACCGTGCAACTTTTTACTCGCAAGCAAAAGTACTATCGAAAACCCGCCAAACAGAAAAACACAAAAGAAATGTAAATTAAAAATTTGTTTTGAATAGCAATAGTAGTTAAATTAAATTGAGAATTTTTGGTTCTTAAGGCTTTTTTCGATTCATAAAAATATGTATATAAAGATGAGTATTGCTAAGATACCAAAAACTTATATTTGAAATCACATGTTATTATATTCAAGAATTTATTTTGGTTTTTTCTTTTTTTTTAATGCATATATACATAGTTAAATGGTTGTTTTTTACATACATATTTATTGAATTGCTATTTCTATTTACTTACTTTTCAATGAACAAACACGCATACATGACTGATTTAAATGAATTGTTATTGTGAACGTATGTGTGTTTATTTAGTTTTTAGTGTACAACAAGTATACAAAGTATGCAAATAAAGGGTGGTTAAATTTCAAGGGCCGATGTTGATTTTGAATAGAACACAAACTATTTAGGAAATTATTGTAATTTTATTTTATTATGATATATTGGTATTATTCAATTATGTATGGCACAAAATATCGGCCAAATGGGCGCCGCGACCACGGCGGCACACCTCCATCCGCTGGTCCAAATTTTCGATGACTCTGAGGCATAATGGAGGTTCTATGCCGTTAATGTGCCGAATTATCTCATCCTTTAGCTGTTGAATTGTTGCTGGCTTATCGACGTACACCTTTTCTTTCAAATAACCCCAAAGAAAAAAGTCCAACGGTGTCAAATCACATGATCTTGGCGGCCAATTGACATCGCCATTACGTGAGATAACACGGCCATTGAATTTGTTGCGCAAAAGAGCAATTGTTTCGTTAGCTGTGTTGCAAGTGGCACCGTCCTGCTGAAACCATATATCGTCTACATCCATATCTTCCAATTCGAGCCACAAAAAATTTCGTTATCATCTCACGATAGCGAACACCATTCACAGTAACTGCCTGACCGGCCTTATTTTGGAAAAAATACGGCCCGATGATGCCGCCAGCACATAAACCGCACCAAACAGTCACTATTTGTGGGTGCATTGGTTTTTTGACAGTCAGTCTTGGATTCTCATTCGCCCAAATGCGGCAATTCTGTTTATTGACGAATCCACTGAGGTGAAAATGTGACTCATCACTGAAGATGATTTTCTTCGAAAATTGATCATCATTTTCATAATAAGTCTGGATAACTTTAACACGTTGTTGGATTGTGTATCTCTCCATGGTTCAAATTGAGTAAGTCTGAAATAAAGAAATGTCAAATCAAATTTGGAAAAAAACTTGGCGTTTAGGTGTAGTTCACATTCAACATTGGCCCTTGAAATTTAACCACCCGATACATACAATTTTTGGGCAGCGTTATAAAACACATTTTGTCAGTATTTTGCAACACTGAAGTGATAACTCGACTCGTTTCGTAACGAATCACATCATTAGAAATTTACACGATATCGAAATTATTTTCTACTCGACTGTAATTTCGATCACGAATGACAGAATTAGCCCCCAGGACCTTGAGCTGAACGAATGTTTTGCAAATATCAAATAAATAAATATTAACTCCATTTTGCCTGAGTTGGAAAAGTTTTACCTTGGATGCTTTTGTTTACGTATAGGAAAATATGTGAATAACGAGTTTTTTTATTGTTAAGTTCTTTCACGCGTCACTAATGTTTATAAACTTAACAAAAAGCTATTTAAGTTTCTTATGAGTAATGTAGCAAAATTGATCAGCCACGCTGTATAATCGGTAAAACATTCAAACTTAAATTCATTAGTGCGGTTAAGTGGTAAATTTGTAACATTATTGCCACTATTTCACTAATAAATTAAAAATAATTTCCAAATTTGGTTTTTAATTTAGTTTTTGCTCATTTCAATTAATTTCCCTTAATTCCTGACTTGTTATTCAGAGCTTTAAACGCATTTGGACATTGGTATTGAAGATGATTATAATGTTGATTATTTTTATTATGGGCATTACAGGAGTGATAAAGAAAGAGATCCAGCCCATTTATTTTTGTATGTATGTAATTATGCACAAAGCCATTAAATTTTATACATTGTAAAACTCAGTGGTCTAATAATAATAATAATCTGCAAATATAATTTGAGGACAAAGCAAACGGATGCGAAATAGAGAAAGCGCACCACATTAAAGGGGCCTTTAACTGCCTAAAACAATAAAATGTGCAAACAAATATATTTATGCAGAGTTTTTTAAAACATGTTTAAGAAAAAAAAAACTAATAATGGGAAAAAATATATTTCAGTTCATTTACTTACATACTCATATGTATGTATATGTAATGGGGCCTTTATTTAAAACCAACTATGTTTTTTTTTGTTTTTGATTTTCGAAATTCCAGTCTTGACATTTGTAGACAATAAAACTCATCATAAGCACACAGAAAAACTTGTACATATTTAGTCGTATTAGCCACATTTAATGATTCACACAACATTGTAATTATACGAGTACAATTGAGCAGCCAAACATGAACATAAATAGAGAGACGACGGTTAGAGATACCGACAGGCAAATACAATGAACAAACAAATGAACAAGACGCCAAAGACCGACAAAAACGACCAGAGCAATGCAACCAAAACCAATAATCATTTCGATGATCATCATCATTATTTAACGCACACGTACACACATACGCACATGTGGGCTTGCAAGTGTGTGTATCTCACATTTGTCCATAACGACCACATTTTGTATCAACAAATTTAAATCGTAACCACGCCAATGTTGTTGTCATATTTATAGCAGTGCGTAACAAAACAAAAAAAAAAGGAATAACAAATTAAACACAAGCATACTCGTACGAGTACACGCGTTTTAAATACAAATTCCGGCAAACAATACTCATTATGCTGCTAAGCATTATCAGTGTATGCGTATGTGTGTGCGTGTATGTGTGCGTGACAATATTTAGAATCTAAAGTTTATATGCTTTCACTTTGCATAACATGAATAAACATATTCAAAGACAGTCGGTGTGAAAAGCAGAACAGGATAAGCAATTTTCAAGAAACAAATATTTCATCGAGCTCAAACTTTCGGTCTGTGAAAATTTAGGCCCAATTAGCTTAAAAAGAACTAAAAGTTCATAAAAACACTAGAGAGTTTGCGGAAGTTAGATCGGACAACCTCGGTGACCATGGGCTGTGTCAGAAGCAAGTGATCAGTTTTAAGGGAAATTTTTCCTAAGTAAACTCATTGAAGCTCTGGCTGTGTGCAGTAGCTACTTCAAAAGACACGATTTTTTTTTCTGAAAGATAATTTTTAAAAAGTTATGTGCAGTTTTCAGAACACGGTAGAACGCAAATTTAGAAAATTCCTATGAAAGCCACAAAATTTTTGGATATTTTCTGTTCAAGTTGATTCTTTTTGAAAGAACTTTTTGAAAAGTTTTATTTTTAAAACAAATTTTTCTAAAAATGCCTTTTTAAATAAGTTACTCTGTTCTATCGATACTACAATGGATTTTGCTCTGACGAGATTAGGGATTTTTTTTCCCGAAACGCGCACATTTTTACGTAGCACGCGTTCATCGTCTAGAGCTCACCCATTTGTGGTCGATTGCCCGGGGAGAGAGAATTCGTTTTTCAGCCGTACTCTTCGTCTGTGGAATAAGTTGCCTGCAGACGTCTTTCCTGTCTGTTATAACGTTGAAAAGTTCAAGTCAAATGTTCACAAACACTATTCCCTCTTTCCCCCTCCTCCCAACCTATTTTCCTAGTTCTGGTACAATGCACTGCATATGTAGGGGTCATCCCCTGAGTACTGGTCCAATATAAAAAAAAAGAAAAAAAAGCAGTTTATTTAAAAGATATTCTTTGTGAAAGGCACTGAGCAGAGATCTGCAACCGGTGCCTTTTTTATACATGTGAGTACAGCTGTCTTAATTCGAGTTGCAGTGTGTTTGGCCATCGCATATGGTTTGTACAAGTATGTTTTCTACTCGTTAGAACTTGCGTGTTTTAACTAGAGTATATGCCATATCTAATTAAGTTTGTATGCGGTGGCTGCTTGATTTGGTTTCTCAATTAATTTTTTCACATTCGGCAATCGAACTAGTACTTCTTTTTAACAACAAAAATAATATTTGTATGTAAGAATTTGCAGGCATACATTTACCTTAACCATGAGAGTGTATGTGTTCAGTTTTATATTTATTCACCCACACTCAGTAAATGTATTCGTACTAAGAGCGGCGTTGCCAGAAGATTTTTAAAACATCACGTTTTGGCGATCGTGTTTTGAAGAAAATATAAACACATATTTTATTTGAACATATTTAGTATAAAACCAGTAATATATATAATTTTTTATGAAGCACATTTTCATAAAATTTTTTTCATTTTATCTTCCTTCATTTATAATAATTTTTACATCTTGGTTTTAGTCCAGAACGACAATAAATGTACACATACATATAACCAATTGTGGAAAACATTTAGTTTGAATAGAATTTTCGTTTCAAATTTTTCAGCAAAATCAATCTTAAAATCTTCATACGGAATGACTACTACTTTCAAAATCGTCATCATAGTTGTAAATTATTAAACCTGGCAGCCGCGATTTCAGTTAATGTTAAATAAAAGGTGACGCAACAACAACAGAATATGTCGAGAATGTTGTTTTTACAAGTCGATTTTCTGACGACATGATGTATGTATTATTAAGAAAACGAAAACAGAAAATACTCAAAATGTTTTTCTAACTAAATGCTAGAAAAAAACACTACTTTGTGCGGCCGTTTCTTTTACTCTTAAAAAAATACACAAGATACGAAAGTAATTGGGTACATTTTTGATGTATCAACCGCATCAATTTTTAAGAGTGTTAAAAATATTAGGATGTGAAATGATTGGGTTAACAACCGGTGTACATATCGCTTCTTTATTGCAACACTGTCATAAGTGAAAAAATCTTGTTTCGAGAAAAACACATTTTGAATTTTTATTTTCCATACAATTCTTAGAATAATTTTTTAGAAAATATATCCTAAAGGAAACAGTTTAAAAGTAATTTTAATAAATTTTTGGCATCCCTAACCCGAAAACTTCATTTTTTGAGACATGCAATAAAGGAACGATATGGTTGTGGTGCACCGATGCAGATCTCTGGTACTGAGCTAAAAGGTATTTTTTAAACGTAGTTATTTTAAGCAGTTCTTCTTAACACGTACTCCTTCATTATCTCTTGCCTGTTTTTAAATGCGCATTTTACCGATTATATAAAGCGTTTTGTTGAACAGCATTTCAAAAAGATCATTTTATTATAAGTCCCAACACCGATTTGTTTTGATCTGCACTGTTAGTCACAAATTTATGACTCGTGTGTTTGCGTGTTCATGCGTTTGTGTTCTTTTTGTATAGTTTAGTACCCAAAGCTTGTTGAATGTTGTGTTGAAATGCATTAGGGAATATTGCTATGGATTTGCATTGTATTCCTTTTTTCTCCGTATTGTATTGACGTGATGTTATTGCTTTTTATGTTGCCGTTGTTGCATTTGTTATACGTGTTGTTGCCATTGTTTAAGCCCATCACAGGATAATTTGATTCAATTAAGCATGCGTTACTATATAATTATAAGCGAACAATGACAAACACTCGCAAAACATACGCACATTGAACGACTGGGATATAAAAATTAACAACAAAATAAATTTTAAAGCACACAAGTATCTAAGTATTGCTTTAAATGGACTATATTTAGAACAACAGTCAGTCAGTCGTACATACATACATATGTCTGCGTGTAGTTATGTATATTGGCGAATTAAAAGCAACGATGGCTAGACGTTCATGCCTCATTCAAACAAATAGATGAGTGTGTGTAAATTTTAGTTTTAACTAATGTACTCTAGTTACCATTTACTTATTTGTTTTAATGGAAAACTAGTTGATTTACAACACAAAAGCATTTTTCAATAATATTTAAATGGAAAATGGAATATTTTAAAATTATTTGTATTTATTACTTTTGAAAGAAACAATCGATATAATATATTATTATTTAAGATAAAACCAATTTAAGATTAAATTTTAAATAATTTTAATAAAGTGAATAGATTATGAAGAAGCAATACATGGTTTTGTGCGGAAACTTCACGTAAAAATAATTGCCAGAATTAAGATAGGTATGCCCCGAAATCTTATATCTATTGATTTGCGTCACTTGGCTTTCTTATGTGAATGGTTAAGCTATACTAATTCATTCTCGAACTACACAACTCCAGAGTTGGCTAAAGACCAACGATCTTTACTGCCACCAACTTGCGAAGTCTAGTCTTCCACCGGTGTACTTATGGTTGCGGTGCACCGGTGTAGATCTCTGGTACGTTTTTTAAACGTATTTATTTTAAGAAGTACTTCTTAACACGTACTCCTTCATTATCTTAAGCCTGTTTTTAATTGCGTTGTTGTTGGGGAATTGCATACAAGAGGAATTCGAAAGGCCGAGCTTTTCAGCAAAGAGTTTGTTCATATAGCTACAAACCTATTCCAAAAAGTTGCCCCATGGTGGCACTGGTGAGTTATGAACTAGTTCACTCGGCAGAATCGGTTTACTGCTTTATAAAGCTGCCAAGGTAGTGAACAAAATAAGAAAGATTATAAGTCCATGGTGAGCCTTAGATAGGTCACCCCGCGAATAAGGCTAAATTTTGTTTTTCCTGCCATTTGTAATACCTGTAAATAGACGTTCTACGACAAAGATATTTTGTTGGGCAGTTGAGTTTTCCCTACGCCAAATTGTGCCCCTACTTTTTGATTATTTATATATACTAGAAAAATTAAACTTTAAGAAAGAGAACAGAAATAAAAATAAGGTATGGAGCGAAAAAAGCTTGCAGAATTGATTGGATCACTCAGCTCTCTCATGTGAATAGTTCAGTTATACTAGTTCGTTCGTGAACTACCCAACTTCAGAGTTGGTTAAAACCTCTTCGTGGCCACCAACTCGTGAAGCCTAGCTTTCCAACTGCGAATTGCTTACAGGAGGCATTAGAAGGTTAGACCTCTTCAGAACAGAGTTGGGGCCTTCTTATCCCTCTTGTATGCAATTTGTCAACAGTAAATAAATGACAAGGCTTAATGAGTTGGTTCGCCGAAGCTCATTAAGAACACCAGCCCTTAACCCACACACCCGTCTAACCATCACTCCTGGTTCCTTACAGTACAGGTATTTGCTGCAAGATAATAGCACCTCAGGGAGTTGCTAGCCACCAAAAGCCAGAAAGCACCAAAGTTATCAGTTCGGATTTGATCTTCGAAGCACAGTGGCCTTTCAACAGATCTCTGTCAGTAGTGAACAAGATGAAGATAGTTTGTTACGTGAAATAGGTCCACAGCCAGATAAGATAGGTGCCTACGCAAATCAATTGCATACTTGTCTTCAAAGTAAAGTTGCCTTACAATGGAATTCGGTCCTAGTAAAGAACTGGATGGGGAAGATTATTAGGTCACTCTGGTAAAGGTGTGATACGCGCTAAGAATTGCAGACTACCAGATCTTCTGTCTTGACCTCCATGATCTCTAAGGAATTATTTCTCTCTCAGTTACGAATTAGATGCTGAGGATCATCAGCCCATTCTGGTAAAGGCCTTATATTCTTATGATTTAGAACTGTGCCCTCTAGTATTTTGATTATTGAGATTACTAGGCAAGTACTTATGGGAAGTATTAGAAAGCTTGAACTTTTTATTAAATGTTTTTCAAAAATATGAGAAAGATTCTTATAAGAAACTGCTACCTGTGTATGCTTTGCAATCTATATAGATTTTATTCACTTTCAAGGTTTCTGTGTAACTGTAAACTAAATATAAATAAAGCTGATAAAACTTACAATCATTGTTTATTAGATATTACATGATTGAAAAACGAGCATATCAGAAAGTGCGCAGCAATGAAAGAGAATAAGACATGGTGGCGTTCCTCATCACGGATTTGGTCCGTATTCAGAGTTTGTGTTTATCTGTAACTGTCAATTATATATAAATAAAGACCTTATTATTTTTAATCATTGGCAATTAAACATTCTATGATTAAAAAACGACCATTTTGAACAGGTGCAAAAAAGAAAGAGTAGAAGATACATGTCTCATCGTGAACTAAGTCCGCATGCAGGGTTTCTGTTTATTTGCAACTATAAATTAAATATAAATAGAGGCAATGACATTTTTAATCATCGCCTATCGAACGTTCCATGTATAAAAAACGAGCATACATATCAGAAAATGTACATCAAAGAGAGCGAGAATAAGAAATGCTACACGTCTCGTGGATTAGTCTGCATTCAGGATTTCCGTTTCTCTGTGACTGTAAATGAAATATAAATAAATACCATATTACTATTAATCATTGTCAATGAAACATCCTATGATTGAAAAACGACCATTTTGAACATGCGCAAACAAGTAATAATGCAAGAAATGCTAGCAATAAATAAATAAAATTTCTCCTCATGAGTTAAGTCCGCATTCAGGGTTTCTGTTTATCTTTAAGTTTAAGTGATATATAAATACAGGCAATGATATTTTTAATCATCGTCTATCGAACATGCCATGAATGAAAAACAAGCATACATATTATAAAATGTGCACCAAAGAAAGAGAATACATTCTTTGTTACTAGTCAAAATATTATTTTAGGAGTGTCTAATCGTCTAATAGCTAGTTGGCGTTAATACATCTCTATAAAAATTTAATTTTTAATATTTCTAAACCATAGTTTTTGTTAAGTAATTTAAGTTATTGCTTTTCTTTAGAATTTTTTTTTATATTTTATTTTACCTTTCTTTAAAAAATTTGCAGCAATAAATCAATCAATTTCGCATTCAACCTCATCACGATCCAAGACATTTAAATACGGCTGCCTCTTTTTATGTGCACATATCTTCCAAGTGCGTGTGTATGAGCCTGTATGTGCCTGTGTAGGTGTTTTCGTGTGAAGACAATGAAATTCGTTTTCTTTTCATACAACATTTTCTAAGACTCTTTTGCTTTGTTGTGCCACATGACATTCTTATTTGTTGCCAAGCCTGAATAATGAAAACGAGTGAGTCAAACAGGAAGATCTCACATAAATCCTTCAAGTTTTATACGAAGAAAAACGTCTCAGGAAATAACAGCCTTTGACATCCCATTGTTGATTTTGGTTTTTGGCGAACAGCAAAACGAGCTGTGGGAGAGAAACAAAAAATATATTTTTGTTTAAATTTTAAACGAAAATTGGATTTGTTTTGCTACAAGTTTTACTGGTAAAAATTTCTAGCACACAAATGGATTATTTCCCTTATGAATTTATAATCAACTTAAATTAGAAATATTTCGTTTGCAGAAATAACAAAAGAAAATAATTTTTCATTTGTCATAATGACAAAAACTCATTTCTTATTTAGTTAAGCAATTTTTCTACTGGCTTCGGCAGCAAATTTTTTTGTGCTTTTTTTGTTTCTAGATGTCTTTGCACAAAATAATCTCTTAGAACAACACACCTGTAAATAGAAACAATCCTTTCATTGTTTGCAGGAATTGATGTGCAAATATAAAATTTTTTTGTTTCTTCAAATTAGAAAAACTAAAATTAAAAAAAAACCCCAAAATCTTGATTTGAAACAAAATAAGGACAAAAAAAAAAAAAAACAAGAAATTTCCAAATTGAAATGAAATTTTTGGCAAACAAACAACAACCAGAACAGATAAAAAGGATTAACTTGGTAAAAATAAGGAATTATACAAAACAAGAACAAATAAGCAGACTAATGGAAAAAATACAAATTTTCTCCATAAGAGCAGCTTTAAGAGATTTTCAATAAGATTTACGTTTGTAAAATATTGCAACGACATGAAAACACAAAATAAAAAAAAAAAAATAAAAATAAGGACAGACATCATTCCCTGCTACCATGCCCCATGTCAATGCAATCATTATTTTACTAAAATACACAAGACACATTATTTGTGAACAAACATATGCACAAACGTACGCATACACAAACAAAAGCACACACAAACACATATACATACACTTCCATACATAAGTATATGTATATGCTTTTCAACACAGGCAGCCATTTAGAAAAACGTTCACACATGAATACTTTAAATGTATGACAAATGAAATGAAATGAATTACTTTCTATTATAACAAATATTCATTCGTACGAGTACATACCCAACAAACACTAAGGTTTGATTTCAAATTGAGAGTGATTCGAAATCAAACGTTTTCTCAAACCATAAACGTTTGATACTAGTTTGGATTCAAATTGACAAACATAGTATTTTCAATAAATAGGGGAAATTATTTTCAAATTCACAAATTCATTTATTCTCAATTTGGTTTCAAATGTAATTCCTATTTTTTGGGCAATTTTAAGGCAAATATATATAATTTTAAGGCAAATATATATAATTTAAATACGCTTTATTTTGCTTAAAACACGAAACACAGAAAATTAAAATTTCCGATATCGGTACATATATACCCAAGATATAGTCCAAACCGAGTTTCCATGAAAATGTCGGGTAAGCGTATTTAAACACGTTTTTTTTACTTAAAAGCAGTTTTGGTAATAAAAGCAGGTAATTTAAATATATATGAAAAGTTCCAATATCGGCCCATATATACCCGAGACATATCATAAACCGACGATTTTTTAACGAAAATGTCGCGTAAGCGAACTTAAACAACTTTTTTTTTGCTAAAAAGCAGTTCTGGTATTATTTTTAGGGTATCATTTAAATATAGCAAATGAAAGTGTCCGATATCGGTCCGTATATACTCGAGATAGAGCCCAAACCAATTTTCCATGAAAATGTCGTGTTAGCGCATTTTTTCTTTTTGTTTTTTCAAAAGGAGTTTTGGTAAAAAGAAAATTACTAAAATAGAAAAAATTTATATATCCGATATCGGTTCATATATACCCTGGATGTAGCCTAAATCGATGTTTCCCAAAAATTGTTCTTTCTTTAAAGCAGTTCTGGTTATAAAAGGATAACCTCCTTTAATAAACAGAAAATTAAAGTTTCTGATATAGGTCCATATATATACATGGAAAAAAAATATATGATTGATATGACAATATATGGTTGTACCTGATAGCACTATATTGTTATATTTAAAACGCTATTGAATTGACTCTCCATAGTATTGTAACTATTTTATATTTTGGTTCAATATTGTTATAATAGTAAGTCAAAATAGTACTAAACGAAGCTACCATATTAGTGCCACACTCAACCATATTATTATACCAAGAAACCACATTTTTATCATATATAACCATATTTCTTTCATAATATATCGCAAATAACTTTATTTATGCTGTTAAGCACCATATTTTTGTCATAATCAACTCATTATATATACATATAATAATAAATTAAACCTAAAATATATAAAATATATAAATTAAACCTAAAATATATAAATTTATATATTCATCATAATATTAGATTAAATATATTCGAGCGATGAGATAAAAGCACAAATTTCCACTTTATTGTTGAAGTATATACTCGTAGTAGCTGTAATAAATGTCTGAGATTGCTTTTTTAAGAGTAATATGTAGCAATAATAATATGGTTGTATGTAACGAAATATTGTTGGTCACAAAAATAGTATGGTTGACCATAAAAATTGTAATGATTATGACAATTATATGGTTGGGTATAACCATAACTTCGTTAGCTCGAAATATTGTTGACTACGTCATAGTATTGTTGGTTATCAGAGACATACATATGTTTACATCTTAATAAACTAACTTTTTAATTTACACCGTCTCTTAAAATATGGGTTTTGTACAATTTCCATCTTTTTTGTTCACATTAACATAACGTTAACAATGCAGAATTGTTAACAGTACTACCTTTTATATTGTGCCAAAAATTTATTCAAATTACTTTTAAACTGTTTCCTTTAGAAGATACTTTCTAAAAATTTTTTCTAGGATTTGTATGGAAGCTTAAAATTTGAAATGTGTTTTTCTCGAAACGAGCTTTTTTGTGTTATGACTATGTTGCAATAAAGGAGCGATATGTACTCGTACATCTATACAGATATTTTTCTTTAAATGAAACGACACACAATGCTTTTTTTTTTTTTTTGATTGCAAAGAAAAAATAAAACTGAAAGAATGATATATGTTAGCGACGAGAACAAAAACATCATTAATGATGCCAATAGTAAGTTTACTGTGTAAGCTTAGTTATGTTGTATGTGAGTTAGCGTATCATACATATGATAAAACAAGTTATTGTTGTTTTCAACAAAATTATCATAAATCCTATTATTGTGTACGACCATATCCTGGAATTTGTAGAAAATAACAATATCATTGCAGAAATGCTCATAATAACACAGTTTTAATGCAATAAACTGTAATTAAACTGATAATACTCTGTTTTTAACAATAACACATAATGTTATAGTATATATACTAATGTTATTGTGATTATATATTTATATATATTTCAAACTGCCTTTTCTTTGTGTGTACCCGCGATGTAGTCAAAATCGATTAATCCATGAAAATTTCCGACAATATTCTAAGGGCACATACTCTTGTTGAATTACATGACTGTTGCCGACAATATTATATTGTTACATTCAAAACGCAATCGACATGACTGACTATAGTTTTGTTAAACAAATATTGTAAATAACAATACTATATTCTGCTTCCATATTATTGTAATAGTGAGTAACCATAGTTCAAATTGAAGTTACCATCATAATGTTATATCCAACCATGTTATCATACCAACCAACCTTACTTTTTCATGAATACTCGTTAAGTCAACATAACAATGTCACAAATAGTTTTATTGTTAAACAAAAATGCTGTAATAATTAACACAATACTCATACATATAAAAAATTAAAGCAAAGAGAGTCTGACATATTATAAAATAACTAATAATAATGCTTCTGATTGGAATTGAGGCAAAAATTTTCTCCTTGACCTAGAAGTATCTATTAGCTACAACAAAACAAAGTTGATTGCTAACATTTCATCTATGATTGCAATTTAAATATCATACATTACCGTATAAAAATTATTGGATTAAATAAAATTTTATTTTATTATTATTTTTTTTTTTAATCAACACATACAAACATTTCTTTTTTAATTAAAAAACAAAATGTCAACGACTAAAAAATTTTGTTAGTGATGGCAACAGTATATTTATTTTATAAACTTACATTTGTTGCATGTGAACTAGTTCATCATACATATGGTAAAAGTAAATTCTTTGGTAATGGGCGTGATAAAGACAATTGTTGTTTTAAAAAAATTTCATAAATGCTATTATTGTATGCAACCATGTCTTGAAATTGATTGATGATAACAATAGAACTACGAAAATGCAAACAAGAACTTATTTAAGGGGGAATAAACTTTAATTAAATCCATAATAAACTGTTTCTACCAATAATACATAACGTTACAGAGTATATACTATTGTTGCTGTAAGCATATTTCAAATTGCGTGTATACTGCATGTTTACGTGTCTATTGTGAAGGACACTCTTTAGATTCGGCCCAGCCGAATATACCACACTTTTACTTGTTATTTTATTATTATTATTATTATTATTATTATTATTATTATTATTATTATTATTATTATTATTATTATTATTATTATTATTATTATTATTATTATTATTATTATTATTATTATTATTATTATTATTATTATTATTATTATTATTATTATTATTATTATTATTATTATTATTATTATTATTATTATTATTATTATTATTATTATTATTATTATTTCATGTTATGTGTTATGTGTTTTTTCTTTTCTTACTTATTAAAACTAATTTTTGCTTATAGTTACGAGTAATTGCATTTTTCACACAAAAAAATTCCACTTATTAATCATCTCCTGGGTTCTTAAAAATTTTCATAATTTAATTTAAAATATTGATATTTTTAAATAAGTGCTGACACTTTGTTTTAAGCTTGATAATCAGACTCAAAATGAAATTGACAAAACATTAATTATAAAATTTTTATATTCAAATGATTTTTAATTTAAATTCAAACATTAAAATCAAACCATTGAAAAAGGTTGGAAAATTATGTTTGATGTCAAATGATAAAGTCATTTTATATCAAACGTTTGATTTCGTGTTTGTTGGGTCCGCGCACTTACATACTCACATACACACACACTTACACGCACATATACACAGACAGCGCAAGTAAGATATAAAATTGCTGTACACTCATTGAGTAGACTTTGACGTTTACCTTGACAAAAATATCCCGTATGGTTGTCATTGTGTGTGTGTGTGTGTGTGTGTGTGTGTGTGTGTGTGTATGTGTATGTGTTACAACATGTATTTGAACATTAGAGTTTATTAGTGAGAGTGGTGAGGCGAGGAAGTGCTAAAGTAAAATATTTGTTTCTCTTTGAATGATTTTGTTTATAAAGTTTAGCATTTAGAGCAAAAAAAAAAACAAACAAATTTTTTTAAAGGCAAGCCCTGTTTGTTGTTTTATATAAAAGGAGTCTCATGTTTTGGTCCTAAAGCCATTATTAGAACTTTCACAGCAAACAGAAATCCAACGAATTTTAGTTTAATGGAAACAATTTGTCAGGGTTCGATTTACAAGTCACCACAAAGGACGTTTTTTTTTAACAGATAGCAAGTTTTTATTTTCGTCAGCAAAGTTGTATATTTTAAAAAATTGAGGGTAGAGAAGCTTTTCAAGGAAAAAGGAAAACTTTCGCTTTTTATGTCAAGCGAAACTTTGCACATCCTGTAATTTGTTTATGCAGGGTAGCTGATGAATTGTGCTGCAACAAGAAATAATTTAAAATAATTTGCTGAAGCAATGTATTTCATTTATTTTACTTTTTTATGTAATAAAAAATTAATTTAATTTTATTACAGGTATTGAGAGCCCGTGCCTGGGACAATGTATTTATGTAAATATCCATACTATGGTTTATTGTAGTGCATAAGTATAGCATAAGTTAAAAGTAAATGGTATTGATTTTGAATAAAATACAATTTATTTAGGAATTGTTTTTATTTCTTTTTTTTATAACTTGTTTCTATAAGCTTGTGTTGGCTTCCGAAACTCTTACTAAAGGTATAAATTCGCAGAACGGAGATTAGCATGCCCCCGAATGGCTTTGCTTGCAGTTCAACCCGGGCTGATCATGGTTGAGATGACTAGCTTGGCTGGAACGTTTTGGCTGTGGTTAAAAACCGGAATCAAAAACCAAAACCAAGCAGGAAGGGGGACTTAGTATCTCTGATAGTTGTTGATGCACGGCTTTTCTGGAAGCTTACAACTGCTCGAGTTAATGTGGCCTTGCAAAAGATACCTTTACTATAAGGAACCAGTGGTGATGGTTGGACGGGTGAGTTGGTTTAAGGGCGCGGAATTTGCATCTGGAGATATTAGAAGGCCCGAACTCTTGAAGAAGAGCTTGCCTATATGGCTACAATAATTGCTAACTGTGTGTGCCTCGTAAGCCACACACGAGCGCTGGTGGATCGTGAATAATTCACTCCGTGGATGTGGTCCATCATTAGATAAGGCCGTAACCTGCCTTTACTGATGTTAATCTTCTTCATTCTGTGATCCTTTAGCTCCTGAATTATTGCTGGCTTATTGACGTACACTTTTATTTTCAAGTAACCCCAAGGAAAGATGACCCACGGTGTCAAATCACATGATCTTTTTTTTTTAACTTCATTATTTTATTTATTGAATCTACATAAAAAATGTAATGACAATAAGTATTCAAATCTTAATACTAAAAAAAAAATTGTGATTAAAGTCCTGCCAGTGCTGGATAAAAATTTTTATTATTATTATGCGAATATTGCTTTAGAATTCAGTCATCTGTTTAGAGCTCTAATGGTAGCCAAAGTATCCCTCCTTCTCAGACGGGTATGACCACCAAAACCACATGATCTTGGCGGCCAGTTGACATCATCACCACATGAGATAATACGATCATTGAATTAGTTGCGCAAAATAGCCACTGTTTTGTTAGCTATGTAGCAAATGGCACCGTTCTATAGAAGCCGCATATCTTTCACATTCATAACTTCCAATTCGGAATCGTAAAAAGTTCGTTATCTTCTCACTATAGCGAACACCATTCACAGTAAATGCCTGCCCGGCCTCATTTTGGAAAAATATGGCCCGATGATGCCGCCAGCTCATAAACCGCACCAAACAGTCACTCTTTGTGGGTGCATAGGGGTTTTGACAATCACTATTAGATTATCATTCGCTCAAATGCAGCAAGTCTGCTTATTGACGAGTCTACTGAGATGAAAATGTGCCTCATCACTTAAGATGATTTTCTTCAAAAACTAATCATCCACTGTTGCCATTTCTTGCCACCATTCTGATCACTGATGACGTTTGAAATCTTCAAGAGGCTTTAGTTCTTGAGTCAATTTATTTTTTATCTTGTAACAGTGGTCAGGGGATAAAACCTACAAATGCAGAGTATTGTACTGGAACTAGGAAAATAGGTTATAATGAGAAGGAAAGAGGGAGTAGCGTTCGTTAACAATAACAACACGAAAGACCAAAATAAACTCTATTACAGCACTTAAAATGTTGGAATTAAATTAGTTAAAACTGTTAGTGCCCAGTGTATATTCCTTCGACACTGCTCAAATTAGCAAAATTTAGTCCAACACCTTCCACACTACAAGCCATTGAAGTACATTCAAAAGATATTATATATGCACATATAAAGAAAACACGGACAACGGTGAAAAATGAGAGAAAAAACAGGAAATATGTCTACATAGCTTGCTACCTATTCCGGCGCAATATATAGAAAATACGGACAGCAGTAACAAAAGACGTCTGTACAGGATGGATGACAAAACACTACACAATTGCATCTTGTAAGCGTGTAAATGCAAGTCTTTATGCATAATGTTCATCAAGGACGAGCGCGAGAGGTGAAATTGTTGTGCACGACGACGAGCTGACGTGTACGACTCTTCAGTTACACTATTGCTAACAGCAGCAATATTTTCTGCACAACGAACTATATGAGCAAGCACTAATATTTTCAATCACGATTTTTTCGATTGTACGCACATTTAGACGATTAAATTTATTGAAAAGTGCACAATATAAATTTTGATTTCAACGTCCATTTTCCTAGTAAGCCTGAATATCTTTAACTCGTTGCTTGGTTATTTGTCTTTCCATGGTTCAAATTGTGTAAGATTGAAATTGAGAAATGTCAAAAGAAATACTGAAAAAAACTTGACATTTAGATGTGGTACACATTCAACATCGGCCCTTAAGATTTAACCACCCGATTGCTAATTGGTTTTGAAGATGATAAGCCGTAAGCGACCCCCTTGCTCATCCACGCTTATTCGATACCTGGAGCCAAACTCCGCAACGGTGACCTTTCAAATGTTCGCAAATTTCAGTGTTCACTTTTGATTTTAGTGTCCGAAATGGTGAGAATGAATAATTTTGACAGCTGCAGTGAACATTTAAGATATAATTTTTTTCACCCAAAAATCTACGGTGAATTTTGATTTTTTCTTTTGTAATATTTTAAATTTGAAAAAATAAACAAAATTAAAATGTAAATTAAAAATTCTGTTAGACAACTTGTGTTATAAACTAGATTTCACAATTCAGCACATTACTCAGCCTTGATTAAAACATTCAGTGCATTAAAATTCATTGATTCTTCCGGAGCCGCGTTTTAATGAAAAGTGAACACTATCCCTGTCGGTAAATTTTACTTTGAATGTTCGCTGGTTAAAAATTTATCATTGCGGAAATTGGTCCCTGGTAAGAAAATTACTGATGGTCCTGTCAGATCATGCTGACATGACATTGAGAGTCTGTGGAATGTGAATTTGGGAGTTACCGCTGAAGCTTCGCCATAACCCGGCTATGTGCCCAGTTGTTTTCACAAATATATTTTTATAAATATCACCTTTCATATATCTCTTAACAATATAACGTATAAAAGCGAATAATTGTTAGCTAATAACTTTTCAAACCACCCACTTTGCTGGCAAGGATTGATGTATTTCTCTGAAACAATATTCGAAATCTGTACAAATGACTGACTCTTTTAAGTAAATTGCACACAACATGTTGTTTTCTAATGGCGTAATGCCTTTTTAAAGCTTTGCAAACGAATTTTTTAACAATAGCATTTTTTTCTATCATTTTTAACAACATAGTGGAAGGAATTTTAGGAAATTTTTCTAATGCTGCATTTGAAAGCCCCTTTAAATTGTTTAATACACCAAAATTTAGACTTTGAAAATGTTGAAAGTTATGAAATTAAACTATTTTGTATAAAAATGCTAAGAATTTTTTGGGGTTAAAATACATAAGTTTCAGTATTTGATTTTCTATTAAAAACCATCAGTGTTACTGCGTAAAGACACGTTTACTTGGTAATACAAAATATTTAGATTTTGTGGGAGCAAACTACTACAAAATTCTCTCCGTACTTAAAAAAAAATAGGTAAAAATGTGTTGTTAGTATTTTTCATGTATACATTTGTAAGATAAGTATGAACAAAGTATTATTATGAAAGTCTAATAGAATTACTGATGGTTGTAGTTCTACAACATTTACAAAAACAACATGCAATATTCTTGAACTGTAATTGTTTGGGTTTGTAAATGTTGTACTACCACCTTCAATAAATACTCGATACTGTTAATGCAAATTTAAAAACACATCTCTGATATGATGAGAATACAGAGTTTTCTGAAATGGTTTCGAAAAAGAAGATTTAGCGAAAGTTTTGTAAATTTTTGCATTTGGATTTCTCTCCTACTGAATATATTTTTTACATGGTAAGGTTTCCTTTATTCTACACACATTTTTGACAGATCTAAAAATTTGTATTTATCTGCTACCAGCAATTTCAAAACGTTAACTTCAACATTAAATGATGTAGGATGTATTCCTAATCGTCAATTTAGCTTTCGGGCTAAATATAGCACCATAGAACAAACGAAATACTTTTCAGGACAAAAGATATTATTCAGCTCTATTCTATTGATGCTTTCCAAGCTTTTGATAAAGTATGGCACCAGGGATTAATGCACAAAATAAAGTTGAACTTGCCTGCAAACACTCACCAGCTTCTGGAAAGCTATTTATGTGGTCGAAAATTTGTTATCAGAGAAGGCGATTTTTTAAGCTCAACTCAGCCAACCCAGGCAGAAGTTCCCCAAGGTAGCATTCTGGGACCTACTTTCTACTTGATTTACGCTTCTGACATGCCAATAAGATCTGCTATTCACGCTTCAGCTTTTGCAGATGACACAGCATGTCATGAAAGCCATCAATTAGCTTCACGCAATTTGCAGGAGTATATTTCAATATTTGAGAAATGGCTTAAACTTTGGAAAATCCAAGTTAATGAACAAAAAAGTACTCATGTTACATTCACACTGCGTAAAAAAACATGCTGGCCTATCCTAATTAAGAACTCACCTATTCCGCAGCATGATGAGTCAAGTACCTTGGTATTCACCTCGATCTTAGGCTGACGTGGAAGTCTCGCATTGATGCGAAAGTCACTAGGTTGAAATGAAAAGCAGCGCAACTAAATTGGCTAATGGGTAGAAATTCGACATTGAAGTTGAATTGTTATACAATGCAATTCAATTATGGAGCACCGCCTCAACATCAAACATTGTGGCAGTTCAGAGGCGACAAAACCAAATTCTTCGAACGATTACTGTAGCTGCATGTTACGTAAATAAGCTCCAGAATTCGCAAGGATCTGTGTGTTCCGTTAGTAAAAGACGAATTTTCAAAGTACGCGACAAAGGATTTCAGCAAATTGGTACTTTGCCCAAAACCGCTTGCACGAAATTTTAGCGGTCATACCCAGTTGAAAAGAAGGGATACCCTTGCCACCATCAGGGCCTTAAATAGGTGATTACCCCGATATAATTGGTGCAAAATAAAACTTTTTGTCTAGCATTGGCTGCACTTAATTAATTTTTTGTATTTAGCATTAAGATTTGAATACTTATTTTTTTTTTAGTTCACTTTGAGGAGATTCAAAATAAGTTGTTAAAAAAAAATATGACATAACTTACCAAATTTCTGGTGCTGATTTTATTTTCTGATTCGTCTAGGGCAGTGATGCCCAAAAGTTCTATATGGAAGAGTAAACACCAATACATTTAAGGAAAAACTACTTTTATTTAATATTTTTTGTTGTAAAAAGCAAAACATTTACAAAAAAAAATTCACTGATAATCGCTGTCGTCAATGTTTACCAACAAAGCATTCGAAACTGTTGTTGCTTTGCTTTTGTGTGTGTGCGGTGAAGAACGAAAAAAAAATATGAAAGACGAAGATGTTTGTGTATTTTTCATTGCTAGTACTGAGCGCAGTATTTGTGTATTAAAGAGCACAGCCCTATAGCGAAGCGCATTTACAAAAAAAAGGGCATAGGCCTGGGCACGTTTGATCTAGAGTGTACATCGAATTTTATATTTATGTAAAAAAAAAATTCCCAAGAAAGGAATCAGAAAGTATAATAATTGCGATTTGCAGCACAATTTCAACAATGCAGAAAAATTGACTGGCAAAACAGCTGATGTCAGATGCTTTTACACTTCAAAATAGAACTTGCTCCAATTCAAAATTTTAGTACTACAAATTTGGTCTGTTATTTATAAAAGAAACATTTTTATGCATTTTGGAGTGGTAAAATTGGGACGCACACTATGCAATACATGACATGTAAAAGTGGCTTTATGTGTAAGACTGTAAGCAGAAAGTATACTACAATATTATGAAAATAATTGGACAAAAAATCCGTGTCAGTGAGTGTCCAGTTTTTTTTTTATTTTTTTTATTTTGGACCAGTACTCAGGGGATGACCCCTACATATGCAGTGCATTGTACTGGAACTAGGAAAGATTTCGCTGTATTTATTGAAGGAAAATATTACCAATTTTGTTTAAAATTACCAAAAACGGCAGCTCACGTCTATAATCAAATATCAGCAATTCTTCCCCCTTCAAGTTACTCTTACCTCTCTCGTCTACAACCACAAGCCTTGGACAAGACAATTTAGCAACTTAGTTGCCGAATGTGAAGACATACTTACGAGTAGTTTCTGAAGAATCTTTGTGTCCTCCTCCTCCTCCTGCACAGTTTTTCAAGTTCACCAGTAGTTAAAAAATACACAATTTGAAACATTTTCTTGTTTAAAATAATAATAAAATGGAAACATATAAACAAACCATAATTTTAAAGACCTTTTTGTATTTATTGCTATTATATTTAATGTAGTTGTTGTTGGCTAAAAGTTAAGCTAAGTTTTGTTGTAAATTTGTTCATAACAGTTTCGAGGGTACTTGATATTGTTGCTATTGCTTTATTAGCGTTGTTCTTGTTGCTTTTATTGCATTTATTGTTTTTTGCAATTTTAAACAAGTTTTCATTTTAACTGCTAAAGTTGGCATAATAATTTTTATTGTTTTACACCCACCGAATGCCGAGCAGCCAGCCAGCAAACTGAGAGGTATTACACATTAAACGGAAACTTTGAAAACTCATAAATATATGAAGAGCAAGAAAATATGAAAGAAAATGAAAAATTATGTAAAAAGTTTTAAGATGCAGGTAGTTTATTGAGGTTTTGTGCATTTAGCTTATTTGTTGTCTGGTTAAAATATTAGTGAACACCAGAGTTGCTTTCAGCTGCAGCAGCAGCAACATCTGATTCAGCGGCTAGGAGACATTATGAAAGTAAACAAAGTTTTAATGAAACTCAGTTGTGTAAATAAATATTAAATATTGTTTTTATTTTTTATATTAAAAATTGGTTGTAAGCAACTAAGCTGGAAATGTATTCGAGGCATGAAGGTAATATTTGGCTGAAATTTAATGCCATCAAGAATCATAAAAATTCACTTTAAAATTCTTTCTAAAGAACAAATTAAAATGACAATTTTAATATCAAATATATTTAATCTAACCGTTCAATCGAAATAAACAGATGTCATACAGCGCCCCGTGTGGCTTGGAAGGCTCAATACAGATCACAACTTTTTGCTTTAAGTTTCTAAACCTTCTAATACATCCTGTTTGTAATTTTCCGACAGTTAATGGAAGATAAGGCTTAATGAGTTGGTAGACCGAAACCCATTGAGAATAACAGCCCTTGACCAACTCAACTGTCCAACTATCACTTATGGTTCCTTACAGTACAGACAACAGCACCTCGAGGGATTGTTAGCCCCCGAAAACCGGCTTGTACCAAAGTTATTAGGGAAACTAATTGTCCTTCCTGCAATTTTAGGTTCAAACCATAAAACTTTTCAGCCGAGGCAATCACATCAACCAACACCCAGAGATCTGCAAGGCAGAATCTCCCGAGGACTTTGCTGATAACCGTTCTGCCAATTTTAGTCCTTGGTACGGGTTTCGGAAGTCCAACACAACACAAGTCATGCGGCTTCCTGGAGTTTTGTTTGCTACAACAAACGAGGAACTACTTTTCCTCTCTACCCTAGTTTGTTCTACTCCAAGGCATAACCTGTTCTCAGGAGGACGCATTTGTTATACAATACAAGTAAGCTTAGGAAAAATGGATATAGTACTATAACCCTAAGTTCAAAAATTCAAATATAAATCCCGGCCAACCAACCAAATCAACACCGAAGCCAAATATCCTTCACACCAAGGTAATGGTCTGTATGCGGTAGAACCATCAAGGTATTTTTTATTATGAGTAGTTGCAGTTGAATCAGGCGGATCACAAGGGATCTGTAGCGCAGAAAATTGATTCATTTGAAGAGAGTAATCAAAAAGAAACAACTAGCATGTTTGAGAAAACACGAGACCACAATCCCCCGTCATGAGAATGCTCTCATATTGGAAGAGAGCTTACCCGCCCTACTTCCCAGACCTTGCCTCTTCGAAATACCCTTACTGGAATATGCTTCACTTCAGGAAAGGGTCAGGAATTGGCCTGAAAAGTGGAGCAGCTTTTCTGGCGCGGAATTCCAATACTACCAGAACGATGGGAAAAAGTAGTGACTAACGATGCGCAATACTTTGAATAATATATCCCATCATATTGTTATTGTATTAGGTGTACACCTTTGCTTCCGGCGTTTTTTTTTTTAATTCAGGGCTTTATTGTACAAAACTAGCCATACACTCACAGTATTGTCTATCGCTGGCTACTACTTTCATTGACCGAAACAAGTGATAGTCCGAGTGAGTGAGCATCGAAAAAATACGGCGGATGGGAAGGGACTTCCTCTTTCAACGATTCTGCATATGTCTTGATCACTTTCCCAACATGGGGTGGAGCATTGTACTCGTAATGTTGTAATGGCACTTCATCATGCATCTCATTGTGTTGCGGCCGTTTTTCTTTCAATGCTTGGCTCAATTGCATTAACTGCGTTCGATAACGATTTTTTGGGATTGTTTCAGTCGGTTTTAACAACTCATAACACCCTATGCCGTGCTAGTCCTAAATTTTCATCTGTTCATAAGGTAACAGACGCCGTTCCAGCCAAGGTAGGCACCTCAACCACGAACCCGGAACTGGAAGCAGAACGGGGGTCACGCTGATCGCCAGCAGGTTCCTAGAGTTTTATTTGTTACAATAAACGAGGGACTCATTTCCCTCTTTACCCAAAAAACAGGGTGTCCTGGTTTGGAATAAGCCAAGGTAAAACCTGTTCCCCGGGAAGTAGGCACAAACAGAGTAACATTTCGATGGTGTTATGTTTATGCCTTAACTTATTGTATGATATCTACAATCTATTTATTCCGACTAACGCTTATGGCTACAGCCATCTATTACAAAACGGCGGAGGCAAAGTTGTACACCTAATATTATTATTTATCTTATCAAATTTTTTTTCAATAAAAGTAAGCTAACAAGCCGTGTGAAATAAAGTCCGACAGAGTTGGTGTTCAAATAAAAATCGAATGATTTATTTGCCCACGTTGATTTACATCTTGCTGAAATTATTTTTTTATTAAAACTATTTTGAGTCCTTAAAAAGCCCCCTTTGTTATATCGTTTTATTCGTTTTTTGATTTTTATAAAAGGAAAACATTTTCCACTTCTTTGCTATTCACTTTATCCTTAAATCTTTTCATTCCCTTGTGATCTTTAGAAATAAACATTTTAGTGGCTTGTGCTCTACTGCCTTTATTCGAGGAATTTGCTTTCTTTTTTTTTCTTTTGCAGCTATTTTCATTATATTTTAAAGTGAAAGATTATGTTTTCTATTGCTATTGTTATTATATATTTTTTGTTAAGAATATACTTGTATTTTCTTGTAGCAAGTCTTTTGAGTATTGTTGCAAGTTTAAATATTTACAAACTCTATATTTAGCATATGTTTGCTTTCTTTTGAATTGTAAATTTCATACTGTGACCTTTTATTTATTTAAAAAAAAATTCAAGTCTCTATACAGTTGAGCTTAATTTCAAAGAAATTTTGTATTCTGTTAAAGACTACCAAAAGAAGAATTTCTTTTAAGCGAAAAAAACATATCCCTCCATTATTGCAACATAGTCATAACTAAAAAAAAGCTTGTTTCGAGAAAAACATTTTTCAAATTTTTAGTTTTCACACATGACTTAGAAACAATTTTTAGAAAATATCTCCTAAAGACAGCAGTTTAAAAGTAATTGGAATAAATTTTTGGCACTTGCGAAACAACAACAAGTAATAAGAACACAACATGTTTGTATATTATATTTTAAGATTTATGTTGTATGTGCAGATGTGGGTGCATATTTATAACAATCAGTTCAACGGCTCGCACATTGGGTTAGATGTGATAAAACTTCGTATTAATATGATATGGTCTTTAAAGTTTTATACTGGATTTGACGACTTGTAATGAAAAAGAAAAAAAATTAACATTTAATTCTTTACAAAGCAAATATTTGAAAAAATAACTGCTTAATACAGAGGCCTGACATTATACACTGCGCGTCATCAGGTTAGAGCCCCCCAAATCACTCATTTACTTTTTACCTTTTCTAATCCATACATACTTATAAGCAAAACAAGAAATCTTAATGTTATAAAGTAACTAGTATGCGGTTAGATATATACCACTTGATTTTACTTCACCTACGAGTAGTTTTAATTCCATATCTTTGACGAAAAATTTTAAAAGGAATGGGTATAAATTTTTGTTCCTCTAGTTAAATTATTATTGTTCCACATTTTGAAAAATTCGGTTATTGTCGTAAAATTTCAATTCTTTAATACTGTTATTATTATAGATCGGAAGATATACACTGCCGTCATCAAGTTAGCGCCCCCCAAATTACTCATATACTTTTTACCTTTTCCATTGCAATATTGCGGCAACTTCTTATTATTTTTTTGTTTGTGTTTGCAATCATAATATGCGATCTCTCTCTCATGAAAACTAAGCTCAATAAAATAACCGTTATATATTATTTTATATATTGTTTTATTTGTTACAAAGTAATTTGCACTTATTCTACTTCATCAGATTAGCGTCCCCCAAATAGAATTTAAGTTATCTAGTTTGTCTTTGCAATTACTGTCAATATCTTGAAACAATTTGAATTAATTTTGGAGGAAAAATCGAAAATTGAAGTTTATTGTGACGCAGGACTATCCCTCCATAAAATTTCCGAAAATACTGGAAGACACAGGAAAACCATAGCTTATTTTCTTAAAAATAAAGAATACTATGGGAAAAAACTTTAAAGGCGGTAACAATCGAGAGATTTCTGAAGCAGATAGCAGAGCTATACTAAGAGAAGCATCGCATGCCCACGGCTCGCCGGCCAAAATTAAGTAAACAACATGTGACAAAGCGAGTCTACAAACGGTGCAAAGGGTAAAAAGAAAAGCAGCATATATACGGAGACATAAATTGAACAAGAAACCACCATTTAATACGCTAAGAAAGAAAATGTACTTAGATTTTACCCGAACACACATGACATGGTCTGCTCAGTGGAAATACGTGCTCTTTACTGATGAAAAGAAATTCAATTTAGATGAGCCCGATGGGTACAATTATTACTTCCATTACTTACGTAAATAAAGAGGAACACCACTTGGACCGGTTGCACAGCCGAGTGGGAGGTGTGATGGTGCGGGGAGCTATATCCTACTATGACCCCTGCGAATTACAGTTTTTAAAGTCACGCACGAATGTGGAGAGCTATAGAACTATGGCTTTCTCTCAATTCCAAAACTTGTTCGGGAGTCTGGAGTGGCATTTCCAACACGATAATGCCCCAATTCCTGCACCCAGATACGTAAAATCCTGGATTCAAAGCCAAAAAAATGTACGTCCTTTGGTGGCCACCATTGTTGCCCGACCTAAATACTCGTATAATCGAAAACGTATGGCGATGGTTGGCTAGGAAAGTATACGAATCCGGAATGCAATACAGCAAAAAAACAGAACTAATCAAAGCCATCATTGATTAGCATCTATACATTTAGTTCTATACCAATTTGTCTCAAATATAAAGAACTGCTTTTAAAATCGTTTCTAAAATTAAAAAGATTTAAATTTGTTACAATTTGGCAGCAAAGTGTTAGCAGCCCCAACAACTAACAATTTGACAGCTGACAATTTAAAGCCAGTAAAAATGCAGCGTTACACGATTTTATTGGACAATATTTCAAAAATAATCAAAGCGTATTCGAACAAAATTATTCTAAGCGATGAAACACATTTTCACCTTAATGACTTTGCTAATCGTCGAAATTGCTGGCTTAGGGCTCTGAGAACCCACATGTGATTGCCGAAAAAGAAATACATGCGCAACGTGCCACTGTTTGGTCTGCACTTACGGCTGGGCAAGCGGTGACTATTACCGGTGTTCGATTTTTGCCGAAATTGGATGGTATTGATGTGACAAAGATATGGTTTCAACAAGACAGTATCACATGCCATACAGCCCATGAAACAATTAAATTACGAGTATTACATACGATTTTTCCAAGCTGTGTACTCCCCCATTTCGGTGATCAGAACTGGACCTCTATTGGTGTTAAATCGCATGATTTAATACAATTATATTTCTTTTTATATTTTACTATCTCAACATTTGTTTCCCTACGCAGGCACTAATTCTTCAAGAGAAATTTTTATATTTATTTATATTTATACAAAAATTAAACCAGTCAACGAATATATAGAACAATACAGAAAGCAATAGCTTTAAAATTGCCACCTTCCAAAATTATTAACTTACAATTCAGTTTTGCATACAGCTCATAAACTTAATAATAGTAATTTTAATATTTTAAAGTAGTAATAATAAGCAAAATATAAACAAAATTTACTTCAACAAACTTTATTAAAAGCAAACCTTAAATACAAATGCATTCATATAAGTATATAATACGGACCATAAAGGAGCGCAGCATGTTCAAGGACTCATTTATTAATTTCATACAGACATTTATTAATACTACACAATTTTCATTCAGTTTATTTAACTTTTATATTTTTGACCAATAAAACTTTCTTTAATTTTTCTTTAAATGAGACAAAACTTTTACTAGCACACCCCTACGTGTCCTTTTAGTGCACACACACACACACAAATCATTGCATTTGCTGTATAGCATTCGTTGCAACTTGCAAGTCAAAAAGTTAATGAAAACTATTTGAAACTTTTCGGCAACCACTAGTTCCAACAATAACAAGAACAACTACTTAAATAACAAACAAATGAGCATTAAATAGTTTAAGGTGGCTGTTTGATAGCAGCAGACTACGATATAAACAGGCAAATGGAAAAAAAGGCAGAAAGAGTAATAGGAAATTTTGTTACCAAAAATTCTTATTACTATCACACAAGCACACATACATACACACACCCACCCACGCTGTTAAATCTAAATCAAAAGTGAACATTTATGTTGAAATTTTAGGAAATTAGTGGTAAAAGAAAGTTTCTAATGTTGCTGTTGTTGTACTTGTTGTTATTAAGATAGAAATTAGGTTAGTTTTATGATTAAGTAAAAGTGGCTTTGGTTGTTAAGTTTCAACTGCAACACAAGGATTTTAATAAGAAATGTTGTTGCAAGTAAATACGCTTTTAAGCAAACGAAAGCTAAAAGTGTACTTAAAATCTAAGACAAATAAATATAGAAATTGAGGTAAAGAAAAGTTTAAACAAATGCAAGTAGTAAAACATGTAAGATACAGAGATGGAAAAAACATACTAAGGATATTAAAATAAAGCAACAACTGCACATTGAAAAAAATATATGATTGAGGTAACCATATTTTGAGAGCAACGTACTATTGTTTAGTTATATGGTTGGCTTTGATAGTATCATATGACTTATAATCATCAACATACTGGAATGGAACTTCATTCCGACGTGGCATTAATAAGATCAACTATAGTGCGTCAACTATTTATTGTCATCATTTGCTCTGTTAGTAGATTTGCAACCATACTATTATCTTGCCAAACCATTTTATTGTTATGACCAATCTTGTTAGGGTGAAAAATGCTGTACTGTACTGTTTTAAATACCAATACACAATATAGTTGTTAAGTTTTTATATATTATAATATTGTATGCAATATGTAGATGTGTATCAAGTATCATGTCTCATATGGAATTACTGGCAAAAGTGGCCATAATATCTAATATGGGATCAGCACAGCCTATAGGGTGACAAGACAGGGAAATTCGCAGGGGGCTGGCAATCTTTTCACAAGTGCGTTAGTAATGGAGTTAGGCTACATGCTATTTAAGAATGTAGCCAATGCGGAAGATATTGCTGTGGTAAGTAATGTCGTTTAATTACCGGGACATTCTCTCACAGTATTTGAAGTCTGCACCGAAGAGTCACAAAAGCGGGAGAACTTACAGTGGTCTCGATGTGAATCCACAGAAAATAGTGCTTGTGCTTTTCAACCGTAGATAAAAGACTCTTCTTTTTGGTCTACCAATCTTGAGCTGGATTGATGTTACATTGCATGACTACGCCAAATATATGGAAATTTATCTTAATTTCGAACTGTCATGGCAGAAGAATGTCAAATCAAGGACATATAAAGCAGTTATTGCTCTGTATTTGTGTCGAATGGCTTTTAGGAAGATCTATAGCGCAGACTATGTAATAAGTGTAGAGTGACCCAGGCTAAAATCAGAGCTATGATGAGAGTAACTAACTGATTGATGTATTTTAGATACATCTTGCGTTAGTCTATACGACCTCCAGTTGGGATTTCAATGAGGTAGCAAAGTATTGGAACCTTTGCTGGGTACAACTGTGAAAATGATTTACATCAGTACCTGCCTTGACGGCTTAACCTGATGGTGGACCAATTCCACGGAGTGAATTTTTCACAATTCACCACCGCCCCCGTGTGGCTGACTAGGCTCACACAGGTAGCAATTCTTGTCATATGATTGCGGTCATATGAACAACTTCTTGTTGAGGAGTTCGGGCTTTCTAATCGCACAAATATGCAATTTCCCAGCAATCAATGGAGGACAAGGCTTAATGAGTTGGTAGGCCGAAGCCCACTAAGAGCATCAGCCCTTAAACCAACTTACCCGTCAACCATCACCACTGGTTCCTTACAGTACACGTATCTGTTGTATGGGCAACAGATCTTCGGGAGATTGTTAGCCTTCGAAAATAGCCATCACCAAACAATTATAAAGAATACTAACACTCCCTTCCTGCGTTTTAGGTTTCAACCACAGCCAGAACGTTTCAGCCAAGGTAGGCATCTCAACCATGATCAGCCCGGGTCGAACCGCAAGCAGAACTTCCCGGGGGCCATGGTGATCCCCGTTCTGCCAATTTTAACCCTTGGTAAGGGTTTCGGAAGCCAACACAACATAAGTCATGTGGCTTCCTAGAGTTTTGTTTGCCGCAACAAACGAGGGACCCCTCCCCTCTTCTCCTAGAAAAACAGAGCGCCTAAGTTAGGAATACGCCAAGGCAAAAACCTGTTCCCCGGGGGGCCTTGGCTGGGTACACTTGTGAAAACGATTATCGTGGGTACCTGCCATTATAGCCTTACCCCACGGTGATCTAATTACCGGTTGAATACAATGCGTCTACCAGCGCCCCCATACATGACAAGCTGTCATGCATGAGTACCAATTCGATCACATGTTGTTTGGACATGATTTCCCCCTGGGTTAGAAGCGGAGCCTTTCTAATACTCCTACCGATCTATGGGTCACGGCACCCGGTTGCAATGCAACTCTACACCGACTTCAATGAACTCTCCCCGCGATTTGGGTTTAAACCACAACCACCACGATACTCCCCGAAGGGCCGCACCATAACCGGGCAGGAACAAGTTGGGGCTCCCGGTTCCCGTGGTACCAGATTAAGTCTCCGGTCAGACTTCGTAGCCCAAGGACTACTACCAGTAGAGCCCCAAACGGCTCGGGGACTGGTGACCCCCTGCAACCATACTTACAGCAAACAGCACACAGGAACAAACAGCAACATAAAACAGGAACAACAGGAACGTCAGCGACAACAGCAAACAGCAGCCACATAACGAACAAACTGCATCACCCGTAACAAAAAAACACACACGCGTACACAGCACAATAAACAATAAACAACACAAACATTCAACATTCATCCTCACGGATGAGCACATTGGCCACCCCCCTGTGGCCCAGCCCTTTACAATACGAACAAAACAAAAACAACAATTAGACATGCCCCCCTCACGGAGGGACTTACAACAAAACAACGTTGCCAGCAACTCTGCAACTAACAGCAAACAGTAACCAGCAAACAGCAAAACAGTACACATGTTGACATGTTGCTGGGTACAAGAACATAGTGAAATATCCGCCAGTATTATAGTAGACGAACTAGCCAAAGCCGGTGTCCATTTAAAATAAGGGAATATTGAAAGGGCCATAGTAGTCCCGTTTAAATGCTGTAAGAACTAGTTGTAGCGTCAAATTGTAGAGACTACTTAGGACTGAGGGTCCAATAAGACTACTTGTCGGATAACAAGGCTAAGTAGGCCGTGTATAATTGTAAATTATAATCATAATAAAATCATAATAAGGCTATAATCTTCGGGAGAAGGTTGCATATTTCAGTTATGAATTTGTCTCACAGAGACAAATACGAGGAAATTACATCTTCTATATGAGGTTTTTTTAGAAGTTGTACGGATTAGAAGGAATGAAAGAGTACCGAGCGCTACCTCTGTCGATTTGCGTTAGACCGATACTGCACGGGTTGGCAGGTATACAGGAATACGGGGAAGGCAGACTGGTTGCTTCTATCCGGTTTTGGGAGATTTTTACACATGCTTTGCCGGGAGATCTATAGGTCTCACATAATTCATATCTCCCTCAAGCTTCACAACAATAGCAAGAAAGTGGGCTAGCTCTAAGAAACTGGCAGTCTGTCTAAGATAATTTTATTATTATTCTGGTTCGGATTTTTTCCTGGTTTCGGGGGAAGTGTAAGTCTCGTGGGCTGCACTTCTCTCTCGGGCAACACAACGGAACCAAAAGGATCCAAGTGGGCTGGTTTTATTAAACTGGCGGCCTGTGCAGCCTAACCTAACCTATATACAAAAATATGGTCTAATACGTCCCGACTTAGGTAATACCGAAAGTACTAGAAACTATTTCCTTTTTACCTCAACATATTGTATATATCCTCGTTTAAAATAAAAACTTGTTTTAACTTAAATTTTTGTTAAAAATTTTATTTTATTTATTTGCGCACAAAAAATTTTCCAATAGCATTCATTTCATATCATATTTTGCCAGTTTTCATTAGAACTTTGAATAAATTTCTTTTACATAAGCCTCAATAGCCTCCAATGTATTTCATAAATATGCAAAAGTTTATTTTATTGAGAAGATGTTTTCACGTTCAATTTTACTATTTTGGAAATGAAAAAAATGGAAAAAATGTTTATTTTTCATTTACGTACAACAAAAGCCATATAAAATTTTCTACTTTGAATTCCTCAAACTTTGCAAAAAAAAAATATTATATACAATATTTTTGTTGACCATATTTGTGTCGGCCAATCCTGAATTTGCTGTTGTTGTTAAACATTAATTCATGTCTATCAATTTTCGGAAAAAAATGAAATAAATAAATTCTGCAAAACTTTGCCCTGGCACACACACACTCACACATCTACATCACACATCTGACAATGGCAGGCCGGGGTTTTTGGAGAAGTATACTTTCGACACCCAGTGGATTAAAAGCACTAATCTCTAAGCCTAAAGCTTAAAATTTTTTTTTCGGCAACAACACTTGTCCGTGAGCTGCACATGTGTTGTTGGTTGCTAATAGAGCAACAGAAACATGATGCTGCTGATGCCGGTCTTACGTTGCTGTTGATGAGGCTGATGGAAAGTTATTCAAACGTGTTTGTAAGTAATAGAATTTCGTCGCATTTACATGTTTGTTGGTGTATTAATGCAGGCAAACAATGCACTAAAAATATTTCAAAAAACTAAATTTCAGCTGAATTCTATATTTGAGTTTAGAAACAAAAACTAAAAACGTTTATTTTTGCTTTCTTTCTGGTACCTGATGTACCTCTGCATATTCTTTTCCATTTTCATATTGGCTAAACAAACCCTATTTGTATGCTATAGAAATTGTTTTTATTATGCATGAGTAACATAGCAATACAAAATGAAATAAAATTCTAAAACTAAATATTGATTTATTTTAGTCGTTTTTATTTTTTCGGTTAAGGAACAAATATTTATATTCTATTGTTTCATTTTTATGATATGATGTGGAAAAAGTATCATTGGCTCATATCAATTCATACGTACGTTTAAAATACCAGGGGACAGATGCAATTTAGTTTTGTACAAATTAAATTTGAATATATATTTAAAGGTACTTGTAGCATTTTTTAGAGTCTAGTGACAATTAGAAATACTTAATAATATTCTAAACGTTGGATTTTAAAACTGTATTCACTTAAATTATGAATTTTTAGCTAAAGAAAGACTTTTCTTCTCTCTTACCAAATGGCCATCTCTAAAATTGATGGCATTGCAAACAAACAGGAACAAAAAAAAAACAAATTAAAAAAAACAAAGTTTTACTTTGTAATCCCTAATGCTGTCAATAAACTAACTAACACTTTTAATTGTAAATTTTACCGCCCAGTAAAAAAGATGGCTACTAAAATATGTCTTAATGGCCGCTACAAAATGAAATACACTTCACTTGCTTACTGAATGTTGTACTGTGTTGAATTTGGGTTTTGTATTAAAGCTTTCGTTTCACGCAAAATTATCAGTTTGAGGATTAACGGTCTTTAACTGATACATTTTCATTGCCAAGTTGAAATTACTCACCTCGCGGAGATTGTAAAAACAGCTGAGTAATTGAAATTCAGAACACTTTCTATTCGACTCATGAAATGTCAATGCAATATGTAACCCATGCGGTTTAATAAAAAGTCAAAAAGTATTTCCGGTCTTGTCCAAATTAGAAATTGGCAATAAAACTCCTCCAACAATTTAAATTAGGTGCTAACTAGTTTATAATAAAATGAATAAGTGGTGGAAAAAGGACTATATTTATTGGAGCTTATTTAGAGTAAAAAAAAAAATAAAAAAATAACAGTCACATTAATAACAATCAATCATTATTCTTATAGGAGTACATGGGTTATTGCCGTAGCACCACGTAAGGGCATCCTACACCAGGAAACATTATAGTCGTTGTAGTAGATGCAGTGGGACAAAGTTCGGTGCAGCCACTTTATACTGTGCTTATAAATCAAACAACTAACTGGCAGCGAGTTGGTGTTTTATTTTAAAAACCTCTACGTGGTCTTCGTAGAAACTCGCAAAATTTTTAATTTTGTGTTCACAATATCCGCATGAATTGTGATTAAAATTAAGTTGATTGAGTTTTACTTCAAGTACATAGAGTTTGTCTTTATATACTTGAAAGTATTAATACAGACGTCAACCATCATTTTGTATGTCCAAATTACGTGTAAGAGTCTACGTATCGAAAAAAACACAGAGTCCGATCCCTGGATATTCATTTCATTCATAAATCATAATTGTGCTACAATAAGTGTAATTATTTCTTCGTAAAATTTTAGTTTCTTTTTTTTCAACAAGCTGTTTCTCCCTGTTCCCTATATAGTACATTGGTTTAATCTCCCGGTTATTTCTGGTTCAGTAATATACCAGTTTAAAAAGGAGAAAATTTGGGAACAGTGGACATAAGGTTGATGAAAGAAATAAACTAAAACATTGTTTGTTTAGTGTAAGAAGAAAAAAAAAACATATTAAATTTTAGTACAGACCAATTTAATAACAACATATCTACCTAACTATATATGTACGTATCTAACTAAGAAAAAAAAACAACAACAGTGTAACTGGGCAAACATCGTAAATTAACCTTGCAACTTATATTTAAATAAACGTGAATGAAATTGAATTTGCTATTTTTCTTGGACGGTGGTTTTTTTATCAACCACTTTGGAAGTTTTCTGGCTGCTAACTTTGGACTCCTCCACAATCCAGCACAGCTGTCTTCCATACATCTAGTGCCTGGCTACATTCACAATAAAGGAGAGATGGTGGTGGTAATAGAGCATCTATTGGATACATCCTCACTCCAACATATTCCCATATTACCGACCAGCACGCTCAAACTAACAATGTTCTGAAAAACGCAACGTTTTCAAATCACATACAACTTAAAATACGCAGAATGCATTTTAGAAAGTTTTGAAATCACCTCGATTTCGTAGCGTTTTGCGTTTCAAAGTTGTGTTTGAACAATAAAAACTTATGTTTTATATTAAAACAACATAAATGAGTTAATAACTTCCAAATTATAGTACTTACAAAATTCTAGTTGTCTCATGTGTTATTTTTTTGAACAAGAAACCAAAAATGGTCGTCGCCTCTGTGGTATGTCGGCGTCCGCATATAGCGTAAACTAAAAACCTTCCTACTCTAAAGGAAAAAATCTACTTAGAGACTGCCTGTGCATTGCTTTAGAGTGGCCTCTATCTGTGCCCCTTTGCCTGACCCTGGGCTATATATTCAGATTTAAGTCTTGGTCTATTTAAATTTCAACCTACAGATTCAGTTGAGTCCAAACAACGCTTGTTTAGTAGCAGGATTATATCGCAGTACTTTGCTACAGCTTTCCGAATGGTTTCATCAGATATAATGCTATCTGTGATAATCGATACGATATATTTACTCGTACTAGTTTTCCGATCAAGCTCCTGCCGATCCGCATCTAAGCCGAAGCACTTAATGAAGGTATACTCAGTATTATCTATCATAATTTGTTCCTCATATACACAAAGAGAAGTACTACTCTTTCTAACCAAGAACTAATGTCCAATTTTCATTCAAAATTTTGTTTTCTGATGAAGCCTATTTTAGATTGAATGGATGCGTACTCGTAAGTAAACAGAATTGTTGTATTCCGAGTGACCACGATCTAAATGATTTTGTTGACACACAATTTCATCTGTACAAAATTACTGTTTGGAGCATTTTAAGAGCTGGCAGAATCATTGCTCCATATGTCCAATGATGATGGCCAGAATATTACTGTCAATAGTGGGCCACACCGAGCATCAGATTTTGCCTTGGCTTACACCAGACTAGGACACTCTCCTTTCAGTGGCATAGGGAAGAAGGAGTCGTCTGTTGTAGCAAATCAAACTGTGTTGGCTACATGAGCCAGGAGCACAACACCTACCAAAGCACTTTTCTGGATGTCATGTGACTTGAAGGCCAGGCAAATAGCACTGAACACCTCGATCAGGCTGAACGCGACAATATCCAAAGACCATAGGAACATGCCAATATACTTGAGGTCAAGACGAATCTAGTCCCCAATCCCAAAACCATTCCTCTCAAGGAGATTTGGCTACCAAATCGAGAAATCTTTTTTAGAATCCGGATCCTTCTATGCTTACGCGGATGGCTCAAGAAGGTAAAATATCCAGTGAAATGGTCCATCGGCTTCAAGTCTTGAGACAATTTGATCTCGTATGGATGCATACGCAAAATTAGCTATAAAGTGGATTGGGCGATGCCTAGTTCTTGAGGTTTGGATTGATTGCTACAGAAGCCTGAACGCCAGCGATATTTTCGGATATATCTCTGGCATGACACCATCAAACAATGAATAAGCAAACTCAAATTTTTGCACTCAACTTGTTATTGCTTGTCTACAAGAGCGATAAAAATTACCGAAAATTAGATTTAACACTCTTAGAGTTGCGGTTACCGACTCCGCATTTTGGTAGTACATTTTTATAATTTGCATACGTTATTCGCTCGTCTTCTTTACCGTGATAAAAATGATGAGTTTATTGAAAAAAGAAAAATAGCATTTAGCTGTTCAGTGCGATAGTGAATTCATAAATCAAATTAAAAGTTGTCAGGTATCTCTTGGAATACCATAAGAAGAAAACCCGCGGTTGTTTGTGCAAGAACTATTTTTAGAACATTTCTTTTTAATTCTCATTATGTTCTTGAAAATATTAGAATATAGAAATAAATGTTTGAACATATTACTAAGTCTACTGATGACTAATTTAGCACCTATAAAATATCGATTTACAGACAGCTAGGAAACATAAATATTATTATCTGATTTTATAAAAATTAGTAGCTGGTATAGCAGGGCTGGGCAGTATTTGGAATACAAATACGTATTCTGTATCTGTATTTTAAATACATGTGGCTCAAAACTACATTTTTACAAAATACATTTTGTTTTATCTTGGACCAGTACTCAGGGGATGACCCCTACATATGCAGTGCATTGTACCAGAACTAGGAAAATAGGTTGTAGGAAGGGGAAAGGGGTAGTAATATTTGTGAACATTTGACTTGAACTTTTCAACGTTATTACAGACAGGAAATACATCTGCAGGCAAGTTATTCCAAAGACGAAGCCTACGGCTGAAAAACGAATTTACTCTGTAAAGCGTAGTACGATTCCCCGGGCAATCAACCACAAATGGATGAGCTCTGGACGATAAACGCGTGTTACGTAAAAGAGTGCGAGTTTAGGGAACAAGATGCCTAATCTCGTCAGAGCAAAATCCATTGTAGTAACGATAGAACAGAGTCACGCAGCACACACTGCATTAAATGCATTTATTTATTAGAAGAAACTGAAAATTTATTTATTAGAATAAACTGAAAATAACTGTCTGGCCCACAATGTCATTCGACACCGCTCGCTCGCAATGAAAACTCCATAAAAATATGTTGTGGCGCATCCAGAATCCGGCCTTCATTAGACGATATTATGATACTGCAGAGACTACTCTACAAGAAGAGTAACGGTCATTTGACCGACATTGGTGACCGAAATATAGGTCACAGCTTTCTATCAAATTATTAAGGGCAATATGAACAAAATAATCGAAAGTTTCGTTTACGTGTGATGTTTCTTATACCATTATCAAAAATATTATGACCAGTTTTGTGGTTAGATTCAAATCTATGATCTAAATGGTCGCCAAACTGGAATAACGCTACTCGTAGCGAAGGAAAGTGGATTGGGAATACTCTTAATTTATTTAAACTTACTTGCAGGAGGGGATTCCCGATAATAAAAAGATACTTTATCACTTACATTAAATTTAGAATATTTATTAAAAGGCGTTAGTCTTCAAATTAGTTGGAAAACCTTTGAGGAAGCTGCTGGTGTCGATCAGTTCTAGTTGAGCGTTCGAAAAACAATCACCGTCTGTTCAAAGTTCTTTTAACAAAATTAACGTTTGCGGTTAACCATTCAGAAAGGCGCTACAGTTTTCACCTCTGAATTATGTTCGAATCTGTAGTTTGCCATATTTTTCTTTATATTCGCTGTACTAAAATATGATCGGTTCGGTATTTCCATTTTTTTTACGAGACACTTAGCTTTTTGGCGTGCTCTCGGTTGGTCTCTGGACACCTTTTTTCATCCTGCGGCTCTTTAAGCATTTTGCATCCCTATATCCTACACAACTAAATTTTTAGCTCATAATTTTACTTAAATAAATTATGTAAGTGAATTTATATAATTAACGATTTATATATTATAAATATAACTCAATTTCCTACGGTGAGTAGATCATAGGAGTCCCTCCTATATTAATATTATTGAATCTTCATCACCCAACTATTTAATATATTTATGCAAAATTAAACACCGTCATAAATTCAAAAATCATCATCAAACCAGCAGTTTCGCTCAGTTACGTTTTCACTCAAAAATAATAAATACATTCACAATATGTACTTAAGTATAAAAGATTGGGGCACACTTATTCCGTTAATGACAACCTAATTCAAGATCTACAATGAACCGTATCATTTATGTTTTAACAATTATATACGTATACAAATTTTGTCAATGTGTTGGAAAATAACATTTGAGTGTATTAGTTTCGGTCATCTCTTTGTGTTAGGATAAGAAGCAGTGCAATACTGAACAACCGACAAAATTCACAAGAATTTTAAATTTCTTTAATTCCACATAAAATATGTTTCGATTGTAATACGAATGCGTTGAACTTAAGTGTTTTGAATTAAAATATTATACTAAGATTCTAAACAGATGTCTGTACCTTTTATTTTGTATGAAAAATTAATACTCGGTACTTGCGACAACCTCAAAACTTGCACTGAGTCCGGTTATAATTACGTGCAAGAATCGAGTCTCTACTGTAAACAGTTAAATATTTGATAATACCTTTCAAAGGTTTCAAAGTTTACTGATGATTAGGACAGCTCCAATAAAATGTCTACATTTAGACAGCTAGTAAACATAAAAAGCTGGCTATTTGAATTTATTGATTGGTTAATATTACATTAAGATCTATTTCAGGATGTCAAACCTCAATACCTGCATGCATATCGACCGCAAAAAAACTAGAGTGTAAGCCATTGTTAGAATTTATTTTGCTGAATATTTACATCATTCTCTTTGCTGTCTTCCGGTTTCTTACATGTAAGCTAAGAAATTCACCAAAAAGTAATTATTTTGCCTTTAATGAAACATACAAACGTTAACATTCGAGATCGTTAAAATGTCCCTTAGACATTCGTCAAATATATCACTCATATTTTAACTACTACATAATGCATTCTTTATAATAACCCCGTTTATCTAAAAAAATACTTTAGATAATAAACCACGAGAGAGATCTTTGCTAGAAACAAATTTAACACAAACTATATAAATTACTTTTCGCCAAACCTAAATACATATTTTAACAAATCAGCAACAATTGTTGGCTCAGTTTGCCTTCTGTGCATCGCTCTTAATGCTTCCACATACATTTTAATATAAACTAGTTTTATATTTTGGTCTATAAATTTATATAATTCACACACAAAGTAGTTGATTTTAATAGTTTTACTTTGGCTGTATTGGCTTTAGTCCAAAATAAATGAAAATAAAATGTCTTTCAGCTACTTTTCAAGTGATTTCTCCCTTTACTTTGTATGTATTATTGTTGACTGCATAGAAAATTGTTCACAGACAACAGTAAACATTTTCAGCATATTTTGGTCTTTCAGTTTAAATTCCATACGTATGTAAAAACACATATTCGAAATAAAATATATAAAAGCAAATAGAATTTGAAATCAAGAGGAAAAGAAACTCTTTGTGTTCGGTGCCAAATAAACCCTAAAAATATGTTAAGTCGTTGACAATTACTAAATTTGCTGTAAATGAACATAAATATAATAGCAAAAGTTTGAGTTCTAAAGTGAGCGAACGAGGGAACAGTGAGAAGTTCACACAAAATCTCAACTAATTACTTAATTCCTTAATTAAAGTGCTCAAGAAGTCTGATTTACCGTAAAAGAATTAGTGTCAATCTGTTGCTAGGAGCACAACTGCGACGAACGACGAATTTTTAGTCGCGAATATTCGCCGCCAAAAATAAACACATTGGTGTATATTTTGCATTAAACCTCTTAATAAAAAAACCGAGTGCAACAAATTAAACTTCAATTTTAATTTTGTTGAAACACAGATTGTAAAAAAACAAAGATACCAAAAAAAAAAAAAAAAAAAAAAAAAAAATAAATATATATTTCTTATTCTATGTGTGTACCTCAGTTCTGAGCTTGAGCAAAAAGTAAACCAATGCTAAGTAAAGCATAACAAAAAATTTTCAAAAATTTTGGAGAGCTTAGCTTGTAGTTGACCTACGAGTACACTTATGTGTTTATATCATTAAAGTAATTTATATTATTGAATTATTGAGTATATTTTTGTTAATAAATAACTCCTACGGGCTTAAACAACTTCTACGGTCAAAAATTATAGACCCAGCTTTGCTACATATCCTCTCTGACTCGGTAAATTTGCTGGCATACACAAATACTGTAAGACACAAGATTTAGTGAGCGACAATTCACTACCATTACACTGCAAAAATGAAAGGCTCCAAACTTCCGAGAATCCCTTACCCACTTTTTCCGATTTAGTATCACCTCCACATTTTTATCGTGATCATTTACACGAATACATATATAACAGCAATTTGTAGCGTGCAAATTTAATAATTCACTTTACTTACCTTTAGCCTTTCCAGAAACTTCTTCATAACAATAAAACGAGCTTATCTCAACCGTCAACTTTTAACACTAATCAACAGCTTTTAAAAATAAAACATATTGCCAAAGACTCACAATTTTTAACAAAAATGTATGAAAATCAAATGTAGTATCACCGGTTATTTATTAAGAGAAATCAAAGACGTTAGTATATTTTGAAGTTTAAGTCGACGATAAAATTTTTTATGCGCCGAAGCCTCTGGACTTTAAGATACTAATTTGACCAATAGTCCACAACACAAACATCGCTATTGTTTTGAAAATAATATGGTTTTTCTTTCGATAGTATCACTATTGGGTACAAACTATCGATAGTGGCCTAAAAATGAAACTATCGATACTATCAATAGTACTATCGATAGTTTTGCAGCTCTATCGTGGCATTGGTCGAAGTTCGTCATACCCAGCGAAAGTTGTAATAGATTTATTTCTAATTGTTTCGTCAGCGAACGACGAACAAAATGTATTAGCTGGCCAGGTTTCTTATATAAAAAATATTTTTCACGAAATCATACCTTTTCATTATGGTTATTAATCCATGTAGTAAAAATTTTGAAGATATTCTTAAAATAGAAAGTATCTCAGATAATTTGTTCAAAAATCCACCTTTCGGATGGGATTTATATAGGCTGACTTAATATGATCCCCTTAACATTTATATGTAAACAATGTTATCTACACAAAAGTTCGTTGGTATTATGCTTCACCAGACGAATTTATACAACGAAGATTTGCCGGCGAATTTGTTGCTATTAGCGAAATTCGTTGTTTGTCGCAGTTGTTTTTGTTCCTAGCCATGAAGATTTTAGGCTAACCCAAGTGGCCAACGTCCTCAAAGTGCTTAAATTGTTTTCTTTTTCTTTAATTGTTTTCTTTTTTTAATATGGGATGAATATAGATAGAGAATATTCAATGGCTGAGTAGGTAAGGCAGCAATTCATGATTCGTCATGGCACGAGTTCAAATTCGAATGGGCGCCGGTGAGTAGTCTAGCGACTACAAAACAGCTAGTTGTCCCCCAGCTGAAGATATGCTTATTATTTTTCTTATCTTTTTCAATCAAAAATTATTGATTATAGCAAATTTGGATTGTAAAAAATTCTTCTTAACAAAGGTAAAACTGGAACTTAAAACCTGATGAGCAAATGTACAAAAATCTAATTTAAAACAAGTAAGAGTGTGCTATATTCGGCTGGGCCGAATCTATAATACCCTTCACGATAGTCATGTATATGTATAATATATATTACAAATTTGAACTAAATATGCTCGAATACATATGGAGCGATATCGGGGAAAAAATATATTTGGCCTTGTAATCACCGTTGCAAAAACTAATTCTCTCATGAACATTTTCATGGCAAAATTTGTTCAAGCTATATCTCGGTTATATATGAACCGATACCGGAATTTTCTACTTTCTGTATTTTAGTAACTTTCTTTTATAACGAGAATTGCTTTTCAGCAAAAAAAAAAAAATGTTAATGAAAAAATCGGTTCAGGCTATATCTTGGGACCGATATGGGAAATTTTAATTTTAAATACTTATACAACCACATTTTATTACCAAAATTGCTTAAAAAGAGTTTTTTAAGTTCAATATTTGCAAATAATTCGTTCAGCTCAAGGTCCTTTTTGTTTTTTAAAAAATATTTAATGTATTTTTCAATATTCCGTCTTCCTTTGGAAGACTTCTTCAGAAAAATTTGTTTTTTTTTTCTTTGGAAGACTTTTTCAGGAATTTTTTTTTCAAGAATTCAAAGTTTTTTAAGTTCGCTTACGCGACATTTTCATGAAAAACCCGGTTTAGGCTTTATCTCGGGTATATATGGACCGATATCGGAAAAATTCTATATATATATATATAGTCTTATTTTATTACCAAAACTGCTTTTGAGCAAACAAAGTTGTTTACGTTCGCTTACGCGACATTTTCATGAAAACCCCGGTTTAGGTTATATCTCGAGTAAATTGTCCGATATCGGAATTTTTTTTTTCATATTTTCATAACCTTATTTTATTACAGAACTGCTTTTAAGCAAAAAAAAAATCGTTTTAGTTCGCTTACGCGACATTTTCATGAAAAACCCTGTTTAGGCTATATCTCGGGTATATATGAACCGATATCGGAAATTTTCATTTTCCATATTTATATAAACTGATTTTATTACCAGAACTGATTTTAAGCAAAAAAAACTTGTTTAAATTCGCTTACGCGACATTTTCATGAAAAACACGGTTTAGCCTCTATTTTGGGTATATATGGACCGATATCTTAAATTTTTAATAAGAGCGTGAAGTTTGAAGCAAAACAAACAATTTGGTTTTTCCAACAATTTTCATACAAAATTGCAAAAAATGGCTTTTTTCGGAATTTTGAATATATCTCAGCTATATGGGAACCGATTTTACTGAATTTCAATAGCAAATCCATGAATGGATGGGGTAAAAGAATGGTGAAAGAAAAAAATTTCTAAGTCTAATAATTTTCTCAAAAATGGTATTGCAACAGCGGACAGACGGACATCGCTTAATCGGAATATATATACCTTATAAATATATAAAATAAAAATAAATTACAAACAAATAAAATTACAAACGCAATCACAAACTTATATAGGGTGTTTTTTTAAGCTAGATAGAACTTTAAATTGTAAAAAGTAACACAAAAAATTGAATTTTGATGAAACATTTTTTTTATTTGTTTCAGTATACTCTGACAAATCATCATGAATAGACTCACGCTTGAACAACGCTACGAAATTATCCAAATTTACTTTGAAAATCAGTCGTCGATTCGCGCAACTTATAGACGCAAAATTGTGTTCAGCGATGAGGCGCATTTTTGGCTTAACGGGTTTGTTAATAAGCAAAATTGCCGCATATGGAGTGAGACCAATCCACAAGAGACCCTACAGACTCCATTACATCCAGAAAAATGCACTGTTTGGTGCGGTTTTCATGCTGGAGGCATCATCGGACCTTATTTCTTCAAAAATGAGGCCGGAGCTCGCGTTACGGTCAATGGAGATCGTTACCGCACCATGATCAATGATTTTTTGTTTGAAAATATGGATGACATTGATCCGGAGGAGATGTGGTTTCAACAGGATGGCGCTACGTGCCATACGGCGAACGCAACCATCGACTTACTGAAATCAAAATTTGGCGATAAGTTGATTTCGAGAAATGGACCTGTCAATTGGCCTCCAAGGTCGTGCGATTTGACACCTCTCGATTATTTCCTGTGGGGCTACGTGAAGTCACTGGTTTATGCTGATAAACCAGCAACAATTGACGCCTTGGAGGCCAGCATTGTTCGTGTTGTTCGTGACATACGGCCAGCAGTGCTCGAAAAAGTGGGCCAAAATTGGACGTCCAGAATGCGCTTCGTCAAGAACAGCTGCGGTGCCCATATGCCCGAAATCATTTTCAAATATTAATGTCACGTATTGATCTTTCGAATAAAAAAAAATTTTGATTACAATTTCATTTTTTGTGTTATTTTTTACAATTTTCTATCGGGCTTAAAAAAACACCCTATATATACCCTTTACATTTTTGTGAAAGGTATAAAAATTTTAAAAGTTGAATAAAAATTCAATGAATTAATGTTTTCTTTTTTATTTTCTTAATTGTCTTAAAAAATGCCTAAGAACTAAAGTTTAATGACTTTAATATAGTTTTGTACAATACTAGAGTTATAGCCCTCGTAGTTTAATATCATTAAATTGAAATTAAAAAATATTTGCAATATTTTCATATATTTAATGAACTTTGAAAAATTTGAAATATTTTCATGTCAAAAATCAAAAGATTCTTTCTCTAATAGTTATTGAATACTTGAGTACATTATCTCAAACTTAACAGAATTTATCTCAAAAGAAAACTGCAGACAACTTTTCATAAGTTTAGTAGTTTTTGCTAAAAGCTGCTGGTAAAGGAAATATTTGGTTGAAAGTTCATCCGCGACAAATATATGTATTTAATTATTAGTTAAGGGATAAAAAAACCTTTAATACTGCCGCTTAATCAACTACGCCACCGAGCTCTTATTTATTATTATTATTTTTTTTTTTTGTTGTCTATATTTGTCTCATATTGATCACATTTAAAATTTGTTATAACAAAATTATTCTTTAGAAATGTATCGGAAAAGTTTGCAACAGAAAATTTCTATAAAGCCTATATGGTGCTAGGGAATTCAATTATGGGGAACCGCCTCAACAACTAAAGTTGAAAAAATTCAAAGACGACAAGACCAAATTCTTTGAACTATTACTGCAGCTCTGTAGTACGTAAGAAACTCACGAATTCACAAGGATCTGTGTGTTACGCTGGTAAAAGACGAATTTTCTAAGTATGCGACAAGGTATATCAATAAACTGGAACTTCACCCAAATCCTTTTGCACATAATTTTGGCAACCGCATTCGGTTGTGGAGAAGGGATACCCTTGCCACCATCAGAACGTTAAATAGGTGATTCTGCCGATATTATTCGCGCAAAATAAAACGTTTTTGTCTAGCATTGGCTGGACTTAAATTACTTTTTATATTTAGTATTAAGATTTGAATACTTATTTCTAGTTCATGTTTTGAAGATTCAATAAATAATTGTATGAAAAGAAAATAAATGGAAAAAATAAAATTTATATAAAATTTTTGTGCTATAAACATATTTGTTTAAATATTGCTGTGTTTTAAGAATTTTAAATTAGTTGCCCGTGTAAATAATTAAAACCTATTAATTTAATTATATTATTAGTAATTTAGTTAATTGACTGTCGCAAGCTTTACCATTGATATATTATTAAAATTCTAACTTGAAGACAAATCTGTTTTTACAGCATTTTACATTTGCCTCTTCCTCAAATACTCTCTATTAGCAGGGAAGCTATTTGCTTTGGCTGTCAAATAAATTGTTTAGAAAATGTCATCACTTTGTTGCTTAAATGCTTGTATAAGCGCCAAGGAATGCACAAAGACGCATTTTTGTTAAGTTGCATTAAAAACATACAATTCAAATCAACTTGGCAGGTAATTTGCCACAACATTGCCTTATACTTGAAGCATGCACGAACCTGCATTAACTTGTTTGTCCCTTAAAAACATACACATAGAAATTAGCACTTTTAACAGTCAATTGACAGCAACATTTTATATTTGTCCCAAGTGCAATGGCACAACAGCAGGCAGCAAGGCAACAGCCAAAGGCCACTTTGTTACAGCAAATATATTGTTGCAAATGCATTATGATTGTAAGTGTGCTAATGTGAGTGTGTGTATGTGTGTGTGTGTACATGTGATTGTATTAAAACTGACAGAATGCTAAAAAGCAAATGTCAGCTAAAAAAATATATAACTGAATATAAAGCCTTGAACACATTGTAAATAATAAACCAAAAAGCAGTAATTGATATTAAAAATAAAAATTATATTTAGATTGAGTTTATTTTATAGCAGCAAATTTATTTCATTTCCTCTTAGAGTTAAATATTTTATTTATTTTATCATTTGTTTGCAGTTTCTCTTCGCTTTGATTAAAAAATAAACTCATTTAATTGTATGCACTTCATTTCCTTTAAGTGTGAAAAATCAATGAACTAAACTTATCACCGAGGTGACAGCAACTTCATCAACATCAAAAAGCTTTGAGACAGAAATGTTTAAGTGACTGCATGCGAATGTGTTAATGCACGAGTGTTTGTGTATATGTATGAGTGATGGACAAACAGAAAGACAGTCTGTCTGTTTGGCTGAACAAATGTAAAGAAATCGTTGAAAAAGGATAACAGCTTATGCAATGCGGCGAAATGAAATGAAATTGTGCAAATGCAAAAATCACTACTTTTCGCTGGATTTGTTTTTTGTTTTGTTGTTTTGTCTCTGTTAACGGGTTTTATCTATTTTAAGTGTGTCTGAACAGGGAGCAGCGCAAAAGTGGTGTTATGGTCATCAAAAAAGTCAGTTCGATGAAATATGTTGCCAGGGGAATATTATAATTTGAGCCGGTTGCTGATTTGTAGTAGTTTTTTCCTTTTAATGTAAATTATATTAAGCTTATTTATTGCAGAGCTTTAATTTTTTGCATAAATTAATTATTTGCTGTTATTCATTTTCTAAAAGCTTCAAAGTTTTAATTTTGGGATTTGGTTTTAGAAAGGCTTAAAATTATTAAGCCAAAACAAAAATATATCACTTGTAATTAAATGAATGTCTACAAATTAAATACATTAAATCTAAAAAAAATTAAAAAAATTTTAGAAAACAACCACAGCACTAAATGTGGCATACACGTACTGACATAATGAAGTAAAGTGTCGTGACAATAAAGCTTTGGGCTTAAATTAAAAGATTTCGAAGAACACTAATATGAATATTAAAGATTAATTTAAATTAAACTTGTTATATTTTCAGTGCGATTCTGTGCAACAATAGCACAAACCTTTTTAATGTTAAATACCTATATACAAAAGTTTGCCAGGGGATATACAAGATATTAATCAGATAATCATTTTACATGCCACTTCTTTGTGGTTTTGTCTCTAAATATAACTATTTCTCTTAAATTTATACAATCTAAAAACAAAAATGGTGTTAATGGGAATACCTATCTTACGTTTGTGTATATGTTCTTATAAAGTATTTTGTATTTAACAACCAAAAAATGTATCTATACGATACAGCAACCTAAGAATGAATATTGTGATTCATTTCATAGTTCATTTTTCTGAACGTTATTTATGAAAAAATGCTGAAAATTGTGCAATTGCCCTGTAGAGGTACGACCAGGGGAAATACACAACCCTGGGTATATAAAACTTATCTTGTGATGGGCTAAATATACTAATATAGTTAATTTTGCTAAAAATTTAAGTTCCGTGTGGAATTGCGGCCAGGGGAAATACAAAACCCTAAATATATAAAACTCAGCTTATGATGTGATAAATATAATAGTTAATTTCGTTAAAAACTTTTTTACGGGAAATACCTTGAAAATTTCGCAATTACCCTCTGGAGGTATGGCCAGGGGAACTACATTACGCTGGATATATAAAGCTTAGCTTGTGACGTACTGTATACAATAGCTAATTTCGTTTTAATTTATTTACAGAAAAGAGCTTGAAAATTGTGCAATTACCTTGTAAGGGCATGAGCAGGGGAAATACGCAACCCTGAAAATATAAAACACAGCTTGTGATGTAATAAATATAATAAAATAGTTAATTTTACACAACGGGTTTTGCAGGATAGAGCTTGCCCATGTAGATTCATAGTCAGAGAAAATAGACAAACTTAAATATATATAGCTTTTATTGTGCTAAATACAATAGCTATTTTCATTTTAACTTCTTTGCAGAAAAGAGTTTGAAAAGTCCGCAATTGCCATGCAATGACAAGCCCAGGGGAAATACACACCTAAAACTTAACTTATGATATGATAAATATAATAAATAGCTTCGTTACTTGCTATTAGCAGAAAAAAGCTTGAATATTGTGCAATTAGCATGTAGAGGAACGACCAGGGGAAGCCTGAAAATATAAATAGCAGCAGGATATGTGCCATATATAATACAATAGTTAATTTTGTTCAACCTCATTTGCAGGAAACAGCTTGAAACCTGTGCAATTGCCATATAGCGATCTACTCAAGGGATATACGCAACTCTGAAAACAAAAAATTCGGCTTGTGATCTGCTGTATATTATACAACAGTTAATTTTATTTAACGGTATTTGCAGGAAAGATCTTAAAAATTCTGCAATTATTTTGTAGAGGTGTGGCCAGGGGATATACAATAACCAAATGTACAAAATAGAAAGCTTGTGATGTGTTATATATGAAAGTACATTTTGTATGACGTTATTCGCTGAAACTAGCTTGGAATTGCGTAGTTGTCATGTTAAAACTTGCCAGGGGAAATACATAATCCTGGGTATATAATAAATTAATCAAATTGTTATGAGTTCACTACAAAGTTAATTGTGTTTGACATATATGCGGTAAGATCTTAGAAGTCGTGCAGTTATAAAGTATAGCCAGGGAAAATACTTATGGTGGATATAAATTAAGCAATTTGTAATGTGTTAATTATAAATATTAATTTAATTAGTACTTCCTGTAACACTATTTCCAGTTATTCTTAATGACTTTCCATGTCAAACTTACAAACCAATCCACTATTGTAGATGACTGCAGCGTTTGCCATTCGTATTCCTTCAGATATATGGTTAGCCGTATCCGATATATGTACCAAGAGACAAAATATGAATGACACGCTGAATAATGAAATGAATGTTAAAATATCCGCATATCATTTCAGCCCTCGGTAGACCCAGAGCTGTTTGCTAACGCAAAGACACAAGGTGGTGAATGTTGCTTCATCTGTGGTGGTGAATGTTGCTTCAAGGTTATCAATGTTGCTTCATATGGATGGTATAGACATTGAAGGATCAGATCAAATCTTGATACGCTTGGAATGAAATTTCTGTGTGCTATTAGCTGGAGTGAACACATGTGCCAAAGGAAGCATTCAAGAGTCATGTTCTTTGATGTTGAGGACATACTTTACTACATCCGATTTCCTTACTATTTGTGCCACCTACATGTATAACTCTCAGGTTTGATGCTTCAAAGTCTCTTTTAGAGTTACTTGACCATGTCCAAGAGAGAGTGAAGAAGCTTATCGTTGAAAGAAGGTTATCCAACTCTATTCAGTCACTAGAGCATCGCTGGGTGCATTACAGTATTACAATAGATTTAGTTCTGCAGGGTTGTTGTTCCTGAATCCCATAGCTTTTAACTCAATATACGTTTAGGGCTCTTCCGTTTGGGATCGATTGATCAGTGCATTAAATAATGCATTTTTTGCAAATATAATGCATATATCACAAAGAAAAATTGTTCTTCAACGATTTTTTTGTAGAAATAATTATAATGCATTTATTACTCGTACAAAGAAAAAATCGTTCTCCAACTATACGGTTCATCTGTGGAGCATACTGCCTTTCGGAAATATTGGATAGTCCAAGTCCAACGTCTGCAAACACTACTTCTTCTTTCCTCATCACCATAGCCTAGCTTCGGCAAAATTTACTTATATGCACCAGTATACAGGAGATTATATATCAAAATATTAATGAGTTAACAATTTTTCTTTCTAGAGATGTTTTACTTAGAATTTTGCTACGAACTGGACAAACTTCTCATTGTTCTTTATAGCTTAACATAGAATTTTCCATTACCCTGTCTCTATTTTAAACTTGGGTTTGTATGTTTGATTACTTTGCCGTATCTCGGTTTTAACGTTAAGATTTGAATGTATTTGCTGTCATTTTGTCTATCTGCCTGACAGCCAGTGAGACAGTCGGTCTGTCCTTTTTCCTCACTGCAAGTGACCATTATCAAGTACGAATGGCCCTTGTGGCATATGACGAATAAATAATTGCTGTTGATTTGTTAACGCCAAAGTATTACCATTTCCTTCGTTAATAGTGTGAAGTCCTGTGCAAAAGTTGTTGTTTTTTTTTCGAAGCTGTGTTTTTGTGTAGAAGGAGTGCAAATGGACAGCAGAGTTAACGAGCTACCATTTGTTTTAGGCCCCCGCTCTTAGTAAATATACTTACATTAAAATCTAAATACAAAAAAAAAAAATAACAATGAAAAATGTTGATTTGTGCCATCGCTGGTGCCTGATAAAATGCACAAAATTTCATGTGTCGGGTTAAAGACAGAAATGTTTGGGAGTTTCTTTAATTTAATCAAAGGTTTGAATCACAGTTTTTCATCAAAAGTATAAATGGGATAAGAAATTGTGATGTGGAATTGATGAAACTGATATTTGTATACGTTTTTCGGCTCTCTGGATGTTGGAAAAAGCTAGAGTATTTTCCTGTTTTTCTGATGAATTAAACCACATGAGAGACTAATGTTAGGATTGTATATTTATTTCCTGCATCTTTTTCCATAATCTGCCAGTTTCATCAAACTAGCCCACTTGAGCTCTTTTTTGATCTCGCTGTGTGATCCAAATCAACCAGATCAATGAATCCAAGCTGCTCACCTCGTATTCCCATATATAGATATAAATTTGTAATAGAAGAAAGAGCCGAACAACGATAAAGGAAGTGCAGGACTCGCTCTTATTTATTTATTTACTATTTCATCTACAAAATTATATTCTTACAGATTACTGAACACTTTAATTAAAATATTTAAATAACATAAATTTAAACGAACTAAGACTAACATTAAAATTTAACAAAGGAAACAGGTGTTTACATAAATGTAAGCATCTTGCAATTGCTTCATTATTCGCATAATTAGTCCTTAGACAGCTCTCCTCAAACATACGATTATTTCTTGAATCCCTGGGAGGACAATATAAGGTAAAATAATTTTTTAATTCTAGGCAATCAATATTGTTGTATTATAGGCCAGCAATAGCAAGGAACAACTTCTGCGATCATTTAATGATTGCAAGCCTAATAACTTTCTCCTGATGTCATAAGAAGGCAGTTCATAAGGCCATATTAACTTTAAAGCGGTCTTAGTAAAAATTTTCTGAATACGTTCAATACGATTAGATGTACTTATATGATAGGGATTCCAGATAATAGAACAATATTCCAAAATTCTGCGGACCAAAGAAATGTATAAGGATTTCAGGGCATATGCATCCTTAAAATCTTTAGAATTTCTTCGTATGAAACCAAGCATACAATAGGCTTTAGAAACAACGTAATCAATATGCATAGAAAAACTCAATTTACTATCAAAAAATACGCCTAAATCCATTACTTCAGCTACACGTTTACTTGAGAGGCCATTAATAGAATAATCGAGCTTAAATGGGCTTAAGATATAAGTATAGGACATCGAAGAACATTTTGATACATATTTTCAGAACACCAGTCAGATAATTTATCAAGATCAGCTTCCCCCTCCTTATCAGCACAACTTACACAGAAACAATTGAATGAAGAATTTAGTCTTCTTCCCTACGCCTCACCAGGGAAGACCCCTTAGCACGATCGTCTTCCTTCATCTAGTCTCTCTATCCTATAGGCAGAACAGCAGTCCTGTAGTGTCAACAAGTTGAAGTTTCGCTTGGCTCTTGCAGCTTTTAAGCAGGAAGCCTATCATTATGACGATATCCTCTGATTAAATGTACCAAGCTGTGCTCCTGTACCCAGATCACCTACTGAATGCGCATAATAGACATAGTGTTATAGAACGCAATTAATACGTTTGAGGCGAGCATTGGTAGATAAACGGCCGCAATACAACGAGAGGTATGATAAAGTAATTTTACAGCATGACAATGCTCGGCCATGTTGGGAAGGTAGTCGCGACATACTTGGATAAATTGAAATGGGAAGTCCTACCCTATCCTTTATATTCTCCAGACGTTACTTCCTCGGACTATCACTTGACCTGGTTGGCCAGCACTTCCAGTCTTATAAGGAAGTAAGAAAAAATTAGTACTTATATTTAAAATATAAGCTTTTTGCACATAAGTAACTTTGTAATTATTAAATTTTAATTTTATTTACTAAAATTATTTTAGTAAATTGCACGAATTTTCAAGTAATAAAAAAAAAATTTTGAATTTGCAAAAAGCAATTTGACGGAATCAATTCAGTAAAGAGCAATGGGAAATGTTCAAACTTTCATTTTAACTTGTATTTTCTTGTTTTTTTATGTCACTCCTTTATTGCAACATAGTCATAACTAAAAAAAAGCTCGTTTCGAGAAAAGCGCATTTCAAATTTTTAGTTTCCATGCAAGTCTTAGAAATTTTTTTTTAGAAAATATCTCCTAAAGGAAACAGTTTAAAAGTAATTTGGATAAATTTTTGGCACAATATAAAAGGTAGTACTGTTAACAATTCTGCATTGTTAACTCGAAAAGCTAATTTTTTGAGATATGACTATGTTGCAATAAAGGAGCGATGTGTTTTTATAAATTTCCAAAAAAATTTTTGTTGACAATTTGTTATAATAAACATTGAAGTCACCGTTTAAATTATTTGATATGAACGACCCATCGGTTGTATGTTTGGCACAGTTGCAGACAATTTTTCAATTTTATTGAATTTTAATCGCCCTCGATGATGCTTGTCCCTAACGTACTTAGCCTGTAAAATTACACATCATCACTGGAATATACAGGGTGGCTGATTTGCTACATTAAGAAACTCAAATAACTTTTTGTAATTTGTAATTTATTTTTTAGTAATTCATTTGAAAAATAATACATTTCTCTTAAAGTAATTCATGAAATTTGCTAGCTGTATTACTCTTTTAAGTCATACCACGCGTTACGCTTTTTACGCGTTCAAACTTTTTAAGCGTTCTACGTTTTTCTAAACTCCAAGTTACATGCAACGCTTTTCATGCAACAAGTTTTTTGTTGTGTTTGAAGTATTAAAAAAAACATTTTTTTAACATAAAAAAATAAAATAACAATCCACGGCACAGATACTCTTGGCGATAACTTTGAAAAAATATAATGAACTGTGATCTGCGGCTATCAGAAACAACTGGCAGTTTTGATAACGCTTATGACGCGTGCAAAAGTGGAAAGTAAACCTAGTTTTGGCGTCGTACACGTTTAACGCGTCCTTCGCTTTGTGCTGTGTCACTTGTCACATAAAATTACATTGATTCTACTTTTTTGACAGACGCTTAGAACGCGTTGCCGGGCAGGGCACGTGTCATGAACTTTCAGCTTTAAAAATAAATATATATTTCTATTTGTATTGCAAAGGAACACTGCATATCGTACTATTTGTGAACTTAATTTTCCAAAGCTTTCTTAACTTTTAACTACATTTTTATTAACTTTATTTGTACCAACTCTACTAAATGTTTCCATAAAATCTCGTTTATTTGTCAATATTCAATCTTAAGCTTTAGTTTGGTTTTGTTTAAGAAATCCTTCTTTGAGAAAGCACCCTCTGAACTCCTTGCATACCAATAAACCAATTCGCCATTCGGAGCAATTGACTCTGACACAACAAATGTCTATTTGTAAAACCGCTAAAATGCAAACACAATACGTTAAACTTAATGATGCTCATCAGCGCTAACAAGAAAGTTTTAAGTTTTCAGGCAACCAGCATCAACGGCTGCCACAAAAATAAAAACACGATAAAAAAAACAAAAGTTAAAGACTCAAGCATATGAAGGCAACCCAAACGTTTCTTAGAAATGTTATTTGCAATTGTTTTAGTTTACTGGTTTGCAATTGAAAAAATAAAACAAAAACAACAATCTACAACAAATAATAAAAAAAAATAAACAAATAACCGCGATAACGGTTTCTTTTTGAAAAGTTTGTTTCCTGTTTTTCCACTTGATATCTCTAAAACAAAACTTTTCAACGTGAATGTCCACAAATTTTCACCCTTTTACCAAATAAAAACTGTTAAGATGAAGTTAACTTTAGCTGAATTTGGTTGGGGTTATATAAAAATGTAGCGCAAAAAGCACTTGCAGCAGTGAGTATAATGAACTATTAGAGAACAAAAAGAATTTAACTAGAAAGGAGTTAAATTACCCAACGCGGGCAACAAAAAAAGAACAAGAACTATATGAGACTAGACTAAGTATTGAACTGCTATTGGAATGAAACGAAAATGTGTGTTGAACTAGAACTAAGCCTTAATTATATAAGAATTGTCTAATAAATAATAAACAAGGAGTGAGTTTAAATTGCAGCAGAATTAACTTAAAGTTGAACTAGGATAAAACATAATTGAACTATAATTTAAATAAAACTGAGTTAATATCATAGAAGAGAATGAAAATTCAGTAAAAACTTTAAGGGAATTTACGAGTACTTAAATTAGAAACGAACAAGAATTGAAAAAAGAACTTAGTTAGAACCACATCAGAAGTGAACTAGATTCGTACTAAAACTGAGCTACAACTTTAAGAGAATTTACGAAAACTTAAATTAGAAGTGAACAAGAATTGAAAAAAGAACTTAGCTAGAACCACATCAGAAAAGAACTGCAGGCGTACTAAAACTGAGGTACAACTTCAAGAGAATTTACGAAAACTTAAATTAGAACTGAAAAAGAATTGAAAAAAGAACTTAGCTAGAACCATATCAGAAATGAACTGCAGTCATACTAAAACTGAGCTAGAACCTTAAAAGAATTGACGCGTACTTAAACTAAAACTGAACAAGAATTGAAAAGGAACTTAGGTAAAACCACATCAGAGTCGTACTAAAACTGAGCAACAACTTCAAGAGAATTTACGAAAACTTAAATTAGAACTAAACAAGAGATGAAAAAAGAACTTAGCTAGCACCACATCAGAAGTGAACTACATTCGTACTAAAGCTGAGCTACAACTTTAAGAGAATTGACGCGTAATTAAACTAAAACTGAACAAGAATTGAAAAAAGAACTTAGGATCACATCAAAAGTGAACTTAATTCATACTAAAACAAGGCTACAAATTTAATTCTTGTGCGGTTCTATTTTAAGAACTTAGCTAGAACCACATCAGAAGTGAACTAGACTTTTCTCTCACGATCTGCAGAATTTACAACATTTTTTATACAAAATATAATATTTATTCGCTAAAATTATATTCTTTTGATCATTCATAGTGGCTTAATTGATTAATATATTAAATTTGAAAAAAATTTTAATTAAAACAAATTATTTTAGCTTTCGATAAAAAAATTTGTATTCATATGACTAAAAAAATTTGTTTTTCCATACCAGAAAAAAGTAAAACATACACATATCTGGCTGTCACTTAACGTTGAATTCTATTTTCAACAAATTAGTCCGCAACAGAACAGAACGAAAAAGTAAAAACAAACCATGTACATATAGTTTACATTGAACTGAAACAAGACAGCTGATTCAGAACGGAAAAGAACGTACAAACTAATTCTGCTTTGAATCCAGCCTTAGAACATTGATTACGGTTTGTCTTACTTTATTACATGGGAGCGATGTATCAAAATTCAATTAAAATACATATACAAGTCCATACGAACGAATAGTAATTAGATACACCAACCGAAATTTATGCGAATGCGAGTGAGTAACTTTCTTTCGTATAGATTTTCTCTCGAGATTGGTAAACTGGCTGTAAAATCATAAATAACCACATTTTTCCATATGTGTGTACGAGTATATGCTCTTTAGAGGCTTTAAGCGAATTATCATTTGTCTAATTTATTATTACAATTAGCTCATGTTCTTTTTTAATACTTTTGTTTATCTGAAAATTGTTTTCCGTGAGTGTACTCGCATATGCATGTATGTATGTTTGTATACTTCTTATCTCTTCATTACAACTTTTTGCCTTTATGCTAATTATCTAAGCGAAAAAAAAAGTGGAATATAAACAAACTCAATTTACGCTTCATTTCATTCTTGCCAACAACAAACAGCTACAATAACAACGCCACAAAAGTCATTACAAAATAATCTTAACTACAAACAAACTGGTATTCCTGTACAGCCCTTAAATATGACAGTTTAGATGTCTTTGTGCCACCTCTTTTCTCTCTCTCTGGAGAACTGTCATAACATTTCTGTCAAGCATTCATTATCGTATCATTTCCTGCACCATTCTATGCGATTAGACATGTTTGGGTCTGTTTTGTAGCCAACAGCTAAAAACGAACATAAAAGCCCAAATGAAAATATCACAATGAGAGATGTGAAGTGATACGAAAGAAAAAATCTCAAAATAGCTACAAATCAAATACACAATTATGAGAAGAAAAAAAAAAGTGAAAACAAACTGATATAGGCTGATGGCAGCAGGTCTTGACTGAGTGATATTTTTTAAAACAAAACAAAAATAAAATAAAATTGCAAACAAAACAGCGCAGAAATGAACATATACGAGTACATACATATACTTATATAGTAACCTTAATAAAAAGATCTAACCAAGAATTCACAAACTCGTGAGTGAGAAGAGAAACAAAAAAGGATTTGTGCCAGAACACAAACCTGGCAAACATCAAGGATGATTAAGATATTGCTGTTAAACTGTTGGTATCAAATGTGTTGCAAAAATGTGGTAAACATTTTTTATGTTGGTGATTTATGACTTACAAGTATGCTGAGTACTTTTTTTTTAATACAAAAGGTCCTAAATTGTACGTATGTATATATGACATATGAAGGGTGTTCTTAAATTAATGCCAGATTTAAATTTGCCGTCATTTGTGCAGTGCCCTAAAAACAATTGACAGCTTTGGATTAGTAACTATGAAGTATCTGGAATATTGCACATCAACGAATGAACGGACGCTGAGTACATGTCCCAGATAAAAAAAAAATATAAAAAAAATCCACTGCTTTTTATTTAAAACGGATCATGTACTCCAATAATTTCTGCAGGGAAAGTCTAAAAACTGTGTTCTTTGTTTGATTCAAATCGTGTATTAAGTTTGGGACACCCTTTATATTGTAAATTAAAAGTTGATTTGGGATAAAAAGATGGTTAAAGTAAAAAAGAAATCTCAGATGGTTTTGCAAGGTAATTTGTTTGACAAAGTACTGTTTCTATTTCATCTAATCTTAAGCATTTTTTTCATAACTCTTAACTACTTAATGTTAATTAAAAAACAAGAGAAATCACACAGACACACACAAACACAAAGCTAAATCAAATAAATAAAACCCAGCTCACACAACTTACCAGCAACGTTTAAGTCTCTAAAGACTAAATGAAGACAACAACTGACAAGTTTTTCTCAATGCATCTAGTAGAGACGACACACTTGAATTAAGAAACATAAAAATAAAACACCTGGTTGTAATAAACAGCTCAAGGAGCATCATCACAACAGCAACATTTCAAGTGCAGTGAGTAACTAAGTGTTGTCAACAACAGGCATCTTTCATATCTTTGATAAAACAGAAATAAGAAAAAAAGAGCAGCAACAGAAATGACTTTAAACATCCAAACGAACAAACCTGAAACTGAACAAAATATTACCCAGAGATTTGTTAAGTGTTAAGATGGCAGGGCAGAAGAGAAAGGTGTTGAAAGGCATTAAACGTTGGTCTTTTTATTTCTATTAACGACGACTCTGAGTGGTGAGAAAATAAAAACACCACTGTCGTCTGCCTTTAAGGCCTACTAAAAGTGTTTTAGGTAATAAATATTTTATAATTTGACCTTTTTAAAGCTCATAACACAACAAAAAAGCAAACACATACTAATGCTTACAAAATCTAAACGGCAAAAAGGCACAGACGTTCATTCAATCGCTCCTACTACCACCAACAAATGTTGTTATTGTATATAAGCCGTCATATGTGTATGTATAAAGGTACCTACATGTGCAAGTGTGTTTGTGTAGGGTTAAAAGCTCGCTTTGCAATTGAAACTTTCTACCTAATTTGTTGCAGAACAGGCAAATATGTATACATACATATATACGAGTATATAGGCAGGTTTTATGTTTTTCTTTTTTGTTAAAACACACATGCCCAATTAAAAATTCCCTTTTTGATATGAAATTAAAAAAGCAGCGATAACAACAGAACAAACAAGCTACAATATTGTGCAATTGTTTGGTCTTCTCTTTGGCAAGACTTGTTTATTTTTTCTACTTTGTTGCAGGATATAAAAATCCTTTTACATATTTTCCCAGCTTTTGTTATACGTATTATGATTGCCGGGTTCTGTGTTCATAAACAGGAGTACAAGTGTGATTGTGTTTGTAAGTTTTTTATTTTTTAATTTTAGCAGGTACAGCGGGGACCAGCCCCGCTTTGTTAACTTCAACATTTTGCACTTATTGTTGTTGATGCTCTTACAAAAGACCGCAAAGTAGGCAACAGTTTTATATACATATTTTTTTTTTTTTTTTTGTTTTCATTATTTTATTTTTTAAGAGATGTTTGCTTATATGTATGTGTGTGTACAATTTTCATTTGAGGTTTTTATGTTTATATTTTCATTTTAATAAGCAACACATTGTAGTATGTTTTTTCCATTTCATTTTAAGTGCGAAAAACTGAACAAAATGTGCAGTTATGGGCAAAACAAAGTTTGTTGTTTTTTGTAGAACAATTTTACTTCTTTAAAAATAATTTCACAAATATGCTAAAATTAAAAAGTTGTAACTTAATCAAAAAATTATAAAAAAATTGTTTTCCTATGAAATGTCAACATATAGACAGCTGGGAAACATAGAAAACAAGCTGTTTATAATTTTTTGATAGGTGGCAATATTAGAAGCTGACATAGTGAATAAAACCTAATTGTAGTAACCTAATCTAAAAATAGGGCATCTGGTGGAAAATTTATATTTTTAAATGCGATTATTTCAAAAAAGTGCACGGCTGGAGGGCACTGCTGTTGGTATTATCGGTTGTGCGGATTCGATAGTCATGATATCGTAGCAGTGTTGCCAAGCGGAGGGACTTTTCCCCTTTTGTAGGGATTTATTTGTTCATTTCCATATGTAGGGAAAAAAAGACAGATTTTGTATGATTAGGACTATTGTAGGGAATTTTTAAATTATCACGAATGGTTAGCATTGTTATTTATTAATATACAATTATAATTTTCGCGACTATAACTAACATTATTATTTATTATTATACTATTATAGTTTTTCCGACTATGAGGAGAAATCATTGCCCAAATTGGACATCGAAGCATTTTTATCTAATTTACATAAAATAAGAACTAAATATTTTAACCATAAATATTTCCCAATTGCGCCAAAGTGATTACAATTGTACTAAGACTGATAGGAGGATATATTTTCTATAGCTACCAACGGACGTACAAAAAGAGGAAACAACTACACCGTGAAGCTTCAAATTCCATATGGAGCTTAGAATGGATCTCACAAAAATTTACAAGAAAAGAAAAACTTTTAATTATATCGTAAAACTTTTAATTATTATTGTTGAATATGAAAGTCTCAGATCATAGAGCTTGGGAAAGGGGAAATGGTTAGCTAGATTGCGGAGGATTCTGGGTGATACCTGGCGCTCAAAATACAATATATAATTTTTAAAATTAAAAAAAAAATTTTGTGACATTTCTTTTAATTATTCCATTGACATCTGAAACAGATTAAAATTTAAAAAAAAAATGTATCAGCTGCGCTGTTAATTTAACCTGTTATGAATTCGCCTTGAATTTATTTAATTTAGTTTTTAGTAAAAAGTTCTGCCTGTTTAAATTTACACTAAACAGAAAAATCGTATTAAAATAATTTATATGCGCAAAATTTAAATGAAAAATTGCGTAGGGAAAAATGTAGGGAAATATTTGTTTGATTGTAGGGAAAAATAACGATTTTTATGCGCTATGGTAGGGATTTCACAAAAAATTTCCTGGCAACACTGTATCGTAGTGGTCGAGTGAGTATCACACGTTCACTGTGGAGACAGTTTTTAAAAGTAATGATTCTTATGTAACTGCTTGTCGACAATTTTATTCAAAGTTCGGTATTCGGCGAATACGTGATGGACAATTTTATTCAAAGTTCGGTATTCGGCGAATACGTGATGGACCGTGTCTAAATTTATTTCATTCGTAGGTGCAGAGATTCCGCGCAACTGCTTCGGCTTCCGGCCGGCCTTCAAGGGCTCCCGAAAACATTGTACTGGTTGAAATTAGTTTATGCGAAAATCCACGACCTTCAATAAGGAAAAGAGCAACCTCGCTGGGACTTTCAAGAGGGACTAATTATGAGATTTAAGGAAAAGATCTGAAGGATGGAACCTTTTAAAATACAAATTGTTTAAGAACTAAAAAAAAGTGACTTTAAATTACGCAAAAATTTATGTGAAACGATGTTGAACCGTTTTCGTACTGTAAATTCCATTTTTTTTTTTGCTTTCAATTAAGCGGCGATGCCAGCAAGCAAAATTGCTGTTACTAGTCTCCTAAAACCTACAACATCAAAACCCATTACATTTCACAAGGGTAACTGATGGGTGTGCCTTATCCACGCATGAGATAATTGTACCATTTTTATTTTTTTTTTTTTATTTATATAATTATTTATTTTTTTAATTGTTAAGGCAACGCGACAAACGTCAGTGGTAAAAATTATCAAATAAAATTTTGCGTTTGTACATATGTACACTGAAAAAATTTTGTTCAGAAATTATCTGAATTTTGGCATTACTTTTATGAATTTTTTAATTATTTTTCAACCATTGTAACTTTTTATAGAAACAATGAAACAAATTTCATTAGATTATTTTAATGAAAACCTTCATAAAAGTAATGAAACATTTTAATAAGAAACATTACTTATTTTCATTAAAAGTATGAAAGACAAATCATATGATTAGTGAAATAATTTCAAAGAATCAATTTCATAAAGCACATGAAAACTGTACATTAAATTAATGAAAAAGTAACATTTATTTAATGATATAACTTCTTTGTACTAATGTAATATATTCATTAAAAAAATGAAACTCCTTCATAAGGTCAATGAGGTTATTTCATTTATCTAATTTTATTATTCATTGAGCACCTGAAAAATACATTAAAATACATTAAATCAATGAAATAGTTACATTAGTTTAATGAAATAATATCATAACACACATTAATAAAATATGTTCACAAATGTACGTAATAAGATCAATGGAATTATTTCATTTATTCATTGATACTTTATTTCATTACACAATCAATACTATTCCTTGCTTTTGTGAAATTGTACCTAATAATGATAAAAGAAAATGTTGAACAAGTATTCACCAAATAAAACAGATTTTATTAATTCAAATGACCAGTGTATTGGTATTTAAATTTTTTAAACTATTATTATGCTGATTTGAGTATATACATATGTACATACATACCCAAGTTCGGTAGCCAGAAATTTATTTGTCATTGATCAAATGAATTCTATTTCATTGGAATTATGAAACTCATAAAACTTACATTTTAATAAAAAAAACTTGACATTTTTTAAACTGTAGCTTAGGATCAGTAAATGCCCATTAATATATCTTACCAAAATTCAAAGAATTGAAAAAAAAAAATTTAATTTTGTTGTAGTCATAAATCCAATCATTTTTTTTAATGAAACTATGAAACTTAACGAAACCATTCTGATGGAACTATTTCATAATATATATGAAGTTTTATGCATATTGTGAAAAGTTTTCATTGGATTAATGAAAAATATTTATTGAAACAGTTTCATTAAATTTATGACGCATAATTCTTTCAGCGTACATCGCATTTTAGTTCAAGTTTTTCCTTTCTTAAGCTTTTTCCTAAGAAGGATTTTTTCAATACAAATTTACTGTGATCAATAATTCTTGATTGAAGAAGACAGAAAAATAACAATTAAATCTTTAGCTGGGGGACAACTAGCTGTTTCGTAGTTGCCACACTACTCATCAGCATCCACTGGGATTTGAACTCGGGTCATGACGTATCATGATCTGCTGTTTTAACCACTCAGCCGCCGAGCCATTTAATTATTCTCTATCTACCGTAGATTTATCCCATATTGTATCACAACTAAATTTTGTTAAAAACTATCGACACATGATTGCGGAATTCCTTTTGCCAAACCTGTGAACTCAACCATCGTACTCTTCTTACACGACTGCACAGAAAGACTCGTCAGTTGTTTTGGGGACATCCCATGGCCATAGATACCGCTCGATACAAGTTCGAAGGATTTTTTTTATGAGGCCACCTCAAGGAGAGGATTTATAATGATAATCTTCATTCTACTGTGGCTTTAGAAGAAAATATTCGTTTCTGTTAGTCAGTGTTGCTTGCTATGGTATTGGCATCTCCTTGGACAGTATAGTTTATATGTGTTTTTTTTTTTAAATCTGCACATGTGTGTGTGTGTGTGCGTGTGGTGCTTTGTAAGTTTGTTTTATGAATTTTAAGTGTCTTTGTCGAGTAAAAATTGTTTACCTTTTTAAGCGATTAAGTGTTATTGTGTGCTTTTTGCCATTTTGTTATTGCTCTTATTGCATAATAATGTTGTAAATATAAAAATAAAGAAAGAAATAATAATAATTATAAAATAATGATAAAAAGTATTTTAATATATTGAAAAGTTTTTTCCTTTCTCCAACAAACCAAGCAAGGATGCGCACGCATAAGAAGCCTTTATGGTTAATTAAGTTAATTGAAAATATGTATTTGTGCATATAGAGGATGTTTTTTTTTTGCAGAGGTATAAACCATTTAGTTGGCAACGCTTATTTACCCGGCGGCCATTTATAATTGGTTAGTATAACTCAGCTATGTTCATAGTCCTTTGAACCAGAGGACGATAAAGCCGAAACATTGGACCACTTAAAGGACAACATTTGCCACGTTGTTGCCGATATACCGCCACAAATTTTGAAAAAAACAATCCAGATTTTATGCTCCAGATTAGACTACATCCAAGCTAGCTGAGTGGCTGTCATATGCGAGGAGTCAAGATTATCTTTCGAAGAAAGTAAATTAGTTGTCAATTTGAAAACCCCATCTTTATTTTATTCCATTTCAAAGTTGTATACCTCTATAAAAAACACTCTTTATTACAAACAAAATACAATTTTTCAGTTTAGCATCAAGAGCTCTTTTAAAGAACAAGTGAATAAATAGTGGTCAAAAGATATCGTTATTTCACCGCAGTCTTGTGCACTGATAGACCGACCGGCCAGAAACCACACGAAAAAAAAATATACAAAAAATGGAATTTAACGTTAAAAAGTTTTATTTAAATTTGTATTTCTTGTTAAATTATAAAACATTTATTTTGTTGTATTTTTAAGTAGCCCGTATGTTTGCCTTTATTTATTTATTTCCACTTTTTACATTGAATTCTGCTCTACTTGTTTTTGGCTTTTGAGATTAAATTAAGTTTACTGTAATTAATGTTTGTTTGTTTGTTTGTTTTTTGATTTTACGTTTTTCCTTTTTTAAAATATGTTTAACTGACCTGTTTTGTAATACGTTCTCCGTTCATTCATTTCATGCATTTCGCGCAAACACTAAAACTCATATTTTATTTAATAATTTCTGAAAATAACAAATAACAATTTACTGTAAACGTTTCTTCAAGCATAGAAGGGAACCTATTTGTCCCTCTTTCTAATTTAATGGCAGCATAAATTTGAGTTAAATATCGTTTTACCTCTAACCGGCCAAATTGCTGCCAACAACAGCAATAGGAGTAGCAACAGCGGCAGCAGCTGTATTTGAAGTTAAGTCCCATGTCGTTAAGTTTGTGTGATGTGTGCTGGCTGTTAGTCAACATTAAAGACTTGGGCACGTTTCATATTTTAACAAATTTTTAAAGTGGTACAAAAAAAAAAAAGAAGGACAAAGGAAAGACATAAAATGCGCCGACCATTTGGTAGGCCTTTCATTTAAGAGCTCGTAAAGTTAATGTGTACAATGAGTATTTATGAATTATGATGATGATGAACAGGAGATTTTTCTCACACTTAACCAAAGTCCTTTGAGTGCTGTTATATTAGTCAGTCAGAAGGTGTGCATGTGAATTATCATTTACAAATTCCGTTTTACGCTACAGCGAAAAGTTTTTTATATGTTAGTAAATAACAATATGAAACAACATTAAGGCAAGAAATTTAGGTCATTTAATACTGTATTAATTAATTCATGCCAGCACCACTTGCATATTATTTAGAATTGTATTTCTCGCACCTGAAAAGTTAAGAAAGCCTTGACAGTCATCATTTAGGAGAAAATTGATGCCACTCAGTACTAGCATTGCCATGGGGCACAGTGCGATCCAACAAATATATAAGCACTTCGGAACTCCTCGGCCTTGGCAGCGGTTCAAATAGGTTACCAAGAGTGCATGCTTAAGATCTTCACAGATAGATCCAAGTCGAACATGGGAGTTGGTGGCGGTATCTTTATGCACCAGTAACAGAGGAGGATTAAGAGTAGCGTAATGTAGGCAAAAATTACGCTATAATGAGAGCAGCTAACTGCTTGAGATACTAAAAGGTATACGGGGTGAATATCCGAATCTGTACTGATAGTAAGGCTGCGTTAGATGCGCTTGTGGATGTCCAAATGGCATTCAAGAATGCCGGATATCTCTTAATGAGATAGCTATACATTTAAACCTGGAGTGTCCGAAATTATTGTGGTGTATCAACTATGAAAAGCCAGGGCTCGTCTACAGCGAGGGGATATTGATTGATATGGTAGGAGTCCCGCTTAGAAGCTGTAAGAACCAAGTGCAGCGTCAACTTCTAGGGACTGTACAAGACAGATGGTCTGGTGAAATTACCTGCCGAGTAGCAAAGCTAGCATATGATCGCAGGAGTGTAGCATGATCACGACATAAATTCGTTATTTTAGCCATAACATGAATACATCCTATTAAAGGCATGTACAAGAAATAACTAAGAGAATATTAAGTTACTTTTAAATTCATTAAGTCACTTGACACCTTTTCTGTCACTGACCGTCGTCGCGACAGTGCGCCTACTAATTGCAATCATTTGAAGATACACTTGAGGTGTGAATGATATGGGTTTATGAAAGTATGTACGCATGTATGCTGCACTGTGATAATTAAATGATGAAACAGAATACGTCCGCAACTTCAAGCAAAATCGACTCTCAGAGAAAACAGGCACATAATTGAAACGACGGCTGTAACTTCACAAACTGTCATTTAATCTTCTTTTTTGTTAGGTAAAAAAAGCTTTTTCTTTTATTTTAATTTTTTCTCACAGTAAAGCTTTTGAAGCTTTGGTTTTGTTTACAAAATGTATGAAATTTACTAAAAGTGTGGTAATATTGTTGAAAGCTTTTCTGCTTCAAAGTGAGAGCATAAGAAAAATCGCTGCCAAAATAAAATAGATTCTATTTTACGACCGCATTCTCTGGCGTTATTTTATGCCATATTGTATGGAGAAAAACGTCATGCCCTAGTTCTGTTTCATCATTAAATCTAAACACCTGAATCGCTTCACACATGCATATATGTATGCACATACCAAAGAGACAATTTATGGCCTTGAACCATATACGTATGTGCATATGTAAAGTCTGGTCAGCTCTAAGCCGTGGGAACCAAATTGGTTTCCCACACATTAATTATAATAATATGAGTCGTGTAGAATTTCTCATAAGTAGAATATAAGTAGAAGTAATTTTAGTTTTAAGAACAATTATAATTTTTTTTGACTTGAGCAACAATCGGGTTGCTCGTCGCTATTAAATAAAAATAAACCCACAACTATAAAGAAATCTCTCTTTTAATATAAAACATATTTCATCGATTTTTAGGAGGACAGCGGTTCTAAGGAGTCTTCCCCGGCAAAGGATTGTCACATAGGGACGCATACTAGGAGGTTGTAGATGTGCAAAATGTCTTCCAGAAACTGGGAGAATAAAAGCAATTAAACTGCAGGAGCCAAAGTGAGCAATTAAAGTCTTTGAGGACCACTTTAATCGCTCGGAAAAAGAAATGAACCCCAACCAAGAAATGAAAACAGAAAGTACAGGAAATTAGTGTTAAAATACAAAGTTTATTATTAACAAAATAATCGTGACCTTATAACGTGACTGGTTGAACAATAGTCATAATTACCAAACTTATAGAAAAAACCGGAAACCATATTCTAGACATTTTTGTAGTTTGTAGTAGGAGTTTTAGGCTTTAAGCGGGAAAGAGAAAGGAAAATTTTCACAATATTCAGTTATTGTATGTAATGAGCAGAAAATGAGACTCTAGCCCATCACAGTTGTTAATACCAAAGTACATACTTATTTTGGCATTAACAGAGATTAAATCTTCCATTTAATGATTTCTGTTGAAGTTGTAGGGGTGAGGACGAGGAAGAGAGTGCTGAGAACTACCTCTGTCGGTGCCCGGCTCTCTGTTCTATGAGAGCGCTCTATTTAGGCAGACCGATGCTGCATAGGTGCAGTACGGAGTGAATGTACTGGATTCCTTTATCCAGCTTTCGGGCTGATTTGGATCTAAGCCGTCGGGGAAAGTGTAAGTCTCATAGGCTGCACTGCTCCCAAAAGCAACACAATGGGATCAATAAAGGACAAAAGTGGGCTGGTTTCATGAAACTGGCGGCCTGTACAACCTAACCTAACCTAGAAGCTCTTCGACATACATATTGCAGGTTTGTGATAGACCAGCTTTACATAGAGTAAAATTTTTTCGGGTTCTATACACTGAACAAAAAATTTACGACATACTCAAATTGGATATAAACGTGAAGAATAGGTTATTTGTAACCTACAAAATATTTTATTAAAATTTAATAGAATTTTCAACTGATTCCATTGAACGAAAATAAAATGGCAATTTTTTTCAAACAACCGAGTTTATTATTCTCTATACTAGCAGCTAAAATTGATAAAAATTATATATAGCTTGTTTTTTGTTTCCTAGCTGTCTATTTGTCGACATTTCATAGGAGCTATCCTTATCAACAGTAGACTTGGAAACTTCTGAAGGATATTGTCAAACATTCAAGTTTATATTCCAATAATCTAAATAAATTATTGAGAATTTAAAAAGAAAAATACTTTAATCATACCCGTCGGAGTACAAAAAACAAGCTTTTTATTTTTGACCTCTCTCAACCAACGGTTGTTTATTTGTTCGAAAGGTGTATAGAAAAGTAGAGAGGTGAAAAATGTAAAGCTTGTTTTTTGTATTTTGACGGTTATGATTTATGTATTTTTCTTTTTAAATTCTCAATAATTTATTTAGATTATTGGAATATAAAGTTGAATGTCTAACAATATGAAATACTCATTAGAAAAGGCCGTGCCAGGTAAAACTTGGTCGCTTTGCGTGAAGTTTAAAACGTAAACAGAAAAGCGCAAAGCAAAAAGTGCATTTCACAATAAAATTTTGGCAATGCTCACGATTTATTAATTTATCCAAAAAAAATTGTTGTTAGTTGTTATATTTAAATTTTTCTTATGATAATAGAAGTTGGTTATAATTGTTTTCTTAGTGCATAAATTTTTGGAGCTATTAGAAAAAACTTCAAAATGATTCAAAAGATGCGATTTGCTAAACTTTTCGCTTTATGTTGCGTTAAAGGTACTTTATGTGACATGTTTCATATAAGTATGTATATTTTATCTTATATGTCAAAGCGAATTTGCAACGCAAAGCGAAGCAAAAGTTTTATCTGACATGTCCTTAAGGTAGCTCCTATGAAATGTTGACATATAGATAGCTAGAAAACAAGATATATGGTATTTATAATTTTTTGATTTGTAAAATTTTTTTCTTTTCTATAGGCTTTTCTTTTAGTAAAATTTTTTTTTCTTTTCTATAGGATTTTTATTCGATAATACATACCTTTAGTTAACTGGAATTATATTATTCAGATTTAATAAAATATATTAGTTGAATATAGAAATTAAAGGAAATCTACAAATAAAATCAACAAAATTATTGTTGAATATTGTCTGGTAGGGTGGTTAAATTTTAAAGGTCGTTGTTGGTTTTGAATACAATATTTAGGAATTATTGCCATATATAGACCAAATAGCCAAGGCAATCTCGGAGGCACACCGCCCCCAAATGGTCTAGTATTTTGATGACGCTGAGGCATAATTAAGGTTCCATGCAGTGAATGTGCCGAATTATCTCATCCTTTGGCGCTTGAATTGCTGCAAGCTTATCGCCATATACGTTTTCTTTCATATAACCAAAAAAAAAAAGAAGTACAACGGTGTCAAATAACTAGATGGCATATTTCATGCCATCAAGTTCTTCAACGCATGGTACTACACGTCAACGAATTAACGCATATTATGCTGAGTTAATCAGAATTTCGGCTTTTTCTTATTTAAGGCTTTCAGAATTCGTCGTCAACCTTCAAATTAAATTCCATATCTAAGTATATTTGTTTATACAATATATTAGACTCAACTGCCTGCTACCTTAAGTATGCATTTAAGCTGCAGCAGCAGTGGGCTACATGGACCCTTATTATTATGCCAGACATTTATTAACAACAGGAATGTTCATACATACATACATGTGTGCAGGTTGATGTACGAGTACATGTTGACTTGAACATTTGCAGATGTTTTTGTTGTATGTTCACTTCCAAGGACTAAGTATTACGAGCGCAACTACAAGCATATTTAGCATAATGTTCACTAAAACATAACATTGTTAATGAAGATGATACTAATGACAATAATGTTGATGATGATATTTAAATACAGGCGCTGTTGTCTATTAATATCTGCTGTATTAAAAGACAAAAAAATAATAATGTTATCGTTCATTTTGTCTTCTGGTTGTATGGAGCCAAGTTGTGGCAGCCTAAATGTTGGCGTCTCTCTGCTCACTTTAGTCTTGTGTTGTTTTATTCACAGATCACATACATTTTTTATGTCACAAATACGTGACAATTATTGTCATTATATCTATTTTGTATATTTCTTTTTTAAGTTGAAGTATATTTCTAGATCAGGGAGAAAAAATTTCATAATGAAACATTTTAAAGATTAACTGTTGCTTTTAAAACATGAATGTACTTCCGAGTTGAAGTTAAATAAACAAAAGAAATAATTTTAAATAAAAGTTGTTAAATAAAGAAGGTTAGATAATTTTTAATATATATTTTTTATGCTATTATTATGAAACACAAGTTACTAATAGTAATTTAAGAAGGCATTTAAAAAATATAATTAAAGAAAAGTATATTTCGAAACACTGACAAGGAAGAAAAACCTTTTAATACAAATAATTTAAAAGAAGAAAATTTTATTGAAATATTTTATATTAAAAAAGTATGTTTAGGAATTGCTAGGTTCAACAGGCTGTTAGCCGTTAAAAACACCGTTTAGAGTCTGAACATAATGTTTGAGGTGCAATACGATTTCCCGTTGCGGGGAAAACGGAAGACGGCAATGGCAATACTTGACATTGTTAGTTTAAAATTTTTGTTAATATATTTGTGCATACATTTTTATAAAATTTTCTAAAAACTTACTGCTTGTGTTAAGTCCCCCCGCGGAACAGGTTTTGCTTTGGCGTATTCTTAACTTGGGAGCTCTGTTTTTCGCGAAAAAGAGGGGGATGGCTGCCTCGTTTGGTGCGACAAACAAAACTCTAGGAAGCCACATGACTTATGTTGTGTTGGCTTCCGAAACCCTTACCAAGGGTATAAATTGGCAGAACGGGGATCAGCATGGCCCCCGGGTAGTTCTGCTTGCGGTTTGACTCAGGCTGATCATGGTTGAGATGCGTGGCTACCTTGGCTGAAACGTTCTGGCTGTGGTTGAAACCTAAAACGCAGGAAGGGAGTGTTAGTATCCTTGATAATTGTTTGGTGTGTTGCTTTTTTCGGGGGCTAACTATCTCCCGAGGATCTGTTGCCTATACAACAGATACTTGTATTGTAAGGAACCAGTGGTGATGGTTGACGGGTGAGTTGGTTTAAGGGCTGATGCTCTTAGTGGGCTTTGGCCTACCAACTAATTAAGCCTTGTCCTCCATTGATTGCTGGGAAATTGCATACAGGAGGGGTTAGAAGGCCCGAACTCCTCAACAAGAAGCTGCTCATATGACCTCAATTATATGGTAAGAATTGCTACCTGTGTGAGCCTGGTAAGCCACACGCGGGCGCTGGTGAATCGTGAATAATTCACTCCGTGAAATTGGTCCATCATCAGATTAGGCTGCAAGGCAGGTGCTGATGTAAATTTTTTCTCAACTGCTTATGTTAAGTATTTTGTAGTGGTAGTAAATAAATAATGTATAGCTGTTAAAAAAAGTTTTAATTTGATAGAAGCCATGATTGATTTATGTGTGGAATTAGAAACCACTGCATAAACTGCCAAAAAAGGGTGGATAAGAGCCATTAATGTTTCAACGGATTCGGAAGGATTATTCAAAACATGCTTGTAGCAGAATGTGCAACATTTTCCTCTGGCAAAAATAATGAGTATTTCTCAATGCAAGGTGCTTCTTATTCTACTTAAACCGAAACTGGCAAAATATTCATTTAGAAAACAGCTTAGCCCCGGATGCTAATTAACTCTTACCATACTGTAAGTAGAATTGATAATATATAATCCTAATTCCGCAATATATTTAGATATATGAATTAAAACTTCCTGCTTTACCATCCCCAAAACTTGGGCATATAAAATTGGAGCATCCACGGTAATAAAAGTTATTTATGAAACATGAGAGGTATAATGGAATAAATTTCATTTTTCTTTTAAAATATAAAGTTGAATGGTCGACAATATCTTTCAAAAGTGTCCAAGTCTACTGATGATTAGGATAGCTCCTATGAAATGTCGACATATGGACAGCTAGGAAACAAGAAGCAAGCGATTTATAATTTTTTTTGAAAGAAAAAGATCTATAAACGAGTTTGTTAATGAAAAGGCTTTTTAGAAACGACATTAAAAAATATTCAATTAGTTCAACTATTTTTCATTAATACTTATACAAATTTAAAATTAAGTAGATCTTCTTATTAGTTTTTGAAAAACTTGAAATTTATTTAAATCAGATAATATTCAAAAAAGTAATGAGGCGAACAAACTGTTTCATAGTCAAGGTAGTCAACTTTGGCACGCAGTAAATCACCATGTGATATAAGAAGATGGTTCAAATTTCATTACTCTAAAAACCTAATTTCTTCTCTATACATTGTTTTATGATACGGATTTATTACCCTTTTTTTCGTTTCACTCCACTGTGCATTCGTTGCTAAGATTTGATTTTTTGAAACTATAAAAAGGTAAAAAAGCAAACATTCAAGCAATTTAGTTTATTCTCTGTATTAGTTTCTAATAATGATAACAAACAAAATGATCAAATATCTTTCCAAAAGTGCTATGAACAAAATACCTTTACAAAGTAACGTCTCTAAAAAGCTGCTTGTTTTTAGGAAACTCTATTTTTTTAATAATAAACCTACTTTAATCTTATATGTAATTGAAACAACAAGTTTTCTTCATACGAAAAGTACTCGTATAAGCGTAAAAGTGGCTTGCCAACTGTTTACTAAGGCAGTACTCTGGGCTTTGCATTTGCTGCACGTATTCATCCTATGCAACAATCTAGCCTAAGCAGAAAAATACCTACTAAAAATAGTTGTCTCCACTGAATAGCCAACGTATATCCTTTACGTAAAGTTTACAGCTTTCAGATTTGCTAGCATTATTATATATGTGTTAAATAGAAGCAAAAAGCTTTCTGCTAGAACATTTTGTTTTATAACATTTTCAGCACAAACAGTGCATTCTGTAAATAACATATTTCTGTAACCAAAGCAAGGATAAAAACATAGCAGCTTTTGACATTGCAAGAGCAACTTTATTGGAGTTCACTCAAAAGTGAAAAGCTTTCCAAACTATACAGTGAGCAAAAGCTCTCCAAGAATAATTTGGGTGTGGTACACTTCGCAATTTTAAAGGGTGTTGCACTCGCTGAATGATTATACCAAATATTGAGCTAACATTTTGTTTATTATACTAACACTTTTTCCGGAGCTTTTTTAAAATTTTAACACCGAAATGTACATTCAGGTTATTTTTTTTATTAGGGAAATAAGCTTAACATGTGCTAAGAAAGCTTTATACGTGGGTGCATTGAGTAGGATTGTGAATTGCAATTTCATTTCTATATGCACAAAATTTTCAAACAAAATAATTATAAAAATATTAAATCTGCTGATAACATCTGAATTGATTGAGGCTTGACGGAGCATGCATAAAAATCTCAGATATCGTACACATATAAAACAGGAAGACTGCAGCCAAAAGCTTGACTTGGTTTCTATCTTTGTGTTTGTGTTTCTCAAATCGAGAAATTTTTCACCTGAAATAAGGAAATTGAAAGAAAAGCGATGTGAATTATTTCTCACACACAAATTTTTCAGCAATTCGTTTCTGAGAAATATGTCTATTATAGAATGAGTATAAATGTGTTTCTGTAGCAAAATTTTGTGCGAAATAGTCGTCAAAATATGTCGCATATAAAAGTGGTCAAATTGCATATTTTAGCAGAAAATGGATTAAAATATAAGTTATTAAATAAATTAAAGTAAATAAAACGTATTAAGCGGCCCATACACATTTCAATTCAATTGTGAATTGAGTCTTTCAACTGAATTGATTATTGCCCACACACTTCATAAACTGAATTGAAAAATTTTTATTCAACTATTAAATTTAATGAAATTATAGAAAATGTAAAAAATATATAACGTTCTCTTTGCAAAAACACTACAAATATAAATTTTGAGGCCTGATCAAGAAACTCGAACACACACAACACAATCGAATTGAAAGACTTGCTGGTCAACTTGAAAAAATCCATATCAAAGCCATACACGCTTTGATTTGAACAACAACCGACTAAGTTGCCAACTAAGTTGAAACGTGTTTGGGGTGCTTTATCAATTTTATTGACTAAGATATATTATAAAAAAAGATATATTATAAAATAAAATTATTTTTTTTATCTGGGACTAGTACTCAGGGAATGACCCCTACATATGCAACGCATCGTACTGGAACTAGGAAAATAGGTTATCATGAGGAGAAGTGTTAACAATAACAACACGAAAGACTAAAACAAACTCTATTACAGCATTTAAAATGTTGGAATTAAATTAGTTAAAACTGATCAGTGCCCAGTGTATATACCTTCGACACTGCTCAGATTAGCAAAATTTAGTCCAACACCTTCCACACTACAAGGTAATGAAATCCATTGAAAATAATATTAATATGGAACATATAAAGAAAACACGGACAACGGTGAAAAAAGACAAAAAAAGAAACACGTGCGCACATACTGCTACCTATTACGGTGCAATTTGGTTTCATACGAATTTAATTAATAAACAAACACATATTGGAAATACGGACAGCAGTAACAAAAGATCGTGTGCACTTGATGAGAAAAACACTCACCAAACGTTCTTAAACCGAGTAAAAAACTGAAGCAAAACACAAATACTTACATACGAGTATGGGTGATGGTTGAGCAATGTCATTGGAACATTTTTCTTTTTGAATTATGGTTTGCCCAGAGGCAACGCAACTAAAGTTCGGTTTCTATCCATAATCGAGCCATTAAAAACTGCTACTCGTATTACATATAAAAGCGGGAGGGATTTCTTATGCTGGTATGTTCCCGAAAAATGTCGAAAAGGAAAAACTATTGGAAGTTGGTAATACGAGCACATTTAACTCCTCTAAATGGACTCTGAGGCTAGTTAGACGATGCTGGAGATGTGGGCAAGGAAGTGTTAGTGTGGGTCGGTCTTATATTTTACTCTTCTAAGAACAACATCAGTTGTGAAGCTTTTCGTAACTCTTCCAACTTTGCCGGGGCCATCTAAGAAAATTAATTTGCCTTGTATGTAATTTTTTGTTATTTTTACGTTTTAAGGCCTCATTAGTTTTTACTTTCTGTTGCCGTTCTGTGACGTTCATTTCTGTAGCAAATATTTTACAATTACTTTCGCCGTGAAAGTATTCAGCTCTTTTTTACAGTAGAACATAAGTAAAAGAAAAACATTGGAATGAAGATAATGTTTATATTTTGTATGAAATAAACTAAAAAAGAAACAAATTAATTATTTAAAAATAATGATCAAACAACCCACTTCTTTCTCACAATCTGCACGATTTATGACACTTCTTATACAAAATACAGTTTTTTCCTTGCTAAAATAATATTCTTTTGAGAATTCATAGTTGCTTAATTGATAAAAATGTATTAACTTTTAAAAAACTTTAATTGAAACAATTTTTTAAGGTTTTGACAAAAAAAAAAAATTGATTAAAAAATTAATGTTTCCATAAAACACACATATCTGGCCGCCACGTTAAATTCTATTTTCAACAGATTAGTCCATAACAGAACAGAACGTAAAAGTGAAAACAAACCATGTACATATACAGCCAGTTCGCCGATGTCGAAAGGATAAGTTCGTTCGCAGTCTAGACGAAAGAAAATTTATTTGGGGTTTTTCTAACTTTATTCTATGCGAACGATGTGTCAAAACTCAGTTAAAATACATAAGTTCATGCGAACGACAATAGCGACAGTCAAACCCAAATAGATTTGAATGTGAGTGGCTAGCATTCTTTCGCATATATTTTCATTCGATATCGTCGAACAGTCTGATAGTTTATATTGAACAGAGACAAAACAGCTGATTCAGAATGGAAAAGAACGTACAAACTAATTCTGCCTTTATTCTTTGTGTCCAAACTAATTTGGACAATATATTTTTATTGGTTGAATTATTTTAAATTAAATTAATTTTTTCCTTTTTTTTGCAAAAGTGAATTGTTATTTGAATTTTTAAAATAATTCAACCAATAAAAATATATTGTCCAAATTAGTTTGGACACTTTGTTTTAAATCTAAGCTGTAAAAGAATGTTTTATTTTGTAGAAATTTGTTAAATTTTTGTACAAATTGATTTTTATAAAAGTTTATATAAAAAGAAAAATTTGGTGCACTTTTATTGTAACAACGCGTTTATTTCCTCTGTTTTCCCCGTTTTGAAGTTTCAAAGTTGGCAACGATGACTGATAGCTTTCAAAGTACTCAACGTTAAAAGTTGCTCAACCTTTAAACTTTGCATGGACGAAGACGTGCTGAATGTGGCAAAGTTCATAGGATAAAATATATTTGAATTTAGTTGTGCATGCTTACTAAAAACTATTACTGCACCACATGTAGAATATAAAGCACAGAGAAAAGTAATTTTGCACATAAAATTGCTTGACATAAGGATTGTTTTCTATAGGGTAAAGCTTTTAAAGCTTTATTGCATATAAAGGAATTAGTATCATGCTCTAAATTCCAGTCGTAAACTTTTTATTGTAAGAGCTTTATATCTATACAGCTTTTAGATATTACATTTGGCTATAGTTTACATAGAGACGTTAAAACCTAAAGCATGTATAACAGTTTCTGCATGAAATCACAATCTAAGCCAAGACAATGTTTTGTACTAAAAAGCACAATAGTATAAAATATTTCAGGTGCTAAAAATCTTAAATAAAACACGAAAGCTTCACTTTGTGGTGAAGAGAGCAAGCAAAGCAATTGATACAATTATCTCTTATATTCTTTGTACATACATATGTTTATACATATTCGTATATAAAGTTAAGGAATAGAACTGCTAGCAAAAGTAAACTTCAAATACTTTTTGATTATCTTTATGACGAAGAAAATTTAAAAAATTGCAAAATTATTTCATGAAATTGTGAGTATGCTTTTTATTATTGTATTAATTTTATTAATTCTTGTTTACTTTCTTAATTACGAGTACCTATTTTACTTGATTACTGTTGAAATAATTAGTCCTTGAGTTGAAAATTTCATGCTTTATAAAAAAAAACTTTTTCATGTAAGTTTGGCAATTGATTTTCTTTATTTTTAAATTTTCAAACAATTAGCTTGTTGAGGGTACAAACAATTTTAGTACTAAATTGAAAATCGTTTTAGCATGCAAAATTACATGGCAAATTGAGCAGCATCTACAATCAAATGATTAGTATTGTGGCACAAGAAGCACAACGCACAACCCAACACACACATTGAACAACTATGAAGTTAAATTGCATGTTATAATAAAATTAAAAAGGGCCTTTTAGAAATAAAAAATAATAGTTTATCTCTTAGTCCTGGAAGCAACAAGCTATAAATAAAAGAAGTCTGGTATAAACTTAATTTTGTTTTGTCCTTTATCGGAAGCTTCAGAATCGTATAAAAAATATGATCTAGGCATGACGGCCAAAAATTTCAACTATATTATATTTAAGAATAAGAAGCTAAACTGTAATTTATTTTCCTATTTCTGGTTTTGATATCACAAAAACTTATGGTTTTATCTTCAGTTCAAGGACTTGCCCTTAATCTTCAAAACTAGTAACTACTGTGAAGTTATCTCATATATCCTGTTTACAACATATTTCACAACTTGCACTATATATACATTCTAGGTTAGATTTTACAGGCTGCCATTGAAAAGCCAACCCAACTGGGTCCAATTTGGTCCCGTTGTGTAAATTCTAAGTTTTACTTCTTTATACTAGATTCTGCCTCATATTCTTGGTTTTAAGTTTCGTTACTAACTCGATGATGTTAATTGGGGAAACAGAGATAATTATTTGTAAGATTCAGGTCTATTTTTTGTAATCTTTAATTATTTCAATATTTTGTCTTGCTTTGGAAGAGCTCTTCAGGCAATTAAAAGAAACATTTTTTTGAAGTTATACGAAGGAAGGTGAAATATAAAAATAAATAAATAATTAAAAAATTTTTTGTTAAAAAAGAGACATCCAGCTTGCAAATTATTACATTTGAATTAGAAAAAAATTAAAAAGAATAGGATAAAAAAACAGAAATGGTTATAATAGACCAATACATGTTTTATATTTTATAATCTATTAATATTTTTTTTATATAGTTAATTTTCAATTTTTTGGATAATAATGAGGCCCTTTAATATATATTTTTTTTGCTTTAATTCTAACTGTAAGTTGTTAGATGCATTATATTTAAAAATTAAGGTAACGAATTTGTATATTTACGACTAAAAAACATGTGGTTTGATATGCGTTTCAACGTCGTGAGACGAAAAATATTATTAAATACTTTTGTAATCACAACTTGTAATTTGATTCACTATTTAAGATTTTGTATTTGATTTTCACATGGTTTTTACTTTAAAAAAGTCCTGATCTGTGTGCTTTTTTTATCAGGTGAAAATTATTGAAAAAATTAACTCAAAATCACTCAATATTTTCTATTTAATTTTCACATAGTTTTAGTTTTAAAGAGGTGCTCTGCTTTATCCTTTTTGATGTGCACGTCAATAAGTCAAGACATGCTCAGGACAAACTGCCATATATAAGTACCAGGTTGCTGATTTAGACATGATCTACACTTTACTTAGGATGGCGACCTCTATAATAGTTCTACCGCCTTTGGGTCACGGCAATCGGTTACAATAAAACTCAACATCAAGTTCCAATGAACTCTCCCCGCAATTTGGCTCTAAACCATAACCACCGCGTTACCCTCTGAAGGATCGCTTTATAACCGGGCAGAAACCTGTTACTGGAGCTCCAGGTTCCCATAGCATCATGTTAAAGTCTCCGGTCAGTATTCGTAATTCGAGGACTTCTACCAGTAAAGCCCCAAACGGCTCAGGAACTGGTGAACCCAATAACAACCATACTCACAAAAATTGTACCCAACAATACAGCAAAAACAGGAACAACAGAAAAATATAAAAAACAAAAACAACAAAAAAAAAATGACAACGGAACCAACAGAAATCACAGCAAAAATAGCGCGGTAGATACGGCAATAAAAGAACACCGCATTAATCCACAACATTTAACATACACGTACTCAGAGCACAGTAAACAATAAAAGACACAAGCACTCAACGTTTATTGTCACGGATGACTCATTGGCTATCCCGTGGCACCAGAAGGACTTCGCAAGACTCGTATAAGGATGTGGATATGATTTACATCAGCAACTGTCATTTCGGTCTTAGCTGTCCTACTCTACAGGCTGAATTATTTACGATTCACCAGCTCCATGTAGCTTGCAAAGCCCACATAGGTAACAATTTTTACCATAAGTTTTTAAGGCAAATTTTTTGATTAAGAATTCAGGTCTTCAAAACATAAGTTATGAGGCTTCCTAGAGTTATATTTGCTACAACAGACGAGGGACTCCTTTCCCTCTATGCCCCAGAAAGCTCGGAAGGAGGAAGAGCTAAAGGATGAAATAATTCGGGACACTGATGACGTTGAGCTTTAATCATATCTCAGAGTCATTCAAAATGTAGATCATTCGATAGCGGTATGCCGACGAAGTTGTGATGAGCATTTGGTCGATATTTTGCATCATGCGTAATTGTCGTAGATCCTTTTATCATACTGAAAAATATGAAAAAAATTCTCAGATATCATGATTCAGATTTTTATGATTCAATATGAGATGAATATAGAGAGAAAATAATCAAATGCTCGGTGGCTTAGTGGTTAAAGCAGTAGTTCATGATACGTCATGACCCGAGTTCAAATCCGAAAATGGGTGCTGATGAGTAGTGTAGCGACCACGAAATAGCTAGTTGTCTGCCAGCTTAAGGTTTCATTATTATTTTTCTTGTTTTCTTTAATCCAAAATTATGGATCACAGCCAATTTGTATTGTAAAAAATCCTTTGAAAAAAAAAACTTAAGGAAGTCCGATGCACAAATGTACATAAAGTTTAACAAAAATTCAATAAACTTTTTGTTTTGTTTACAGTTAACATTGTGCGGTGTGGTTACACCATCCTTTACTTGTTAGCTTTGTTTCATATTTAAAGATCCCTTTGTAAAATTTTAATAAGATCCTGCCATATATCCTTCGTTCTTTTAATTAGGAGAAAAATCTTGCAGTTATTCAAATAATTTTTATTAAATCTTTAAAAGGCCCCCATTATTTTTCCCGCCAAACAATTTTCATCGAAGCTGATATGCGAAAGGAGCAAAAATAATAAAACTTAATAAATTCTCTGCATGATGTATTGTAATACTAGAAGACGAAAGAAAAAAAAAAGTTAAATCAAAGAAATAAATAGTTTTTTGACTCTGTTCGAGACTTGGTGAAACAATAATAATGCATGATTGTTGCAAGTATTTACGGAAATAGAAATGACTTGTTGTAACTGGATTTTTCTCCTTTTGTTTTCATATTCAATAGCATATTTTTAAGGATTTTATGCTTAAATAAGCAATTGATGGACGAGAACTTTATAAGAGTGAATGCATGGAAGCAACATTAGGCATTTGCTATTATGCAAGTAATATTTTATAAATAAATAGTTTTCAATTTAAAGCTTTTGTACCCGAATATCAGCAAACAATTTCTCATTCTTTTTTTCTTGTTTTGTTTTGTTTAAAGTCCTTGAAATTCTTTTGAATTATTTAAAACTAAAATCATGATGAAATATGTTACTCTTAATTTTTTTTCCTGTTTTTTCCAATTATTTTTTGCTTTATTACAAAGAGGTCTATTTATTTTCTAGAGTTAATTATAAAACCACTATTTAACTACTCATGTGCACATCATTCATTTCAGCTTCCATATTAAATTTTTTTTTTTTTTTGCATTTTGCATGTTTGCTTCATACATTGGTGGCTGAAGTTGTTGTTGTTGTTGTTGCTGTTGTTTATAATATAAGTTATAACAAATGGTTAATCATCAACTATTTTTGTATGTGGTTTTCAGTTGCATGCAACATTTTATTAACAAATGCTTGCATGTAGACATTCTAGAGGTTTTATTGCCAGCCAAACTAATATGAAGATGAGGAGCAAAATATTCGTGTGTGTAGAAAAAAAAAAACGTAATAAATGTATACTTTTTTTACTAATATATATTTTTATAATTATTATTGGAAAATGTGAGTAAGTTAAATGAAGAAAAATGGTCGAATATGATGAGCTACAGAGTGTTAGTCTGAAATCTCTGTTCAACAGATATGGCCTTATATGATAATGGATCAACACCACGGAATATACTTGCCAATATACAGGTGGCAACTTCTTATAAATATGTAGCCAGCCATACTGTCAGACTCTTTGCTGAAGATCTCGGGCATTGATTTGAACTGCTGCCTAGCAAAGTCTGAAGAATTCATGGCGCCAGGAGCTGGTAGTTCGAAGTACAAAAAAAAAAAAAACATCAGATTTTAAATACTTGATAGTTTTTGTTTAAAATCTACAATATCTTGAAGAAAACTGCCTAATGGATTTGCATCAACACCTGGCAACTTTATCTTACGGTGAACTAATTCCACGAGATGGATTATTTCTATGTTCCGCCATGTGGCTGACAGGGCTCACAAATTCTTGTCATACGTTTATAGCCATATGAACAAATCCGTGTTGATAAGTTCGAGCCTTCCAATCCAACCGGAATAAAGTTCCCCAGAATATCAAGGGAAGACAAGGAGTTTGAAGACCGAAGTTCATACAAAACGTCAGCCAACCCAACTCACCGCTATATGCTTAGATTGCAGGTATCTGTTGTAAGACAACAGCACCTCGATGTCTATAATTAGCTCTCTGAAAAGCGACATACACTATTATCGTGAGAGAATCTCTGAAATTTTAGGTCTAAGCCAAAACGGTTTAGAATTTTTGCAGGCACCTCAATCAATCACAATGGATGGGTGATTTGGTAGAGTGCTCGACTAATAGTCATGAGGTTGTAGGTTTGCACACTGCCTGACAGGTGTATCGTCAGAAAAGCAAAAAGTTAGAAGAAAAAAAATTATGGTCTGCCTACAGGACCTCCTAGAGGCTTGCTAATCCCTGTTCTGCCAATTATCCCTTGGCGAAAGTTCTAACTTAATTTTTCTAAGCATTTCTTTATTTATTGAATCCTCAAAGTGAACTAAAATAAACATTCAAATCTTATTGCTCAAGATAAAAAATTTACTCAAAAAGATGTGCTTATCACTTCAGCTCGGCGAATATTAGACAAAAAGTTTCATTTTGCGAGAACTTTATCAGTAAAATCACCTTTTCAACGCTGTGATGGTGGCAAGAGTATTCTCTCTTCCCAAACCAGTGTTACTGCTAAAATTAAGCATGTTGCTTTCAAGAGCATTTGGGTGAAGTTGCAGTTTACTGTTATACCTTATTGCGTACTGCGAAAACTCGTGTTTTGCCAGCGGAACACACAGATCTTTATGAGTTCGTGAGTTTTTTTACATACCAGGGTGCTGCAGTAATCATTCGAAGAACTTGATTTTGTCGCCTATTTTTAAATAACCTAAGTCTAGAGGTCTATTTGCTACAACAAATGAGGGACTTCTGACCCTCTATTTCTCAGAAAGCAGAGTGCTCTGGTTAGGCAGTCGCCAAGGCAAAACGTGCTCACTAGGGGAAGCACTTCAAAGACATTTGAAATACCCTATATATGCTTTGTCTTGACTTTTATTAGATTTAGTTGAGCTTAAAAAATGGTGAATTCCAGCGGGCTGAACAACTAAGAATCTAGAAGTAAAGAAAATAAATTTTTATTCGAACTGTGTTTTGGGGAATGTAATTAGATTTGAGTAAACTTTTTATGCAATAGAAAGCATATTTTACTTTCTTGGTAAGAACATCCGTTGGATGGAACATCCATGTATAAACGTGGTCTCATAAACTACGGGATAAATGGCTTGCATATAAAGTTCAAGCACTTGGATATTAAAACTTGGCATTAAAACCGTTTGAAGAATTCTGGAAAAACTAAATCAGATTCGGAAACAATATTGACGTATTATTGTGTCTATTTATTATTCACTTTTAATATTTAGTCACTAGTCAGCAAATAAAACAAATTTGCGTTATTTTTTGCTGCATCAAGTTTTTGTGTGACTTTCTAATAAGATAGAAGCTTTTTTAAATACAAGGCAACTTAAATCATGTTGAGCTGATTTTTGGCTTCTTTAAGCACCCCATACACGTTTCAACTCAATTGGCACCTGAGTCGGTTGTTTTCCAAATCAAGGCGTGTATGGCTTTGTCAATTGATTAGTTTGGCAGTGGTGAAGTTGGTTGAAGAAAATTCAAAAAATGTTGATTTTTTCAAGTTGGCGAGTAAGTCTTTCAATTCGATTGTGCTGTGTATGTTCGAGCCTCTTGATCAGCTATCAAAATTTATATTTGTAGTTTCTTTACAAAGAAAACGTAAAATATTTTTAAAAGTGTCTTTAATTTCATTGAGTTTGATATTTGAATGAAATCCTTAGTAAACCCAGTTTATGAAGTGAGTGGCCAAGAATCAATTGAATTAAAAAACTCGATTGGAAATTGAATTGAAACATTTATGGGCCGCTTTATTTGCAAGTTATTTCTATTGGTCTTAAGCTTGTGAAGAGCAAAGGAACTATAGTACCTGTTTAAACGTATAAAAATATTATAAAACTAATTTTTTGTTCGTCATATATGTACATATGTACATACGTATAAATGGGTACGAGATCGTTTTCTATCCATCCTTAAACTTGTATCCCTCCATATACTAAACTAGGAGCAATTTAGCTTATTGCATAAAACGCTGTAAGTTTGCAATATTTTCTTGCCTCATAAAATGTGTGTTTGAAAGGTGTCATATTTATTCTTACAAATCTGATTGAATGGTTCGAAGGACCACTAAAAACAAAAGCATATACTTTTATAATGCTTTTGCACTTTTCCAGCAAAACTTTTAGAAGATCTTCAGTCATTATAAGCTATTTCATAACACTTTCAAATCGAAATAAACATTTCATAATAGAAACTAAATTATACTATAAACAGAATTTAAGGTGTAAGTGAAAAAAAAGGAAAATAGATTTTATAGGCTGACTCTGTTCATTTCAAAATCATAATGAATAGAAAACAATAGCCTTTCAATCAACCAAACTCATTTACTGACCTCTCTCTTCCCACTGCTTGTGTTTTAAAATACGAGCTCCAGAGCAAAACGAGATATAGAAAGTGCAAAAACACAATTCGTTTTACAAAAACAAACAACAATAACATAATAAAATGAGAATGGAGAAAGTTTCAAACGAGAGCAATGCCAAACGGTGTTGCCATTAGATTACACAAATCGGCATGAAAATGTATTATTAATTGAATAAACTAAATTCTATTTACGAAAATTTTATTATGTTCCAACAGAGATGACAGTTTGTGTGCCGCTTTGTATACACGTTTCCATAAGGTAATGTTTTCAAAAAGGTTTCCTCATTCATGTTATATATTACTATCACTATATTTCATGTTATATATTGCTATTTTAAAAAATATATGGTTGACTTGAGAATATTCTAAAGTCAACATTCTGTTATTGAATTATATGGTTGGTACTCACAATTTTATAGTGTTATATTTGAAATGTCATTGACATGCTACACTATAGTTTTATAAAAAAAGATATATTCGGGTTTAACATGGTTATAAACCACAATCCCAGTAAAAGTTACCATAATAATGTCGTAATATCATATAACCATATTAATTTCTTTAAATAACTATACTAATGTCATAAATAGCTTTATTGACATAGAATCATATTTTTGTCATTCTCCACTATATGAATTAAATAAACGACATTCCTGGATAAACCGTACTATTTTGTTTATTTATAACTATGTCCCACAATAAACATGTGAATAATAGTATAAAATAAAACTATAAGTGATTATAATATATTTTTTAGTTTTTAAATAATTAAGAATAATTCGCAAAATATAATCAGGTTTCATAATTGCAAATGATTTCGGGTTCAACTGGTTTTAGCATCTACTAGCTAGAATAAAAATAAAATTATTAAGTATTTTGACAACACTCGTATATATAAAATTCATATATATAAAAATATTAATATGGTTGGATGTAATATAGTATAGTTGTTATCAACAATAGTATTGTTAGTCATTAAAATTATTTTGGTTGAAACAATAGTATTGTTAGGCACAACCATAATATGGTTGGCCAACTATATGGTTGACTTCGTCATAGCGTTGCTGATTACAATAGACATACAAATATTAAAATTTCAATATACCTTTTGATTTCTGCATACCCTCATACGCATTTTTGCACAATTTTAATTTTCAGCTTTTTTTTTGCTTTGGTTTTTATCATATCCTTTTTATAACAAAATCACAAAATTAAAGGAAAAGTATATGGTAACGACTAATTCGTTAATGTTGACAATAGTAAGTTTATTTTGTGAACTTATATATCTTATAACTTATAATTACACATACTTTTTTTAACTTTTTAAGCTTTTGGAGAAGAGTATAGATATATTGTCATTGCAATTATTATTAAGAGCAAACAGTTAGGCTATATTGAGAAAAATCTAAAAGCGTCAAAATTTGTCAACATGTTATCGACTAAAAGTGGGTATAAATCCAAAAGAATGTTTGCTTAAAAGTGACGTTTGTAGTTTAAAATACTTCTGTGTTGTTAACTTTTTGGTTCCATGCCTGAAAATAGAAATTTTTTCTCATCTGAACGAATTGGTGACGCATCACTGAATGTTAAAAAAAAATAAGCAAAACAAACGCAAAAAGAAAAAATATTTTACAATATAAATGAGTTTGCCTAATAATATTTTAAAAATTATAGACGACACCAATGTTTCACTTCAATAATTAAGAAGACTGTTTTGCCCTCACACTTTTGGTTTTTTTTAGAATAATTTTTACTAATTTATTTCAACAACATACACGAAAAACTTAATTTTTGAACTAAATTGCATGTCATCGTGGCTTTGTATATATATATATATATATATATATATATATATATATATATATATATATATATATATATATATATATATATATATATATATATATATATATATATATATATATATATATATATATATATATATATATATATATATATATATATATATATATATATGTAAGTTATTTTGTTGTAACTTATATAATTGTCTCTTTCTATTATTGATTATTTCACTCTTTCAATCTAAGATTAAGAAAAATTGAAAAAAAGATATATGTTAAAAACAAATATTTTAGTATTGGGGACAACAAAAGATATTGTAATTTAAAAGAATATTATACACAATACTGACATTGCATGCAACCATATTCTGAAATTGATAGACGGTGACAATGGATTTACGGAAATGCAAACGAAAACATATTTATTGGGAAGCAAACTATAATTATATCGATAATAGGCTGTTTTTAACAATATTACTCAGTATTATAGGGTATATACTAATGTTGCTGCAACCATAAACTGCTGATTTAAACTGCGTTTTCTTTGCGTATTTGTTCTAGTAACTATGTATGATATTAATATTCACCCAAGGTTTCGGAAAAAAATTTTTCTTTTGAAACATTTCTTTTATAAGTAGTTTGACGTTTCTCTTTTTGAGAGAGAGAGAGAGAGTGATGGAAGGAAATACCGTTAACTTTGTTAAGAACAGTTTGAACTTGAATTGATTTAAATTAGTTTTTTGTACCGAACCAATTAAAAGCTAGCAGCACCTTCAATTTTTTAAGTAAAACTGGACTGAGCTACTACACGAAACTATACGTACATAATATAATATTATAAATAAATAATATAATAAAATACAGGTCTCTTTCAAATTGAAGGTTTTGGGTAATAGTTTTCCTTCAAAATTATAAATCATTTAACTACATTACTAAACTTATTCATTAGAAATTGTTAATATTTAAGATATAAAGCAAAGCCATTTCTGTGCAATATTTGTTTCCTTAAGTGTAAAAAATTGTAAAACTTACTATTAAATAAATTAATATTAAATAACAAAATACAGTGTATACGCCAACCATTTGTATTGTTTATTATAAAAAATAAAAGCAGCTTTGTTTTTCCAGAACAAATATTTGAAATTGGTGAATCGTTTCAGAGCAAACTTTCAAAAAGCCAAAATTGATTCGAAACAAAAAAAAAAGTATGTGTATGAAAAAAGGTTTCAAAAGACAAATCCAGCTAACTTCACATGTAATAAACGAACTACACGAGAACGTTCATATACGTACCCCTTGCAATTCCTGTGTCTTTTCTCACCAACAGGGTAAACATTGTATCGAGAAAAGTCGCACAATGAAAACTATGACTAAGAAAAATTGCTGTTAGAATTAAATAGATTCTTAAATTAGATTTTTTGGTTTCTACATTTGTAAATAGGAGTTTTAGTTCAAGTTTTTCCTTTCTTAAGTGTTTTTCGTAAGAAGGATTTTTTTACAATACAAATTTGCTGTGAACAATAATTTTGCTTGAAGAAGACAAGAAAAATAATAATCAAATCTTTAGCTGAGGGATAACTAGCTGTACAAACCAAAAATTTTTATTTAAAATTTGTATAGTTCAAAAAAAATTCAATAAATTAAAATAGATTCTATTTTACAACCACATTCTCTGTAGTGCGATTCTGTAACTTATATAATGATAATCGAATCATTAAAATAATTATGACGATATTTTATCGAATTCGCTATTCTGTAACATTTTCTTAACGATATTCGTAGTCGATCAAAATCAGCTGTTAATTTTACTGCCGATTGTCGATTTCTTAAAGACAAAAATTTTCTTGCTGTTTATTCAATCGTTAAAGTGTATTTTTTTTTTTTTAAATTGTGCATCCATGAAATAAAGTGCTTACAATCTGATTTTTAAGACATAAAAATATATATTAAATACACAAATAAATACATAAAATATTTATTAAATAAATTTTCAAAAACAAAAATTTCTGTATAGTTTTTTAACCGGTAAAGTGTGTTTTGTGTTGAAATAGCTATTGAACGTTTGTTATTCGCATTTGCAAGGGATGAAAAAAGTTTGAACGCTTCAAGAGATAATCAGTGTGTTTATCGGGAGTTGGACAATTCCTTTGAGTTAATGAATTTTAAAAGTTATATTGATTATCACCAGTCTTAGTTGATCTCATTCTGAACATATAGAAATTAGTACATATAAAAAAATAAATGAAACATATGGACACATATTTTACTTACCTTATTACAAATTAAATAATATTTATTGTCACTTAAAAATAAATAACAATATGTATACATATTGTTATGGAAAAATTTATTGTTTTTTTTTTTTGCTTCTTTGTGGTTTTCGCTTTTTTCTGGCGGAGATGCCACGTGATGCTTATATGAATGAACAGAAATATATAGCTGTTTGCCATCGTTAGAATTAAGTTACAGAATCATTCAATCGTTAGTGCAAGCGATGAAATTTGATGACAAAAGTTGCGATTATCGAATCGTTAAAAGTTAGAGAACCGCACTACTGATCTAATTTTATTTAAACCTTAACGGTGGCTCTAGTTCTGTTATATCATTTAAGAAAGCTAGCAAAAAGATAATCCAAGGCGAATTCATTACTAGGTGAACTTAACAGCTCAGGTGATTATTTTTTGCTTCTCGCGTTTTTTCCAATGAGACTGTAAAATTTTTCTTTCTTTTGTTTACAAACTTTTTCGCGGCATATTAATCTGAAGATTTTTTTTGTATGATTTAGTGCAATTCAAGAAATTTGTGTGAATTTAAAAGTAAAAAACTAATAAAATCTGTGATTTTAATTGCAAACAATTATAAAAGTTTTTATATAACGTTTATATAAAATTTTTTGCTGCTGAACGATCTTAGGCGAATTTAAATTTTGACATACAGGTGAATGCAAACGGAAAGGCGAATTCAGTACTATATATTTTGTTATTGTAAAACATATCGTGAATGTCAAAATCTAAATTCGCCTAAGATTGTTCAGCTAGGAAAAAATGTTACATAAACGTTAAATACAAATTTTTATCACTGTTTGTAATTTAAATCACAAATTATAATGGTTTTTCATTTTTAAATTCACAAAAACTTTTTGAAACTTCACTGAATCACACAAAAAAAAAATCAGATTAAAATGGCGCGAAAATGTTTGTAAACAATAGAAAAGAAATTTGACAATAATCACCTGTGCTGTCAAGTTCACCTAGAAATGAATTTGCCTTGCCTTGAGGTAATCAAAGTAAATTGTTTCTCTTGTGCTATTTGTACTTTTAAATGTATTTATTTTGCTGATTTTAGAAAAACATTAAAAAAGATGTAATAGAGAACTGAATTCCAGTTAATTTTGTATGTTGCCTATTAAATACAAAGCTGGTCACACTGAGTGCAAAGTCAATAAATTTCTTTTTTATTGTTTCTCATTTATATACAATATTATACATGTAGTATATATTTTTACCATTGCCAACTTTGTTCTCTCCCACTTTTTTCGTTATGTTCTACAGTCCGTAAGAGTATGATGGTTTCATAATAATTGTTGTTGGCTAAATGATGCCGTTGCCTGCTGTATTATCCAACCATTTCTCCGCACACATACTAAAATATTATTGAGCGAAGTATTTGTGAGTGTGTGCGGGTGTGTGTTTATATGCGCGTACATTTTTGTATGATTATTTTTGTTTTTCTTCTTGCCTGATTGCTTGGCAACGCAACAGTTTGCCATGGCAATAATATATTATAATTTGTGATTGAGTTTTATGTTGTTTATAGAAGTAGAAAAAAGTTTGCCATGAAAAACAGACAAAAAAAATTAAAAAAAGTGCGCATTATTTCCAACAATTTTGCGAACACAACTACAACTTAAAAAATATTTTTAATATGAAAAAAACTAGAGGTTGTTTTTTTCATATTAAAATTATCATCAGAAAAAAAAAGGGGAAAAATAAATACATATGTATGTAGTATATTACCAACAGCATGAGTGGAAGGAATAACAACAAGTAGAAAATTAACCTTTATGATGAAATTTCTGTTGTTCTTCTATGTTTTTCTGAAGAGTTTTCTCTAACAAATAAAGCAAATATTTATTTATGTTGTCTATTTTTGTAATGAAAAAAATAACATCACTTGACGCTTTTTATTGTTGTTTATCCTGGCTTGGCAATTTATTTTTTATTTGAAATAGCTGAGATTTTTTGTTCCCGGGCACAAAGAATGTGCATGCAGTATACGAGTACATATTAAAAAAATATTTTACTAGAATTTCATTCAATTATGTTGTAAGAAAAACATAATTGTAGGTTTTTTTAATACATAAATGAAATAAATTTAATATGAAAAATTTAATTGAAATGTGCTAATACCCAGCAAAAACTTCTATTGCAAAGTAATGTGTTAGAATGTTAATAAACATACTCTTCACTACTTCTACTTTGACATTTTAAGTTATTACTTTAACATGGCGATGTCATTGGAGGCAAGTACTTACCATTCTCGCTTACGAATAAAGCATTAAACACATAGACCACAGCAGACTACACGACTTCACAACAGCAAATGCTGCAAGCGGCAATTGTAGTCATGTAGGGTACTACTGAATTCTTTTGAACACGGCAGCAACATAAATACATTTTCAACAAATTATATTTCAGTGTGGCCACCTAAGAGATTTTCACAAAATTTGTTGATTTACAGAACACGATCTATTTATATCAAACTTTCATGAATAAGTTCTACTGTATGTAACGTCTTAAAAAGATAAAAACAATAAATTAACTAAAAAAAGTTTTCGTTTACTACGATTAACTCAGATTAGGTGGTCCTTCAAAGTTTAAAATATAGTCAGATACACATAAGTTCTGATCTATAATGAGAACAGCGTTAAATAAATGAACTACTTCTACGTGATGTAAAATCAACTGGTGTATGCATTTGTATCTATGCACCTTCTACTTATTTAATAAAATTAAGTTTTCTTGTTTTGACGCGAATGGCTTTATTCATAAAAAAAATTTTGTCTGTTTATTAAAAAACTGTTATTTGACAAATATCCAGAAAAAATTTGTCAAATAAGTGTTTAATAAACATATAATATATTTGATAAATACGGCCGTAAGTATGTATGCATATATTTAACAATAGTATCAATAAATTTATTAATTTATTTTATGTTATATTAGAAAATAAAATATATCCAAGAGCTAAATTGTTTTATACACATTGGTCACACTGTATTTTGTAGTCAAGAAAAATAGAAATTAGTTTAATTCGACTGCGGCAAAAAAATCAGTATGGACAACAACCTGCAGTCGTGTCGTATTGCTGTTGTCAAAATAAATGTTCGCATTTAAATGCATGTATTTTATATTTGACATATTGAAGTCAGTTGTTTGCTGGCTTCAATGTGTTTAATGCTTAACTATTCCAAAATGTCATTACAAAATAGTCATTAAAAAGCTAATTGCTGGTATGTCCTTGATTTACGAGTTGGTGACGACAAAAACTATCAAAACGGCTGAAGATGTTTTCTATAAATGTACAAAATGTAATGAATATCTTTGTATAATACGAAAAATACATAACTTTCAATCATGGTACAAATACCACCCTTATAAATGTATTCTTACAAACAATATCTCTAGAAAAATACCTTTTTCTGTGCTTGTGCCTTTCAAAAAGCTCTTTTCGACCATTACCACTTATATTCAATAATTTTTTTTTAAACCTTTTCTATAAAAATTATTTTGTAACGTCATGGAATTAAGTACGGAACTGGTTTTTATTGGCACTGTGATTTATCATTTATGATATAAATTTATAACGACCTGAGTGTTCCTCTGGTAAAAGAGGAATTTTCTAAGTACGGGACAAGGTATGTCAGTAAACTGGAACTTCATCCAAACCCTCTGGCGCGCAATATACTTAATTTTGGCGGCCACACTCGGCTTAAAAGAAGGGATACCGCTGCCACCTTCAGATTGCTCAATAGGTGATTTTACCGAAATAGCTCCCGCATAATAAAACTTTTTGTCTAGCATTGGCCGGACTTAAGAATCACATTTTTTAATTTTAAATTTAGTATTAAGATTTGAATACTTATTGTTAGTTAATTTTAAAGATTCAATTAATAAAAAAATGCTTAGAAAAAAAATTAATTTATAGTTAATATATATCCACCAAGTTTTCAGCGCATATGTAATGTTAACATCACCTTTATGTTGGGTATTTATAATCCTGTAAGACATGATGATAGCAAAACAATCGAAACTAATAGTAAAATTGCCAGAACAGAAAAATTTATAAAAGCAAATATTTAGCTACATTTTGCATTTTGTAAAAATTGTTAATCCCGTTTCCATCACCTTATCTTATCAAACCCAAGTACTACTCAAATTCGCTCACACATTTTTCATGGCAAATATTGTACATGTGTGGAAAATTGCCAGGAACAACTACTTAGGCCCGTACATGTGCAATAGGTATTAAACAAGTCATTGCTTAACTAATTATAGTTAATGCAGGCGGTAAATACAATGATATTGAAAAATATGTTCTTAGGTAAGTGGAACACATTACCAAGTTTTCGCTGGGTAGCCTATATAATTTTCTATTTCAGCATTTTATATGTATATATATATATATATATATATATATATATATATATATATATATATATATATATATATATATATATATATATATATATATATATATATATATATATATATATATATATATATATGCATACGAGTATATAAGTTAATATTGCAAAAGCTAATGCAATATTACAAACAGACATACATACACTGTAACATAAACCCATTCAGCACTTTTAAATTAAAGCTAAAGAGAGACGTGTGAAAGCAAATTGTGCAACATTTATGAAATTAAACAAAAATCAAACGACTTCCTGCACACTCCACCAGGTCAGCAAAATTCATATGACGTGATCACCACCTACAGCAAGTTTAATTAATACTTAGGAATTTATTTTAAGTTAGTTCTTAAGTAATTGTCAACCAAAAAGGTTTAATTAAATAAAGAAAAAATAAATAAAAAAATATAAAAAAAAAAAAAAGAATTTTATTCTTTTTTTTAATGAAGAAATAACTTCAAAAAACTCAACTGGCGCCCAACAATAAAGGGTCGCTACCGCGTTACGTTCCGAAGGACTTTTTTTTTTTTGTGAAATAAAAAAGTAAAGTGTGAGTGAAAAACCATAAGATCCTTAAGAAGCATACGTGGTTTATCATTTTCAAAAAAAAGGGAAAAGTCCTTAATAAAAGCCCTTAAGCAGTGCGATAGGAAGTAACAGGCAGTGACTACAATCAGCGTTAAAGCCCAAAGAGGACGAAACGCACACCCACGCAGAGTGCGCATCGCGGGACCCTCAGTAGCAGACAGCAAAAAGGATAATTCTCCAGCGCCGTGGGATGGTTATTACAATATTTTTTATGTAAGCTTTATATTTAAGTAAAAGTTTTAAATGGTTAATTATAAAAGTGAAATATAAAATTAAATTTAAAAAGAAAAATAAGAAAGTTTTAAAAATAAATCCAAAGCTAATAAGCAATATCAAATATTTAATTAAAACAAAAGAATATTAACTTAATTCATCGTTTTTCGAGTGAATATAAAAAAAAAAAAACACAAAAAAAATTTAGAAATTCTTTAAAATAAATTTTAATTTAAATATCTAATTAAAAAAGAAAAATATTAATTCACAAATTGCCCTAATATAATTAAAAAATTAGTAATTTTAATTTTTTAACAGTGAAATTTTTATTTTCAACGAGAAAACAGAAAATAAAAATTTAAAGAGGTTTTAAAATAAGGAAAAAGTAAAATTTAAGGAGGTTTTGAAGTAAATAAATAGTAAAAATTTAAGGCGATTTTAAAATTAAGAAAATTTTTAAATATGTCTAATCCAAATAATCTCATTAGACCTAGCATTTTAGAAAATCCTGGTAGCTCTAGCGCACAGAATCAGTCCACTAATTCATCACAGCCAGTAGCAGCACCTGATTTAGAAAGGCTAATAAGCAATATAGTAAACAGGGTTGTTCAGGAGAACTTAGCTCTAAATAACCCGGACAGCATACTCGTTACCGCGACAGACGAGACAATAAGACCGGAACACCAGGGACAAATTAATGACTTAGACAAAATACCGGACATTGTTCGTAGTTTAAGGGATTTTTCCGGAAATCCTTCAGAATTTAGTTCGTGGAGGAAAAGCATAGAACGCGTCCTCAAAATTTATGAAAATACGAAAAGGAGATGTTAGCTATCGTTTGGGCTCTGAAAACATTGCGAAGTTATTTGTATGGACCTGTTGCCGTAAAAATATTCACAGATCATCAACCTTTAACGTATGCATTAAGTAATAAAAATAACAACAGCAAGCTCAAGAGATGGAAAGCAATTTTAGAGGAGTATAATTATGTACTCAAATACAAACCTGGAAAATCAAACGTAGTAGCAGACACATTATCTAGAACTCCAAATAATCAAATCAATTCTCTTACACCAACGATGCACAGTGATGGAAGTTCTTCGCATAATCTTATTCCCTATACAGATTCCCCAATAAATGTTTTTAAGAACCAGTTGTTTCTTTCTACTGGCGATGTAGCCTCGTACCAGTTCAAAATTATTTTTCCCACCTACCATAAGCATATCATAATAGAACCAGATTTTAATGAGGAAAACTTAGTAAACATTTTAAAACGATATTTAAATCCTTCTGTGACAAATGGTATTTTCACAGAAGATCATATTTTAGGTAAAATACAAAATATATATCCACAACACTTTGCCCAATACAGAACACGTTACACTAGGAAACAAGTAGAAAATCTCACTCAAGAGGCAGACCAGGAAACAGAAATTATAAAAGAACATAATAGAGCTCATAGGAACGCAGTCGAGAACAAAATCCAATTGCTAGATAAATTTTACTTTCCTCATATGAGTGCAAAGATCACAGCTATTGTAAAACAATGCAAAATATGCAAGGAAAATAAATACGAAAGACACCCTACTTCTCCAATTTTGAAACCTTCTCCTATCCCTGAATATCCCGGACATATTGTTCACATTGACATTTACCACACAAACAATAAAATCATTTTAACCGCCATTGATAAGCTTTCGAAATATGCCTTAGTGAAATTAGTTAAATCACGGTCAACCGAAGATATAAAATTACCCCTTCAAGAGTTGCTCATTTCTTTTGGAATCCCGAAGAAAATCGTTATAGATAACGAAAAGTCTCTTAGTTCAGCACCTATAGTATTTATGCTTGAAAATCAATATGGAATAGAAATATTCAAGACACCACCCTATACGAGTACAATAAATGGACAAATAGAGCGGTTTCACTCCACTCTTTCTGAAATAATGCGATGCATTAAAACCGAAAAAACACATAGGAATTTTGAAGACTTACTACTTAGATCCCTTTACAAATACAACTTCTCTATTCACTCGACGATCAAGAAAAAACCAGTTGAAGCATTTTTTGGACGAACAGTTAGTACAGACCCAGAACAAATCGAAAAAGACCGACAGGACAGCGTTAATAGACTCGTAGAAAAACAAAACAAAGACTTAGAATTTCATAATAAGAAAAGGATACCTTTTCGTTCGTACAACGCAAACGATAAAATATTTGTAAGAAACAATAAGAGAATAGGAAATAAGCTAACGCCTAGATATAAAGAAGAGACAGTAAAAGAAGATAGAGGAAACACAATACTGACAGAATCAGGAAGGATAGTTCATAAGTCACACATTAGAAGTTAAAATAAATTTTAATATAAACTCGTATAAAATGAAAACAATATCGTAAAGCTTAACAATATTTTTACAACATTTATGAAAAATATGTATAATTTAAATAGAATTAAGAAAAAATTAAAAACTAAATGTAAAAAATGATAACGAATCAAACAAAACAAAATATGTGAATTAATTATTTGCTAAGTAATGATAAAGCTTGTAAAAGGATCGAGCAATATGCCATAGGCGTACGATACCTTCATTTAGTAAGAGAAAAATTGTAAATCAAGAAAAGAACAATCGAATAATATGCCATAGGCATACGATTTTAAATTTAAGTATTATAAAATTGTAAAACTCACTACTTTGAAAGAAAATATGATTTATAAAAAATATTAATTTAAAAAAAAAAAAAAAAAAAAAAAAAAAAAAAAAACCCGCAACATTAAAATATAAATTAATCTTTATTATTGTTATTAAGAAGTAAAAGCTTTACCTAGACATATAATAAAAAAATTCTATGCTAATTTTGCAGACTTACCATGCACCTAGTGCATGCGGAATTTCAAATATTCGATTACACGAATTCGCAACTTATCACTCTAAAAGACGACACTGCAAGAGTTCAAGAAGGATCTTTTAAGATAATTCATGTAATAAATTTGGAAGAATATGCAAAACTAACTTCTGAAATAGAAAATACTATTAGAAATAACCTTAATGCAGAACATCAATTATATCCTCTCCTAATACACGAAGTATCTCAAGTTCGGACTCTTATTGCAAAAATTTCTCCTAAAGCAAGAGAAAAACGTTCTCTTGACTTTATAGGCTCAGCGTGGAAATGGGTCGCAGGAAACCCCGACCACCGTGACCTAGAGATCATAAATGAAAATTTGGAAACATTAAATGAAAATAATAACAATCAGATAATTATAAATAAACAATTGATACAGAAATTAAATGAACAAACCGAAAAAAGTAACCAAATTATGAAAATTATTAATGTAGACAATAAGCTAGAAATTAGTCTTAAGATAAAATATAAAATACAACTTATAAAAGAAGAACTATTAAATATCGAATATGCTTTACATTGGGCAAAATCCAGTGTAGTTAATTCATTTATTTTGTCAAGTATTGAAATTGAAACCATAGAAAAAATTGTTAGACATGAAGGCATACCATACATAAATGTTGAAGAGGAACTAGAATTTACAGACGTAAGCATAGCCGCAAATGGTTCTATGATAATTTATATTCTTAGCTTGCCTACAACTGAAAAAGAAGAATGTGAAATACTTACACTTAAACCTGTAAAATTAAACAATAGAATCAATAAAATCCAATATGACAAAATTCTGAATTGTAAAAAGAAAATTTTTGGAATAAAATCTAAATGTAAAGAATATAATAGGAAAGCCATTTGTAACAAGAATAACTTAGTAGAATTAAGCGATAATCATTGTATAAGTAAACTTGTAAGAAGCCAATCATCTAATTGTTCACGAACTAATGCTGATCACATATCGGATACGGAAGAAATTTATCCTGGTATACTATTACTCAACAACTTCAATGGCACGATAGAGATAGATGGACAACAATTCACACTGACTGGAACTTTTATCATAAAACACCATAACTCTACAATTAAGATTGAAAATAAAATTTTTTACATACGCGAAGAAATATATTTTGAGCCGTTGCCAGCCGTTTTTCAGCAAAAATCAAAGAATGATGAATTAGAAGAAGTTCTCTCTTTGGAAATGATTAAAGAACTCGAGATCACTAATAGGAAAAGAATTTCCAAAATTGACACAAACAACAAAATTGGATTAACACTCAACTCAATCACTTTAGCTGCATTTGTCACCCTTATTGTTGCACTCGCATATGCATCATGGAAAATTAACAAGAAAATGAACCTGAAAAGAAGGTCGATGCCCGAAGCCAAGTTTCTGCCAACGGGTACGTTAGCATTTGAGAAGGGAGGAGTTAATATTGCAAAAGCTAATGCAATATTACAAACAGACATACATACACTGTAACATAAACCCATTCAGCACTTTTAAATTAAAGCTAAAGAGAGACGTGTGAAAGCAAATTGTGCAACATTTATGAAATTAAACAAAAATCAAACGACTTCCTGCACACTCCACCAGGTCAGCAAAATTCATATGACGTGATCACCACCTACAGCAAGTTTAATTAATACTTAGGAATTTATTTTAAGTTAGTTCTTAAGTAATTGTCAACCAAAAAGGTTTAATTAAATAAAGAAAAAATAAATAAAAAAATATAAAAAAAAAAAAAAGAATTTTATTCTTTTTTTTAATGAAGAAATAACTTCAAAAAACTCAACTTATATATACATGTCAAATATAAGTCTCTGTTCTCTCCTTATTTGTATATACAAATGTATATTTTTTTTTCTAAATTAAAAAATACCACCCAATATTTGCTAAATGTGCTATAAGATCGCTACGAAACGCTTACATTTGGTCAAGTGTGACAGGCAAAAAAAAAAAAAAAAATATTCACATTCACTAAGATAATGAAAAACAAGTAAGAGTGTATACTGGGTGGGCCGAATCTAAAATACCCTTCACGATAGTCACGTATATGTATAGTATATATTACAAATTTGAACTTAATATGCTCGAATATTTATGGACCGATATCGGGGAAAAAATATATTTTGCCTTGTAATCACGGATGGGTCCAGAAGGGGGGAAAGGGTTGGGGGTGGCGTTTACATAGAAGAATTTAACACTAAAATATCCTTCAGATTATCAGATGGATGCAGTGTTCTTCAGGCTGAAATATCGGCTATAAATAAAGCGGCCAAATGGCTGACGTTTTACAAGATATTCGGTAGAGATATGATAGTAACGGACAGCAAAGCCGCCATCAACTCCCTGATTGGAATATACAGTAATTCTAGTCTAGTCCAGGAATGCCGGACATCTTTAAACAAGATGGCGAGACATTCTAACATAACCCTAAAATGGTACGTGGGCATGGGTCCTACAATGGCAACAACATCGCCGAAGACTTAGCCTAAAAAGGGACAGTCCTAGAGGATAGGGATATAGACCCCTTTTGCGGACAACCATTAACACCGTGCTGGAAAAGAATAAAACTCTACACACTGGAACGTGCACAAGAAAAGTGGCGCACAGAGCCCACATGCCTTATATCAAGGAACCTGTGACCGCATGTTAACTCTAAGAGAACGTGGGAGCTATTAACATTGCCCAGATCTCAACTAAGAGTGACTGTAGCAGTCACTGGCCATTGCCCGTTTGGGAACCATGCCAGGAGACTAGGACTACCCTATAACGACTTTTGTAGAAGCTGCCAAGACGAGGAGGAAGAGGAGACGATCCTTCACCTCCTTGGCACATGCCCGGCATTGGAGCATCATCGTCTAAGACACTTAGGCGAGCGGAGCTTCAATAGCCAATTCACTTGTCTCTTTCATAAGAAGCAGCGGATGGCTAGTATAGCAGCATGTAACGCTACACTAAAAGGTTCCCGCATTATCCTTTCCATCCCCGCCTATCCTTTTCACTCACTATCATTTTCCTATAACTTCTTCTCTTCACTCCACTATTTTAGTTTTTCAGGCAATCACAAAGGGAACGACTACAGGACCCAAGTGAGCTGGACAACCTAGATTACTCCGGGGTATCCAGCGGCCTGCCTACCTAACCTAACCTAACCTAATCACTATTCCAAAAAAGTAATCTTTCATGGAGATTTTGATGGAAAAGTTTGTTTAACCTATATCTCGGTTATATATGAACCGATATCGGAATTTTCTATTTTCTGTATTTTAGCAAGCTTCTTTTATAACGGGAATTGCTTTTCAGAAACAAAAAAATGTTAATAGAAAAATCGGTTCAGGCTACATCTCGGGTATATGTGGACCGATATCGAAAATTTTCATTTTCCATATTTATATAACCTTATTTATTACCGAAACTGCTTTTAAGCAAAAAAATCTGTTCAAGTTCGCTTACGCGGCATTTTAATAAAAACCCTGGTCTAGGCTATATTTTAGGTATATATGAACCGATATCGGAAATTTTCATTTTCCATATTTATATAGCCTTATTTTATTACCAGAACTGCTTTTAAGCAAAAAAAAAGTTGTTTAAGTTCACTTACGCGACATTTTCATGAAAAATCCGATGTGGGCTATATCCCGGTTATATATGGACCGATATGCTTAATGAGCGTGTGAAGTTTTAAACAAAACAACCAATTTTTCTTTTAAATTTTCTTATAAAATTGCAAAAAAAAAAAAATGATTTTGTCGGAATTCTATACGCGAACCGATATTACTGAATTTCAGTAGCAATTCCATGAATCGATGGGGTGAAAGAATAGTGAAAGAAAAAAGTTGCTAAGGCTAATGGTTTTCTCAGAAATGGTTTTTAACGGCGGACAGGCAGACATCGCTTAATCGACTTTTCCATTAATTCTGATTCAGAATATATCGCTCCTTTATTGCAACATAGTCATATCTCAAATATGAGCTTTTCGAGTTAACAATGCAGAATTGTTAACACTACTACCATTTATATTGTGCTAAAAATTTATTCAAATTGCTTTTAAACTGTTTCCTTTAGGAGATATTTCCTCAAAAATTTTGCTAAGACTTGTATGGATGCTAAAAATTTTAAATGCGTTTTTCTCGAAACGAACTTTTTTGCGATATGACTATGTTATAATAAAGGAGTGATATATACTTTATAGGGTCGCAAATAAAAACTGTAGAAATTAGAAACGGAATCACAAACTTATATATACCCTTTACATTTTTGTGAAGGGTATAAAAATAAATTATTTACAATACCATCTAAATGGGGAAAGATGGAAATTTTCTGCCGCCCATTTCCCTACCATGCTGCCAAAATCCGCAGCCTGTTTTTATGATAGCCCATCCATAGGAATACATCCTGCTTCGTCCTATCCAATTGCAACAAGATCTTTTTCAATAAATTTACTCCATCATATTGAATTAATTACAAGAAATTCTTGACTTGTCATTCATTTTATATAATTGGACCAAAGTTCACAGAATATTCACTAATTAATACAAAAGTAACAATAAAAAAATACAATTATGATAAGCGTCATACTAGATAAAAACTAGCATGGAAAGAAAATATACAGGCTTGAGTAGCCAAGACTACAACAGCCACATATCTATTTAAAAAAAGCAATAGGCTGAATATTATGAAATCAATCATTTTCTATGGAGTATCAGTATGGCGAACATCACTGGACTTCGCAAACAACAGACTACAAATTGAGAAAGTCAGTGCAGCCATGGCAATACTGGCTATAGGGGCCACAAGGACAACACAAACTTAAGCACTTTTACACTTATGAGCTGGATGGCATGTGACTTGGAAGCTAGGCAAATAGCGCTAAAAACCACGATCAGGCAGACCGTGATAGACCCCCAGGCCATGGCGACACGCCAATATACGAGAGATTGGTAAGAACTTAGTCACCGATCTCAATGACTACTGCATCCCAAAACCATTCCTCTCAAGGACCTTCGGCTTCCAAATCGAGGAATTTTCCTTAGAATCTGGACGGAGGGGAAAGAGAGTTGGGCAAGACGTTTACTTCAAACCTTTTGAAGGACCATAACATGAATAAACTTCTGTCTATCTCAAGTAAATTTTTGCTACAAACCTTTTGAAGGACCATAATATGAATAAACTTCTGTCTATCTCAAGTAAATTTTTGCTTCAAACCTTTTGAAGGACCATAACATGAATAAACTTCTATCTATCTTTATCTTAAGTAAACTTTTGCTGCAAACCTTTTGAAGGACCATAACATGACTGAACTTCTGTCTATCTTAAAAGTTTCTATGACATATCTAACACCACAAAGTTTGTTATTTTCTTTGTGATATGAAAACATAATGTCTACTTCATGATTTCATATTAATTGTCACATAAATTTAATTTTCTCTCAAAAATAATATTTTCTATTTATATACATAAAATTTATAAGTTTTCATATGACTTGTTTTGATCAGGTTTAATTTGTTGGTTCTTTTTTTCTTTTACTACCGAATATTTGTTTCAATAAAGATTTTTTTCTTTTTTTTTGAAAAATCAAAATTTTTTTGACAAACATCAACACGAGCATTTCGTTGTCGTAGCTGCTGTTGATACAAAAGTTTTTATATTCTTAATTTATTTATTTTGCAGTTGTATTCATATTTAAGGTTTCACAGCGTGAAATTTGTTTCATCATTTGTAAGATTTTGTTATTTGCTTCTTTTTTTCAAGTTTTGCGCAATAAAATTGAGTTGAGTTAAAAGAAAAAAAAAAAATACAAAAATTGTGAATACCATAAAATTATACACAAAGTTGTTATGGCTACAAGAGGTATAAATGAAAATGAGAAAAATATTTTTATTTTATTGCAAAAAAGAAAAGAAAACAGAAATGAAAGATATGGAAAAACATCTTTTAAATGAATTTTTATTGTAAAGGTTTCATATAAGAAGTATTAAAGAGAATACAATATGATATGTATATAAAAAGATGCGAATCTGTATTTCTGCACAATATTTCAATACTTAGAGCCTGTTTTTAGGAACAAAGCTAAACTTGATTTGTTTACTGCTCTAGGGAACTTTTATAAAATACAAACTGATACACCGAGTGGTTTTTCTGAAAGAAAAACACTTCATTATGCGAATAAAACCGTTTTGTTCACAATTTTTTCGAGCCACACGATTCATCATTTCGTTAGGTGTTTGATAGAGTGTAGCATGGTGCATTACTATCAAAACTTATCGCTTTTGGTGACGGTGAAGATTTTTATCGATTTATATCTAGCTTTCTCGGAGTTGTTATAGATGGGATCTCATCAAACGAGGTCAAGATTAATTCAACGATACTGCCAAGGTTAGTTCTTTCTCCTACTCTATTTCTCATATTTTTCAATGACCTCCTATTTCAAACTTCTAATCCTATCTACTTTTGCGCAAATTACAGCAACATTTGGCATCCATACTCATTTGGTTATAGGCCCAGCCTGTCCGTTATCGCTGCCAATAAGCCAAATATGAATGATTCATTAAGAAATGATCTACTTTTAACCTCCGAATGGGGTCACAAAAACAGGGTTGACTTCAACGCTCGTAAGATCCAGCATTGTTTATTAACACCCAAGAGCATGACCGTGAATGATGCTTCATCTGTACAAATGCATGGTATAAGTATTAAGGAATCAAATTCTCTTGGTGCTTTTGGAATATAAATATATTGTGATGTTCGATGGACTGAACACATTTTTCATGTCTCCCACGAAGCATTTAAGTGTCTGGGTATTTTGAAGCGATGCAAGTTGTTGTTCACTCCCTCCGATCTCTTAACTATTTAAACGATGTCCGACGGGAAAATCGAATACCACTCTCATGTTTGGACCGGTGGCTTAAAGTCCATTTTGGGGTTACTCTACCGAGTGCAAGAGAGAGCGAAGAAGCTTATCGGTGACAGTAAGGTATCAAATTTTATTGATTCATTAGAGCATCGCCGTAGTGTGCGATGTGTTACTCTGTTTTATCGATACTACTATGGATTTAGCTCTGACGAGATTAGGGTCCCAAATTTCAACGTAATATACGTTTATATATCATATGTATACATACATCGTCTAGAGATCATCCATTTGTGGTCAATTGCCTTCGACAGTAATTATCTATTCTTTGATAGGCTTTCAAGATCTAAATCTAAGCGATAGATGGAGATTCTCGACAATATTCAATTTTTATTCACACCAATGAAAAATTTTTTGCGTCAGCTTTATGCGACTATGACGATGACTCTTGGAATATGGGTTAATAGCAATACTAACCTGCTTTTTGCTTATCTAATGATGAAAAAACTTGCTCTCTGAGAGGAAAACACATACACTATCAGCCATGTCACAGAGCTTAATTCCAATCGGAAACGGAATTGAATTATTTTTTTACTTATTGGAAATACTAAAAAGCTTTGCGTATTGAAATCATTTCTAATTGCATGAATGAAACTATTCTTATCTTATAGAATTGATTTCATTCCGAAAAAGGTTTAAATTTTCGTTTTTTGAAGAATTAAAAACCCGATTAAATTCCGTTTCCGAACGGAAGTGAATTCTGTGACAAGGCCATATATTTTTGAAAGATTGTAGTCGGTAGACTGCTGCCTTGGATGTGTTTAATTCCGTAGCGTGCTCAAACTAAAAGAAAGCTTTAACTGAACTCTTAGTTAACTTAGATTTGGTTCCGGTAGAAATGCTCATCTATCTAAGACAATCACCTTACTAGTCTAGTCAAGAATTTGTCATTTAAGTGAAATCATATGGGAAATACAAGTTATTAGTGCCGATTGGGAGAACATATGGCATAACTATCACATATGGTTTGTGTCCGTAATAGGCAATATTATTTTCGGAGGATAAATATCAGTCATTGTAATTCAATATTCGGTAGACGGCAAAGTGTAAACACACATTATTTTTTCAATAGCTATAATAATATCGAATTCTGACCACAAGAATATGTTTTGCGAAGTGTGATAACCTTCATTAATTGAAGACAACGGCTGCTGTAAGTTGCCGATTGTTGGTAGAAGCTCACGGTCAACAAGCACCAAATCTAAAAACCCGATTCGAAAGTGGTGACTTCGATGCAGAAGACTAAGATAGGTCTGGCCAGCCTAAAAATTTGAAGATGATGAACTGAAAGCATTACTCGACGATAATGTTTTATTAAATGCAAGAAAAAATTGCAATATCATTCAGAGCCACACAACAAGCCATTTAAAGCTCTGGGATTTATTCAAAAGCAAAGAAAAATGGGTGCCATATAAATTAAAGCCGAGAGACGATGAAAGGTGGTCTTGTGCGTCAGAAATTATGTTTGAAGGATAACAAAGAAATAATTTTTGCATTGTATTATAGCTGGGGATAAAAAACGGATATATTGCAGTAACTCCAAGTGCAAAAAGTCATATACAAAGCTCGGCCAACTAGCCAAATTAAACTAATGTCGCATATCGATGATGCCAATGTAATGATGTGTGTTTGGTGCGATCGGAGCTCTTGAAATCAGGTCAGACGATCACAGGTGATCTGTACCGAAGACAATTGATTCATTTGAGGAGAGTCAGACGATCACAGGTGATCTGTACCGAAGACAATTGATTCGTTTGAGGAGAGCAATCAACGAAAAATTGGCAGAATATTTGACCAGACATAAAGGCATAATCTTGCATCATTATAACGCTTGGCCACATATTGAAAGAACGGTCAAAAACTGCTTGGAAAACAGTGAATAGGAATTTTTAGCTCATCCGGCTTATAGCTCTGACTTTACCCCTTCTGACTACCATTCACTTTGATGAATGCAGAATACTCGTGCCAGAATACGTTTCACGCCGCAATTGGCTTGATTAATTCTTTGGCATAGAATCCACATCATAAAATATAAAAAATCTATTGCGGTTACCGCATTTATTGCGCTTAGCGCATTTGAAAAACGCTTACGGCAATTTTGTAGTAGATTAATGAATAAGTCAACTGTTATTTCCAATCTGTTACAGAAAAGTCATTGTCGTTTTATAAAATCGACAGCGATTACACGGGACTTTAGTAAAAAATGAGTAGACAATTCTAACAAACTGCTTAGCTGCGTGTTTATTAATAAATAATCTTCAAATAAATATTTCACAAATTTTTCCAAACAATCACTATTGTAGAACTTACAGTTTTCTGACTTTTATTACTAGTCATATTTTCGCTGCTGCTGCTGTAATTTAAAGCAAACAATTTCGATGCCAAACACTACCATGCTAACTATGATTCCTACTATCCATACCATAATAAGGCCGGCAAAGTTTTGTGCGTTCAGTTTAGCTGGACCATGGGCTGCCGAAATATACTTTGAAGCTTCAACTTGGTTTTGTTCATGGGCATTTAAATAATCTGCAGTAATTTTCCACTCCCAAAATTTGTCAAGGCCAGAAGCATGCCATTGCAAAATGAAAATATTATATATATCCAAATGAGGCCATAAGCGGGCTACCATGGCTAGAGTAAACTGGCTGTAAATATCATCCACCATAAGCTTAAGACGTTCCAAAGCTATTGGCGTAAAAAAGTCACCGCCGCCAAAGTGACCAAAAGCCAAACGTTCGACAATGAAACCCATATCGGCCACCTGGGCCTTAGAGCGCATGTCGTCAATGGTATTGAACTCAAAATTGTCCACTAAATGTTTATAAATGCTCTGAAAAAAAAATTAAAAATTGTGGTTCTAACTGCTAGTAACTCATCATATTTTCAGCATATTTACTTCTCCTTCTATATGATTTATAGTCTCCAGCCATGCATACGACGTACCACTCCAGGTGAGATTATATTTGACCAATTTTTCCACAGAATCCGCCGACTCTCCAAAGCTTTAAGTACAAATCCATTAAAATTTATGTAAAAACATTAACATATCTTATTTACGTTGGCAAAGTCAAAATAGACGATAAGCCGCCACCATAGACACTGGTCAGGATTATATCAAACATATAGCAAGAAAATAAAAATGCACGCACCGTATGCGACTCCACCAAATATTCCGAGTTTTGATTTATAAACAATTTTAAAGTTGTTGTATAACCAAAATGCAAACAAGTCCACCAGTCGTTGGTAGGATGCATTAAGCTTTGTTCGAATCTCCTGGCCGCCAAAAGTACAATAATTTCCACACATAAAGCCGCCATTACTGCCAACCATAAGCTAAATTCAAAGGGTCGCAAAGGCAGGTCCCAGCTGGCTAAAGAGGCAGCAATTGGCACCAAACAAGTAACACCAGAACGACCTAAATAGACCGTCATGTCAACGGCCATATAATCAGAAGTACTAAAAGTATATTGTAAAATACAAAACAATATCTTCCGATTTTCTAGAAAACATAATTATTCTTACAGTGGATACATGCCACCAAAAGCCATATGCAACCGCTCCTCTAATATCAAACCAATCAAGCCATAACCACTATAATTGTTAAAAGCCAGACCCCATTCTGCCTTTTCAGCTGAAAGCAGAGCCAGCAAAATTAGGGAAATTAATGAATTACCGCAAAAAATAAGACGGTAAATAGATTGTGCATTCGTCAGTGATCATTGAAGAAGGTTTATTTTTTTTTTTTTTTTTTTGTCTTGGACCAGTACTCAGAAGATTACCCCTACAAGTGCAGTGCATTGTACTAGAACTAGGAAAATAGGTTATGCGGAGAAGGAAAGAGGGAGTAGTGTTTGTGGAGGTTTAACAATAACAACATGACAGACTAAAACAAACTCTATTACAGCATTTAAAATGTTGGAATTAAATTAGTTAAAACTGATCTGTGCCTACTGTATATACCTTCGACACTGCTCAGACTAACAAAATTGAACCCAACACCTTTCACACTACAAATTAATGAAATACACTCAAAAGAAATTAATAATGAACATATGAACAAAACACGGACAACGGTGAAAAAAAAACACTTGCTACCTATTGCGGTGCAATTTGGTTTCATACGAAGTTACTAATTTACTTGTTTATGCGTTTTTGTACATAAACTTTACCACTGTCTTAAGAAGATGTTACTAAAATTATTGTCACGACTTTATTTTTCTAACACACTGCACGAATTAGTTTTTCTACTTGTTATAAATGTGCATACACATCCACATATGCAACATAAAGTTTAAATCAGGAGTGCCCAAACCCTATGCGCTTGATGCTCAATTGTTTTTGTAAAAGCGCTTAGTTATGAGACTGTGCTCTACACACATACTGAACTCAGCACTAGCAATGAAAACTATTGAATCAATTTATGCCGTTTTCTTTTCTAACAAATATGTTACAGTTATTTTACCCTTGGCCAGTTTTTATGTTATTTTCTTTAAAGTAGGCAACAGTATAAATAAATAACATGTTCTTTTCTAAATATGCTGCATGAAAAAGGACAATATATGAAGCATATTTTGCCCCCAACAGGGTGACATATGAAGCATATTTTGCCCTCAACTTCAAGTACAGGGTGACATATTGCCCTTTATATTACTGGCCTATAATTATGTTTTATGTGAAAATAATTACTCTAGGTTTCATATTTTTTTGATAATTATTATAAAATTATTTCAAAAATAAACATAAAGGAGAAAAAAAGGCTATAAAATTATTAATATGTGTTTTAAATTAGTAATGCCAAAGTTATTTTTTCTATACAACAAATTTTGTTATAAAAGCATTTCAAAATTGATACTTTATTGTTTTATACAATATTTTGTGTTCTTTTTTGATCGTAAAATATGTAACACTTTTTAAAAATTAGGTTAGCATTTAAAAATGTTACCTAATCACATGGAACATTTTCTTTTTTAGAAAAGAAAACGCCATTAGTCTTTTATATTTTTTGTCGTTCTTCACTGCACACGCTCAAGAGCACAACAACAACACTTTCGCATGCTTTGTTGGTAAACACTGACGACAGCGGTTATTAGTGTATATCGTTTGTCTCATGTAGAAAGGCCCAAACATATTTACAGGAGAAAGAAAATTCGTAATGGAATCTATATAAAGAGGCACATCTAAAAGTAACTTTTTTGCTCAATTGCTTGCAAGAACGATATGTATGCAATTATATAATTAAATCTCTGTGACATTGTGTACTTGTGTGAAACGTAGTAGAATTCCTAAAAGAGGTCAATTCAGCGAAAATGTGAGTTAGGGCCTTTCTACGTGAGACCAACGATAGGTTGTTTTTGTAAATATGTTCTGCTATTACAACAAAAAATATTATATAAAAGTAGTTTTCCTTTAATGTATTGGTGTTTGCTCTTCCATAAGGAACTTATGGGCACCCCTGGTTTAAATCATGATACACAAAGAAATAACGTATATAATGAACGCAAAATTACAAGTAAATAAACCACCAATGATCTTATTGTTGTTGTTGCTTTCTTATTGTTATCCAAGCAGTATGTGCGACTACAATTATGAAAGGTTTCCACCTTTCAAAGTTTCAAGGGCCGATGTTGATTTTGAATTAAACACAAATTTAAATGAATTTGAAATGTGTTTAAATTCAATTTTTTTTTCAATTCACTTCAAATACATTTTAGTTTTGTATGAATATGCACACACAACTCCCTCTTTCTTCCTCATTATAGCCTATTTTCTTAGTTCCAGTACAATGCGCTGCATATGTAGGGGTCATCCCCTGAGTACTGGTCCCAGATAAAAAAAAAGAATTATTGTAACTTTTTGTGATTTCGATGGTTCAATTATGTATGGAAATAAAAAAAAAGTACATATGTGATAAATATGAGACAAATATAGATAAAAAATGAAAAAAAGCTTGACTACTGATTTCACTTAAAAAATCCACTAAAAACTTTAGCTGAAAAAATCGCTGAAACTTGTTCTCAGCAACAGACATGAATTTATAGATTAAACAAAACTTACTGGTATCAAATTGTAGACTACAATTATACAATTCACAAAATACATGACATGTACGAATTTCTGTGCCATCAACATGCACCAAATGACTGGGATTATCAGCTGCCCGATCAGGATAAAGTGGCCAGCGTTGAAAGTCTACTGCCACAAAAGGACGATAGTCGAAAACTCCCACAATAACCTCACGACCTTGAAGATTATGCAGTTTGTCTATAGCAACTGAATCTAAATTGGGTTTAAAGGTCTGGTTTAAGCCATAAAATGTAGACAAGTGCATTAATTGTTCAGGATGTTCCGATTTAGGACCCACAAACTTGTTAGTTTTTATATCAAATACTGACGAATTCATAAAATCAGCCTCTACTACAAATATGTTGGCTTGATCTAAATAGTAAACACATTATTAGTTGTTTTGTTAAAAGAAAAAAAATTAAAAAAAAGAAATTATGTTAAACAAAAATACTTTTAAATAAATCGTGCTGAAAATAATCCTCCTTTTCTTGATCTCGGCTCAAGGCAAACAAAAATCTATTGTCCACAGAGCGCCAAATAGAATATAAACTGGCTTTTTGAAAAGCCTCGGCGAATTTTGGTATATCATCTTGAAATGCCACAAATCCCTAAAGAAATCCTTTTTTAGAATATATTCAAAAAAGTTTTGCTGCATAACCACCAGATTTATTTACCTCACAGTGTGACTGCTCGATGGCCGCTATAAGTTTCTTGATCAAGTGATTGTAGAAAACATTATTCTGCCGATCACTCTCTTCCCGTCTGCTAAAGTTAAACATATTATTTTCAAACGAATCATTTAATTTTGCAGGATTAATTTGCAACCACACAATTTCACTACTCGCAGAGCTTTGCAAATTAACGTCAAAATCTGGTGACCAAAGTACACAAACAGTGACCAAATCAGCGAGATACTTTTGCACTAAAATAGTTACAACAATTAAATTCAAAGAATGTATCTATAACAAAATTACTAACGCATTATATTGATAATAACACTCCAATAATTGTTTGACACCGGCTGCATTTTGGTGTTTATCCCGCAACGTTCTCTAGCGAAATAATGGCAATCTTTAAGTTTTGCACGGAACACAAGAATAGCATAAAATAATGTTTGCTTACTCTTTTATTATAATAATTGCTTAGAAAATAAATAATTTATTTATACTTTAAGTGGAATGCGTGAAAATTGCGTGTTTTATGAAGTGCAATTATTCCGATTTTGCAAACATTGTTCATAAACACAATTATTTTTACACTTAATGAGTTTTGAATAGCTTTAAGGAAAAATAACATTTTTCTTTAGTTGTCAAAAGAAAAATTAGGCCACAAACGTTTGTCTGACATATTTTTGAACAAAATTCGGATAGGAAAACTTTTTGCTGAAAAAAAAAACGGAAGCTTTATAGACGATTTTGACTGACAGCGTCACTGAAAAACTCTGTGCATACTTTCATTTACACTTTCACTAAAGTTTTCTGTGATTTTATTGATATGAGATATATGCACTACATTGTAATAGAACTAAGTAAACAGATTATAAGGAGGATGGAAGAGGAAGTGGTGTTTGTGGACGTTTGACTTGAACCTGTTATTAACAACGCGGAGGCACCAAACTAAAGTTGTCACAGCATTAAAATGTTGGAATTAAATTAGATAAAACTGATCTATGCCCAGCGTATATGTCTTAGACATGGACAATACAAAAATTGGTCCAACACCCGCCATTTCATTGAAAGTAGGGTGAAAGGGAAAGTAGGGTGGTGGCTCTGGATATTTCAAAAGCGTTTGACAGAGTGTGGCATGGTGCACTACTGGCAAAACTTACTGCCTTTGGAGTCGGTGATGACTTCTCTCGGTTTATATCGAGTTTTCTCGGAGACCGCACTATACAAGTTTTTGTAGATGGTGTCTCATCAAACGAGTTCAAGATTAATTCAGAGGTGCCGCAAGGCTCCGTTCTTTCTCCTACCCTATTTCTTATTTTCCTCAACGCCCTTCTCTATCAAACTTGCAACCCTATCCATTCCATGCCATTCATACTCTTTTAGCTATAGGCCCAGCCTATCATGGATCGCTGCCAAGAGGCTAAATATGAACGATTCACTGAATAGTGACCTTCTATTAATCTCCGAATGGGGTCACAAAAAAAGTCGCCTTTGACGCTTGTAAGACCCAGTGCTGCTTATTAACACACAAACAAACAACCGCAAGTGCTGCTTCATCTGTACTCATGGATGGTATAAATATTGAGGAATCGGATGACCTTGATGTTCTTGAAATAAAGATACAGTGTGATGTTCGCTGGACTGAACACATTTTCCATGTCTCTAAAGAAGCATTCAAGTGCCTCGGTTTTTTGAAACGGTGTAAGATGTATTTCACTCCGTCCGACCTCCTTACTTTTTATACCACCTACATCCGACCGAAAATGGAATACAACTCTCATGTTTGGGCCGGTGACTCAAAGTCTATTTTGGAGTTACTCGACCGTGTGCAAGAGAGGGGGAAGAAGCTCATCGGTGACAGTAGGGTATCCAACTCCATTGACTCACTGGAGCATCGACGCATTGTCGTCGATGTCGTCGTTTTTCAGCCGCACGCTTCGTCTGTGGAATAATTTGGGTGCAGACGTGTTTCCTGTCTGTTATAACGTTGGAAGTTTCAAGTCAAATGTTCCCAAACACTACTCCTTCTTTCCCCCTCCTCACAACCTATTTCCCTAGTTCTGGTACAATGCACTGCATATGTAGGGGTCATCTCCTGAGTACTGGTCCAATAAAAAAAAGGCAATGAACTATGCCTTTAACTATGCAAATATGTATGTGTTTGTAGTGCACATATATTTGCAACCAAGGAGTAAGAAAAATATTCCAATTGTCATTTTATGAAAGAAGATAAACCTATAGTAATTTAACATATAGTAATTTAGTAATTTTATTTCATGATGAAATTAAGAATATTATCCTTTTGTAGTTCCATAACATTTTCGATAAAGGGAGAAACAAATATACTTATGTATATCAAAATATTATTATAAAATTGGGGTTTAAATAATAAAGCAACAATCCTGTTTTTATTAAGATAAACAAACGTATAAATACATACATATAAAATTGGTTGGCTAATTGAAAATAATTCACACTATGCCTCAAAAATTTTAATTTTGAGAAAAAGATCTTCACATCTTACTTAACTTGAAATATCTTCAAAATTAAGATAAAATCTTTATACTGACGACGCTGCCACGAGCTTTGAATCTTCATTCTGGCAACGCTGTCTCAAGCTTTTCTATAATTTCCTCTCTCTTTACTCTCATATATATTTATACCCTTAACGAAAAACTAAAGTTTGTGATTGGCTTTGAAATTGTACAATTTTCATTTCCGACCCTATAAAATACACATATTCAGATTCAGCATTGATAGAAAATTCGACTAAGCGATAGCCGTCTGTCCGCCGTTGAAATACCGTTTCTGAGAAAACCATTTGAATTATAAACTTTTTCTTGCACTATTCTTTTACTCCATCGATTTATGGGTTTGCTATTGAATTTCAGTAAAATCGGTTCACACGATGTCTCTCGACATTGGTCGCTCGAATAAATACATGCAAACCAAAAACATTTTTTAAATTTGTCGTTGTTTCAAACGTGTTTATGCGAGCGAGCAATGTCGAATAACATCATGGGCCAGGCGGATATCCAAAATTCAAAAAAAGCGATTTTTCTGCAATTTTATATGAAATTTAAAAAAAAAAAATATTGTTCGCTTCAAACTTCACACAAATTTTAAATATGGCGATTAAAAGGCAAAAAAAAAAAATTTTCCCCGATATCGGCCCATATATTCCCGCGATATTAAACCGATTTTTTTAATGCACATGAAATGAAACAACTATTTTTGCTTAAAAGCAGCTGTGGTAATAAAACTAGGTTACTAAATTACACAACATGAAAATTTCCGATATCGGTCCATATATACCCGAGATATAGTCTAAACTGGTTTTTTCATGAAATAATTTTTTTTTTGCTTAAAAGTAGTTGTGGTAATAAAAGAAGGATATATAAATACAGAAAAGGAAAATTTCCGACATAGGTCCATATATACCCGAGATATAGCCTAAACCGATTTGTTCATAAAAGTGTCGCGTAAGCGAACTTAAAATTTTTGTTTTTGCTTATAAGCAGTTGTGGTAATAAAAAGAGTTTACTATATAAATCCAAGTATATTTAGTGCAAATTTCTAATATATGTATACTATCGGTCTTATTTATAAAAAAGTTTTTGTGTTTTTTAAGCTCTTATTACACAAATTTTTTATTGAAATCAGTTCCAGAAAAGCTTAATAAACTTGAAAAGTTTTTATAAATACGGCAGTATATATTTACTTGACTATCCTACTATGGGTATTGCAGTTTCGGCCTGTCCGATTATACTACACTCTTACTTTTTTCTTCTGCTCTTACCTCATGATTTCTACTCCCATTACAACTAATTGCATTTCCTTTTTTCTTCTAAAATATATATACCTATACAAGAAAAAATGAAAAAATCTTAAAACTATTAAGAAAAGCAATTGTTTGTAACTCGTTTGAAAAAACGTCGTAAATTTTATGCTGATTTTACGAAAAAAAAGAAAACTGTGGAAAAACATATGCAAATTTAACTTTTAGCTTAAGCTGGAAAAATCAAAAAAATTTACTTGAAAATTTACTTGAACTAGTCTTTTAAATATACATTTATAATGAAAAAAATAGGAAAAAAATAATAATAATAATTTCAGTAACTAGAAGAAAGACGACAGAATATAAAGGAAACCGCAACACAAGGTGAAAGAAATAAACTAGAAAGAAATTGCAAAAGAAAACTTAATGAAATGAAAAGCAACTAAATTTGGATTTATGGCAGTAACAGCTAGAAATATATTTTCTTCTTAAAAAAAAAACAAGAAAAAATATATAAAAGCCAGTAAGAAATAAGGTTTTAAAGAAAAATGTTAAGGCTATTACATGCACTCCTTACGAAAAGTTTTTTAACGCCTTTTGTGGTTTGCCTCTATTATGCAGATTTTGTTTATGAGTGGTTAAGAATTCAAAGAAATTTAGTATTTGTCATAAAATGATGAAGTTACTACTGACGCTATTTATTTCCATTATGCAAAAAGAATTGCACATTTTCTTTTGTATCATTAAAAGGCGTTAAAATAAAATTACTTCTTGACATTTAATCATTTCAAAACTGACAAAACAGGATGAAAAGCAACTAACAAAAGGATTTAAAGTAGTGTTGATGCCAGAAAATAAAGGAAACCTTGTAAAATACTTATAAAAAAAAAACTATGAGTTGAAAAAATCCTGCTTTTATATATGTGGGATGGGTTGAGATGGAAGTACCAAAATTTGTCGGTAGTCTGCCATCGATTGTTCAATAGCTTTTGGTAGGAGGAGAAAAAAACATTTCATTCAAGTTATTGTTGAAATATTTTCAAACACACGTTTGTTTAATGAATTTTTAAGTTTTAGTTATTATTTTTCTTGGCTCTATTAAAATTTTTGTTTGATTTTCTATAAAACAACACACAGGAAAAACAACAAGCACACGACTTGGTCGCAAAAGCCACCACCTTTACCTTTACCTACCTCTACCCTTGTTGAAATTTTTGTGCAAAATATGAGACTAAAATCTCAGAGAATCTCGTACGGTTCAATAAGAAATACTACCTTGAAGTTATGCGCCGTTTGCGCGCAGCAATTCGTCAGAAACGCACAGAATTGTGGAAAAATTTCCTCCGTCAGAAAAATTTGTTTAAATTTCAAATATTCCTTCTCCACTCCAAGCCAAAAAAAAAAATTACTTTTTCTTTTTGCCATGCTTGACAGAATATGCAGCAAAATGCTGTTCCGATTGCTCCACGTACGAATCCCATGGTTGAACATCCTTGTTACATGAATGGAAGGCCGGCACACTCATATTCTGATTCATTGAACCACCAGCTTGAAATATCACCAAAAGACTCTCTATCCATTTCTTTTGTTCCAGAAGAATCTCTTTAAAAACTTTATTTTCATTGTTATTTTATTTTTGCTCTCGTCACCAATATGTTGTGTTTAAGACCCTTCAAAAGAAACTGACTATTTATTTATAATACGAAATAAAGAAATGGCAATTTCTTGTGTAACATCAGAATAAAGGATAAAGAACATTTCAAACAGTAAGATTTAATAAAGGTATGTAAATAATTAAGTATTTCAATAAACAGTGATGTTCATATTTATATCAAAAATCATGGATTTTGCACCATGATAACGCATCAGCTCACATACGTAGAAAAAAATATATGGTTGATATGACAATACTCTAAGGGCAACATACTATTGTTGAATTATATGGCTGTACCTGATAATACTACATAGTTACATTTAAAACGCCATTGATAGGACACACCATAGTATTGTAAAAAAAAAAAAATATTAAAGTAATAAGTAATTATAATAGTAATAAGTAACTATAATATTGATTAAAATTTTCAACTAGTCATAGTCAACCATAATTTTATATTAACCACACATACTTTTCTCAAAGGGAACCATGTTAATTTCATGAAATAATCATACTAATATCTCAAATCTCTATTGTAATAGAACCATATTTTTGTTATAAGTATAACAAATACATATCTGTGGCATTTTATCATAACAGCTTAAGTCGATTTTTAAAATTTTTAAAAATTGGTGCTAATTTGATTATTTGAATAAATATGGTATTCTTGTGTGCAGAAATAATTTTTCGCATTATGTACAAAATTTAGTTATAATTATGGTTTACCTTCTTTACTTTTTAAACTTAGTTCCTCATTAAAATTTCCCTTTAAAACTTTTTTTGGCCAGTCAATTGCGTATTTCTCAACTGCTAAAAATTTTCTCAACTGCTAATATGCTCTATTTTATTATCAGCATGATATATAGTTATATCCTTTTCAAAAGCTATCATATTGTCCCTTGTGCTCAAAAGATCATAAATATATAGATTAAATAATATTGGGGAGTTCACGGCACCTTGTTGTAGTCCGTTGATTATTGTTCTGAACTGTTTTGTACTACTCTTCTTGTTATTATATAGGAAAAATTTTCTATTATTTAACATATTGTATAACAGAACAATCAGATGCAATGGGAAGTTAAATTTCATTAATTAGTATATTAGTCCTGGAATCTAAATGCTGTCGAATGCTTTTGCAAAATTTATTTAGCATGCCCCGGTATATAAGGATTTGTTGGGATTCCACTGAATATTTCAAATAAGGAAACTGATTGATTGAATTTTTTTCGAGGCAAAACTTTACAATAGTTTTGTTTTTACAAACTTTGAAAACCTTGCTTGGCAGTAAGCTTCACTGAAAGAATTATGCGTCATATATTTAATGAAATTGTTTCATTAAATATTTTTCATTAATCCAATGAAAACTTTTCACAATATGCATGAAACTTCATATATATTATGAAATAGTTCCATCAGAATCGTTTCATTAAGTTTCATAGGAACTTGCTGGAAGATAATGATTTTCCATCTGAGCTAATTTATAAATTTATAAATCAATTTGGAAGGAGAAATACTCATAATGTAGTTAATTTAACAGACCCAAAAACTTATAGACCACTAACGTATATACCGGGTTTGACAGAAAGGTTAGCACGATCTAATATATTTAATAGGGAAAAATATAGAATGGCTCATAAGAGTTATAATACGTTAGATACATTATTTAGTAAAACTAAGGATAGACTTAGTAAAATGGATAATGCTAATATAGTCTATAAAAGTCCATGTAAGGGAAATAATCAGGAGAATTGTAATAAAGTATACATAGGAACAACGAAAAACAAATTAAGGACACGGATTGCAGGACATAAATCAGACCAAAAATATAGGCATATTAATTCACAGAAAACAGCGTTATCTTCTCATTGCTCTAGATTAAATCATTATCCTAATTTTGAAAATCTTTCAATAATAAAAACTGAGAGTAATTATAAGAAACGTTATATGTTAGAGATTATTAACACACCTGTAGAAAAAAGAATTAATTTTCAAATGGACACAGATAATTTAGCGCATAGTTATAGGCATTTAATTAGAAAAAAAATAGCACGTTGAATGTATATATAAGTTTTATGTGTTAGACTATTTTTACATTGCTTTTTATTACAAAAAAAAAAAAAAAAAAAAAATTATGTTAATGTTAATGGAATTCTGTGAGCAACATGTGCCATGTTGATTTGCTTAAGTCTAAGATACGACATGTTCTAATCTTTAACAAGGCATGTGTTGGTTGCAGAATAAGTTTAATTTAAATTATGTTATATTTTGATTTTTGAATTCATTAATATTGTTAAGGAATTTTTCTTTGTGTATGAACTAAATATTTTTCTTAGTGTATGAATTTTTTATGTATAGAAATTTTTTGACAATAATTTTTCAATTTAAATTTATAAGATTTAATTTCTCCTGACGATGATAACAAATTGTTATCGAAATATTGAGAAATAAAAGATTTTAAATTGTAAATTTTTTTATTAAAACAAAAACAAAGATCTGAAGCTGCAAAAATTAAATTTATTTATGTTTCATAGTTTCATTAAAAAAAAATCATTGGATTTATGACTACAACAAAGTTTAATTTTTTTTAAATTCTTTGAATTTTGGTAAGATATATTAATGGGCATTTATTAATCTTAAGCTACAGTTTAAAAAATGTCAAGTTTTTTTTTATTAAAATGTAAGTTTTACGAGTTTCATAATTCCGATGAAATAGAATTCATTACATCAATGACAAATAAATTTCTGGCCACCGAACTTGGGTATGTATGTACATATGTGTATGTGTTCAAATCAGCATAATAATAGTTTAAAAAATTTAAATACCAGTGTATTGAAGTCATTTGAGTAAATAAAATCTGTTTTATTTGGTGAATACTTGTTCAACATTTTCTTTTATCATAATTAGGTAAAATTTCACAAAAGCAAATAATAGTATTGTTTGTGTAATGAAATAAAGTATCAATGAATAAATTAAATAATTCCATTGATCTTATTACGTACACTTGTGAACATATTTTATTAATGTGTGTTATGATATTATTTCATTAAACAAATGTAACTATTTCATTGATTTAATGTAAATTTTTCAGGTGCTCAATGAATAATAAAATTAGATAAATGAAATAACTTCATTGACCTTATGAAGGAGTTTCATATATTTAATGAATATATTACATTAGTACAAAGAAGTTATTTCATTAAATAAATTTTACTTTTTCATTAATTTAATGTACAGTTTTCATGTGCTTTATGAAATTGGTTCTTTGATCTAGAGAAATTATTTCACTAATCATATGATTTGTCTCTCATACTTTTAATGAGAATAAGTCATGTTTCTTATTACTTTTTCATTACTTTTATGAAGGTTTTCATTAAAATAATCTAATGAAATTTGTTTCATTATTTCTATGAAAAGTTACAATGGTTGAAAAATAATGAAAAAATTCATAAAAGTAATGTCAAAATTCAGAGAATTTCTGAACAAAATTTTTTCAGTGTTATTGCTCGTATATTTTTAGGATTACTTGTGTCTTTTCCCTCTTTAGGCAACAATATGACTTTGGCTAATTTCTAAGCATGAGGATAGTAACTGTTATTAATAATATTGTTGAAATATTTGCGTTACCACAACAATATTCGAAATTGCTTTTTCTCTGCGTGTAGATCTTTCTGAGTATCTAAAAAATCTAATTTCTACTTTAAACAATAAATAAAATAAATTAATCTGTTACCCTTTTAAAAAAATATGTGAAATGATTTTTACTTTTAATTTATTCTTATAGTGAGTCAGAAACTAATTTTGGGCGGGCAACGCTGCGGGTGCGGCTAGTATTAAATACAATATTTTTTTTAAAAGTTTTATAAACTTATAACTGGATTTTAAAAAGGTTCTTGTTATAAACATACATACATAAATATTTCTAACAATATATTATGCTTAATTATTGCTTAACTATAAAATTGTTGTGAGAAACACTTTTCTTTTAGACAATTTGACTTTACCAAGCTGGTCTAACAAAAATTTGCTGCAAATTTTAATAAAAAAGAATTTTTATTTGTAGAAAAGAAAAACTTATATAATAAATATATAAACGAGCAGAGATGAAGGAAAACAGAAAACAATTTTTAAAAATTACTTAATGAAACCCACAAATTGTTTATGTTGGCTAACAAATTAAAAATACCAAAAACAAGAAAGCAGAAAAACAAGGAAAAAACGAACACAAAAACCAGGTGAAATATGCTTATAAAGACAAAAAAAAAAAAAAAAGGAAAAAGAAAACTAACAACAATTGCCAAAGAGGAAGAAGATAAAGATGACTGGCATCCAACCTAAGGCCACTTAAGGAAAACTAAATAATGATCGTTTACAAGAAGCCAAAAAGTTGCTGCATAAAAATTGAAGTTCCAGTAGCAACCATAATAAAAATAAAATGTGGTTGGAAAGGACAACGAGTCCTTTTACAAAAGATAATGAATTGCGGGCTCAAGGAGTTAGGTTTCAAAGGAAAAAAGTTCTTCAAAACAGAGATAAATGGAAATATGATATGAAATTTCTAAAAAGTATTAATCACTTTCTTAATATGGTGTTACAAAATTGAAGGAGATGTGATGACACCTTAGACGTATTTCGTTTTAACTATAATGGTAGCTGGTGTTCGTTTTAATTGCTACCACCACCATCTGATGTTTCTCGTTATTGTTACATCACAAAATCAGAAACGTTGAGAAAAAATTTGGTTACCGTATAATGAAAAAAATTTTATTCCCCAACAACTCACAGAACTTAGTAACAACACAGAAATTGCATAGTTTAAAACAAAAACAAGCAGCTGAATAAGAATATGTACTGCTTCATTCAATTATCCTTTTTCCTTCTCGACTAAAAAGCCAAAAAAATATGTAATAATCAAAAGGGGGGTGTGGGGGGTAGTAAGAAACAAATTTGTGGTTTCAGGTTTTATTGTTTGTTATTTTAATGCTGGTTACCAAAAAAAACTAAAAAAATTAACTATTAGTAGAAATATCTATTTTTATATGGTAATAAAATGTTCAGTACTTAAATTTTTATTTATAAGTTTTGAAAATTTTATATTTCATTTTATCCAGCTAATTAAACATTTTCAAAAATGTGTAAAATTTTTCTTAATAAAGTAGAAAAATATCAGCTTTTTATTTAATTTTTCTCAAGTATAATTAATAGCAACAAATATGTTGTCTTTACCAATTAAATTTTTATTTACAGTAGAGTGGCAAAAAAATTCTATTTATTTTTTCATTTTTTTTTTTCACAAAGCTTCTCGTGTTCATTATTTGCTATGCAACAAAGTGAAGCATGCATTATTGCCAACGAGTAGACGAGTTTAAAGTCGAGTGATTCGAGCACTTAATTCATATTGGAATTTATGAATGGCATGTGTTTGCATGCATGTGCATGTTTTCGCAAATACAAAAAAAAAAACACTTGCAGGCAGGCATTATTCGCACAAGTGTGCGTGAGTGAGTGATTATAAACATGCTTGTATACAAAACCTACTCACTCACACACACACACACCCTTACGCATACATACATACATGCTTACGTAAAGATAAGCGCTGCATGCATATGCATGCCTGAAAGTGTTATTTACAATAAAGTACAGTGTATTGAATGCAACTATAAACCCTGAATTCTTCTTACAATAAAGTTAATCATTCTGAATGGACTTTTGCTAAGATACAAACAAAATTTTCGATGCGTCGATTACACAAGCTTGAATAATTAGAAAGCGTATTCAAAACTGTTATACAAAAATGTTTTAACAATAAGGTTAATATTCAGTTTTTTGAGGCTAGCGTTATATAACAGTTTAAACTTAGTTATATATAGCTTAATTAATATATAACAGTTTAAAGTTTTTTTTCTTAAAATAAATTTTTAAAGAAATTTGTCAAGCACAGAATATATAACTAGATTTTTAATTTTAGATAGATGGAAAAAAATTTGTATATAATATAAAGCTATAATAAAACTTTTATACAAACTGTTATACGGTTTTTTTATGTATCACCCAAAATACTTTATTTAGCACTAGCCCCAATTAAAACTGTTATACAAAGTTTATTTACTTTTAAAGCCTATATTAAGTTTATAAAGGGGAAATTTGTATAACAGTAAACACATTCTTATAATTTTATTATAACATTATTTTAAATTTCATCTTGATATTCTTCAATCTTTTTATATGTTAAATAATTAAAATTTAATTAATTATATTCTTATGTGGGTGTTTTTTTTAGTAACAATAAATTATAAACATGCTCGTAGTTAGGGTAGCTCCTATGAAATGTCGACATTTCATATTACCTACCCTAATCATCAGTAGACTTTGGAAATTTTTGAAAAATATTCTGAAACTCAAACAATTGAGTTTTATTCACTATATTAGTTTCTAACATTGATACAGATAAAAAATTATAAATAGCTTGTTTTCTATGTTTCCCAGCTATCTATATGTCGACATTTCATAGGAGCCACCCTAATCATCAGTAGACTTTGGAAATTTTTGAAAAATATTCTCAAACATTCAACTTTATATCCCAACAATCTAAATAAATTTATTGAATTTTTTTTTTTTAATTTTCTAATTTTTAAATAAAGTTTTTGATTTGTACATTTGTACAACGGGTTATAGTTCAAGTTTTTTCCTTTCTTAAGTTTTTTCTTAAGAAGGTTTTTTTACAATACAATTCTGCTGTGATCAATAATTTTTGATTGAAGAAGACAAGAAAAATAATAATCAAATATTTAGTTGGGGGACAACTAGCTGTTTCGTAGTCACTACACTACTCATCAGCACCCATTGGAATTTGAGCTCGGGTCATGACGTATTATGTTCTGCTGCTTTATCCACTCAGCCACCGAGCCATTTAATTATTCTCTATCTATATTCATTCATATTTAGCCTCTTAGCAGCGACCTCTGATAGACTGGGTCTATAACTAAAAGAGTGCAAGAGGCAAATGCTGCTGTCATCCGGGAAAGAGTGGTTAGGGTTGGAAGTTTGATGGAGATGGTCATTGAGGAAAATAAGAAATGGAGTAGGAGAGAGCTTTATCCTTTTCATGGGAATGTTACTCTACTCTATGAATCAGAAAAAAATGCGATTTTTCTTGTTATGATTAAAGATTTTGTAGCGCTGTTTCTATTCGTTTTGATTGAATCAATAAATGCTGCACGTAATTTTTGACTCTCATTTTTTTTTATTTTGTTGTTCTTCATTTTCAAAAAGTACTTGAATAAAAGCTTTGCTTAATTTTGCATGATCAAATGCAAGCAGCAGCACGCACTGCAATGCATAAAATGCAATATACGAGTATGTGGTACTTTCAGCATATGTTTGTGCATGTGTGCATTTATACTTTTCTTTTTTTCTCTTTTGCTGCTACTGTTGTTTGTTTCAATATACTTATGTATGTATGTATGTCTATGAGAACTATAAAATGTTTGTATGAATTTTTCACATTCATTTCAATGAATTCATTTGCAGGAAAATTTCATTTCATTTTTAATCTTCTCTACCGTCTTCTTAACTCATTTTTCATTGGCAGGTTCCAGGGCAAAGATGAAAGAATTTAAAATCACTTATTACTAAAGATTTTTGTTAATTAGTAAATTTTTTTTTTTTCTTAAATTAAATTTTTGGTTTGTACATTTGTACAACGGGTTATAGTTCAGGTTTTTTCTTTCTTAAGTTTTTTTCTTTAGAAAGCTTTTTTACAATACAAATCTGCTGTGATCAATAATTTTGATTGAAGAAGACAAGAAAAATAATAATCAAATCTTTTGCTGGGGGACAACTAGCTGTTTCGTAGTCGCTACACTACTCATCAGCACCCACTGGGATTCGAACTCGGGACATGACGTATCATGATCTACTGCTTTAACCACTAAGCCACCGAGCATTTAATTATTTTCTATCTATATTCATCTCATATTGAATCACATATGCATTTTTGTTAATTGCCCACATTGTTTGTACAGCGTTTGCTGTCTGTAAACTAGCGGTATTTATTTTTATTTATTAACATGACTTATGTTGTGTTGGCTTCCGAAACCCTTACCATGGTTGAAGTGTCTACCTTGGCTGAAACGTTCTGGCTGTGATTTAAACCTAAAACGCAGGAAGGGGGGTGTTAGTATCCTTGATAATTGCTTGGTGTGGCTTTTTTCGGGGACTAACAAACTCCCGCGGGTCTGTTGCCTTTACAACAGATAGCTGTAATGTGAGGAACCGGTGGTGATGGTTGACGGGTGAGTTGGTTTAAGAGCTGATGCTGCTAGTGGGCTTCGGCCTACTAATTCATTAAGCCTTGTCTTCCATTGATTGCTGGGAAATTGCATACAGGAGGGATTAGAAGGCCCGAACTCCTCAACAAGAAGTTGCTCATATGGCTACAAACATAGGGTATAAATTGCTACCTGTGTGATCCTAGCAAGCCACACGGGGACGCTGGTGAATCGTGAATAATTCACTCCGTGGAACTGGTCCATCATCAGATAAGACCGCAGGGCAGGTGCTGATGTAAATCTTTTTCACAACTGTATGTTTGCAACAGTCGAAATCCTCACCATATAAGTGATTATTACATATATAGGTATATAAAGCTCTGCATACAGTGTTGCCGCTTTAGTTGCCGTATTGCGGGGAAGGGGGGGGGGGGGATTTTCAGTGCCCCAGAAGCGTAAATTTTGCTTATTTACGTACCCACTAAGATGGTAATGGACCTCATCACTCATGATTATTTTTGATGAAAAATCATCTTCCTCTTGGGGTCAAATAAATAGTCACCAATATTTCGCGTTCTGGAGCAGTGTAGCGTAACATTGTTTATTAACGTGTATTTCGCATGTGTTTACTACACAAATGTCAAACAGAACTGACATTAGGGGCCAATCGTAAAATTTATAGCATTTTCTGATACGCCACCTTGTTTTACTAAGTTGCTGATTTTCTTAGTTCATTGGTATAATTTTATTCAAACTGATTAAATAAAAATTCTGTTGCTAAACGAAAATTTCTAGAACAAAACCTAAAATGAGAAAAAAATAAAGACTGGCTCACTGCAACTAGTTGCAAAATGATGACTGATTAAAGAGTAGTGATCAAGTTAAGGGTCAATTAATAAAATACTAAATAAAGATTGTTTTCTCGAATGGATTTGCAACAGCAGTCCCTCCCAGCAGTTTGCAACCAGCGGAACCAACTTTATATTAACGCTCCAATTAATTAGCATATTAACAAGTTGTTTTTAAAAATACACTTCAATTAGAAATTATGATCTTTCAAGTTGTAGAAAAATGCCAATCTAACAAACTGGGGAAGCTGTGATAGCTTACATATGTATTTTTTTTTAATGTCTCAGCGCTTTCGTATTTTGCTTCAAACCAGCAGGCACTTATTCAGCTTATTGCGCAATCTTCACATATGAAAATCGTTAGTCATAAAGGATATATGTACATAAAAAAATAATCCAAAATAAATTAAAAATAACAAATTAATTGAAACACAAAATAAAAATAAACAGTTCTTAAAGCAAAATAAATACAACGAGTTTTCATAAACAAATCGATCGAAATAAGAAAAAAATAAGAAGAAAAGAACAACTGTTTTACAAGTGGTGGCGTTGACTGCGCGATAATATATATAAAAAACTTAAGAAAGAAAAAACCTGAACTATAACCCGTTGTACAAATGTACAAACCAAAAATTTAATTTAATAAATTATAAAAGTTCATCAAAAATTCAATAAATGTATATTTACATCTCTGGGTACGGAGAATATTAAAATACAAAAAATATGTATGTTAATAAATAAAAATAAATACCGCTAGTTTAGAGACAGCAAACGCTGTACAAACAATGTGGGCAATTAACAAAAATGCATATGTGATTCAATATGAGATGAATATAGATAGAAAATAATTAAATGCTCGGTGGCTTAGTGGTTAAAGCAGTAGATCATGATACGTCATGTCCCGAGTTCGAATCCCAGTGGGTGCTGATGAGTAGTGTAGCGACTACGAAACAGCTTGTTGTCCCCCAGCTAAAGATTTGATTATTATTTTTCTTGTCTTCTTTAATCAAAATTATTGATCACAGCAGATTTGTATTGTAAAAAATCTTTCTAAAGAAAAAAACTTAAGAAAGAAAAAACCTGAACTATAACCCGTTGTACAAATGTACAAACCAAAAATTTAATTTAATAAATTATAAAAGTTCATCAAAAATTCAATAAATGTTTTTTTTTTCGTTTGTTGTTTTTGTATTCCTTGAATGATAAAAAGCTTTTACGGGAAAGAAGAAAATATATATAGATATATAGCTTCTGATAAAATTTTAATATTAAAACCGGGGTTTTTGAATCAAGTGAAAGATGTTGTCAAGTAAGTTTTCTTAAATCAAAATTCAAAATGAAGTTCTTTGTGAGTATTTCTATTTTCAAAATGTAGTTTAACCTTAAAATAACTTATTGGAAAGGGACTCTCAAATATTTCGTTATAATTCTTTATTGTTAATTGTAGAGAAAGAAGAAATATGAAAAAGAATCCTTATAGAGTTTTTTTTTCATCCAAGTTTTAGTTTTGTGGGGGAGGTCAACATCGATTAGAAATGGAAAGGATGTCTAATCTCAACAAAACCCATTGTATCAGCAATCAAATAGAGTAACGCACCCCACACAGCGTCGATGCTCCAGTAAATCAATAGAGTTGGATACCCTATTAACACCAATAAGCCTTTTCGTTATCTCAGGTACACAGCCGAATAATAGAATTAATAGACTTTGGGGCCTGCGGTCTGCTATAAGTAGTATAAATTGTATTGGGATCGGTTGGTGTGAAGTACATTTTACACTGTTTCAAAAAACCGAGAAATTTGAAAGCTTTCTTGAAGACATGGGATTGCGTTCAGTCTAGCGAAGATCATACTGGTTATTTATTTCAAGAACAAGAAGAGCATCGGCTAGGAAACATAGAAAATAAGCTGTATACAGTTTTTGATTGGTAAATACGCTGTATTTAAATTTTTGATCTAAAAACAGCTGGTTTTAGATTTTGGAGTTTTAATAATCGCAAGCTCACTTCATGAGCTTGTGAAGCAAGATATTTTGTTGTATCCAAAATCTTGATGTTAATTGTAAATGAAATTAAACGTTTTTAGACATTTACCTTAATATTTTTTATTTTAAACAATTGAGTTTATTTACTTTATTAGCTTCTAATATTGACACCAACCAAAAAATCATAAATAGCTCATTTTCTATGTTTCCTAGCTGTCTATATGTCAATATTTCATAGGAGCCACCCAAAGCATCACTAAACTTGGAAACCGTTGAAAGATATTTTTATATCCTCATATTCGAAGTATATTATTGAGAATTTAAAAATAAACATGTTTTAATAATAACTATCAAAGAACAACAAATAAGCTTTTTTGCACACGTCTCTGTGCTCCTATGAAATGTTGACATATAGGCAGCTAGGAAACATAGAAAACGAGCTGTTAAAATTTTTTTTGATTGGTATCAGTATTAGAAGCTAATAAAGTGAATAAACTGAATTTTTTAATATATTTTCTCTATATTTTGATACTTTCAAAAAAATAAATCGTAGCATCGTGCATTTGTTTGAAAGGAGTAAAGAAAAGTAGAATCATGTGCAAACGAAAAAGGTTGTTTTTGTATTTTGACAGGTATTATTAAAACATTTTGTTTTTTAAATTCTCAATGGTTTATTTAGAGCAGGAGTGCCCAAAAGTTCTATAAGGAAGAGCAAACATCAATACATATGAGGAAAAACAAATTTTACTTCATATTTTTTGTTATAAAAAGCAAAATGTATGATACTTACGTTAAACAAAATCTGCGTTGATAATCGCTGTCGTCAATGTTTACCAGCAGAGCATGCGAAAGTGTTGTTGGTTTGCATAGTGGTGGGTTGTGTGTATACACACATGCGTATATTAAAGCGCACAGCCTATAGCTAAGTGCTTTCACAAAAACAAATGAGCACCCAGCGCATAGGGCTTGGGTACTCCTGATCTAGAGTATTGGAATATAAAGTTGAATGGTTGAGAATATCTTTCAAAGGTTTCCAAATCTACTGACTATTATAATTAATTTTTTCATAACATGAATTTTGAAATAATTTTAACCTATGAAGCTTGGTATATAATATATATATTGTTACGTTTTTGCCTATAAAAATGCTTTGCGGTTTTTTCAATTGCAAATGAAATAATGACACTAACAGTTTTTCGTATATCATTTTTTACTTAAATAACTCACAACTTGATTTACACTTAATACCACTGTTCTTTAAAACGCTAGACTTACTATTTTGACTTATGACTGTCTTACTTCTTTATTATCTTCTACAATCATCATGTTCTTTTTAGCTATTGTTAATTCCAAAATCGAATGAACAAATATAATTCTTACGCATATACACACTTATACACATGCTTACGAACAACAAGAAATCTAAAACGACAAACAATAAGAAATGTAATTCCAAGAATGCAAACACAATAATTACATTATTTGAAGTTGATTTACTTGGAACTTTGTGTTTTTTAGTTTGTGTATTATGTTCATAGTTTTGGTTTTTTGTGTGAGTGTGCTAAACATTTATAATAAACAGATCAACGTCTGCACTGTGGCGTAGAGTGTTAAAAATTCGCAACAATATGTAAGTATATGTATTTACAAAGTTACGTACAAGGCAGCTTTAATAGGAAGTAGAAGAATTACAATAAATACAACACCAAAAAACGTCACATGTATTTTGTTGGTACAAACTAAGAAAATTTTCAAAATTTGATTTTCTTTTGTTTGAGAAAACAAGGAAGTCTACATGCTTTTTCAGAATTATGTATGTTGTAGACAAAATTTTGACAAATTTATGCAAAGGAAACAAAATACAGCTATGCTTATTCAACTAACCTGGTAAAGCTGCCTTGGTTGCATAAATATGTTTACTAAGATTATTGGAGGGAAATTTCATTGAATTAAGTTTTAATTTTAAAATTGTTTTTCTTGTATTGTCTCTTCATAATTGTCAACTAGTTGGTGTCAAAAGTAAATAATTTTAAGAGTTTTTTTAATTAAGATTTCATTTGTGACCAGTGAAAACTTTTCGACAAAAATTTTTGGTACTATATATTAATAAAAGGCCTTACCTCATCAGCAAGGGATTTGTCCTTAAAATCATTAACGTGTGACGAAAAGTTGTCACAGCTGTGAGCGCTGGTGTGCCATGATATAGTTTACCATACGGAGTTGGTAGACTGTCACATTAAGCCTCACGGCAGGTGCTGACGCAAATCAATCGCACTTTTTTCTGAAAAATATTCATATTTAAATATTTACAATATACTTAGCAAAACATTATTCCGTTGGTCTCATGTAGAAAGGCTGTAACAAACATAATTGCCATTTTACAGGAGAAGGAAAGTTCGTAATCGAAACTGTATAAATAGATACATCTAAAAGTAACTTTTTTGCTCAATTGCTTGTAAGAGCGATATGTATGATATTATATTATTAAATCTTTGTGACACTGTGTACTTGTGTGAAACATAGTAGAGTCCTTAAAAGAGTTCAATTCAGGGAAAATGCGAGTTACGCCCTTTCTACGTGAGACTAACGATTCGTAATATTTTATGCTCAAAAAGAATTTTGTCTCTCGATACTTATTTATAATTTGCTAGCTTTCTGTTCACTTCTTCTGTATTGAATTAAATAAAAAAATATATAAAATATATTTAATAATTAAAACTTGATGTTATTGCAACTTTGTTATGTGAGTTAAATATTTATCTATTATTTAGTAAATATCTTGTCACTTCTTCTGGATTGCCATATAAACGCCTCAGTATTCCAGTTTTATATTTATAATAATATAGTTCTTAAGCAGTTTTCCACCACTCTCCATCTTTTCCTCTTCATCACTTCTTCTATAACCCTATAACCTTTCATTTTTTTTCTATCATAACCTAATCCTTTTCAGGCAATCACAAAGGGAACGACCCAACAGGATCCAAGTGGGCTGGAGTATCCAGGTACTTTCTGGAGAATCCAACGGCCTGCCTACCTAGCCTAACCTAGTCTTTAAATCAGCAAAATCTATTGTTAAGAATAACCTAATGGTGCGAGTATTTTCAGAGAAAATATTTAAAAATATTATTTTCGTTATATGTAAAATTTTTTTCTGATTCTTTGCTTCATTTAATAAGTAAGTACCAGTTAAGGAAATACGAGAATATGAGAGTTTCTTCATTTTCCCAAATTACCATCAAATATTCATTTGCTTTCACATATGCATAAGTTTTTTTCTTATACATTCTAATTAAATAAATAATTTGAGGCAAGTTGTTATGCGAGTTTATTTTACTCTTCTTCGCTTTTGATTACTTAAATCATCTTATTTGCCTTCTTCAACTAATTGCTTATAATAATTTAGTTTCTTAGGCAACCGCTGATGAGTACAAGACATGTAAAAATAATATGCAAACACGTATGTTTATTGCCCTGAAGTTCTGATGGCAGCCAGTAGCTCAGTTTTATTAAACATAGAAATAACATGCTAAGCTGTTCTATTTATCTATTTCAAAATATATATATATTTATTTAAGACCATAGACTATAAATCCTTACAGACTATAGAAAAAAAATAGAAACTACAAAAAGAAAAATTTTTATAAAATCATTCGGTTTAGAGATAACAATAAAATTTTTATATTTTTACCTTTGAACACGCTTTTGGGAATTCTTAAAATGCACATAAATATATGACACTTGTTTCTTATACAGTGCTGAAATTTATCACAACTTGCTATGTATTAACACACTAAACTTGCTTAATTTTCTGACTTATGCCTGTCTTCAACCACCTCTAAATTTATACTCTATCTCTGCCGAGCAACTGCCTGCTAATTATACTATTAACTTCTCTTATTTGCTAATGATTATTCCAGACTCAAATCTGTAAATATAATTGCTAATCACATACTCACACATACTAGCTAAACAATAAGAACGCAATGGCAACAATAAAATCATTGGTTGTTGATTTACTTGGAAGTTGGTTTCTTTATATCATGTATGTTTTTTGTTTGTGTATGTTTTTGGATTTATGTTGCATTTGAGGATGTGTAAGCACTGTTATAGCAAGCAGTGCAGTAGCTGCACAGTGGATTAGAAGTAAAACAAATTGGTATCGATATGAGACAATTGATTGAATTTTCATTTTAATGAAAAAATGCTACACTGCAAAACAGCATATATGTATATGTAAAATATGTTATGTCGTGTAGTAAAATATTTGTTAAAAAAAAAAATTTATTAAAGAAAAATATTTCCCGTCTACATTATAAAACTGTTATACATATGCGAGCCTCTACAGTTTTGCCTAAAAATTGTTTCTTATTGATTTTTTATGCGTAACAACAGTTTTCGTACATAAAATTATAACAGTTAGAAAATATAGTTTGGCCATATATTAAAAGCTTAACCATATTTCTAGTATTTTTAATTTTTAATTGTATATATGGATATAATATAAATGTATATTAAAAGTTAGCTTTTTAGGAAAACTGTTATACGTTCTCGTTTACATAGGAAAATATTATATTTAATGGATAAATTTAGTTTAATTAAAATTATAACAGTTAGAGTGTATATTTTGTCCATACAAAGAATGATTATACCAGAATTTGCCAAATAAAAAAATATTATTTAATATCTTTCTTACACTGTTTATATAATTAATAGAAAATAGTTATACAAAAATATAATTTTGGAGTGTACTGTTATACATATATAACTGTAGTATTTTGCTTATTTTTGTGCCTGTTTTATTCGTTGTAAACTATTTCACCTATTACAATTTATTTTATAGCAATATTTCACTTAAAAAACTTCTGGGCGGTATCTTAAAACACAAATTGTTCGCTCTTTCGTTCTAAGAGTTTTCAAATAACAATAATTTTCCTTTTTTTAATCCTTTAACAACTACTTAACCAACTACTTACATTTTATCATCATCAGTTTTAATCCTTTGCAAATATTTTGCTCATATTATCAAAGTTTATAAAGATATTTATGTTTTGGAAAATATTGTTGCTTTTAAGAACTAAAATCAAGGAACATTCTTGAGCCATTTAATTTTTTCTGCTAAAATATTGTAAATAGTATAAGAAAGGGATAATGTTATAATATAATAGTTACATAAAACTGTATAAAAACTAAACTAAAAACTGCATGAAATAATTACTAAGCAGGTAAAATCGTTTTAGATTAATTTAAGCTATTACATTGCTATGACATATAAAATAAAATAACAGATTAATATATCGTATTATATTCGTTTGTTTTGCTTCATTTCAGATCTGTTGTAAATAGCTGTTATACAAACATGTATACAATATTTTTGTTCATATAAGTTTTATTTTAAAAACTAATCGCAAATTCTCTTCGAATTTCTTAAGAAAAAATCACACATATTAAAGAACATTTAAGTAACTAATATAGCGTATGGCAGTTTTTAACTGCTAAAGATAAAATAATAACTGTTGTATATTCTGTTATACAAGAAAAAAGTTTGTTTTTTAAAAGCGTTTGAAAAAGTTACATAGGATATAATACAAATTGTTATAATATAATGCAGTTACAACTATTATAAACTCTGTTAAACACACAAAGTTTATGTTTTTAAAAGACTTCAGAGAAGGGATTTGAATAAATAATATAGTCTATAGACGTTTACTAAATTGTTATAATGGCAATGTTTTAACTGTTATACACGAAAATTTCTTAGTTTTTAAAAGTATTCAGAGATGTATTTATATAAAATAAATATATTTACATAAAATATACATAACTTAAAACATTTGCTTAATCTGTTGTAATATGAAGTAATTATAACTATTATACAAACTGTTAAACACAAAATGGTTATAGTTTTAGTAGTGTTTAGAGGAGAGATTTAAGTAAATAATATCACGCATGGACGTTTACTAAAGTATTATACTGACGAAATTGAAACTGTTATACATGTAAAGCTGTTAGTATTCAGATGTCTGTTGAATATTTAACATAGCTTGTAACAATTTGCTCAACTGTTGTAGCATGATGTAGTTATAACAATTATACAAACTAGTACACACATAATGGTTAGGGCTTTAAGAGTGTTTAGAGAAGAGATTTAAATAAGTCATATACCGCATGGACGTTAATAAGGCTATTATAACTAAAAAATTAAAACTTGTATACAAACTGTTATACATGTGAAACTGTTAGTATTCAGAAATGTCTTTTGAATATATAACATAGCTTGTAACAATTTTCTAAGCTATTGCAATATGATTGATTATAACAATTATACAAACGCTTAAACAAAAAAATTGTATGTTACAGAAAATTGTCCGGAAATGGTAGGAATAATTTATACAGCATATAGACGTTCATTAAGCTGTTTTAAATAAAATTTTAATTGTTATGAAAACTAATGTATACGAAAACCTCTTAGTTGTTAAAGGCATTCAGAGATATCTTTTGGTTAAACCACATAGCATGTAACAAGTTCTTAAATTATTATACGAGTATTGTGACGTAAGTATCATACAAATTGTTATACACAAAAGAGTCATGTTTTTAAAAGTGTTCATAAAATGCATTTAAATAAAAAATAAAGCACATAGACGTTTGTTAAACTGTTATAATTGAAAACGTAAACTGGTATACAAACTGTTATACACATAAAACTATTACTTTTTAAAACTTTGTAGAAAAATTATGCTTCTAAAAATCATTTAAACGGTAAAAAAGTTGTCCTTTTTTACATTTGTGTGCATATATATTATAGCCGTAAGAAGAAAAAAATAATAGTTACATATTCCGTTTGGTACTACTCGCAATATTTCCATCTAAAGTCATAAAATAGATTACAAAAGAACTAACAAATATATACACATTATTTCTTTTCCGCTGTTTTCTCTTGTTTAATTAATATGTGTTTCAAATTTCCACGTTTAAGTGATTTTTTCCATGTGACTGTTAAAAAAAATTTTTTTTGGGGTTTTTAACACACTCGTTTAATGTGAACAAGTAACAAATTGCCAGTTATTACTTGAAAATATTTGTAATATATCTACTTCTACTACGGCTGCTTTTACCGACTGACTTTAAGAATTTAAGCAGCTTATTTCTACATGTTTGTGTCTTATTTTTTAATTGCTGTTCTTTGTTTTGGATTTTACCTAAGATTAAAAGCTTTTTAAAACATTTCTTAAAACGCTTACAGCAAACGTTTTGCTCCGTTAATTGGCCAAATTAGCGATTTATACATATGTATGGCTGAAGAATTATTTTGAAAAAGTATTTGAAGCAACATATTTCTAAAATTACTTATGATAAATTTACTGTTATAAATAAGAAGGAATGTTGAAAGTAAATACCAGATATTTTAGATATTTATGAAGTTTATTTATGCAATTGTTGTAAGAAATTTTCATCAAATTTCCCCCTTAAATATTTGCATAAATCTGTCATTATTTGCTCATTTTGATTACATAATTTTATACGATTCCAATTTATTTGAAACATATTTTTTTGTAATTAACACTTTAATAAGTTTATTTTATATTTGGCAGGTTAAAATATCAACCTAAAGTTCTCTTCTAAGATTCATTTTATAATTATTATTTTCTTTTTTGTTTTTGCAGGTAAGTCTTTGCAGCTGTGAAATTGTTTTCTGCTAATGTACAAGCACAAGAAATTTTTAATTGTAAAATGGAACTACAAATATAGTCACAAAGAAAATCGAAATGAAAGTGGTTTTATGTAATTGTTTTGCAATTTAACGTTAAAATATTATATAAAGCCTAAAAGTATGCTCTTTTAAACAGAGACATACATATACCAACATCCATGTTTTAAGCTGCTCATTATTTGTTGCTGCTGATGTATTGGTCTGGCAATAAAAGGAGTAAAATTTACCCAGGTAATTTGTATAAGTAAAACAGATTATAACAGTTGAATTCATTAAGTGATGGACCGGTTTTTGTCGTAATAGGGTTTTGAATTTAATTTTTTGTAATGAAAATGATTTGAGTCAAAAGAAAGGGAATGAGGAAAACGAAATTAAATTTAATCTGTAATTTTTGAAGCAGTAAATAAGCAACTGTGGAAATTTTTGTATTCATTAGAGAAATAAAAAGGCTAGTCTTAAATTAATATAAAAATAAACTGTTTTAATAAACAAAAAAATAAAGTAAAACTCAAGCGGCCTTAAACAATAATTCTTGCATTCTTTTCAACTTGTACGGCTTAGATCTGCAAACGATTTTAAATCGGAAAACCATACTTTTTGCGTTACACGTTCGCACCAGAACACCTATTTGGCGTTTTCAAATAAAATACGTTAAATTTAACCGATTTCCTTTTCTCAGAATATTCCTGATAATAGGTTTCAATAAAAAGTTAAAAGAATTTTAAACATTTTCAATTAAAAATTTCAGCAATTTCCGTTTCTTAGAACATTCCTGATAGTATGTTTCAAATAAAAGAACTTCAAATATTTTCAACAAAAAATATCAAACTAAAAAATTCCTCCATTTGTTGTAATTTTTTTTTCGCTGTATATAACTACCACATATGTACGAATGTAGAACACATGTTATATTAAGTCGTAAAAAAACTCTGAAACACTAGTAAAACACACGTTCTTTAGAACACCTAAAAGTCAATTAAACATTTTTCAGAAGGCTTTGCCGTTTCGGATTGCGCGTTTCTCGCACGTATGTAGAACACATGTTGTCTTTAGTCGTAAAAAACTCCGAAACTCTAGTAAAACGTACGTTCCTTGGAACACCTAAAAGTCAACTAAACATTTTTCAGAAGGCTTTGCCGTTTCGGATCGCGCGTTTCTCGGAACATGACTGATAGCATAAGTCATTAATTACCGTGTTTGCTGTCATTACTCATTTTGGAAAGCTTATTTAGTGGTATTTTCTCACACTGATAAATATATACATACTGTTGGACCATAAGCCAATTGAAGTTTTATATTAACGTCCTGTGTTTTACTATCATTTTAAGTTAATTAGCTCTCAAAATAACAAGGCCCAAGAAAAAACCTTACCAATGTGGGAAATGATGTGTTGACTTTTAAAATAACAAATAAAAAATTTTATATATGTAAAAAATATACAAAAAGTTAGTGCCAAATATAAGAAATTAATTTAATAAAAAATTAAATGTTTCACACACGAAAGAATATAAATTTTCGTAAAAATAAAAGATGCTTGTCTGCAGAAAGAACAAAGTAACCTGAATCTGAGTGTAAATAAAGTTTTTACATGAATACTTAAAACACCCGGTAGGCTTTAAAATGAGAATTGGATTTAAAAATAAACTAAAAGAAATAGTATTTTATAATAAAAATAAAAAACAAAATCCTCTTGCCATTTGGAGAGCTCTATTGATTCGGTATGTGGAAAACCCAGGTGTTAAGTTCCTTAAAGCAAGTAAAATCAATGAAATTGTCGGGCTTTTAAGGATATTTTTGAAATACTATATAAACATATATGTATATGTATATATATAGTGTAAGTGTACACTGCTCGTGTTTTTAAGTTGTTCCAAACAATAGCAAAATGTAAAAGCTATATATGTTTGTGCATGTTACAACTACATGCATGCAAGTAAACACGCATACATATATACCTATGAAATATGTTTATTTTCAACGGAAACAGGAAAATTGTAAGACACCTTAAGCTTTATAATTCTCTCAAGTAAAATGTGTTGTCTTAGTTTATTAATGTTTGCAAAAACAAAAAGAAAAGGGAAAGAAATACCTATATACAGACATACATATGTACATACGTACATATATATATGAAACGTGGTTGCATGTTTACTTTAAGGAGCATAAACATGTACCACACTGGCACTTTACACTGCTGGAAGTAATTTGTTGAAACAATTCTATTGCCAAAAAAAAAAAAAAAATCTAAACGTAAATGTTTTATACAAAATATTATTAAAAAATATTTTTTTCAAAAACAATTTATACAAAATCATCAAATTGACAAACGCCGAATGATGTCTTTTCTTATCTTGCTTGACCACTCTAAGGCATTTGATACTGGCCACCATTCTATTCTGTGTCTTAAATTGAAACATATGTTTAATTTTTCTTCAACCGCAATAAAACTCATGTCGTCTTATTTAAGTGACCGAAGTCAAAGTGTCTACTATGGATCTGATACATCAAGAAGCAGCTCTATGCCAAGAGGTGTACCACAGGATTCTGTACTTGGTCCACTTCTATACTCGATTTATGCTAACGACCTCCCTGATCATATAAAACATTGCCAAATACAAATGTATGCTGATAATGTGCAAATGTTTATAAGTTGTAATATTTCAAATGCAACAAATTGTATCGACCTGATAAATCAAGATCTCAGTCAAATTTACTTGTGGGCATCTGCTACTGGCTTAAGCATAAATCCAAAGAAATCTGTTGCTTTAATAATTGGGAAGCCAAAAAACATCGATATAAATCTATCACCAATCCATATTAATAACGCAGTTATAAAAATTGTCGAAAATGCTAAAAACCTTGGTGTTGTTTTTAACAAAGATCTTAATTGGTTGGATCATATAAAATCAAATTGCCGAAAAACTGTTTCTATGTTAAGAAATCTATGGATGTCACAATCATTTACACCTAAGCATATTCCTCTTCTACTTGCTAAAAGTCATTTGTTGCCAACGCTGATGTATGGATGTGAGCTGTTTGCAAGCTGCGATGCTAGAAGCAGAAGGAGATTGAATGTGGCATACAATAATGTTGCAAGGCGATATAGTAGCATATCGCAGTTTGCAAATCAAATTTATGATCTTACATTTGATAATTTATTAAAGTGTCGTGTGTTTCCATTTTTACACCGAATTATATATGAACGTCAACCTGCATATATATTTCAAAAGCTTCTATTCTCAAGATTCAATAGAGGCTATTATATAAATAGAATAAGGTACAACAAATCGATTTCTGATCAGCAATTTTCTATCAATTCAATCCGTCTCTGGAGCCAATTACCACTTAATATACAAACATTGCGCAATGCAAGCCGTTTCAAATCTGCCATATTTAAACATTTTTCATAATTAGAAGGTTACTAATTGTATAATTCTTCATACGTATAATACTCATATATAAAATCCTCGTATAAATTTCTCTTTCTCTAAATCTTTTCTTTTTGCCAAATTTCTCAATAATACTATAATACAGGAATTATTCTTGTTGCATTGTAATGCCGAAATAAATAAATAAATAAATAAATAACATCGATTTTTTATACAAAAATATAAACGATTCTATTGCCAAAAAAAAAAATCTATAATGTAAATCCTTTGATCAAGAGTTATTGGTCGCGACAATTGTTGTTATAATTATAAACAAAAATATTTCTTGTCTTTAGCCAGGATTGAACTAGAGCTAGACGAATGATACCAACCCATCATCATATAATATTAAATATATTATAATGTAAATATTTTAAACAAAATGTCATTCAAAAATATTGTTTCCAAAAAAATTTTTACAAAATCATCGATGGCATAGATTTGTTATACGAAAATTTATTGAAAAAGTACTGTTTCCAATAAAAATTATACGTAGACAAGTTGTAGTTCGATAACATAGATTTTTTGATACAAAATTTCATTGAAAAAATGCTATTTAAAAAAAACATACTATGCGTAGAGAAAAATTCCAAACAAAAATCATCGATAGCACAGATTTTTCAAAAAAAAGTTTTATTAAAAAAATTCCGTTTTCAAAACCAATTTAAAAATATATTGAAAGATCATCGATGGCACAGAATTTGTTATAAAAAATTTTATTGGAAATATTCTGTTTCCAAAAGCAATTTATACATAGAGAAAAACCACGAAGAAAAGTCATCGATAACACAGATTTTATATAAAAAAGTTAAGGAAATAAAAAATTTATAAGGAAACTTTTTTCTATAAAAATATTTATTGATGAAAAATTTATTAGAAATTTTATAGGTACCAAAATTTTTTGTAGGAAATAAAGCAAAAAAATAAGTTTTTAACAATTTTATATTCTGCAAGAATTGCCTATAAAAGCTTTATTGATTATGAAAGTTTTCCACACAAAATTATTCGAGAGAAAGAATTTTTTTCAACCATCAGGAAAGAAATCTTTCGTACACGAAACAAATTTAAATAAATAAATTTCATTCAATATATTTTGATATTTAACACATTTCCATAAAGTTTTTGGAATTAAAAGTTATACAATAACTAGAATTCTTTTAGCTGTAAAAAATTTATTGATAACCAGAAATTTTTACAGAAAATTTTTCATTTAAAATTAAGGTAAAACAAATTTTTCAGCTACTTAAATTTTTTCTTTCTTTTCTCATTCAATTATTTATTGAATCTTCACAAAGTGAACTAACAGTAAGTATTCAAATCAGCTACTTAAATTGATCGATAGAAAATTAATGTACAACAAATATTTTTTTATAAAAAATTTATCGTTGACAAAACATTGTATAAAAAATTTATCAAAAACAAAGAGCTAAAAGAAAAAATAAACTTTTTTCAAAAACCTATTGTACACGAAAGTTTTGCTAAAGAAATTTAAACGGCAAAAAACATTTTCTATAAAAAGTTTATCCGTAGTAAAAAAGTATTATAGAACACTATTGGATATTAAAACAATCTTGTCGGCAAAGAAAATTGAAAAAGGTGTACTGTTTACAAAAATCTTCTAAGAAAAACTTAATGATAACCTCAACTTTCTCTAAAAAAAGTTGCTTATTACCCAAATTTTCCATTGAAAATTTATTGTCAATTATCTTATACGGAATTTGTGAGTAATACGAATTCTTTATTGAAAATTTATCAAAAAAAATTTTTTTTAAATTAATAATAACATAGTTTTTAATAATCGATAGCAAATTTTTTTTATGGAAAATTTTTCGACAGGATATATTTTCTTAAGAAAATTTGTCATAAAGAGATATTTATCGTTCGAAAATGTATCGATAGGAACTATTTTCTATAAGAAATTTATCAATAAGATTTACATTCAACACAAATTCTATCGCCAGGTAATATTTTCTCTAAAAATTTACCAATAAGAAATATTTTCTATAGAAATATTATCGATAAGAAATATTTTCTCTAGAAATTTTATGGATATTAATTATTTTCTATAGAAAATTTATGGATAAGAAATATTTTCCATAGAAACTTTTTCGGAAAGATACATTTCCTACAGAAAATTTTCCAAAAAAAATATATTTTCTATTGAAAATTTGTCGGTAAGAAATATTTTCTATAGAAAATTTTTCGATAAAAAATATTTTGTCTAGAAAAGTTATCGATCAAAAATATTTTTTAAAGAAAATTTATCGATAAGAAATATTTTGTATAAAAAATTTTTCGGTAAGAAATATTTTCTGTAGAAAATTTATCGATAAGAAATATTTTGTATAGAAAACTTTTCGGTAAGCAATATTTTCTGTAGAAAATTTTTGGTAAGAAATATTTTCGCTAGAAAATTTATGGATAAAAATATTTTCTATAAAAAATTTATCGGTAAGATATATTATTATATTATTTTCCTGACGATGATAACAAATTGTTAACGAAATATTGAAAATAAATATTAGTGAATTTTTTATATAAAAAAGTAAAACGATCTTTAGCTTCTAAAATAAGAAATATTTACTTAAACAAGATCAAATAATTAAACATCAAAGGTAAGAAATATTTTCTATAAAAACAAGAATAACATGGACAAGAAATATTTTCTTTAAAAAAATTTATCAGAACGCAATATTTTCTATAGAAAACTTATTCATAGAAAATATCTTCTGTGAAAAATTTATCAATAAGAAATATTTTCTTAAGAAAATTTACCGGTACAACGTATTTTATTGAAAAATTTATCGATAAGAATTTTTTTATAGGAAATTTATCGATAAGTAATATTATCCGAAGATATTTCATCGACAAAAAACTTTATATACAGAAAAATAATCGATAAGAATTATTTTCCGCACAAAATTTGTCGACTTAAAAAGTTTTCTAGAGAATAATAATCCATAAGAAATTTTTTTGTATAGGAAATTTAACGGTGAAAAATATTTTTTATAGAAAATTTATCGATAGTAAATATCTTCTTTAGAAAATTTATCCATATTTTATAACTTCCGTGGAAAATTTATTTAAAGAAATATTTTTTTTTTTTTTAAATTTACCGGTAAGCAATATTTTATATGAAAAATTTATCAATACGAGAATATCTTTTGTGGAAAATTTATCAATAAAAAATATTTTCTTAAGAAAATTTACCAGTACAATAAATTTTATGTGAAAACTTAATCGATAATAATTTTTTTATAGAAACTTAATCGGTAAGAAATATTTTCCATAGAAAATTTATCGACAAAATATGTTTTGTACAGAAAATTATCGATAAGACCTAAATTCTATAGAAAATTTATCAATATGAAATATTTTCTACGGAAAATTTTTCGATATGAAATATTTTCTAGAGAATATTAATCGATAAAAAATCTCTGCTATAGGAAATAGAAAGTTTAACGATATCAAATATTTATTTTAGCAAATTTATCCATAATTTATATTTTCTTTAGAAAATTTACCGATAATAAAAACTTTCTGTACAACGTTTATCGAAAGCAAAGATGTTATGTGTAAAAGTTTACGATGAGAAATATATCTTTATACATAATTAATAACAAGCCTTTTTTGCCTGATTTTAATTGATGGAAGCGCTTGGGGTACAAAGTAATGTGTTTATAGCGATAGGAAGTAGATACTAAGAAAAATTTTTAAATATCTTATATATTTTTCTACAGGAATATTTTCCTATTGACAAATTTTATATTTATAAATATATTTTGTATTCAAGGATTTTCAAATCTCAATTTTTTTCAAAAAGTCTTTAAAGGTTGCATGTTTTAAAAAACTTTTGTTTTTGTTAAGTTTTCTTTAAACAATTTTGTTATCATAAATTTTTTTTTTCAAAAGTTACCTATAAAAAGTTTGTTATCAAGAATTTTACTTTTTTTCTTTTAAAAATGTTAGCTATCAACTAACTTTTTACTAAAAGTTTGGCTATCAAAAGATCGATGTCGATTTGTTTGCTTGAAAAGTACATTTGTCACATTAACGAAATAATTTCATACATTATTTACAGCATTGTACATCGTTCGGTACTACTTTCTTCCATTTTAATGCAGGTTTATGAATAAAGTGACGAAAGAGTTATACTAGTTTTAAGGTAAGAAATGAATCAAGCCAATTTATGATACCTTGTTTATAAGTGACACAAAACATATGTGCTACTTATGCCATATGCTGACCAAATCCACATTATTAAGTTGTATCCTCTGTTTTCTTTAATTAGATATATTACGAAATTACCTTAGAAATATATATTCTTAAGCAAGTTGGCCCATTGTGCAGAAATTTAATGAATTAATGTACATACATTTATAAAGATTTATCTCCTTCCATTTCCAACATACTAACGTATGTGTTTGTTAGTCTTTGCTAAATCTATTTGTTAGTATATGTATATGTGTGTGTATGAATGTTCGCATACATGCTCGTATATTTTACCTGTCCTTATAATACCTGAAAACAAAATGTAAGACTTCCTTTACGCGTAAAGACAATAAGATATCTGTATGTATGTATGGCAAGTATGTGTTTGCAGGTGTACAGATATAAATGCATTTATAACTGCAACTAAATGAAAACAAACGTCTTGTATTTATTTAGGTGTGTGCTTAACTAAATTAATTACTTCATTTAAAGGAAAAGCAATCCACACATACACACCCACCAGCACGATTTTGTTGTCCCTTTGTATTTTGCGTTTAAACAATCATGCAATTACGTACGAGCTGTATATTTTAACAGAAGTGAATGTTTCAACTAAAACGCAGTTTGTATTTAACAATAAACACTTGCGGAGGGAAATTTTTTTTTTTGAAAAGAGCTGGGTAGAACCCATCCAAGGTTCAATACAATAAGAAGCTATACAAAAGATAATTGAAAAAGGGACTTATAATTCTAAAAAGAACTTTTACTTTATGATAAATTATTGTTTTTAAGATTTCATTGTTCGAAGGTGTTACAGTCACCTGATATACTGGTATAGAGCACTAAATTTTGGAAGCATTGTCTTGGCCCATCACTTACTTTAATAACTTTCAGTTTGCTTTTTACTTTTGTTTGAGGAAGTTTTTTTCCTAAATGCTTTTAATTTGCCAAAATAAACTTTGTGTTTTTTTTTTTTGCATTATTTTTTAAATCTCCTTTTAGGTATTTAGTTCTCCTATTGTTTCTAAGACTCTGTGCTCTTTAGCAAATTAAATTGTAATAAAATCTTCATTAATATTTGACCAGTTCTGTTGTTTATTTATTTGTTAGTCTATTTCTTAAGTGTTTTTAACTTAATTGCTTTCTCAAGTGTTTAAATAGTTCCTGCAAGACATGTTTTTCAATTTTATTTTTGAACTAAAAATTTAAGTGTTTTCTTTAGCTGTTGTAGATAAATAGATATTCAAGAACTGATAATATAATTTACTTCCAAACGAGCTGGAATTGGCCGAAACTGCGAAAACGCTCATATTAGCGTCACTTGTATGTTTGCTTGTTTGTTTGGATGTTTGCAACTCTCAGAACCCATGCCATATGCTTGATTAGAAGATTGGACTTCATTAAATTTGAACGACTTCGCTAGAGCAGCACATGAACCACTTGTAAACCCCAATGTTACAACATTTTGTAGCTGTATATTTCCTATCCAACACAACCTTCCCACTTTCTCTGTGAATGTCAGAAGACTTCTAACGCCCGAAATAGTACTTTTAAAGATACTGATCCCTTATATCTACCTTCTCATCCTTCTATACAAAATATAAATTTAATAGCCGAATTTCTTAAAAAAGCTAACCTATACAATGTAATATAAAAAGGAAGCTAATAGTTTTAATTATATTGAGCTGAAGGCCAATGCTGCTATTGCTCATCACGATATATTATTTTATAATTTATAATTGTAAAATAATAACAATAAATAAATAAATAAAATAAATATTACATATGTACGTACATAAAACTGTATTGCCGCTTTAGTGCGAAAACTGGAGTTGGCGAATCGCATCCGGGGAAGTCAGGAGATTTTGGGGATTCACGAAGCCGATTTTGGGAATTCTCAAAGAATTCGGAACCACTTTGCTAACCGGTTTCGAAACGTTTTTTCAAATTAGGTGTGCGTTTTTACCGTGGTGTATGCATCTGAACTATCAACGGAGAAAGCCTCTATCAGCGTTGTCAACTTTGAAATTTCAAAACGCACCTAAATGCGTTATCTCAAAGAAAACGCACCAAAAATTTTTTTTATTAATTTTATACGTTTTTCACAAAATTGTTAAAAATCGCTAATATTTTCATTAAGTTAAGTTATTAAAAGCATAGAAATTTCCTTTTAACTTATATATCCCAAAATTAAGAAAAAATGTTACTCAGCTGTTTACTGGTTCCAAACTTTGTATATGCTACATATACACAAATGCACATGTATAGTGTTATTGACCAATAGTGCTATACGACAAAATATAATAACTTTTTGCTATTATTTGAAGATGCTGGATGAGGTTTTTATTCAGAACTCCACCGAAGCCGTATCCATTTTAACTGACACATAGTCAGATCGGTTATAGTGGAGCTTGAATGGAAACTCCCAGCTAAACTTTCACAGGCTCCTCAGGTAGATTTTTTTTTTGAGTTACATATGTCAAGCCAGAGCTGTAAAAAATAAAACCGAGGAACTTGACTCAATCCATTAAACAACAAATGAGGTATTCCCGGCCGCAATAAATAAGATTCTGATCAGGTGTCACGATCATGAGTGCCATTTATCATGTATCTATATATCATCTTATCATATATTATCACTCTTCCAAAAAATACATATACATTGATGAAAAAGCTTATTTATATTGCTTTCTGCAGCTTTGTACTACTCGTACGAGTATTTATTTTGAAAGCATGTTTTATTGAATTAAGTTTTAGTTTAATATTTTCACTTTGATCTCTTTGTTATGTTAAAATAATCACCATTTTGTAATAATTAACAAACGTTACTTTCTGAGTTTGGCATAAGAAAAATCAAAAGAAACCCCTTTTAAGATTTTTTCCGCAAAATTAGATTTTTTTTTTCAGGCAAATGAAGAGTTTCCGATACAAATATCTGGCATCATTGCTCAAGATATTACAAAGCTAACTTTCCGTGTGTGTAATTGTACGCTGCTGTAGATGAAATCTGCAACTTTTGCATACTTGTATAAAATTTTAGTCAATGTATTACAGATATATAGTGCGAAAAGTTGTTTCTTATATTATAACCGAAAGTTATGTTGAAATTGATATGGTGCCACTGAAAATTAAGAAAACGCACCGAAAATTGGAAAAAAGCGCACCACGCACCGGATAAGGATTTTTTCGCACAAAAAATTTCAAAAAGCACCAAAACCGGTGCGAAGCGCACCGAATTGACAACGCTGGCCTCTATAGAAAGAGACAAACGGTTTGAAAAGACAGTTTAGAGGCAAGCCACTTTTGCAAACTCTAACTGGGTACTGGGCAAGAACCGAGTTGGAAATTTTTTATAGATATTCTCAAAAATTTCTGAAGTCTAGTAGCTCGTACGAAATGTTGGCATATAAACAGCTGAGAAACATAGAAAACAAGCTGTTTATAATTTTTTTTGTTAGCATCAATCTTAGAAGCTCAGTGGCTGAGTGGTTAATCCAGCAGCTCATGATACGTCATGACCCGAGTTCAAATCCGAATGGATGCTGGTAAATAGTGTAGCGACTACGAAACAGCTAGTTGTCCCCCAGCTAAAGATTTGATGATCATTTTTCTTGTCTTCTTCAATTAAAAATTATTGATCACAGCAAATTTTTATTGTAAAAAATTCTTCTTAAGAAAGAACTTAAGAAAGGAAAGATTTGAAGTAAAATCCGATGTACAAATGTGTAAAAAACTCTAATTTAAAAAACCCAATTTTTGCAATTTTTAAAAGACTTAAAGGAAATTATTTAAAGACTTACATTTTTCCATAACTCTGTTTACATTTGCCTTAAGCTTTCAAATGCCCTTCAAACTAAGAGCTCAACGCAAGCAAAACAAAAACATTTCGCAAACCATCGCTCTAAGAACGAAAAGTATTCTGAAAATATTGGAAATTCCAAGCACATAAACATAAACACATACTTAAGTGGTTTACTTAACCAAACATTAATATAAAAAGAAGTTAATAAATTCACTAAACCACAATAGCAATAACATGCTGGTTGGAATATTAAAAATTTATGGAGGGAGAAAATTGTGTAGCGAGAACACGAAAATGTTAACGGGGTAATATTTTCCCAAATAACTTCTACCTTTATAAGTTTTAGTAGGAATATAAGAAAGGTACATTGGCCTCCGGGGTATTGTAGTTATAAATATTTCTTAGTATTTTGGTATGTTTTGAACTTGGCAAAAAGAATTGAACTTTTACGAAAACAAATAGGCTAATATTGCGCAATATGATCTCGTTATAATGCGTTTTATTTTATATATTAACATAGAAAGTATATACTCGTCTTGTATAAATAAACATATTTTACAAATATACAAGTTAAGCTGTATTGAATAGTTTAAATCAATCAAGTAAATTTTTAACTAAAAAAAAAAAAAAAAAAAAACAAACAAAAAAATAAACTGAAAAAATTTTTCCTGAAGAAGTCTTCCGAAGACGAAATATCGAATAAATTATTTAAAACATTATATATATATAAAAAAAACAAAACTGGCATCAAGCTTAAGCAGGTCAATTTAATTTAAAAAAATCGGAAATTGTGACAAAAATTTAATTATATTATTAACACAAAATATAGCAGATCCTGTGTATTTAAAAGTAATGAATAACAAATGTTTTTACTTTATAATAAACAATTAAAATAAACAATTAAAATAAACAAAAATTTAAAATAAACAATTAAAGTTTGCAAGCATCTGCTTACTTTTGCTTTTTCTTTTTTCAAAATCTCAAAAATAATTTTGTCGTCTATCCAATAATCAATAGATAAAAATATTTTGTTACATATACATATATTATTACTAATCATATTACACAAAATTTTTGTTTTTATTTTGGAATAATATTTTCTTCAGCAGAAAATGCCATATATTCGAATATATATATTCGACCCCTAACAGCATGCTTTACTTTTGATATTTCTTCTCACCCCTAAGGTATAACTTTTACAAAGAATTTAATTATTCACAATAAACTGAACAAGCAGTAGGCAACATTCACTTGCTTAATAAAGCAAATACGTAAATAATTTTATAAATAAAATATATAAAAATATATGAATAACCCGAAGCTTTAATCAGAAAAAAATATAATAATAATATAATGAAAAGTTGTATATCATCTATCATTTTTGTATAATAAATTTTATTTATTACATTCTTTCCTTTTCATTGCATTCAGCATTCACTCACCAGCACAAACACGCAACAGCACACACCAAATCATAAATACAAGCGCACGAGCATACATCAAATCAAATATCAAAAAATTTAAATATTTTTAAAAGGTATGAGTTACAGCTCTGCTCCTGTAGACAACAAAAAACAAAAGAAAAATATATTGCTTGATATTTAATATGATATTTAAATTGCATGCGTAAATAATTGTGCTTAATGTCATTATGTCAGTTATATCCGCTTTAAGGTTTATTAAACATACAACCATATTTAAATGTGCGTGTATGTGTGTGTTGAAGTATATGAGTAGACCTTTTGTGGATGAATGAAAGGCATCAAGTCATTCAATCATTCTATTTCGCAGTAAAATCAATGTTTAGCAATATTTTAAAATCGAAATCATTCAAATGATGGATATTTGTCAACGATGTTTTACTAAACTATGAACAAATCCGTTATAACGGCCAAAAGGATCCATACTTCGCGATCGTGAGATATTGGAACTAGCGTATTTAAGGCAAAAAGTTATTATATATATATTAATAGCCAGTACGCCGATATCGAAAAAAAATGTATGCTAAAGAAAGCTAGTCGAATCAATTTGCGATTATCTATGTCACTAATATTCCTTCGCATGTATTTATGTATTGTATTTGAATTTTGCCAAATCATATAGAATAAAGTTAGATGAATCCAAATTAAATTTTTTTCATCTAGAATGCGAATAAGCTTATTCTTTCGATACGAGCGAACTAACTCTAAGGATCATTATTACAAGCTAACGATAAAGTTCTTGATAGTTAACCTTAACATTAGTTAACGTGAACGATAAATTTACCATTAAATTTTTCCCCATTCTACAACTGAAGTTAAAATATTTTCAGCAGAACATACGACAGCTTCAAATGCATAAAGTTCAAGTTGAAATTTACCATGACCTGCTGTTAAGTTATCAGTAACTTTTCAAGTTAATGTTAACATGTAATAACAAAAAAAAAAAAAAAAATTACCTGTAAGATAAAATTCTAATGTTAACTTTTCATCAGTTGTCATAATGACCCTAAGTACTAGAAAGGGGTTTTTGAGGCTTATAAAGTCGAGGCGGACATTTCATTTTTCCATTCGCAGAAAGTTGTAACCATCTGCTTCAAGTCAAGCTGATCAGAAAATGGTACTTTTTTATCTTGGTCCAGTACTCAGGACATAAATCCTACATCTGCAGTGCATTGTAGTGGAACGAGGAAAATAGGTTATGAGGAGGAGTCTTAACGACTGAAAGTTTATACCTCGGGCATGCTTTAGCACTACCTCGGGGTGGATTCTTAATGGCTTTCATAGCCCTTCCTTCTCTACAGACCTGTTGTATTCAGGCTCCTGACTATGACCCTATTCTGTTTTTTTTTTTAGCAGCAGTACTTTCACTATGGCTATTGCCAAAAATTGGTCTCACTCGCTTTTATGATGCCTTCTTCAGTGTTAGTGATGCAGTTACTACCTCCAGTTATCTACAACTTTCTGTCCATTGAATATACTAAAGAAATATATGGTCAGCAGCTCACAGGACTCTTTTATCCTAATATAGTTAAAACGGTGTATGACATTTGTTCACTCTGTAAACATGGCACATGGTAATATACATGATCCCATAGCATTTAAGTCAGGTAGCTGTTTAATATAATTAATATTCTTATGACTTTACCTAAAAAAATTCTTTGGGGATTCTTCAACTGTAAATAAAATAACGACACTCTCACTTAGTTATTGCACAGTATTTAACTACTTCACAAATTTTTTTTATGCGTATTACCAATATTATGCGCAAAACACACCCACTAAACCTGCCTAATTTTCTGACTTATGACAATCGTGCACAACATTTAAAATTAAACTGCGCCTCTGCTGAATATCAGTCTGCTATTAATACTTCTTTAGTATCTTCTTCATTGTTCGCGAGTGTTCTAGTTAACAAAAATTCCAGTATCAAATAAACAAATATAATTGCTACACACATACACGCACACACGCATGTTTGTGAGAGAATAAGAACGCATCAACAACAAACAAAAATAATACAAAATCAACAAAAAAATCATTGGTGAGTGACTTACTTTGATCATTTATGTTTGTATGCTTGTGTATTATGTTGTATGTGTGGATGTGTACGCGCATTAATAACAAATAGAGCGATGGCTCGCACAATCGGTTAAATATGATAAAAATTCCTGACACTACTGTTCGCTCAGGCTTGTTCATCCCCAAGAGGCACAATACCACATCTCCTGTACTTGGTTAGTTGTTCTAAGTTCAGCACCCTCATCTTAAATCAAGAACTTTTGCTCTTGTATCCCGTAAACCACATCGTATTTGTTTTCTTTTCATCGCTTTACATGGGTTTGAAGTTCGCGATAAAGTTCTTTCTTTCCTTGTGGGTCAAAAAGTTGAACTAATTGTTCTTCCTGGAATCCATCAGAATCTGAAGCTCCGTCATACCTTGTTTTCATCTTATCACTGACAATTTGGAATCGATTGCATGCAAATGCATCCAACTCATTCAGGTTTTATTTTTCCTATGCAGGCACTGCGGTATTATAATTTTTTAAAGTAGTTGTGGCACGAAATTGCAAATCACCAGGCAATCTTAGCTGTGTTCAGAAGACAACTTTCACTGATGTTTGGAAACTGGAGTTGTGTACAACTGACTTTTATGCCAGTAGGAACTTGGGAATGTGTTTGTCCCTTTCTCTTTGATGTTCGCTAACCAATTTCCTTAAGTACTCTTCTAGCTTGCTGTTAAAGCTCGTAACTTTTCCATCAGATTGTGGGTGAAGTGGTGTTGTCCTGGTTTTTCGTACACTATAGAGATAATATAATTTTTTTAAAATGGCCGCCATAAAATTTCCACTTTGATCAAAGTTTAGCTCTGTTAGTATATAAAATTGTTAACTAACCTATTCAGCAGCGTTTGGGCCACTAGATTAGACATGTCCATTCTCTGAAAAAATTCATTACCATAAGCACGTAGCGATTATCGACATCATTGACTAGGAACGGGCCTGCTATAGCTGTAGCAACTCGCTCAAATAGTGTAACTGAGTCTTATTGCTGTAACCGTGCCCTAGTTCGTTGTACCGATCCTTTTGCTTTGGTGCACTATGAGCAACTTGCTATCCATTGGACTATCAAAGTCCAATCCAGTAAAAGCGTTGCTGTAGCTTTACAACCAAAGATGACCACTACTAGCACCATTGTGAAATTCATCTAAATTTTTGGGTATCCTAGATGATATTACCACTGTTAAGTTAGAGTTTGTTTTGTTGTCTATACTTTTCCATACAAGGAATATATCATTTGCAGTCTACCCCACTCCACTGCATTCAATAAACCTTAGTAAGTGGGCTCTCAGCTAATGCTTCATTGCGGGCAAGTCTTATTTCTTTCTATTTAGCAGCTATTACATTTGCAACCACAGGGATGGTCCTCTGCGCTGTTGGCCAATCTTTACGGGTATGAATCTGTATAAGCCGAACGTCAATAACACACCGCTTTTGTTCAGTCTTCCCATAATGTCTGCATTTCAAGTTGCGACCATCTGCGTGGCTCGAAGCGAAAGTCATAACTCTTTGTGGTCATTAGCAATCTTATTTTGTTTTCTGAACGTTCTGCAATATTTCTTACGATGTCCCACTTTACCACAATTGTAGCACTTAGAATCTGACTTGCTCCTCCAGTCCAATAGGAGTCTTAGCTCTTTCACCATCCACCGTATGTCGTCCATCAACTTGCCTCAATCGCCAACTCCTAATTACCAATAGCCTTGAGATTTCGCTTTTTAAATGTTCGACGCTTACACGTGCCATTTTTTGAGTCAAGACAAATGGCATTGTTTCTGCAAAGATAGCACATACCGCCAATTTGATTTCTGGTTGACAGGTACCCCAGACGAACGCTTCTGTTTTAAAATTATTCATATTATTATCGCCAGGAAATGCAAGCTTTACTACGCGCTCTATTTCCATTGCGCATGCCTGCAATATCTCATTGGTTCTCTAATCTCTACCTCTTAAGTCTACTCTATACATCTCCCGCGTGTGCTCTTCATTATATTTACGTTCTAAGACTGCCATTTTGTCCTCGTAACTGCTTCTGCATGAAATTGGGACAGTTTCCAAGACTTCTGACAGCAGAACCTTTAATGCCAGAATCAGCTCGATCACTTTCGTGCCATTGCCCCAGCCATTTATGTTCGCTTGTGGTTCGAACTGGTACTTAAAGACATTAAACGAGACACTGCTATGAAGATTTCACATTTTTCCGCTTATTTGAATTACTGATTAATTATATCTAAAATTGAGTATTGAGTACTGGAATAATCCGTACTGCATGCGCTTGAGCATCGTACTTAATTTAAGAAATTATGTGTATTCCGTATTTTTGCACTTCTTTGGATTGAAATACAGATGTATTGAATTTTCTGTTCAGTATATGATTATTTTGAACAGTCAATTCTGTATTACTGTCCAGTAATAGTTTAAAAGACAGCAATTACCCCAAAAATAATATAAAGAGCAGAGAATGTGTATAAAAGACAAAGAAAAATTTTAGTACCAATTGATTAAAATGTGGGGAGATATCGGAGACGATATTATTGAATATCTGTCTGCAGGAAATATATATAAGAGACAGAGTATTGTAGAGTAAGTGCCAACTTCACGATAGCGAAGCTGTTCGTTCGTTCGCAAATTTACATTTAAAACAAAAACAATATTCAAAATTTTGTTATTGTTTTAAATGTAATTGTGCGAACAAACGAACAGCTTCGTTATCGTGAAATTGGCACTAAGTTTAGGGAGAAAGGAGAACCATTCCATCAGATTTGCAATTCATTTTTCTTTCAGTTTTGATTTCGCATCAAACCAGGCTACAGAGCACAAGTATTTCCCGCTGACAAACTCACAGCCTAAAGGTAGCTGTTTACTTCTTTTTATTTATTTTTTTTTTATATTGGAGCAGTACTCAGGGGATGACCCCTACGTATGCAGTGCATTGTACCAGAACTAGGAAAATAGGTTGTGAGGAGGGGGAAAGAGGGAGTAGTGTTTGTGAACATTTGACTTGAACCTTCCAACGTTATAACAGACAGGAAACACGTCTGCAGGCAACTTATTATTATTATATAATAAAAGACGTTATTTTGAATGAATTTCAAAACTTCGAAATTCTAAGGAAAAATTCATGAAGTTGCAGCCGTTGGAAAAATTCAAGTTTCGGTTTTAAGGAAACCCTTTTTTAGGCGACTATACATTATAATAGGAAGAACCTCTTTTTATGGTAAAATATTTTCACAATTGTTTTTTTCAAGCTTAGTAAAATTTGATCCTAGTCCTTATTTATGTCTGACACATACTTACATATAGAAAATATGAATTTGTTGCAATGCCACCATATCAATAAACACACATACACACACACACACATAATTTTTCCCTCCCCACACATCTCATACAAAAAAACATTCAGTCATTAATTCATTCCAACAAATCAGTCATTCATACAAACAGCCTGGCGGTTGGTTGCTCTGCTCTGCTCTGCACTGCTCTGTCATTCAACCAGCCTTTCTTTCATTTCACTTTATATGCGTTCATATCATTTATGTCAATATTTCATTTTACATTTCAGATTTTCTGTTTGATTAAATTTCGGTGGAAACTGCCAAGCAATCGTTAAATATAAATCACATTCACATTGGCAATGTTTTCTATCTGCTCTACGCTTTGTTCTCTGTCTCTGCATTATTTCTGCTATTTTTTGTTTTTTGCTTTTTTTTCCAAAAAAACAAAAAAATAACAACGAAAAATGCCTTTTAAGTGCGTTTGAGTGCGTACCGTGATTTATGAATATTATACCTTTGTATTGCATAAATGTGATTTGCAAACGTGTGTGTTTTTGTGCGTGTATTTTTGTTTGTTTGTATATTAAATTTTTGCAATTTTATTTTTTCGAAAATTATTTTGGTTTTAAATTACTCGCTAAAGGTAGTCAATCATATTATTATCAAATTTAAATAAATTTTTTTCGCATAAATTATTTTGTAAATATCATTTATTATATAACGTTAAAAATTTTTAATGACTGATATTGTATAAACGTATTACCGCTGATACTTCTCTTTTAGTTTTTCAGCTTTGTTTTTCCTCATACATCATTTATTTTTATTAGCATAGTGTAAGCACAGTGGAAGAAAACAGAACTGTTATTGTCGAAAAGATTCAATGTCGGCATAAATATTAAATTTACATTGAAAATCTCTGAGGCATAAAAACGAAAGCAAGAAAGGTCCCAAGTTGGCTGGATTCATGCAACAGTAGAAGGGCTGCACTTATATGGGGGGAGAAAAAAAAAGTTCGCCACACACTACCGATTATAAAGTATTGTTGTAAAACAGTTTTAGCAATTTTTTTTTAAATTGCTTTTGCCGCACATTGGGGTAGCCAAAATTAATTTTTCGTTAAGTCTTTGGCATTTACAGTCGAACCTTAAAGTGTAGCATTGTGAGGTGTTTTTCTCGAGGAGGCCCAAATTTTTCTTGTATACTCATTGGTCTCAGATATCCGGTTCTAGTATTTATCCATCAGACCTCAGTTCCTACCACCCTAATATCCTTATATAATTTTATGTGACGTGCACGCTACCCTCGACTGTATTGAAAACACTGGCTGAGTTAGTTGTGAAAGTTTATGCGCCATTCTGGTGTCTTGTGAAAAAGTAGCCTCTCTCAATTCATGCAAGTCGCCCAAGTCGTTTCCCGATTTATATCTTGCATTCTACAATTGACGGATGACGTTCAAGAAATCGTCCGTCTGCCGATAGAAATTTATTTTTTTTTATAATTCAATTATTTATTGTATCTTCTAAAAGAACTAACAATAAGTATGCAAATCTAAAACTAAAAATTCGTTAATTAATATAGAAAAAAAATTAATTAATATTAAAAAATTTTATTTACTTAGGTCCAGCCAATGCCAGACGAAAAGTTGTTTCTTGAGTGTATTTTGTTGATAAATCACCTTTCCAACGCTCTGATGGTTGCAAGGGTGTCCATCCTTCTCAGTCGAGTGTGGCCACCAAAGTTAAGGATGCTACGTGCGAGAGGATTCGGGTGAGACTCCAGTCTGTTAATGTACCTTATCGCGTGTTTTGAATATTCATCTTTCACTAAGGGTACATCTAGACCTTTGTGAATTCGAGAGTTTTTAACATACCATGGAGCTGCAGTAATTATACGGAGAATTTTATTCTGGCGCTTTGGAATTTTCTCAATGTTAGATGCAGAGGCGGTACCCCACAATTGAATTTCATAACTCCATATTGGCTTTAGGATTGCGTTTTACAACAAAAGTTTGCAATCTAACTTCAAAATAGAATTTCTGCCGATGAGCCAATTTAGTTGCACCGCTTTTAATTTCATCTGGGTGACCTTAGCGTCAATGTGAGACTTCCACTTGAGCCTACGATCGAGATGAATACCAAGGTATTTGACTTCACTGTGCTGCGGAACAATGTAGTTGTGGATTTTAATAGCCGAACAAGTTTTTCAACGTCGTGTGAATGTAACATGGGTACATTCTTGTTCATTTACTTTGATTTTCCAAAGCTTCAGCCATTTTTCCAATATAAGAATATGTTCTTGCAAAATTTGTGATGCTAATTTATAGTCTTCATGGACACTGATGAATGCTGTATCATCTGCAGAAGTTGAAGTGTGAATTTTGCAGCTCGTTGGAATGTCTGAAGCATGAATCAAATATAAAGTTGGACCCAATATGCTACCCTGGGGAACTCCAGCTTCGATTGGCTGAGCCGAGCTTTTGAAATCACCTTCATTAACGACGAATTTCCGGTCATATAAGTAGCTCTCTAATAGCTTGTGCGTGTTTGCAGGCAAGTTTAATTTTATTTTTTGAGTTAAGCCTTCGTGCCACACTTTGTCAAAAGCTTTGGAAACGTCAATAAATAGAGCTGAGCAATATTTTTTATCTTCGAACGCGTTTCTGATAACATTCACCAGCCTGTGTGTCTGTTCTATGGTGCTATGCTTAGCCCTAAAACCGAATTGATGGTCCATAGAAAATAACGCCTACTTTTTCCACCCTGAGAATATTTTGTTTTCGATGATAGCAGACCCAGTTCCGCTAGTGCTATTCTAAGATTTTATCAGCCCGAAATGCAGCAACGGTAGGCATTCCTCAAATGGCCTGTCCACAGTTTTAAAATTTCATAAACTTGACTCATATTTCATTATGATCAATTGGAAAAATTTGTAAACAAAACACTTTTTCCAGAAGTAATCGAAATTTATTACAAGGAAAATACTTTTTTTTTCTTAGTTTCATTTGCCAAACTTATGTGCTGTTTATAGATCACAGACGAGCATTCGTCTAAATATTTTTATATGGAAATCACTCAAAAAGTTGAGTAACATTCATACAAATTTTCTAGACGAGTTGCTCGTCTGTATTCTATTAAAGTTAATCAAATGAATTGTTTTCACAGATTATCTTTGCCATTCACAAACCAACGAGCATTTTGTTCATATAACATATAAATCTACTATGGCTGTCAGCGATGAGCAACGCATGGATCACACTTTTGCTAAACACGAAAGCCTTCAAAAATATAGCAAACTTGGATCATTTCAAAACATGAATGAGTACAATTTTTTAATTTTACATTAAGTTTTGAAATTCTCATACAACAAGACATTGAGAAGAATGTACTTGAGGTCAATATTTATTGGCGTTCTTTAGATCAAAACATCGATATACTTTAAGATGCCAAAGATATAACGAAAAATGTCGTTTGGCAACCCCTTTGTGCGTCGAAAAATATATAAATTTTTTTTTTGAAAGTGTCTTACAGCAATACTTTATATTCGGTGGTGTACGGCGAACTTTTTTTCAAGACGCCCTACTGTACAGCCTTATATAACATAAATACATAATAAATGAACTGTTTTTTGGAAAATGGTATAAGTCCAATTTAAAAAAAAAAAATAAGTTAACGGTAGTTTTAATGAGTTACAGACACCTTCTCTCTATAGTAATAATCACAGTTTCAATATGGTTCTTGTTTGAAATAAAATGAACAAAAACAGTTTTGCTGTACAATGGTATCGCAAACAAATTTCTTTTGAAAGTGGAATAAGTCCATTCCTAATACATAAGTATATAACTAAAACAACTTTGTTATTGCAATTGTTATTGAGTATTGCACGCTGATCGCTTATCTAGTGCTAATGTATTAAAAACAACATTGTTAACAAAATAAAGGTATTATTGTTCTGATGAAACGATGAGAAGTTTTGTATAGCTATCTTACGGACCTTGGTTCTTATGCAAATAGTATTATTTAAATATAATTGCTGTTAAACTAGAAAATTAAACATTTAAATAAGTAATATTAGTTCTTACAATAAATTCATATACTTGTGAAGAATACGACAATCCGTCAATTTGGTCTGAAAGTGATGTTGGTAAGTAAGCGCCAGAAAGCTCTTAATGCTTTTTATAATAATTGAAATAAGCTCCTACTAAAATTGGTTATTCGTATATTTATATGTCTTCATTTTAACTATTACTTTTTACATAAAAATCCAATTCAGTAAAGCATTTATGTCTGCAAATATATGGACTTATTACGCTACTGTTTTTATGTCTTGCAATATGTTCTTTTTGAAAGTGGCATAAGTCCATGTGGAGTTAAGAAAATCGTTTAGTTTTTCAAATAGTTTTAGTAATTTTTATTTCGCAACAAAATTAAAAAGTTTTATAGTATAAATAACATCACTCGAACTGATTAAAGCTGGCCAATATTTTTAACTTGATTCAAACGCAAACCCTTAAATATCTCAATATATGAAAAAATGGACTTATACTACTTTAAAAAAAACCAGTTAAAATATAGTTTGAAGAACTAAAAAGCACACATCGATATCATATTTATTATCCAAATAGCCAGATAATAATCCGTATAATGCGTTCCGCATATTTTTTTAGGAATTCCCAAAATCAGCTTCAAAAATCGCCAATATTTTCGCGCTAAATCGGATGACCGTTAATAATAGCCTGCTGCACTAACACTAAGTACAGTTTTATACAGGGTGGCCCAGAAAGACCGAAGTGGTGTGAATTGCTTATAACTTTTTATTTAAGAGATATTTTTTTAATTTTTTTTTTTTTAAATACATTAAATTTATGGGGAATATTTTTGGATTAGTTATTAAAAATGATATCCCGCAAGTGGTGGCCATATTCTGCTTCGCACAAATGTGCTCTTTCCAACACATTTTCCATGACCTTTCGCAAAACTTCCGGTGGTATGTTGTTAATTTCTTCTCGAATATTGGTTTTTAACTCCTCAATAGTCCTAGGCTTATTAACATAAACTTTTCCTTTTAAATAGCCCCAAAGAAAACAGTCTGGAGCGGTTAAATCCGGGGAACGCGGAGGCCAATTAAAATTGCTGTTACGAGAAATTATTCTTTCACCAAAGATGTCGCGTAAAAGAGTCATTGTGGCCCTCGCAGTGTGCGCTGTGGCTCCATCCTGTTGGAACCATATTTGCGGATGGTTTTCCACGGCTGGCCTTACAAAATTTTGCAACATGGCCCGATATCGATCACCATTGACGGAAATGGCGACACCTTGTTCATTTTAAAAAAAAAATGGGCCAATGATCCTTTCTGAAGAAACACCGCACCAAACGGTACACTTAACTGGGTGCAATTGTCGTTGATGAAGTACTCTCAGGTTTTCCGTAGCCCATATCCTACAGTTTTGCTTGTTAACGAACCCATTTAATTGAAAATGGGCTTCGTCACTCATTATTAAGTTATGAATAAAATTTGGATTCTCTTGTGCTTTTTGCTGGAAATAAATTGCATAGTCAAGTCGTTGCTGGTAATCTGTTGGTTTCAATTCTTGGACAAGTTGAATTTTGTATGGAAACAATCCTATGGTGTGCAAAATTCGCTGCAGCGACGTCCTTGAGAGGCCCAGTTGTGACGAACGTCTCCTGGTTGATGTTTCTGGATCCTCCCGAATACTCTCCTGTACCACTTGCATATTGTCAGCCGTGTGGACAGTTCGGTGTCTGCCGGGACCAGGAAGGTTCCTTACTGCTCCTTGTTCTCAAAAATTTGCAACCAGACGGTTTATTGTTGACTGAGAGGGTGCAACCCGCACATTAAATTGACGACGGTATGCACGCTGAGTCAACACAATGGACCGTTGATTTGAAAAGTAAATTTCAACAATTTGGGCACGTTGTTCAATTGTGTATTGCTCCATTATAAATTATCCAAGTCTTCTTTACAAAATACTGAAAAGAAAAGAAAAAAAAAATTATAATAAAAAAGTTATAAGGAATTCACACCACTTCGGTCTTTCTGGGCCACCCAGTATAACTAAATATATAATAATCACTAATCAAAGGCTTGATTCTTGTTTAAAAAGGAGGGAAGAGACAGACTTGAATATTGTCATTGCTTTTGCTCTCATGCTGGCATGTAACTGTGTGTGATTTTTTACAGAAATAAGAAAAATTTCAACAATACTACTGGCATTGTCTAAACACCAAGTAAAGTTGAAACATGAAAATCTGAAAAGAATCTGAATAAACCTTTATTATATGAATTGGGAATTAATATATGATTAATTAATTCATGGAAGAAGTGATTGATTGCATAAATGCTGGAGCAATGATTTACTGATCTGCCTAATTATCCTTGTTTTCCAAGTGAAGCTTTTTCTCGCCTCACTGTTTTTAATTACAAACCTTAATACATATTAATGTTTTAATTATAATAATTGTATACTTGAATAATTTTTATCTCATAACAAAAATCAATACATACTAATTAATCTCTGATTATAAATGTTGGCTGTTTTTTTTTTCTTTTTTGTTTATTTTTGAACCAACAAAAGGAGTACTGCAAAGAGGTTTAAAAATCAAGTTATTAAAGCTTTAAATAACACAAATGAAAGATTATTGAAAAATGTCCAACAAAGCTTTAACAATTGACGTATGAGTGATATTAATTACAAATATTATTTATAAAGTCAGATTAAATTTTCATAAAATACATACACACATACATACATTCATATATGAAATTAATAGGACAAATTTATGAAATGAATCATTAAGTGCAATAATAACTAATAAAATGATTTAAATTTAATTTAAATATTCCATAATTTTTTTCATAAATAAATTTAATTAATCTGTGTTTTGTTTAACAAAAGCCCTTTTTTTTTGTTATGAAAATGAGTAAAATTAATGATTAGGTTTTGTAAAAAGTTTTATTATTTATTGCAGTATTTAATTAGAAAATAATTTTTTTTTTTAAAAAACTTTGTTGGTTTTAAAACCAGTCGAATATCTATAACTCTGTTACATACTGGAGCAAGTAAAAGGATAATAAAGGGTATCCTAAAACTAACTTTTTTATACAAAAACACATTAATAAAACACACAGGCAAGAAATTTTGTATGAAAAGCACTCAGTTTTTGAAGTGATTTCTATACAAATATTACTGTCAAACTGCTTGCTTGTGTTGTAGGGAAAGACATTAGTCTTTGTATTGTTAAGTCTTGGTTGAATCAAAAAGTTTATGGAATAGGATTATTTAGCGAAGAACCCATCATGTAAATGCGGCTTTGTGTGCACATACGCACTTTTTTGTCGAAATTTTCAACAACAATTTTACATAAATCTGACTTAATTTCATTGATGTAGTGTTGAATATCCTCGTTTAATGCTAAGGTAGTTACGAGGTTGCGGAGATACACCAGTGATATCATATAACCCCATAATATTGAACCTAATGGTGGAGTTCGTCATGATCACTTTGGTGCATGCCCGTTTTAGGGAGCAAATAAGCTCCGAAATAGTGTTGTCTTGCAACAGATACCTGTAGTACAAGGAACCAGTTAAGGACTGATGCTTCACCAACTCATAAGCCTTGTCTTTCATTGACTGTCTGGGAAATTGCCCACAGTAGGGCCAAATAATTACATCAGCACTTGCCTTTACGGCCCTATCTGATAGTGGACTAATTCTAAGAAGTAAATTATACACGATTCACCAACGCCCCTGTGTGGCTTACCAGGCTCACACAGGTAGAAATTTTTGCCATAGGCTTGAAGCCATATGAGCAACTTCTTATTGAGGAGTTCAGACCTTCTAATCCAAGGCATAATGAGTTGATAGTCCAAAGCACATCGTCAACGACAATCCAGATTTCCTCAAAAAGGTGACGAATCATTAGTGTATGGCTATTACATTGAAACCAAAGTCCAATCATCCCAATGGAAACGTCCCGGAGAGCCAAGATTGAAAAAAGCACGTCAAGTTCGGTCAAATGTGAAGGTTTTGCTGACTGTTTTCTTCGACTGCAATGGCATGGTGCATCATGAATTTTTACCACAAGATTGTATGGTCAATAAGAAATACTACCTTGAAGTTATGCACCGTTTGGGCGAAGCAGTTCGTCAGAAAAGCACAGAATTGTGGTAAAAAAACAATCATGGATTTTGCATTATGATAAGTTATCATGATGCAAAATTCATGATTGTTATCATTGATAACCCACCAGCTCACACATGTACTTGAGTTTTTGGCCAAAAACAAAATAGTTATCATTCCTCAACCACCGTATTCACCAGACTTGGCCCGCCGTTGACTTCCTCTTATTCTTCCCAAAACTGAAGACACCAATGAAAGGAAAGCATTTTTATACAATTGTGGAGATAAAAGAAAAATTGAAACAGGAGCTGTTGGTGATACCAAAAATTGCGTTTCAGAAGTGTTTCAAGGATTGGAAAAAACGCTGGCATAAATATATTATATCTGAGGGGGATTACTTTGAAGGAGACGAGAAAGTTATTGATGAATAAATAAATACTTATTGAAAAAATTTAAAGTTACGGTAGTTTTTTGATTCGACCTCGTATTTTTATTACATTTTATTTCCATAATAAACTAGCTGACCATGCAAACGTTGTTTTGCCTTCAAATTTTGTTTACATGATATGAATAACTTTAATGTCATTAGGATGTTATGTCTTTCGCAAATATTAGGACTCATGGTATCAAAATGTCCTCACCTTTAAACTTTTCTTTAAGTACTCTTTTTTAAAACGTTGATCATCAAAATTTTCACCGGAAGCCAAATGACATTACAAAGACATGGTTGGTTTATACTTCATAATATTGTGGTTACCGTTCTGACTTTAACTAATTCTAGCGAGTTGAAAAACTGGCTTGTAGAGTTGACGACATCATCATTATTCGCCAGCAGTTTAACTTTGAATCCGAAAATTCAAATCGACAACATCACGTTCGGTCAACTAAACATGATTTTTGTAAAATGTTTGAGAGTACATTGCATACGAGCTCAGATTTTGATTCGGTAAAATAACAGAGAGGGACTGGCGATGGAATATTGCCAGCGTATTGGTGGAATAGACGGTGATATTTCAAGATATAATTCTCCTTATTTTCACAAACTATTAGTCCGATACGAATAATAATAACCTCAACTTACTTTTTTGTTAGCTTCAGTATATAGAACACTGCGTATATGAAATGAATGCATATGGACTTGTGTTCACACAAAATAAATTTTACATGCAAATATCCACCAGACAAACGTAAAACACAGCAACACGATTTATGGCTCATAAAAGTTACATAAAAATATTCGTTGGCTTATATTTATCTCTCATCATTGCTATCACACCGAAGGAATATGAACCAAAAATGTTTTGAACTTGGTGACGTTCCAAAAACCAATGAATGGAGTGGATCGGATGGAGATTAAAATTGTATCAATTTCAATTTACACAACACAGGCCAGTGGTTCCATTTGGAAATGTGGGCATCTCAACGTCATTCTACCGTTGCATCCATGTAGACTGCTATCTATTTCGCACTCATAATTAAAAGCAGCATATTTCACGTCTTATTCAACACGACGTGGAAGTCGTGTTAATCGCCGCGATGTTCGATTTCTTGGACTTCTATCAGCAGATGTAGTTTCGCATCACATTGCAACTGGTTTGGGGTAATCGTTCAGCTTGCGACCTCCTTTAAATTTTGATCGAGCAGCTCATGGCATTACCTTTGATACAATAACCGTATATAGCAAGTGAAAAATCGAATGGTCGAAACAACGTCTGAAAAGATTCAGCTCAGGAGTACGAATGTCTTTGTATATATAAGACATTACGATACGTCGTTTGGTATTTTTTCAAGTGAAAATAAAAAATAATAATATGGAAAATGGAGGGAATTTTATTGGTATATATAGGAAAATCTAAATGCCATATCTCCGAAACTACTGAGCCGATTTTGTGGAAACTCCTCATATAAACCATCTACAGTTAATCGCCAACATTCCTTTAAATTTTGGTCGAAATTGGTCGACTCGTTTGGCCAGTTAGTGTTGACATTGTACACTTAGTTTTTGATTAAAGAAGACAAGACAAATAATTATAAGCTTTTGGGGCCATTATTACAACTGACGAATATTTGGCATTAGGATTTTATCTTACAGATAATTTTTTTTGGTTATAAGAAGTTAACATTAACTTAAAAAGTTTTTGATTTCTTAACATCAGGTTTATGCTGATGGTAAATTTCAAAGTTAACTTTTTACATGTGAAGCTGCTATATTTTCTGCTGAAAATATTATAACTTCAGTTATACGAGGGCGGATTGATATTGAAGCTACCTAGCGCAAAACGGCAGCACAAACACAGTTTATTTTTAATATGCGATCTGTCAAATATCAGCTCTATCATCCAAATTCATCGATTAATTTATTTGTTACAGTCGTTTCAAGTGAGCAACTTTTGTGTTTCTTGAAAAATGGAAAAAAGTAAATTTTGTGCAGTGATTTAACGCTATTATTTAAAAGAGAAAACGGTAAAAGAGACAAAAGAAAATCTCGATTACGGTGGGTCGGCCGCGTCAGATTACATAGTAAAACATTGGATTCCTGTATTTAAACGCGACCGAAGAAGCGCTGCAACAATACCATCAAGACGAAGGTCAAAAAAAGTGATTACTGAAGAAAATAGAATTACATGAGATTATTGAAATGATAAACAGATCATATTCAACATTTGAAAGGAACATTTGCATATGAAAAAGCTATTGGTAAGATGAGTGCTGCGTTTGCTCAGTGCCGAACAAAACCGAGTACGACAGATCCATTTACTGTAGTGTTTGGACATGTAAAAGCGTAATCTTGTGGATGTTTGGCATCGAGTAATAACTGCTGATAAAACGTGGGTCCATTACTACACACCCGAAACCAAAAATCAATCGAAACAATGGGTGGAAGCTGGTGGAAGTGTTACGAAAATGGGGAAGACAATGAAAGCGGCTGGCAAGGTTATGGCCACTGTATTTGCTTTTCTTTTTATTAATTTATTACGAACTACAAGCCAAAATTAGTTCAGAATTTCAAATGCATAATATAAAAAATATTTGCAATATTAATTATTAAAAAAAATATATAATTTAAAACTGCTTAAGGCACGGTATCATTAATGAAGTTTGCTTAAATAATGAAAAAAAATGCTTCAAATAACTATTGTTATTGTTATTGTTATAGTAACACTGAAAGTCCTCATAAATACTGCTTGAGCAAACTGTTGAACTGAGAAATAGACTTGTAAAAATTCCGTTCCTCATATGGAATAAATGTATTCCAAATTCGTGCTCCTCTCACAACAAAAGATCTGCTCATCACTAAAGTTGAATGATGAGGACAGGTCAGCATATTAGTTCTTGAAGAACGTCCGAAGACAGATTTTTCTAAAATGCATGAGGGTTCATTATATTTAATTATTTTATAAAACCATAGCGTAAGTCGCTGGTCGATAAAAGTTGAAAAGTCAGAACCTAACGCTCTTAATACGTAAGAAGACACATGATCCCAATAGTGTAGGCCATATATAAAACGAATAATTTTGTTAAAGCCAATTTTGAGCTTAGAAATATTCTGATGAGATGCACCCGAAAACACTTCAACTCCACACAAATAAAGAGGCAAACACAAAGAAAAACCTGCACGTTTTCTCACATTTATCGGCAAGAAAATAACCAAATGGTATAATTTCTGCAGAGTGGAAGAAACTGTAGATATCATTTGTTATCGATAACTAAGCCCAACACCTTGCGTAACAAAACTAACTCAACAGGGTGATTACGGATGTATATATACGGACTAAATGTGCAATTAGCGAAGCACATAGCACTTGTCTTCGCAGTGTTCAGATACAAATAATTTCGGTCAGCCCAATCTGCAATAAGTTGAGGGACACAATTGGCATTAGAAGCGAGGTAATTTAAGCCCAGCCCTTTGTCGTCAGCAAGAAGTTGTATATCATCAGCATATGTTTAACATTTACCGAATTTAATTACATTATACAGACCATTCACATACATCATAAACTGCAAAGCTCCTAAAATAGATTCCTGAGGTATACCCCTATGCAATTCTAAAGTATTTGACTGCCGAATATTTATTTCAACAAACTGAAATCACAAGGTAGCAATATAATAAAGAACAAGCAGAATTTCTAAATTTAAATTCATTACACAGTTTCTGTTTGAGCAATTTAAAGTTTAAAGAATCAAAAGCTTTGGTCAAACCTAGTGTTATCAAAACAGAAATAAAGGAACGATCCAATGATTTTGGCATGCCCACAAAATATTGCTCATCAATTAACTTGAAAAGGGATCCACAATCACGGAAAAGTCTTGTCTTAAATTATTGCATTAATTGATTGATACAATCAAGAAAAACGTACTCATTTAAAGAAGAAAAAATGTTCTTTCTTCTAGACAATGCACCGGTTCACACAGCATTAGACATGCTGCTAAAATTAAGTGAAATACACTTCGAATTGATGGATCATCCACCTTATAGTTCAGATTTAGTTCAGAGTGACTTCTTCCTGTTTTTAAACTTGAAAAATAACTCACAGGAAAAAGATTCACATCAAATGATGAAGTGATTTTGTGGGGATTCAAAAATCGTATAATTCAGATGGTATATTACTAAATATATTGAGCTAACAGGAGACTATGTTGAGAAATAAATGGTTATTGAAAGCAAAAAATGCGGATCGTAGGAAAACGATTCATTTCGAACGTGCAAGTGATTGGCGTAACTAACGCGTATTTTGAGGGGTTTGCAAAATCGTATTATTCAGATGGTATAAAAAATTCAAAGATCGTCTTTTTTTTTATCTTGGACCAGTACTCAGGGGATGACCCCTACATATGCAGCGCATTGTACTGGAACTAGGAAAATAGGTTGAGATGAGGTAGAAAAGAGGGAGTAGTGCTCGTGAAGGAACAATAACAACACGAAAGACTAAAACAAACTCTATTGTAGCATTTAAAATGTTGGAATTAAATTATTTAAAACTGATCAGTGCCCAGTGTATACACCTTCGATACTGCTCAGATTTGCAAAATTTGCAAAAAACAAAATACAAGGTAATGAAGTACGTTCAGAAGAAATTAATATTGAACATATATAGAGAACACGGAGAACAGTGTACAAAAAATACACATACTGCTACCTATTCCGGTGCACTTTGATTGATGACTTACTCTTTGATATTAACATATTATTAATGTCTGTAAGGAATATTTCCATAGACAAATAAATAAATAAAAAAGTGAGCTGGTACTAATTATCTTTCGGTAGTGCCAATTGGGGTTTTTTTCTATTATATTGAGTTTTTTTCTGTGATGTTCAACTAAATGTATTGAGCTAAAAGGACACTATGATGAGAAATAAATAGTTTTGAAAGTTTGGTAGCTTCAATATCAATCCAGCCTCGTAGAAATCGCAAAAATTTAATGGTGACTTTATCGTTCACATTAACTAATGTGAAGGTTAACTAGCAGCAACTCTATCGTTAGGTTGTAATAATGGCCCTTAGTTAAACAGTGGCTACTCAATCTTGCACTCCTGCCTCTTGGAAAACATGTTTAGACATGCAGTGCCGATTAAACCATTCAGCAGCTTCCAGCTTATGATTTTATTTTCTGTCTATAGTTGTCTGGTATTTTTAATTTCCAATTTGTTATTATTAAAAATATTTTATTAAAAGAATAACCTCAATATAATATTTATTGTATACAAAAATGAAGGATGTCCTTTAAGTGTTGAGTTTGAATAAGATCTTGTTATGGCAATAAAAATGAAATGGCTTCCAGCAGAATTCAATTTCCTGTAAATTTTAAAATATGATTGAAATAGCATTAATATTTTGCTCAGTCTTATTAGTTTTCTTTTAGATGGCAATTTAATTGAGATGTTTTGATTAAAAAAAAACCTCTTAAGATGCTTTCAAAAAGCTCAATCTTTTTTGTTGCTTTTAAAGAATTAAGTGTTATTTGACCATTTTTTAATGAAATATTTTTGCTATTTTATGCATTCTGGATATAAGCTTAAATATTTCAGTTGATTTTGTAGCAGCCACACATTGATGCTGCTGTTGCACATTATTAAGCTCGTCAACTCTAATGGCAAATGCGTCATACATTAAATATACGCACACACGCACATACGTATAGACAGATATCCATAAGCTGAGTTTATAATTGCAAGTGATGAACAAGTGGGCTGCAAAAATGTAAAAAAGAAGAAGAAGGGGAAAAAAATAAAATTATTTGATGTTGATATTATTGCCTGCGGTCTAGGCGGTGGTTGGTCTAAATACCATGTAGCGTATAAAATACTGGACGATATTGATGATGAGTTTTTCATTTGTTTATTTATTCTTTTTTTTTTCTCTCTCTTCTTTTCTGTTTGAGTGGTAAAAGTATGATGATACACAAATCCAATTTGATTATGTTAATATGCGTGGAAATGCTTTCGCAATTGCATCAACGGCAGCCAAAGAGTTTATTATCAGCAGTGACAGTAGCAAAACAAAACCAGAACAGAACACAGCAAAACAAAAAATGAAATGTTAAAAAAATGACAAAAATAAAATGGCAACAATAATAAGCGGCAAAAAGAAGCATTAAGCCAAATAGTCAGTCAAGCGGACAAACACACTAAAAGACCAACCAGCACTACACTAAATAAACAACCAACCAAACAACCAACCAGCCAACCATCCAACATAAACCATCAACCAGCCAAGCGAAGGACAAATATAAACTCAGCTCTCCAGCCAATGAAGCAACCCAACAAGTCACAATTATTATTATTTTTTGTTTTTTGTTGGCATTTTCTTTGGTTTGGTTTTGTCATTATTATGGCGGCCATAATTTTGTTTGGTCTTTTCATTTTGAGCTTTAAATATTTCTTCAACTTAATTTTCTCATATTGTTTTTTTTTTTTTTGCATTAATTTTTAACATTATTTTTTATGCTGCCTATCACGATGCTAAAGTACTGGCATTGATGATTTCCTAAGGGAACAAACAGCAGGTAAAACTAAACTAGAATTCAGTTTTGGCTAAAACGTTCTAACGGGTTGTTCATAGAGATTCATTCTTATACAAATGTGTGTATACACATACATATAGAAATAAAATATAACACATGACAGTCAGTTGTGCGTCTATTCCCCCGCCCAAAAACAAAGTGACAGCTTGGCTAAACTAATCATGACTAAAATAGTTTATCAACTTTCACATAACAAACCACATACATGCATACCAGAGAACTTCACTAGTGGATTAAAAGTCGTTTAATAATAAGAAAAAACCTGCCTTCTATTTGCAAATGATCAAACTTGCCCACACACTCTCTTTTTTTTGTTGATTTTAAAGCAACTGAACATATGCCTCTTTGTTGGTTCTGATGGTTTATATAATCTTTTTTAAAGTGGGAATGAATGAAATAATCAAATTTGCTCGAACTTTTATATACAGTGTTCATTTTAAGGTAATCGAACCACATGCAGGTTGTAACCTTGCTTATTTTTATTATAGCCCTAATCAAACCTGTCAACTTGTGTGCTTGACTTTTCCACTCAATACTCAAAATTTTGATAGGCTTTGAGTTACAAAAAGCAAGAAATAATTGTATACTTATAAGAGTTCCTTCATGCCTATCAACAAAAGCAATTATTATTTTTTATTTTATGTGATGTTCATAGAACAGAGACGAGCACTCGTCTAAAAAATTATATATAAAAGTCTGTGTTCTATGAACAGCATGTTAATTTAAATTAGTTTTTGATGGCTATTTGTATTGTCTATGAAAAATAGGAACTTTTTGTAAGAAAATATTATTTTTATTTGCAGTTTATTATTGCAAGTAATAACAATTAAGTTTTTTATTTGCTATTTAAGCTTCTAACATTTATACCAGTAAAAAATTATAAATAGCTTGTTTTCTATGTTTCCCAGCTATCTATATGTCGACATTTCATAGCAACTACCCTAATCATCAGTAGACTTTGTTGGGATATAAAGTTGAATGTTTGAGAATATCTTTCAAAAATTTCCAAAGTCTACTGATGATTAGGGTAGTTCCTATGAAATGTCGATATATAGATAGCTGGGAAACATAGAAAACAAGCTATTTATAATTTTTTACTGGTATAAATTGCAAATAATATTTATTGTTATTATATGTATGTTTTGTTCCCCTTTACAGTTGCTTAAAATAAAACTTTTAATGTCTCATATTTGCATGTGTATTTCGGCGAAAGCAAGGCGAATTCATTATTAGCAGGATGCATTGGCGAAGTCAGGCGAATTCTGTCAATCCGCTGGCACTTCCTCTGTCTAGTTTTGATTACTTTTTTTGCACATGTTCTTTATTAATTACTTTTGACAGCTGAAGTGTGAATTCGCATTTTACACAAACAAAATACCTGTTGCTTTTTTATTGTTGTATTTTTTGTATGATGGGCGTATACAATTCAGCTAAATTTTATACTTTTATCGGGCATAAGTTTAACAACAAAAGACAAGAGTTTTTGCAAATGACCAAACGTATCCATGTTCTTTACATTGTTGGTATATGGTTAGGTTAGGTAAGCAGGCCGCTGGATAACCGGAATAATCTAGGTTGCCCAGCTCACTTGGGTCCTGTAGTCGTTCCCTTTGTGATTGCCTGAAAAAATAAAATAGTGGAGTGAAGAGGAAAAGTTATAGGAAAATGATAGTGAGTGAAAAGGATAGGCGGGGATGGAAAGGATAATGCGGGAACCTTTTAGTGTAGCGTTACATGCTGCTATACTAGCCATCCGCTGCTTCTTATGAAAGAGGCTAGCGCGGTCGGTTTGATCGAGGCGAGACAAGATAGGCTATTGAAGCTCCGTTCGCCTAAGTGTCTTAGACGATGATGCTCCAATGCCGGGCATGTGCCGAGGAGGTGAAGGATCGTCTCGTCCTCCTCATCGTCTTGGCAGCTTCTAAAGAAGTCGTTATAGGGTAGTCCTAGTCTCCTGGCATGGTTCTCAAACGGGCAATGGCAAGTGATGACTACTACAGTCACTCTTAGTTGAGATCTGGGCAGTTTTAATAGCTCCCACGTTCTCTTAGAGTTAAAATGCGGCCACAGGTTCCTTGATATAAGGCATGTGGGCTCTGTGAGCCACTTTTCTCGTGCACGTTCCAGTGTGTGGAGTTTTATTCTTTTCCAGCACGCTGTTAATGGTTGTCCGCAAAAGGGGTCTATATCCCTATCCTCTAGTGCTGTCCCTTTTTTGGCTAAGTCGTCGCCGATGTTGTGGCCATTGTTGGACCCATTTCCACGTACCCATTTTAGGGTTATATTAGAATATCTCGCCATCTTGTTTAAAGATGTCCGGCATTCCTGGAATAGACTAGAATTAGTGTTTATTCCAATCAGGGAGTTGATGGCGGCTTTGCTGTCCGTTACTATCATGATATCCCTACCGAATATCTTGTAAAACGTCAGCCATCTGACCGCTTTATTTATAGCCGATATTTCAGCCCGAAGAACACTGTATCCATCTGATAATGTGAAGGATATTTTAGTGTTAAATTCTTCTATGTAAACGCCATCCCCAACCCTTTCCCCCCTTCTGGGCCATTGTTGGTATATCATATTACTTAAGCCACACAGACGTTGGGTTCAAACTTGTTGTATGAGTCACTGAGAATAAAAGCGTTGGGACACGAAAACCTAACTGCAAGACCTTGTCTTGTCATGAACTGCTTTTGTTGATTCTGCTCATAATCTGAACTTGATGTGTGCTGCATAATGCATATCATTTTTAATCATTCTTGAATTTTTCGCTATTCTTTAAAATGAACAAACATTTTGTGTTGAATAACATCAAGCAAAACCATTATTTTGAAGTTCTCTGATATATACACACTTTTGAATGCAGGCAGCCTTCTAACGCATATTAAAATGCATGCACAAACATGCTTCTAATTTAGTTTTAGATTACGTTTCATAATTTCTGAAATACACACTTTACTTTATACTTAACTTAGTGTTGTTTAATACCACCACTACACTATACGCTAATGTGTGAGTGTGTATGCGTGTATATATATTTTAACTTAGAATGCATTGATGCTCATTATGTAAGTCAGCCTGCCTGCACAGTGGTTTAAGTATTTACTAATATTGTTTATGCATTTCTTTAACATTTAAAATAGAAACTAATACACATTTTTATGTTGTTCTAGTAAAAATAAAAACCTTATATTATTTTTGCACATTTGGTAGGTTTAGGTTTAGAAGGCTGCCAGCTATCGTAATGGGCTGGCATTACTTGGTAACTTTTTTAAAAATTTTGCTCTAATAATAATTTGTTGGTCATGCCTGCACTGTCCATAACGTTATCAGCAGGCAGATATTTAATAACATCGACATCTGACAATATTTTGCTCTGCATAGTTTCGTCAGTTTTCATCAAAGTGCGCTTTCATAATCCTTTTGCATATTGGGTCCATGCTTGCGGAAGGCATTTTTTTGTGTGGAAGAAAAATTTGCTACTATTATTTACATTGCTGCAGTGTCTTTCGGCAGTTGTGAAACAGCTCTACAGCGACGGTATTGCCATATTATTGACTCATTTGTTTATTTAATTATAACAATAATTGCTGCGATCAATAATTATTGATCAAAGAAGACAGGATTGCGATCAATAAATCTTTGATTAAGAATTATTGATCGCCGCAATTATTGTTATAACTAAAAATAAAAATATATCTTGGCTAAAGTCAGGTTTGAACTTGAGCCAGACAAATGATACAGTCAAAATTTGTTTTCGTATTTTTATTTTTGAAAAATATTTTTAGAGGAATAAAAGAGAGGAACATTCAATCAAGTTGAAGCAATGCTGAGTTTAATTACATTAATTAAGTGAGTAGTATATTCGGCTGGGCCGAATCTAAAATACCTTTCACGATAGTCAGTTAAATATATACAGTCTAATTTATAAATATTTTTGATTTTTTATAAACACTTATTCAGCTGTTATTAACGATTAATAGTTTTCAAAAATTTATTGCAGTCTCTGCCCTTCTTTAAACATTTAATAAGTTGATATTTATAATTATAAAAACATTTTCTGTGCAAAATTTACAGAGTTTTCGACATAAATATAAAATAAAACTAACTTTTTAAATTTAATTGATATTATCGGTAGTGTGTAACAAATAAATACATACATATATGCATAGAGTTGCATTTCTAGCAAAAACTGCACCTGTGCCATGTCAAGACAACAGGTGCAGTGGGTCTTGCGTGTAAACACATACTCGAATTCGCCGTGTTTATAAGTTGGCCGCGCATGCACTGATAAGGCCGGCAAAAAGACTGGCGTTGGACCACGACTTATTTTTTCTTATTCTAAAAATTGCCCTTTGACGAACGCAAGCAGTTAACAGTGCTGAGGCTGTAAAATCAAATTTCTTACTTTCTTAATAAAAAGGAAGGCTCAACAAATACCCTAGTATTTTATTATAAGAACCCTTGGAAGCTGGCGGGTGAAACAACTCTAAAGGCGCCGCAAAACTTATAGCGAGAGAATCGATCCATTCGCCCTTTCAGGCAATGTGTATAAAACGAGCCATCGTTTTTATATATCGCACTGTCATGCAAATGGTGCTATTTCTTGTATCGGGTGTTGTACTTTTAAGTGTCGAACGTCAAGTTTCTTTCTGTATTTAAATCTTCGTGTTACTCAATTTAATTGTCTTGTTTTTTGTAGAAATTCTTTAAGGGTTCAAATTTCTATGAAAAGCTTCTATGAAAATCTATAGGAAATATCATCACTTGTAAGACCAGCTGCGTCTAGTGTGAGTTTTAGGTAAAAATAAAACTCAAAAATTACTTCCTCAACACAAAAAATAGTAGATACTACAACTTTCCAGGATAATAAAAATAAATAAACATTATTTCATCAAATATAATGAAATTCCTTGTTAGACAGCGTTCTAAAATCGCCAACTTCAAATATGTATAAAAAAAATCGCTTACTGTGCTAAAAAAAAAAAACCCCGACGATTTTGTATTAGATAAAGCCAACTTTCGTTTGCAATAGATCTCATCCCATTCCCATATTCTACCAAGTTGTGTTTTATTTTTAAGCAAATTTTTAAATTATCTTGCAGGCTTGTTAACGACTTTTACGAATTCTGTTTTTTATATAAAAAGTGTGTTTTTTTTTTTTTTTGGGAAAAATCAAGTATTTCAAATATTCACATTTACTGCATGTCCTGATTTTTTATGTGTTTAGCCTGTTCACAACCCCTTTCAAAAAGAAAAACATTATTTTCGATAATTTTGTACATTATATATCCAAAGAAAAAAACACAAGTTATATTTTTCCAAAACAAATTGGCTCAAAAAAGTATAAAAATCGAATTATAGAACAAGATGTTGCCAACATGTAACCACAAAAGTTAAAAATTTAATAGTCAATTTTATATTATCAAGTATATATTTGATATTATCAAGTGTTTATAATAATAAGGATTATCTTTAAATAAAGACATTTTTATATATTAGACTGATAGTATCTATTACAAATTTGAACTAAATATGTTCGCATATAGGAAATTTTTAATTTCTGTATTTTAGTAATTTCCTTCATCCAAATTTGTTTTTTTTTGTATTTGGTAACCTCTTTATATTACCAGAACTGTTTTCAAGCAAAAAAAGTTGTTTAAGTTCGGTTACGCAACATTTTCATGAAAAAATCAGTTTAGACTATATCTCGGATATACATATATGGACCGATACTCCTTTAGGCTATATCCCGGGTATATATGGACCGATATGGCAAAATTTTAATTTTCTGTTTTTATATAACCTTCTTGTATTACCATTACTGCTTTTAAGCAAAAAACAAAACTATTTCATGAAAAACCCGGTTTAACCTATATATCGGGTATATGTGGACCGATATGGAAAATTTTTATTTTCTGCCTTTTAGTAACCTCCTTTTATAATCAGAACTGCTTTTAAGCAAAAAACAAATTTTTCATGAAAAAGTCGGTTTAGACTATATCCTGGGTATATATCGACCGATGTCGTAGTTTTTAATTTTTCTGCAAAAAAAAAAAAAATTCAATGATAAATCGGCTTAGACTATATCTCGAGTATATATAGAGCGATATCGGAAAATTTAATTTTCTGTATTTGGCAACCTCCTTATATTACTAGAACTGCTTTAAAGTAAAAAAAAGTTATTTAAGTTTACTCACGCGACATTTTTTTATAAGAAAATCGGTTTAGGCTATAGCTCGGGTACATGTGGACCGATATCTGGAAAACATTTTTTTGCCTTTTAATTACTAAGCCAAATAATTGTATCAAGTTTGAAAAAGGACAAAAAATTTTTTTCAAAAATTTTCATATAAAATTGAAAAAAAAAATTTTTTTTCGGAGTTTTGAATATATTTCAGCTAAGTATATGTTCACCGATTTTATTGCATTTCATTAGCAAACTCCTGAAGTGATAGAGTAAATGAATGGTGAAAGAAAAAAGTTTCTAAGGCTAAAGGTTTTCTCAGAAATGGTTTTCAACGGCGGACAGATGGACATCGCTTAATCGACTTTTCTATTAATTCTGATTCAGAATATACTCATATATATTTTATAGGATCAGAAATGAAAATCGTAGAAATTACAAACGAAATCACATTTACATTTTTGTGAAGGGTATAAAAATCAAAACATTGCGTGTGGTTTTGAGCCAACGTTTTCCAATCGCAGTGAAAAAATTTTTGGAAAGACTTGACACTAAAATTTAATGTTTCTGGACCGCCCTTAAAAGATGCGAGTGGTAACGCATCTCTAAGAAACTCTGCGCGAGAAAACTAAATTATGGAAAAACATGAGGTGGTCCATAACCTGAAATAGCAGCTGTTGGTTCATTCTTTTTTGTTCGCCTTTTTTTAAGTACGGAGAAATTTTCGTAATATTATGCTTCCACAAAATCTTGTATTACCATGTAAACGTGCCTTTAACGGCTTGATTTGTTGCAGAATGATTTCTATTGTGAATATTAGAATGATAACATTGATTGATGATAGCTTCGGTCGAATAATCGTTGTTGCGATAGCATTCGCGTACGCAAAATGCGCGTTGTACTCGCTAAAAGACACTATTGCACTAAATCCTTAAAGGCTGGTCTCCAGTTTCATAGCCCCGTCCCTCTCCGATCCTCCTCCAGCGCTGATACTACAGTCTGTTCCAATGTTAAGAGAGTTCACCCTGTAGATAACTAGAGTTACTTTCACATTTATAGTTGTTTTTCGAACACTATTGCACTAAATCCCTAAAGGCAAGTCTCTAGTTTCGTAATCCCACAACGCTCCGATCCACCGTCCGCGCTGACGCTACAGTCTGTTCCAATGTTAAGAGAGTCTACCCTGTAGAAAACTAGAGTTACTTTTACATTAATAATTTTTTTTCGGACACTATTGCACTAAATCCCTAAAGGCTGGTCTCCAGTTTCATAGTCCCGTCCCTCTCTGATCCTCCTCCAGCGCTGATACTACAGTCTGTTCCAATGTTAAGAGAGTTCACCCTGTAGAAAACTAGAGTTACTTTAACATTTATAATTGTTTTTCGGACACTATTGCACTGAATCCCTAAAAGCAGATCTGCAGTTTCATAGCCCCGTCCCACCCTGATCCTCCTGCCGCGCTGATACCATAGTCTATTCAAATGTTAAGAGAGTCCATTCTGTAGGTAACTAGAGTTACTTTCACATTTATAGTTTGTTTGTTTCAATTCAACTCACTGTGCTCTTATTTATCTAAAATTTATTTAGGAACCAACAATATTTAGCTGAATGCTTCAGTTTTAATACTTCCACAATTCTTCAAATTATACTAGCGGGGTTTTATTGTTTTATTTTAATAACTTTTTATTAGATTATGTTTTTTGGTTATATTAAAGAACTTTTGGTTTTCAATATTAAATTTATTCGATTTGAAAGCATAAATCGTACTTTGAAACACATGTCAACATTTAAAACTAAAACGTGATTTTCAAGTTAAATAATCAAATAACTAAAAACAACAGCTAAAAATATACTATTATTTAAATGAAATTGTTAACAACTACAAAAGGTTAACAACAATGATAGCAGCTACAAAAAAAAAACTACAAACGAAAACCAATTAAATGTATTTAGATTTATTTATTTGCAGTTAACAGAATTTTATATTTTTGTTGGAGCATTTGTTGCATACAAAGTTGCTGCTTCTTATGTAACAACAACACAACAGTTACAGCTGCAATGACTACAATAGCTACAACAACATGACAACAAACAACTCTAGCAATACGCAATACTAGCAACTATGCTGAACTGGCAAACTCAGCTACAGGTTGTCAACGACAAATGAGGTTGCTACACAAATGAAATACTAATAAGAAGCAACCAAGTTGATGTAATGAATTCCACTTCATGGCAAAGCCTTAACGATGGCTTCTATAGTGGGTCCCCTTTTGATTTGTTACCAGCAAAGTTGTATATTTTTTTCTTCCAAAGCACTCTTCACATTTCATTTGTTGCTTTTCATAATTGGCTAACAAGCGTACTTTAAACGGGGTCTGTGTTGTAACAAAGAAGAAAAAAAAAATAAAAAAGGGAAAAACCATCAAAAACAAGCACAACTCAAAAATGTTTGTGTGCTACAGCAAAAGCGTTTGTAATCGTGAATTGCATAAGCGCAAACAAATAAACAAACATATTTATGAAATCTTCTTTTTGGTTAATTTTAACTGTTAAACTTACACAACAACCAAAAAACAATCTCTTTCGGGTTTCCTGTCTGATAACCCCTATAAAATCTCACATTTAGTCATACAGCTTCATTATATTGTCTTTTATTTGTTAACTCTCGTCGCACCCTTTCTTCTGCATCCTTTACTTTCCTTTCCTTTCGTTTCGTTTCGATTCGTTTATTTGTATGCGTGCAAATGTGAAAATGCTATAAAATGCATTGTATGTAGATGCTAAAAAGAAAGAAAGACAGCAAAAAAAAAAAGAATTTGCTATTGTATGCACTGTCAGTTGCATACAAACAGAAAATGTTACAAAATGCAATTTAAATTGCATTTTATTACAAACCCCACATACATACAAATATAATGATAAAATTCATACGTACGCAAACAACTACTTACGCAAGCACTAATACATATATACACTGTTATGAAAGATGACTTGTTTTTTGAACCAGGCGGCCAACAAAAAGAAAAGCCTGAGCTGAGCGAAACTGGATTGTATTATTTTAGTTATTTATTAATACACATAACTTGCAATGGAAACACTATATCCTTACAGGCTAGCAACAATATCTTAATATCGACCCTCTACTCATTATATTTTTTGAGCTTAAAGGCCGGGGTCCATAGCATCCGTCGTACTTTGTTCGTCTCCTTTTTAAATGACATCAACGTCTACGAAGTATGAAGTTGGCGCAATCAGTACTTTGTTAACGGATATAAAATCAACAGCACTTTACTTTGATTTGATTAAAATCTTTGAATTTATATTTCAGACACAGCACAAAAAATCTAACACAGTTTTTTTTAAATTTATTTCATTTTTGAACGAAAACTTAAATCAAAATATACAAAGAATATTACCCGATAGTTGTCAAAGTTCTCAACGTACGTTAAAAGTTGAATGTTGCTCAACTTTAATACTTTGCGTTGACGGAGAAGTACGGAATGTGACAAAGCTCATAATAATGCATGTATTTCAACTTAATTGTCAGTTGAAAAAGGCAACATATAACGTACGACGGATTCTATGTGTCCCGGCCTTAAGATGTCTCTTGGTTTTTTAAATTTCTTTTATCTGGCAATATTTCACTTCTTCAATATTTCACACGAAATATTGCCAGATAAAAGAAATTGAAAAAACCAAGACACACCTTAAGCTCAAAAAATATATAATATTATAAATTCATTAAAATAAAGAGAAAAATCAATACTGACAATATTATTCACAAGAATTAGAACAGAGTGGCAACTCCGCAGGTTTCCCAAACTTAAAATTAGGCTACAGGAATGCATAGCTCAATTATAAAATAGTCTTGAAATCCAGCGAGAAAACATATGTGGAAAGCCTATTTCTTGTAGATAGCGACACAAGGTTCAAAAAAGACCCATTAATGATAAGAAAACTAAGCAGGAACTGATTCTAAAAAGGATATGCGGTGTCAATCATTTAAGAAACGTTTTTTCTTAACAATGGATACAACGTATTATGCACTTGACCTACCGCTATATGCTGTTAGACCGCCTGAGTCTTTGAGACTTAATTTGTAAGATGTAGAGGACGGTCTCAGTAATACAAACCCCGGGAAAGCACTAGATATTGATCGAATTACTGGCAAAATGCTTAAGCAGTTACCTCGTGTAGCTAGAAGAATTATTCTCTTTATCTTTAACGCTATTTTACGATGAGTCTCATCCTGGAAAGTGAAAGGTATCTATACCCAAACCAGGGAAGGATCGCTCTAAAGTGTAATCATATATGTAGATCAATAATTCTGCTACCAAGAATTTGAACACTGTTCGAAAAATTATTGATAGTGAAGTTGACTCCAATATTGAATGGTGTAGGATGACTAAAGTCATCTATGAGTGATATCCGAAATTACTTTCATCTGACCAAAAATTTTTTTTAATAAATTGAGGATTCTCATTATGCGTTTGTAGTATTGTTCTGCAAAATTAAATCTTTTCAGGAGAATGTCGAGAAGGAAGACTTTGTAAAATATACGATGTTTTTTTTTCTCTTGTACCACTACTCAGGAGGAACCCCTACATATGCAGTGCATTGTACTGGAAATAGGAAAATAGGTTGTGTGGAGGGGGAAAGACGGGGTAGTGTTTGTGAACATTTGACTCGAACTCTCCAACGTTATAACAGACAGGAAACACGTCTGCAGGCAACTTATTTCACAGACGATGCGTACGGCTGAATACCGAATTTACTCTGTAACGCGTAGTACGATTCCCCAGGCAATCGACCACAAATGGATGAGCTCTGAACGATGAACAAGATCCCTAATCTTGTCAGTGCCAAATCCACTGTAGTAACGATAAAACAGAGAAACGCACTTCACACTGCATCGATGCTCCAGTGATTCAATAGGGATGGATACCTTACTGTCACCGATGAGCTTCTTCGCCCTCTCTTGCACACGGTCAAGTAACCTCAAAATAGACTTGGAGTCACCGGACCCAACATGAGAGTTGTATTCTATTTTCGGTTAGATATAGGTGGTACAAATAGTAAGGAGGTTGGATGGAGTGAAGTACATCTTACATCGTTTCAAAAACCGAGGCGCTTGAATGCTTCTTTAGAGACATGAAATATGTGATCAGTCCAACGAACATCACACTGTGTCCCCATTCCAAGAACATCAAGAGCACCCGATTCTTCAATATTTATTCTTCAAGATTCTTCAAAAAAGTACAGATACAGTAGCATTTGCGGTCGTTTGTTTGTGTGTTAATAAACAACATTGGGTCTTACGAGCGTTGAAGGCCAACCGGCTTTTGCGACCCCATTCCGATATTAATCGGAATCGATTCAGTGAATCGTTCATATTTAGCCTTTTGGAAGTGATATCTGATAGGCTGGACCTATAAATAAAAGAGTACGAGTGGCAAATACTGCTGTCATCCGCGAAAGACTGGATAGGGTTGGAAGTTTGACAGAGAAGCTCGTTGAGGAAAATAAGAAATAGGTTAGGAAAAAGAACGGAACTTTGCGTTACCCCTGAATTAATCTTAAACACGTTTGATGAGACCCCATCTGGAACAACTCGTATAGTGCGGTCTCTGAGAAAGCTCGATATAAACCGAGAAAAGTCATTACCAACACAAAAAGCAGTAAGTTTTGCCAGTAGCGCACCATGCCATACTCTGTCAAACGCTTTGGAAATATCCAGAGCCACCATGTGCTGTGGCAATGCTAAGGCGATTGCGGGGAGAAAATTTTTATCTCAGGAAAAAGAGGAGGTTTTTAAGCCGCCAGTTCTTTCTTCAATTCCATGAACTGAAATACTTGGCTCACGTCTTCCTCCTAAGGAAAGCAAGCTTTATCTCCAGCCCGTAGTTGATCCCGGAAATGGCCGCTCTTCGTGAGTGAACAATATATGAGTACATTAACAGATATGAGATTATCCAGATAGCACTCTAAATTTAGATATATTTAACAATAAAGTCTAGCGTCGGCACTTGCGTTGCATCTGCATTGCCCATATATAAGAGGAATGTTCGCATATTCTTGTGAAGTGTAGCGCGTAGGCATGGTAGATAACAGGGATGTCTACACACAAGTTCAATTTCATAAGAGAGAAACCAAAGTTGCTGGTATGTAAGTAACTGCTCAACTGGAGCTTTCCTGGAGTCTAGTTTCTTGATAACGTTTTAGACATCTTGCAAATTAAGTCTCAAAGACACATACAGTCTAACAGAGCCACTGACAGCATATCCGAAATTGAAAACGTTAAGTACTTGCTTGCCTCTAATGATATCGCCATGTTAAAATAATAACTTTTAGTTCTGATATACGGCACTGCATATCTAGGGGCCACAACTGAGTACTGGTCAAAAAAAAAAAAATGACTTAAAATGTGTAAAGAAACTCCGGTTACCCCGGGTTTGAAGCTGGGGCACGTTCAGTCGCGTCCAGAGTCTTTTCCTGCTTTTTCGGGTGTAAGTGACAAATACGTTGGTGGCTTTGAGCTCCTATAGTTGCTCTCCTACTTTTAGTATCTGAATGTAAATTTAGATACCACTATTTGGTACTGATGTGAATCAGCACCCCCTACGAGTTCCAGATGTAAATCAGGGACTCCTATCACCTCGGACCCTACTCTGCCGGTTAGATGAAAATCTAGCCGGCCTAAATTTGTCTCCTGTTTATCGTACGTCTGTCCCGTAAAAAAAACCTAGCAGCCACACCCGCGTTACCACTTACACCCGTTGCTATTTATTTTTACTCCTTTTTAAAAATTATTTATTTGCACCTTTGCTGGTTTTGTTTATATTTTATTTTCAATTCAATTATAAATTTATAAACACAACAAATCCTGATATTGCTGCTCTGGCTCTTGCACTACTCATCATGTTCTTTTGTTGTGTTGCCTTTTATAGCCCACCTATGTTGTTTTGTAATCGTGCTTTTTATATGTCTATGTGTGGTGTGTGTGGTGAATTGTTGACAGCATTCTCTTAACTTCTTGCTCTCTACTGATTAGCGTTATTTCTCTCTAGATGGTAAGTTTATTGGCTGCAGTCTCTTCCTTCTGTTCATTGATTTTAACCCCTTTGTGACCGATGGGACTTGAAAAGATATTAAGACGGCAGATGAAAATCTACCGCCTTATGTTTTTATATTCTATTTCGCTTCGTGTGGGCCTAAATTCATGGAATTTAGGGTCCTCCCAAATGTCAAAGTAGAAGTAGTGAAGTGTATGCTTATTAATATATTAACACATTACTTTTTTATTCAAAATTTTCGCTAGACTTAGATTAAAAATAGAGTTTGACATTATAAATTAGTATATTGAGAATACATAAGTTAATAAGTGAGCGGCGTCACTGTTGCTTTCTTGTTTTAAAGTTTGACTACGGTTTGTCCTTTTATAACCATTATTATTATTTTTTCTTCGTTAACATGTTTTAAATGCGTAACACAATATGTTTGACATGCCTGTGTGCGCAGAAGGTTATACATTCATGTATACATGTGTGCGTGTATGTGTGAGAATATGATTTAATTCATGGGTGGCTGGGTTTTTGATATTTCTGTTTATATTGCCAGTAAACGTACTGATCGTTGTTATTGTTGTTATTGTTACGTTTATAAATCCTGCTTATGCTGCTTTTACTTACTTACAATTTATCAAAATTTATTTACGAAATTCACCAGGAGAGGACATTATGCAATTTTGCATGTTGTTATTATTGGGCTGTTGCAGTTCAGTTTCGGTTTGCCTCATCTGTATTATTTTTATATATTTTCTGGAATTTCTGAAATAAGAGTAAACAAATAAAAACAAGCAAAAAAGAAAAAAAAAGAACCACTGACAGCATAATATCAATGTCATATGCACACAACTAAAGAACAACAGCAACTAACTAAAGGATATAAAACAACAGGAGCAACATCTTTTGTCATGTTTTTAAAATACAACAACAAACTTAAACATACATACACTCCAAATACTGAATGAAGCATTAAACAGAAAAAGTGTCATAATTAAAACAAAGCATACAATGTTTCTTATTTTGTACAATTTTATTTTTTTAATTTTGCTTTAATGAATTTGTCACAGTGCTTATACGAGCAATGTGATGACAGAAAATGTTACAACTAAAAGAGTGTTTATTGAAAATAACTTTTATAAAAAAGTATGTTAACTGATGCCTGTCAAAAAATTAAAAAACAAAAAATATAACAACCATAATTCTTTACTTGTAGCAGAAAATTATTTAAATCAGGCTTTTTTAACTCTAAACATATTTCAAGCAATTGAATTCTATTTATTATATTAGCCCATAATATAGATAACATTCAAACCACACAGTTTGTTTTCTATGTTTCCCAGCTGCCTATATCTCGACATTTCATAGGAGCTATCCTAATCGTAAGTTGACTTGGAAAGTTTTGTAAAACATTCGACTTTATATTCCAGCAATATAAATAAATAATTGAGAATTTAAAAATAAAAATGTTTTAAAAATATCTTTTAAAATACACGTCTCTACTTTCCTTTACGCCTTTCAAGTCTACTAATTTTTTGCGTCGCTCCTATGAATTATCGACATATAGACAGCTAGGAAACACAGAAAACAAGCTGTTTATAGTTTTTGATTGATATCAATATTAGAAGCTAATATCCCTTTCGGTACATCTTTTTTGATTTTAAAAATGCACTTTTTTATTATCTGGACTTTAGTTCTTAAACTAAATTTCGGTTTTTTTCTTTTTTAAAAAAATTTACCCCAAAGTGGTTTTTAGGAATGATGCCGCATCGCAACATTTGTACTCAACGGTATGAAATAAACACTCTTTTTGGTGGCATAGTTAGATATATTTCAACTCAGTTTTGCCTACTAAATTCATTTTAAATAACAGAAATTATAATATAATATAAAATTTATATTTATTGAATTTTTGATGAACTTTTATAACTTTTTAAATTAAATTTTTGGTTTGTACATTTGTACAACGGGTTATAGTTCAGGTTTTTTCCTTCTTAAGTTTTTTTTTTCTCTTAAGAAGGATTTTTTACAATACAAATCTGCTGTGATCAATTAAGAGAAAAAAAAGAGAGAAAAAAAAAACACAAAAAAACATCTCTGGGTACGGAGAATATTAAAATGCAAAAATATGTATGTTAATAACTAAAAAGAAATACGGCTAGTTCTGAGACAGCAAACGCTGTACAAACAATGCAGGCATTTAACAAAATTGCATATGTGATTCAATATGAGATGAATATAGAAAGCAGTAGATCATGATACGTCATGACCCGAGTTCAAATCCCAGTATACAAACAAGTAAGAGTGTGGTATATTCGGCTGGGCCGAATCTAAAATACCCTTCACGATAGTCACGAATATGTATAGTATATTAAAAATGTGACCTGAATATGCTCGGTTATATATCAACCGATATCGGAATTTTCTATTTTCTGTATTTTAGTAACCTTCTTTTATAACGAGAATTGCTTTTCAGCAAAAAAAAAAAAAAAAAATTTCGTGGAAAAATCGGTTCACGCTATATCTCGGGTGTATATGGACCGACATCGGAAATTTTTATTTTCCATATGTTTATAACCTTACTTCATTACCAGAACTGCTTTTGAGCAAAAAAAGTTGTTTCAGTTCGCTTACGCGACATTTTAGCCGGTCTAGGCTATATCTCTTGTATATATGGACCGATATCAGTAATGTTTTATATAACCTGATTTTATTACCAGAACTGCTTTTAAACAAAAAAAGTTGTTTAAGTTCGCTTACGCGACATTTTCATGAAAGACTTGGTTCAGGCTACAACTCGGGTATGTATGGACCGATATCGGAAATTTTAATTTTCCGTATTTAAATAACATTTTTTCCTTTCTAAAACTGATTTTAAGCAAGAAAAATTTTTTTAAGTTCGCCTATGCGACATTTTCAAGAAAACCTCGGTCTAAGCTATATCTCGGGTATCTATGGACCGATATCGGAAATTTTCATTTTCTATATTTATAACGACTGATTTTTTTGCTATTATTTTTTTGGCAACACTAGTTTTGACAGCTCACGCACGTTTTGTATCTTGTGTCACTGTCAAACATCTTCAGTTTGGTCTATAATTTAATCATGAATCGTCTTACAAACGAACAACGCTTGCAAATTATTGAATTTTATTACCTAAATGCGTGCTCTGTTAAGAAAGTTCATCGCGCGCTTCTTCCATTTTATGGTCAGTTTAATCGACCTACTGAGGCTTCTATTCGGGCTATTGTAAAAAAATTTCGCACCAAATTTCGCTTACGTAGAGTGCGAACTGAAGAAAATATCGCAGCCGTATCGGCCAGTGTTGGTGATGACCGTGAATTATCGATTCGGCGCCGTTCGCAGCAATTCGGCCTCTGTTACTCCACTACGTGGAAAATTTTGCGGAAGCATTTGGGTGAGAAGCCTTATAAGATACAGCTGGTGCAAGAATTGAAGCCAAACGACCTACCACAACGCCAAATTTTTGGTGAATGGGCTCTTGAAAAGTTAGATGAAGATCCACTTTTTTATCGAAGAATTGTGTTCAGCGACGAGGCTCATTTCTGGTTGAATGGATACGTGAACAAGCAAAACTGCCGTATTTGGAGTGAAGAGCAGCCAGAAGCATTGCAAGAGCTACCAATGCATCCACAAAAAACAACCGTTTGGTGCGGATTATGGGCTGGCGGCATCATTGGGCCGTATTTCTTCAAAGATGATGCGAATCACAACGTACCCGTGAATGGTGAGCGCTACCGTGCGATGATAACAAACTTCTTTTTGCCCAAAATTGAAGAGTTTGACTTGCATGACATGTGGTTTCAACAAGACGGTGCCACATGCCACACATCACGCGAAACAATGGACCAGTTGAGAGGCGAGTTCGGTGAACAGTTTATTTCACGCTTGGGGCCAGTCAATTGGCCGCCCATATCGTGCGATTTAACGCCTCTAGACTATTTTTTGTGGGGCTATGTTAAGGCTAATGTCTATAGCGACAAGCTCGCTTCGATTGACACACTGGAAGCCAACATTGCCAAAATTATTCGTGAGATACCGGCCGAAATGTTGGAAAGAGTATGCCAAAATTGGACTAAGCTGATGGACCATTTGAGGCGCAGCCGCGGCCAACATTTGCATGAAATAATATTCAAACATTAAATTATATCGACCAGTTGGGTCGATCCAAATAAATATTTCATGCATTTTTCTGAATTTTATGTGTTTTTTTTTTTTTTTAATATCCGATAGTTCTTATAAAATCACCCATTATAACCTTACTTCATTACCGGAACTGATTTTGCGCACAAAAAAGTTGTTTAAGTTTGCTTACGCGACATTTTCATATATAAAAGTATATGTTGATCGATATCTGATATGGGTATATATTGATCGATATCTGAAAAAAAAATTTGTGTCTTTTAGTCTCCATGCTTAATGAGTGTGGGAAGTTTGAAGCAAAACAAACAATTTTTTTTTTCAAACATTTCCATACAAAATTGCAAAAAAATTGCTTTTTTCGGAATTTTGTATATTTTTCAGCTATATGTAAACCGATATTAGTGAATTTCAATAGCAAACCCATGAATCGATGGGATAAAAAAATGGAGAAAGAAAAAAGTTTCTAAGTCTAATAGTTTTCTCAGAAACGGTATTTCAACAGCGGACAGACTTTTCCATTAATTCTGAATCAGAATATTAATACTTTATAGGGTCGCAAAAAAAACTGTAGAAATTACAAGCGGAATCACAAACTTATATAAACCCTTTAGATTTTTGTGAAGGCTATAAAAAGATCAAACTTATATTTTGAGTGGAAAAGTTCCATTACATTAAGAATAGATCATATAAAATACCGAAAGAATGAGAGATCACATTTATGCTTTAATTACATATCCACCACTGTACATGCCGGCTGTTCTGCTAGTTTCGCTAGATGACATAGGATCAACAAGATTTACTGATGGTAACGAGCCAGCCAGACTATTTTCAAAATGTCGTCGGTTGGTGAGGCCGTTTATCACCGTTAACGGAATGAAGAAATCCGATTTTTTTTGACTTAAACTCAGCGACATGTACTTCCATTAGAACGGGACTATACGCCATATACCAGGCACTGAACCATTCTACATGAATGGTTTGAGGTTATGTTTATTTCCAGCAACAGTGATTGGATACCAAGATCGTGCGATTTGACATTATTTGACTTTTTCTTATGATATTTCCTGAAGTAACTGGTGTATGCCAATAGACCGTAATTGTAAGACGCTAAAAAAAGTCAACATAACTGAGATTGTTACAGGGTCAGTGCTCGAAGATCATTGAAAAATGTACAAACCAGATCCATGTCTCCGCAAGAAGCCATAGAAGATACTATACTCCTTATATAACGCACGCATGGATATTTCATTTAAAAAAACTTATTTTATTATATTTCAGCATCGCTAGAGTAAATAATTTATGGCTATACGGTGGACCATTTCAAGTAATACTCTAAGCTAAACTTTAGATTTCACTCTAGAAACTTTTCTGAAACAATTTTTCTTTCACAAAGCTGTGTTTCAGTACAATTTTGCTTCATTTCATTTTACTTCATCAATTTGTATTAAAGCATTTGATTTTAAAGCAAATACTTGCTCAAGTAGCAATAAAAAATATTTCCTTATATATCCTTTTTAAATAATAACAAGTCTTTTATTTCTTTTGCAGTCCTTTTAAAAAATATTCTTTTTTAAATTGCCAATAGCTGCCGGAAATGCTTGTCAATTTACACACACACACACACACACACACACACACACACACAATCAGAAAAATAACTAACATACTCATCTATTAGCACATTTTGCCCGTTAGATCGTGAACATTTCCAAAGTCCTTACACACACATATACTACATGTCTGATCAATTTGCTTTATTATAATCCTTTTCAACTAATTCAAAGCCTAGACAATTGTTGAATTAAATAATTAGGCAACTTAGAAATTTATGGCTTTTTGCGTACTGCTTTTTTTTGTTATCAGAACAACTGGGAACATCTTCTAAGCATTTTTGAATCAACAATTTTAGCTTTGAAAATGAAAAGCAAAGCAACACAAAGATATAAAGCAATAAAATTTAAATAAATTCAATTTCCTTTTGTAATAATTCAACTTGGCAAACAGAAAAAAATAACAAACTTTTGCTATTTTTCTTTAACATATTAATAACGGTTCTAAAAACACGTAAGAACTACATTTGTTTGTAAGTTCTTTTTATTTCACTTGAAACTCTTTGCATCCTTTTGTAGCAACAAGTTGTTGCATATTAAAAAAAAAGAGGAAGTAAACTGCCTACATGAAATACAAACAAGATCTATTATAATTCAGTAAAAGAAAGAAATGTTTGCCCTAAAGTAAATGGCAACTGTCTGTTAGCAGGAAGTTACTGATTGGCATGAAAGTTTTTCAGCTAAAAACTTCAGCAACTAAAACTGCAGTAATAGAGCTTTAAAGCTGGTTTAAAGCTGTATGCCAGTTTGACGATATCGAAAGAATAAGTTGGTTGGCATTGCAGGCGGTAGAAAATTGATTTGGGGCCTATCCCATTATGTTGAACGCTAGCTCTCGTTAAGATTAGAAGGGAACACTTTGTAATCTAATCGCTAGATGTCGCAATTTATTATAGCGATTGACAGAGGAGTTTATCAACATAAAGTTCTTATATAGTCTTCAAACCAGTTTCCTAGTCAAGAAAATACTGGCGAAAGTTAGCGATCGACAGGCGAATGTTTTCGTCTTATTTTATTGTATTCTAAAGATGTGACAAAATGCAATTAAAATACATAAGTTCATACGAACGAATAAAAGTGAAATATAAAAATCCAAATTGATGCGAATGTGAGTGACAAGATTTCTTTCGCATAAATTTTTTTCGATATTGGTAAACTGGCTGTTAATAACTTAAGTAAAGCTTCGTTTTTTCTTTCTAAGTTGACAAGCTTTTTTCTTCTTTTTTTTGAGCTTTTTGCAGTAAATGTTCAAATTTTTAAAGCTTTTGTAGAAAAATTAAATTTAATATAAAATTCGAGGCTGGAATATAAACACTTTAGTGAAACATTGGATTTTCTTCTAAATTTGCATGGTTTCTTCGTTTTTCTTTAACAAAACTTCTCAAAAATTGTTTTAAATATTAAAACTTTTTGCATGAACTTTTAAATATAATATGTAATTCAATATTTGCAATAAATATATAAATATATAATAATATATAATTTTTTAGGTTAAAAATAGCAACTTTAGGTTTTTCTTAAAAAAAGCTTTTCAAATTTTAAAAGTTTTTGCAGAAATTTTTGCAATTTCATTGATCTCATTGTTTTGCAATTTCATTGATCTTGGTCCATATAAAATTTCCTGAGTTCTACTTACAATTATATTTTTTATAAGTATTTTTTATATATGAAGATTTGATAGAAACTGGAGAAGCTTTTGGTTAAGCCCAGAAACTTTTATAACTATCAAAAATTTTGCTCAAAAAGTTTTTGTCAACAACTTTTTCAAATTTTCAAATTATTTCTTATATTAAATATTCGTATTATTTGATCTTATTTATATTGTTTTTTTTTCTAAATTTTTCAGCTAAAGATCTTGATTGATTTTTTTTTATAAAAAAGGTTTAACGGTATTTTATTTTCAATATTTCGATAACAGGAAAATTAAAATGAAAAAATGAAAATTTTTGCTGATGATGATAACAAATTGTTATCGAAATATTGAAAATAAAATACCGTTAAACCTTTTTTATAAAAAACACAAATCGATCAAGATCTTTAGCTGGAAAATTTAGAATTTCTTATACTTAAAGCTTTCGTAGAATCTATAGAAGCTTTTAGTTACGCTCGAAAACTGTTAATACAACTTTTTTTAATTTCAAAGCGTTTATAGAAACTTCTACGCCATTTGCAGAAACTTTGAATACATACATGATTTTTATCGTGGTAACCTGGGATCATACAAAATTTTCTAAGTTCTATTTATACTTAACTTTTTTAAAAACTTTTACAAACTCCACTGTTGTTTTTTTTTTCTTTCTAAAAAAATAATTTTTTTCGCACCTTTTATATACTTAAATCTTCTGCAGAAATTCTGGTACCTTTTGATGCAGCTCAAAAACTGTTAATACAAACACGATGTTTTGTGTTTTTTTTTCCTAAAAATTTTTTTCTTAAAATCTTTATGACTTCTACAGTTTATAATTAAGAACAGCAACTTTTATAGCTAGTAGGATATTTTCGCTTAGAAAAAGCTTTCCTCAAAAGCTTTTGCACAAACTTTTGCGATTTGCAAAGCTTTCTTAAAGTTTTCACTAAACTATAAAATTGTTAAAATCTTTTATACAAACTTCAATTAAGATTGCCAAACACTTACACAAATCTTATACCAAAAAAAAAAAACAAAACGAATTTTTTTGCATTTATTGAAACAGAAAGAAATTATGGTTATAAACTAAAAAATACCAACACCTCTTTGGCCAATGTGTAGTAGTTCTTTACAATTCCATATCGCTTCGTTGTAAAAAAGGCTTTGCTGCCTGCCAAACTTGTCTGTCGGTATTAAGAGCCTGTGAAAATAAAAAACAACAACAAAAACTTAACTGAATTGCCAGCAAATCTGTATGGTTAAAGTGTTGAAAACATTATAAAGCCCTGGCGCAGAAAAAAAAAGAAAAAAATATAACTCAGCCAACAACCACTTCATAAATAATTCATTTGGCTTGTGTTATGCGCTCACAATTTGTTTTATTTGATTTTCAATATGTATTTTTCTTTTATTTGCTTTTTTCCTTTTCTGATCCTGCCAACATACAATTCAATTCGTTTTGGAAACAAGCAACTAGTTTCATTTGTTGATTCTTTTACAGTCTAGAGTAAAAATCATGTGAATTATATTACAGCATTACGTACAAATGGAAAAGATTTATGGAAAGAAAGAAAAGCAACTTCTTTTTAGTTTGCTTTGCGGCCTTAACAGCAGAGTTAAAAGTTAACTAACAACTATTTTGAAAGCAGTTTGAAGGACCACAGAAAACATTTTGATTATCTGTGCTCTATTTATAACGCTTTTATTTTTCGAGAGCTTTTAAGCATATAAATGCATAATAAGCATATTATTCTAAATAGAGTACTTATACTTTTGTGTGCGAGTGTTAAAATTTGTGTGCAGAGCCAAAACATATGTTGCATTTGATAGTAACTTTGCTTTATTTTTTTCCACTTCATGTTCATTTTTTGGGCGCATATTGTTGTGTACTGCCAATATGTAGTAAGAGCTTTAATAATAAAAAAAAAAGAAAACATATTGAGTGTTTGTTGCTCAGTGTTTGTCAAATTCATGTGACAGTCATACGTTGTTGTTTACCAACGGCTCGTTGCCAAACTAACGTGAAATAGACACGAACAAAGGCTTTTCATGCCTTTGCAAGCATAAAATTGCTATCAGTTGTATTTGTTTGTATTTTTCCTCCTTTTTTTTTCTTTTGGTGTAAAAAAGCATCAAGAAAAAAAAAAACAGAGAAATAGCATTTGTATAAATTTGTAGTGGCTTTTTGGAACGCTACATTTAAAAGCTGATGAGGGTAAGAACATGAACTGGATTTGTGGAAAGCATATGATAAGAAAATAGCTAAAGAACTTTCAAAATACTAAACGACATTAACAGAAAATAATGTAAATATAACTTAAACACATAGTTCCGCTAGAATTTTTAAGTCATACAATAAACTATTACATTCAAGTTTTGGCGATATAATCGCCTAAAAATCTTGATAAAAAGAAAACATATCAGAACCACGAAGGTTTTTTTCGAGACATTTTGAGTTGGCCAGCAAACGAGTATTTAATAACTTGACATGAACATAGATTGTAAATAAGGAGAAAATCTAATTCTGTCGCTGGCATGTCTACCAGCGACATTGTCAAATCCTTGATTTGAAAAATTTGCAAAGCGAGCATACGACATCATACAGACAGTTCCTACTAAAATTTTCAATACAACAACAAGCTTTTTCTGAAAAAAGATAATATTACAAGTTACAACAAAAATAGTATTTAAATATTTAAATATACCCCTTGGTCGAACCGACGAATACCAATTTTATATTCCTATAAATAATTAATTTAATCATTTTCGTGTTACAGTATAACACAAAAATTAACTATATTGTTGAACTCACAACAGATTTTTTTTTTTTATTGGACCAGTACTCAGGGGATAACCCATACATATGCCGGGCATTGTACTGGAACTAGGAAAATAGATTGTGAGAAGGAGGAAAGGTGGAGTAATGTTTGTGAACTTAACACACGGAACGACCAAAAAAACATTATCACAGCATTTAGAATGTTGAAATTAAATTAATTAAAACTGATCAGTGCCCAGTGTACATACCTTCGACACTGCTCAGACTAACAAAAATTAGATCAACACCGCGCACACCGTACTATAATAAAATTCATAGGAGGAACATAAAAAAATAATAATATAACAAATAGATAATATAATATAATAATAATAATAACAAATAGAAAAAAAACAAACGACAGTCAAAAAATAATAAAAATAATAACAAATT